>CM031956.1:17439049-18039049 GCA_018749465.1 Paracanthobrama guichenoti | reverse complement strand
TGTTGAAGACATAGCCTACATAAAAATGCTCTAGACAGACTGTGAGGCACTTGATGATGTCGATGTAACTGGTTGTTTCAGTGTAAAATCTGCATTTTAGCGGTCAGCGCTCATGTTATGTTGAATTCGACTAGCCTATCTGAAAAGGTCAAAATTAAATTGAACTTTCATTTTGTCACAACATTGAAACAATGAAGAAAATGACTAGTTTACTATGTGCAGGAGTGTTTTTGAGATAAATTACAGGTGAAGCATACTCTTTGCCTTAGGTTTCAACCACGTACCGCTGCGAGGCTGTGTCTGTGCTGACCTGACAGCAGTCAAGGTTACGGTAGAAACAGAAAAAGCCCACTGATATTTACTCATAAGGTTAAGAAACAATAAAAGCCTGGCAGCGTTTAAGAGATTATAGACATTCCCCACACATCGGTGGACAATCCTGTCCTGTTCTCTCCTCTCTCTTTCCCTCGATTTTCTGCTCTTTGACGCTGGGTTCACATGACATACCACCGCTGGGATCACTGGAGTGAAGCTTTGGAACTGAGCAATGTTTCCCACATCAGTGAATGCAGTATGCGACCTCTCTCTCTCTCTCTCTCTCTCTCTCTCTCTCTCTCTCTCTCTCTCTCTCTCTCTCTCTCTCTCTCACACACACACACACAAAAAAAAAACCAAGCTGCCATCATCTCTTGTAAAGACACCATTATGAATGTTGATGCAATGATATATACATAAACCACAAGTGCAGTCTACAAAAGTTCATGCAGATGAATGAATGAAAGGCCCTGGAGTCTCAGAGGTGATCTAAGGACATTATCTTATGACATCTTTTCAAATGGTGGATGTAGTACTGTGTTATATAACAGGAGTACATGCACATAAACATACTTAGGCAAAAAACGTTCTCTATTTGCATTCCTAGCCTAGTTGCTTGATGTCTTGTGAGTGTTAGAAAACTGACATTAAGTGGCAGTTGGACACTTGTTATGCCCAGTACGTAGGTGTATTTTCCGTTTATTGGTATGTGTTCAAGCTCAAGGTTAGAAAGATCTGGTACAAATGGTGCTGTGTGCTGTGTGCACTAACATGGACTGTGGATACATGACTGGCACAGCAGAACACAAGCTGTTAAAAAATCGCAATGAAAGATGAAAACAGGATTTTTTAACTTAATACCTACTTTAATATTTAAAAAAAATAACCACAACATTTTTTTTGAGACACTTACAATGAAAGTAAATGGGGCCAATTTTTGGATGATTTAAAACCAAAAATGTGAAGGCTGTAATTTAATAAAAATTCTTCTGTTTAAACCAGTTTATTATTTGGGCTGTCAGTTATATGGTCTTTTTTTACGGTTTTAGGCATCATGTTGTCATGCCAACAAAGTTTTTTTTTTTTTTTTTACACTAAAACTATGTTAACACCAGTGTTGGGAAGATTACTTTGGAGGTTACAGATCACAAGTTGCCCTATTTTAAATGTAATAAGTAGTGTAACTTTTTAAATAACTTTATTAAAGTAATGTAACTGATTACTTTTTCTGATTACATTTCTAACCAATGTTTTCAACTGTTTATCATTTTAAACCAGGCAGGGTTAACCTTACAGTACTGCTCAACACGGATTACTGTAAAACTTTCAAAATCCTTCATCACTTGGATTAAGATTATAATAATTAAATTTCAAAGCACAGCCACCAAAAAATCTGACTTTAGCACCTCTTTTTTCTTTGAGATCGTTCTGAGGTTAAATACAGATTTCTGGACAATTTTTTATAAATTTCCATCATTGAAACACATTTTTATCACTCGCCATGGTCTCAGGTTGTAGCCTAAAGCTTTCAGCGGCAATGTGGATTGATGTAATTGGCAGACGCTGCAAATTCAAACAAGAGAACCAATCAAAAGCATCAGAATAGCATTGCTTTACTAAACATCCTCTAAATGGCAGGATGATTGTGCACATCAAAAGTAATTAATTAATTAATTAATTAATTAGCAACAAATTAATATTATTCAACATATCCTAGCTTTTTACAGAAAATATTCAGATGTAACCCCTTTGTAATCATTAACATTTTCTTAAGTAACTAATTAAATATTTTAAAAAAATTCAGTAACTGTAACAGATTATAGTTACTTTTTTTGTAATTAAATTGTGTAACTCTGTTACTCCCCAACACTGGTTAACACACATATTGTGACTATACTACTGAAGCTGTGAGTATTTAAACGTTTATGGACTGGCCATATTAACTAAGTTCCTCAGCTGTTGTCTTTTTTGTTAAGAAAATGACAGACTTTTGGCATTATTAATACTATCGATTCAGCATTAACTTGTACTGAACTCAGAATATACCTTTTATCATGAATACAAATTGTGTGTAGCATGATTTTTAATGCAAGTATGGCACTGATCTTATCAAATAGTTGCTTTTGGAAACCAGTAGAACAAACAGCAAATGGTGCATAGTTTGTATATAAGGGCTTTCTGCAGATGGACACACATTCTTCATGTTCCGCCCAGATTTAAGTTTATCTGGCCCAAGCAGCCTGTGAGCAGAGACAGAGATAAAGAGGAGGGTTGGGAGAAGAGAAGAAAAGGGAAGACCATACACCTGTAGCCTACATGGAGAACACACTCTCAAAGCACCTTATCAGGTTCAGACACAAACTACTATCTGGAACATCAGTGTATACTGCTCGTTTATTTTGGGGTAGAGAAAGAAACAGATAAAGATGCAGAGGGGAAAAAAAGTGGGATTTGTTGGCATATTCTGTTACAGTCTCAATAGTCTATTTTTTCTCTTGTCTGCAAAAATAAGAGACCACTAAATAAAAATTGAAGATAAATGGGGGAAAGCAGGCAAATTGTATTCTGTCATGACTGTTCTCTGTAGTTTCTAAAAATTCACACAATAATGTTGAAAAAAAAAAAAAAAACATTCCCAAAGGAACATTGTGTTTATATATATATAAATTTTTTTCTTCACATTTTTATTGTGTACCTAATTATGATGCTCACTAAGGTGCATTGCTGCGGATGGATGTGTTTACTCAGTTTTTGCTGACAAATTAATTTCTTTTATCAATATACACAAGTGGCTTTGAAGAACCACTGCTGGGTTGGGTTATTGTTTTGAATATTTATCGCAGGTTATGCGACATACCCAAGTAAGTTTACTCAGAGTTTACTCAGAGTTCTAAAACCAGAGGTAGCTTTCAGGGTATGTAAGTAGTCATAGCAACTTACACTCTGAACATACCCGGGTATGTCACTTGCTTTCTGGAATACCCCCCGGGTCACTGAATTTCGGCTAGTGCTGCAGGTGTCAATGCTCAGGAGGCCCTGATTCTACAGATACTTTTCAGGTAAAACAGAGTTCGAGCATACAAAATAGACGCTATTTCCGGTATTTTCCATCTGCTGTTTATAATTGGAATTGGTGAATTGATGCTCAATTGGTTAATTAATTACTCTTTAGAGTTGGTTATTTTCAATTAATTGTTCAAATGGCTTTGCGAAAGCGTCTGAATCGATTCACGATTCATTCTGAAATTTGATTAAGACAGAGCTCACACACCACCTTTTCCTACTAGTTATTTATTATATTTATATATTTATTGTTTTATTATTTTTATGTTCTTTGTGTCATTTTATTGCAGGGTCTTGATTTGTCTTAAAGCTGCAGTCCGTAGCTTTTTTGGTTGAAAAATAATTTTTTGAGCAAGTACATAACCAGACAGTGTTCAAAACTATCTTGTAAGCTTGTAACAATATGTTCTAATTTGAGTGGTATTGGTAGGTTTCCGCAGGAATTTTGAGTATGTCGTTGTTCATCTTTGCATCACTATGTAACATCTGTATACATAAAGAAGGAGTCCGGCTCAGTTTGGACGTAACAATGTGATATGAGCTAAGCGATCATTAAATTTAATCACCATTGGTAGCGCGATTTATTGCAATTTTTTAACAAAATTGACAGCCAGCCACACAAACTCCTCAAAACATTAGATTCATCCACGCTGAGGAGCCATGCCATAACCCACGTAAAATGGTAATTCCGCAACTAACTGCAATTGCAGGTTTCAAACAGAGATGGCAACAAAGACGCAAAACTTACGGACTGCAGCTAAATTATATTTTATGTTTCTGGTTTATTAATGACCTTGTTTCCTAGTCACTGTTAATTGCATAATTTCTTTTCAGAAACCTTTGAAGGGAAAGTTTTTTTAAGCTTCACACTATGACTCAGCACAGACTGCTAAAAACATGAAAATGTGCAGAATCAGAGTGCAGGCTGTACCAAGGTTTTGCAGTGGGGCAGAGGTTCAGCACAGCTGGCAGATTGTGGGCTCAGTGGAGGTGAGCAGCGAACTGACCAGCCAGTGTCTGTGTGTGTGGATGTGCTTCAGCACTGGTGAAGACAAATGAATTCAGTTTACAAGGCCTCAGGTGCTTAGACTGTATCGCTGCTCTGGAATTTTCCCTTGGCCGCTCAGGCCATTCCTCCAAGAGAGTGTACCGATTTACCCCCTCCTTTCCAGAGCACTGTTTCAATATTCTGGATGAATGATAAAATGCATCTGTTTTGTAAAAAGGCTCTCAGCTTGCTTTTTGCTTGAAAATCAATGCAATTCTGGCATCCTACACAATGTGAAGTGCCAAGGTTTGTGAAGCATGCATGACTTACTGGGATGTCTGCTATACAAGCAGACATCCATTATAAAAAGGCAGGCTTTCTCATCATTATAAGGGGAGTTTTCTGCCTCTCAGGCCTTAGACACTATGGGCTTGAGATGCACTGGTATGTACTTATACGGAGATGTTTTGATTTAGGGGGCTTGAACCCAGTAGATGGATTAACACGATACTTGGCCCTTAAGTTTGTACAAATCGGAGATAAGCAATATAAAGCATTTTTGCTGTGTAGGTGAGTTGCACACATGTCTGTTTGCAAGTGTTGGGGAGTAATCACAGGTTCTCAGATGACGCCCTCCACACATTAAGTGGCCACATGCAGAGCTGTCTCTCTTACTCTATCCTCCTCTCTCCATATTTACCCCACTGGCCGCCTTCCAGTTCTTGAGGAGCCTTATAATTGGGTGAAATTGAGCATTAATAACGTTGAGCTGGAGCATTATCTGAATAAATATGAGAAAGGAGAACACTCGGTCACACTGAGACTGAAAAATAAAGGCCAGTGGCTTGGCAGCTCTCTGTCAAGGTCCTGTTCTGGTTACTCAAGTCTGGTGTCATGCACTGTTACTGTTTCTGCTATTATTGTGTTTGTGGAAGGTCTTTAGAGTAACAGATGAATTATGTATTTGGATTAGAGAGCTTTGCCCTCAATGATTTAGTTTATCCAGAATATAAAAATTCTGTCATCATTTACTTGCCCTTGTGTCATTCCAAACTTCACTTACTTTCTTCTGTGGAAAATAAAAGCTGATATTCTGAAGACTGTCCTGGTCATTCCTTTATTTTTAATTATTTATTTTTTTAAGCTTGAAAGCTGTCGCTGCATTGTAATAGCATTTTCTCAGCAGAAAAAATCGAATTGGTTTGTAAAGGCAATGGCGGATATTTTACTGGATGAATTAACGTAATTTTATTGATACAACCATATTGCTTTGCTTTTGTTAGTTTTGATCATTAGGGTGCTTTTTGTCTGTTATTTAGTCATATGCTAATATATGCAGAGTTTTATTGGGTCATTTGCAGTGCTAGCTCTGAAATACCCCTTGTTAAATACATTTATTGTTGAAGCAGTCAATGGCAGAGGCTAGGAACTAACTGTGATTGTGACATCTTGTCATGTGCTATTTTATAGGTCCTCTGTAGGAGTCACTCTCCGAATGGATGGCAAAAGAATACCCTACTTAAGCTAATTAAATTTACTTCAGCATAAATGACTTGGGATAATATATCTCTTACTGACAGAACACTTTAGATTATGTTCTTGGCCCAGATTTTTCTTACAGTAGCATTACTTATTATTCCTTGAAGGTTAATATTCACTGGTTAAACATCACGTCAGCATTTACAGTCCATGCACGTGAAGTTTCACCTTCCAAAAAGTTTTTCTAAATTCAGAGCAGTTGTATCAGTCTATTGATTTGATTAGCAATGGGAATGAGACAAGGGTCACCTCTGAGGTACAAGTGCTACACTGACAAATGACCTCCTTTGAGATAATTTTACACTGATCATTTTGTGCCAGATTTTTGTTTTAAAGGGATTACATATTGCCCAGTTCTTTTGATAAAAATTAGCCTTATATAAAGGGCTTATAATACATACTATACTACAGATGAAATTCACACCCGAGTCACACCCATGCTTTCTTGATAAGACCCCCCTTGTACTGCATAAGAAGCCTTCTTTCTCGCTTGTGATGCCCCCCTCTAAACTAGAGGATGTTCACTGGGGTGGTCGTTTGTCAGCATACCCCACTGTCACTGTATGACCTCAAAATGTCTTCTCCACAGTCTGGACCTCCTGCTGTGGGAGGAGCATTCTTCCTAACAGATGCACTGGGTGGAGCGCCATTCAGCATCCCACCACCAGACCTAAACTAGCAGCTGATGGAGGCAGAAATGGGTCACGATGATGTTACCTGGTGCTTCAGCAGAACTTTTTAGACCAGAGTTTCCTGAGGAGAAATGGATTAGGCAATTACACAGCTGAGGCCGGGCTCTATCTCCTAAGCCTGTTAGCTTTGCCTGTGCACAGGTTTCTGCAGATAAGTAACCATTCTTCTTTCTCTCAGTAAGTGCTGTCAGTGCTACAGGAGTGCCACTCTGTAAACCCAGCTCTTGGACTACAACAGCTCAGAGGCTTCAGTCCCCTTTCATTTTTATACATTTTTAAGACATTTCTCACCCGAACCCCCCCCTAAAAAAAAAAAAGAAAAAAAAAAAAAAGTCTTCTGAAGCCATATGATGTTTTACGTGAGAAACAGATTGAAATTGAAATCCTTGTTTACTCTCAAATCAAATCATCCATGCAACCCAGAACACAGCTCTTAAATCAAATATGATACTTATAGATTGGACATCATCAAATGTCACAAGAACCAGCATTATGACGTCAAAGCTGCACCATATTTGATTTGAGAGTTGCAAACTGATTTGAGAATGAATAATGACATAATTTGCATAATTTTCATGGCTTTAAAAAGACTTGAAATATACTCCGTAAGTCATATGAATTTTTTAGGTAAACTACTTTTTTAACAGTGAAATATGTCAGAGTAACAATCGAAACACTTGAGTGGGTCGGTATTTTGAACATGGATTAATTGTCTTTAATGCAGGATATTTATCATGCATTTTCAGAGGCGATTGAGTCTGACAGAAGTACACATGTATAAGTGTATTTGTAATCCAACCTTTTGTTATGTTTAATTAAGAAGAGGCCATTTCCCTTGAGGCGTTGTTATGAGTTTAGCCTTAGATTAATTATGAGATTTTAGTCAACATGTAAATACTCAGATGAGTTCAAAGCAAAAGTTCAACGCAACAATAATGTTACATTATAACCACTTTCCTGAGAAATTAAACTTGGCACAATCTGTCCCTTTGCAGAAAAAGAAAAGAAAAAGTAAAACATGACTAATCCATAGGATTAGTACAATTGGCTTTTTCCAAAGTATCCACTCAATAATCCTCAATTCCTTTAAGCCTAGTGCTCTTTCAGACAGCTGTGGAGGTAAGAAAAGGCAAATTGCTTGGCAGTGGGCAGAAACGAGTAAGTGCATCTGTGCTGTCTAGATTGGTCTGCATGCCAACAGGAAGTGAAGTCTTAATGGCGTCTCTCCGTTTATCTTGTCCCCTGGCCTATTGAGACCAATTACCATGACCAGCCGAGCCCGACAAGGAGATTTCATGCATCAGGGGGCCAGAAAGTCAAAGGTTTCCTTACTTTGGGGTGAAGAAATGATTCGTCGCCACAAGACACGTATTCCTTGGCTTGGCAAAACACGAGTAGAGACCGGAATGGAGACAAAGTGAGGCAGTAATGGTGCCTCTGCTTTTATTCGTACTCCTTTCAGGTAACAAGCACTATATTTTTATATGCTGCGGCTTTAGAGCATCCATAACCACAGTGCTTTCAGAAACAATTAAATGCACTTAATGGGAGATATGTTTCCATTCACCTTTGTTGTGTATTTAAAAACACCTCTACTTGCTCTACGTCATAGATTCTAAGATCAAGGGTTATTTTTTATACGTGCAGTGGGTGCAAAGAAAAGAACAGATGTTGTTTATGGCATGAACAAAAGCCCTCAGAGATTCATTGCATCAGAATTCCCACCTGTATCTATGTGTTGTGCTCCAGCCCTCACCTCCATTCACACCATTCTGTCCACAGGGGCTGTGTCAGGGCGCCCATATAGATGTTACTCTGTGCTGCTATGAACCCTTCACCAGCATATTGACTTCGGTACAGAATGACTGGAATATAGAGAGGTGTGGAAAGTACTTGAGCCATTATACATTGTTTTAGGCCTACTCAGTTATATTATATTATATGAAGCATTTTTAGTTATTTTAGAGTGTAAAAGTTCCATCTAGTGGATGTGTGTGAAACACCCATAGCATATCAGCCTGGGTCCAAAATTATCACTCACCAAGCACAAAATGCAAACAAAAATTGACATTGACGTGGCGAGTATTTGAAAGGCTGATTCTTACCAGCTGACCCATTAACGCGCAGCTTTGTGTAAGTGAAGCGTGGCACTGTGTTCATTTACACGCAAGCAGCTCATTTCAGTGTCCCAGAGTGGCTCGGTTCACAGTAAATGCTGCTCCACACAAATTCCTATCTATGCAAGCGCTGAGACTTTGGGTCACTTCTAATGTTTATTTGAAAACACACTACGTACCAATCATCTTCCCAAACTGAGAATCACGTATAAACCTGTTGTCAATAAAAGAGAAGCTTTAAGGTCTCCCAATAGTTTGATGTTTGAAATCAAATAAATTAAGAACATAGGTGACCATAAGTCTGAGTGCACATTCATGACATGCTGAAATCCACAAGGCTCAATTCTTGCGCCACATAACTCCAGTCCTCGGGTCCTTGCACTGGCTTCCAGTTGCATTTAGAATTGATTTTAAAGTACTGTTACTTGTTTATAAATCACTCAATTGCCTAGGACCTCAATAAATTCCGGATATGCTCACTGAATATAGATCTAACAGATCACTCAAATCATCATGATCAAGTCAGTTAGAAATAGGGTTCACTCAAAGCAAGAAGAGTCTGCTTTTAGCTTTTATGCCAGCTGTAGCTGGAACCAGTTTTCAGAAGAGATCAGATGTGTTCCAACAGTAGTCTCAATCAAAGAGAGAATTGGGGAATGATACGTTGAGTTTACGCACACACTTGGATGCAGGCTGGCGTCTTACTGAAAGCCATCAGAGGCAGACGGTTGGTGATAACTCCACTCCATTAAGAGGTCGGAGGACTCCACTCCAGTGAGGGGTTGGAGGGACACTGGAAGCCATCAAAGGCAGAAGGTGTCAGAATAACTCCTCCCTATTGAAGGCGGGAGTTGCTACTAGTGTAGTCAGGAATAGTATTTTATCCTTTAATTAAATATGATTATTATTTTTATTTCTTATGCATATTTTTATTTCTTATGCATATGTTGTGTGTCACAGGTGGTTGAAGGAAGGCAGACGAAGATTATAGTTCCAACACAAGTTTAATATCAATGATCCACAAAACAGGCAGGAGCAACACACACTAAATGTGAATGTGACCGGACAGAGAATGAACGTTGGGGGTACAACTTAAATAGGAACTCAAACAAGATGATTAATAGAACACAGCTGAACCCAAAACAAACAAACAAAAACTCATAATGACGGTGACCATGTTAACAAAGGAGTGGCTGTAAAAATCAAACAAAGGAACACATGAGAATGAATGTAAACAAACTAAAAGTCCATGATAAGTAAGAAAAATTGAACATAACTGTGACATTGTGATTATTTTATGATTATTTGAATTCCTTTTCTATGTAAAGAACTGTGTATTCGTGCATTCCATTGTGTATGAAATGTGCTATATAAATATTAGTATTGTTTTTTTAAAACAGCCAAAAGAATTTGACCATTTGCCATAGAAGAATCTTACACAATTTTGCCTCTAAAGTAAATTTAAATTAACATGTTCATGTAACACTTTTTTGTTTTTTGTTGTTCTAACAGTGTTACGCACATTTTTATCAAGCTTACTTTTAAATGCAAATGTCAAAACTTTTGTTATTTTTTACTTTTACTTAAGTGTTTTTGGCTAGATACTTTTAGTTGACTGGACTTTTTGACTGGACAATCGCTATGACAATTTTTTCAATACATTTAACAATTTTTCTAAACTCTTAACGCAGTTAGCACAACATCTCTCTGTGTAGGCTATACACTTAACACATTTCTTGTTGCACACAAAATGCATACAGTTAACACAAATTTAAAACTTCTTTTACACACAAGCTAGACCAAAACAATGGATTTTTACCGCCAAATTGCTTTAATTTGCAATGCTTTAACACTGTATGTCAGAACAGATAACACCATGTTCTAAACCTAACCTTATAGGCTAAAGTCAAAGTAAACAGCAGTTTATATTGTGAATTGAAACACATATATATCACCTTTATTTTATTCCATTGTTACTGAGAAACAGCTGATTGAAGTTATGTAAATACACAAATCACAGCTGATTCCCACCTATGAATTGTTCAGGTGTTGATGTTCTTTCAATCACATGACCATATGATATACAGTAAAAGAGGACCTCTTTGGGCCGATCTTGTGTGAAAAAGGTACAATATAGAGCAACACAAAGAAAGTGCCTGCACAAGGGAGAGGAAGATGAGTACCAGGACAAGGACAAGGAAGAGGAAGACCTGGATGAGGACAAGGTGGAGGTTGAGGAGTTAGAATGCATGGTGGTGCTCAAAGAAGGGCCAGAATTAGAGTAACTGATGAAATAAGAGCTACTATCACAGACCATGTCTTAAACCATAGGCTATCATACAGAGAGGCTGGTGAACGAGTACAGCCAAATCTCAGCCGGGACACAGTGGCATCCATTATCCAGAATTTTCAAGAAACCAACAGGTAGGATATTGTATAAGGGCTTCTCCTACTGCAAAGTGTAAATAATTTGACCATGACTCTATGGCTCTGGTCTCTAATATGTAACTGAACTGTATTCAGTATTCTAGTGCAATATATTCTTAAATAAATATATATACCTTTATTTTATTTTGTACTATTTTTCATATTTGTATATTTGTGTTCATGTTGTGTTGTATTGTATATGTGCACTGGAAGCTTCAGCACCAAGACAAATTCCTTGTGTGTGCAAGCACACTTGGCAATAAAGCTCTTTCTGATTCTGATTCTGATTCTGATTCTGTCTATCTAAGGATTCAACGTCTACCTCCCTCAGGGAGCAGAGGAAAGTTCCTGAATGAAGAACAGAAACTTGCTATTGTCAGCACGGTGATTGCTGATAATGAAATAAAACTGAAGGGCATTCTATAAAGCTACTCTGAGATGGGTCATTCATTTTTTTGTATTGAATTTCTGCAGCAAAAGAAACAAAATGTATGCATTTACTAAACCCAACAAAGCAAAAATGTGGAGAGGCTTCAATAGACACACAATTTATGATCAATAAAATATACTGTCTATTGTATAAGGGCAGACCTGACATAAAATAATGCAGTTTCTGTAATTCCATCTAATGTTAGTGTTTTTATGACATTGTGCTATGATTGACTAAATGTTCCTGTTGGAAGAGAAAACGTGTTAGGGTTTTGATAGACATATAGTGCATTATTGTATTTTGAAAATTAGAGTTGGAGTTTAGTTTACAATGTGTGATATTGAGTTTTGGCAATTGTGTGTTGTAGCTGTGTTGGTGTGTTAAGAGTTTAAGAAAATTGTTAAAAGTATTGAAAAAATTGTCATAGCGATCGTAAAAACCTGTAATTGAGCTGAAAGTTTGCGACACAGTACTCATACTTTAAGTATAATTTCTCAAAACTTACACCTTTGAATACCAGCACATAACATTCCCGTCACAGATTACAAGAGTTATGACAGATGCTTCCATAGTCAGGTCCATCTCTGACTCACACACACTTGGCTCAGTATGTGGTTGTTATGAAATATCGAGACAGATCTTCAACCAGCTCACTGTTGTTTGTCAGTTTTCACAGAGGGCTCTGTTACCATGGTAATTCTAAGAGCGAGATGAGTGAAAGCGCTGCGCTAATGTTTGTTGGTGTATCAGAGCTGAGGAGGAAGAGGGGACGTAATGATTGTGGCCACAGATGTTTCCAAATGACCCGTTCATAACCGATTTCCTCTTTGCCAAAAATTAGAATAGGCTGGATGTTTTGTTTCTCTGTAGCAAGGGGCAGAGGAGGTGTGAAGTCTGCAGGGAAAATCACTTCCAGTGAGTAAACACTAGATTTAATATTCATCCGTTGAAGAAAAAAAAAAAGTACTAAATATCTTGCTTTTTGACAGACAGTCAAATGAGAACAGACAAGTCCAGCCTTTCTGTCTCTGACGCACACACACACACTCTCTCACAAATACACTTACATATCACTTTAGCACCTTAGGCCTTCTTGAGGGCTTCCAGCCTGCTTAGCAATGGGAGACTGACAGCGTGTATCCACAAGAGGGGAGATGAGGCCGAGACTCTCAGAACTGACTTCCCATGAATTACTAAAAAGTCTTTGTTTCCACCTGCACCTCACTGAGAGAGCGATTCCTTGCTGTGACTCCTTCACTGCCTCCCACATATGTGATCAAATCAGTGTCAGTGTTGTGGAGTAGGCCAACTAACTAAAAGTAAGGATGCTACTACCTGAAGTACATTTTTCAGGAGTGTAGGTTTTTGAGAAGCTGATTCTCGCAAGTAGGTAGATTTGTGTATAGTGACCAAAAACTACATTGCTGGTTTTATTACTGTATTTGCACACAATGTACCTGCTGAAATTAATTTTAGTGAATCAGCTCATCTTACTCTGTGGCGCTGGAAAAATACATTCTAGTGAAACGGTTCTTCCTACTAGGTGCATAATTTGTTGTACTCTTCTATCACTCTCTCTAATGTAGCCTTGAAAAAAGTCTGATTCTTTCTAGTGAATCAGTTCTCACATCCTAAATGCTACAATCTCTCCATATCTGTAGAATTAGAAAGTCTAATTTATTCTAGTGAATCATTTCTACCATAAAGACTAAGAAGACAGGTGAACGTCTTGGTTACATATGTAACCCTCGTTCCCTGAGGAGGGAACGGAGACGTAACGTCAGTGACTGACGAATGGGGGTTTTCATTTCATCTTCGAGATCTAGAAAACACCCAATGGCAGTGCCAGTGCCATGGAAATGCGGAATTTGCATAGTGCAACTCTGCCCCACAGCGTGGGTATATAAGGAAGTACGCTGGCACATTGCATTATGTTTACCTGCTGAGGAGCCAAGACGGAACTCTGGCTGTTCCAGCAGTACAGCGGAAGTGGCAGAGGGACGTTACGTCTCCGTTCCCTCCTCAGGGAACGAGGGTTACATACGTAACCAAGACGTTCCCTTTCGTTCAGTCACTCCGAGTAACGTCAGTGACTGACGATTGGGGGTCCCAATGTAATCACGCTACTCAGCTGTCTTCCAGTGCCCTGCGTAAGTGCGAGCTCCCTGTTGTAAGACTAGTACAGACGAAGGACTCCCACTTATCACAGGAATACCAAGGTACATTGGGAAGCATATTCCAAGTGGAACATGCACCAAGATGCCTACCCGTAGGGAGGACTTAGTAATACACATATGACCTGCTAAGGACTGCATATGGAAAATTCTGGGGAACCAGCCGAAGGTGGACTTTTAACTCCAGGGGTGGCAAGGTTGCCAAGGGAAAACACCTGCTCGGGGAGGCTTACGGTGGAAATACATGTGTGGGGGTCGCCCGAAGAAGGAACCATGCATACGGAGGCACCTGGCCTGACACAAGGGTCTGGGCAAGTGGGCAGACTTACTGGTGTCGGCATAGACAGTGCTGGAGGAGCTCAGGGCTTCCAGGAAGCTCACCTGAAAAAATATTGCACATATCCAGTCCGAGGAGTGGAATGATGAGCAAGCGAAGACAACTGAGCCTAATCCATTGCCGGCCACTAGCAGAGGTGAGTACATAGTCGGAAACAGGCTCCACTCGGAGATTGTAAAATCTGGTGAATGTGTTAGGTGTCACCCAGCTTGCAGCTCTACAGATGTCTGTTAGCGAAGTGCCATGCGCTAAAGCCCAAGAGGAGGCCACGCTCTGAGTAGAGTGGGCCCTGACCCCATGGGGGCATGGACGCCCCTGCATCTGGTAAGCCAAAACAATGGCGTCCACTATCCAGTGGGACAACCTTTGCTTTGAGAGAGCCTTTCCCTTCAGCTTCCCACTATACAGACAAAGAGGTCTTGAAACACTGCGTTCTGTCTACGTAGGTGTGGAGGGCACGTACTGGACAGAGCAGTGCCAAGGCTGGGTCTGCCTCCTCCAAGGGCAGCGCTTGCAGGTTCACCACCTGGCCTCTGAACGGTGTGGTGGGAACCTTGGGCACATATCCAGGCCGGGGTCTCAGGATCACGTGAGAGTTAGCCGGCCCGAAAGTCTGATTCATTCTAGTGAATCAGTTTTTTTACTCTGACCTCTCTCTCTTATGTAAGCTTAGAGTAAAATGAACCAATCACTAGAATGAATAAGACTTTCCATACTATTTCTCTTAAAGGCTTAGAAAATTTGATTCATTCTAGTGAAGTGGTTATCTTTCAGAACATTCATGTAAATTAACTGATGAAAAGGTTATATATAGCTCAGTATTTATTCAGTTTGTGCTGCTGTTTGTTTAATGTTTTCAAAAGTTTTACAATATATGTTTTTTGTTATGTAAATTTAACCAGTTGATTAAATTGAGATATAATTCACTCAACTCTCATTGTGTTTATGCCAGATATATTTATGTATAAAAGATATAGCCTAGGCTCCATTAATATATTCAGTGTTGTTGTGCTAGTGCAGATATCATCTTTTTTTGTAATTCTCATCAAAATTATATATGAGTGCCACCTCCAAACTACTTAATGTAACCCTCAAACATGACAGACACACACACACACACACACACACACACACACACACACACACACACACACACACACACACACACACACACACACACACACACACACACACACACACACACACACACACATTCTGGATGAGAATTCTCCTTATGCTTGTGAATCTTGTGATGAACCATTATGAATTATTTTTTTTTCAGAGGGCATCTCACGGAAGCAGTAGGTGATGGACTGCTGGTGCTAACCAGATAAGATGCTAGACGGGATTGAAAAAAAGAATGTGTGTACTAGTCAGGCTATCTGCTTTCAGTCAATGCACCACATGATTTCAGCTCGAATTGCTTGGAATTGGAACAACTTGGAATTGCAGTCATGTCAGTTTGATGGGGAAATATTTAGGAAGAGAACTGATTTTTTTACTGTCATATTCAAGGCTGCATTACATTCTGCTCAAAGTTTCATGTTCAGAACAATGCTGCCTCCAATCCATCAGTCTTTTACTGGAAGTATTCAAGACTGTGGATACAGATTTCTTATATATATAATATATAATATATAATATATAATATATAAATATATAATATATAGGATTATTAGGAACACCTGTTAAATTTCTCATTAATGCAATTATCTAATCAACCAATCACATGGCAGTTGCTTCAATGCATTTAGGGGTGTGGTCCTGGTCAAGACAATCTCCTGAACTCCAAACTGAATGTCAGAATGGGAAAGAAAGGTGATTTAAGCTATTTTGAACGTGGCATGGTTGTTGGTGCCAGATGGGTCGGTCTGAGTATTTCACAATCTGCTCAGTTACTGGGATTTTCACGCACAACCATTTCTAGGGTTTACAAAGAATGGTGTGAAAGGGGAAAAACATCCAGTATGCGGCAGTCCTGTGGGTGAAAATGCCTTGTTGATGCTAGAGGTCAGAGGAGAATGGGCCGACTGATTCAAGCTGATAGAAGAGCAACTTTGACTGAAATAACCACTCGTTACAACCGAGGTATGCAGCAAAGCATTTGTGAAGCCACAACATGCACAACCTTGAGGCGGATGGGCTACAACAGCAGAAGACCCCACCGGGTACCACTCATCTCCACTACAAATAGGAAAAAGAGGCTACAATTTGCACAAGCTTACCAAAATTGGACAGTTGAAGACTGGAAAAATGTTGCCTGGTCTGATGAGTCTCAATTTCTGTTGAGACATTCAGATGGTAGAGTCAGAATTTGGTGTAAACAGAATGAGAACATGGATCCATCATGCCTTGTTACCACTGTGCAGGCTGGTGGTGGTGGTGTAATGGTGTGGGGGATGTTTTCTTGGCACACATTAGGCCCCTTAGTGCCAATTGGGCATCGTTTAAATGCCATGGCCTACCTGAGCATCGTTTCTGACCATGTCCATCCCTTTATGACCACCATGTACCCATTCTCTGATGGCTACTTCCAGCAGGATAATGCACCATGTCACAAAGCTCGAATCATTTCAAATTGGTTTCTTGAACATGACAATGAGTTCACTGTACTAAAATGGCCCCAACAGTCACCAAATCTCAACCCAACAGAGCATCTTTGGGATGTGGTGGAATGGAAGCTTCGTGCCCTGGATGTGCATCCCATAAATCTCCATCAACTGCAAGATGCTATCCTATCAATATGGGCCAACATTTCTAAAGAATGCTTTCAGCACCTTGTTGAATCAATGCCACATAGAATTAAGGCAGTTCTGAAGGCGAAAGGGGGTCAAACACAGTATTAGTATGGTGTTCCTAATAATCCTTTAGGTGTGTGTGTATATATATATATATATATATATATATATATATATATATATATATATATATATATATATATATATATATATATATAAATTGATCTAATTAAAATGTCTATGTACACAGCATCCTTAAGTGCTTAGAAGGAGAAAGGAAAGAAAGGTGCTCTATTATTTGGTTGCCCTCTGCCTGTAAGCTACAGCTATTAGCGACATAGCCCCTGGTGATAGTTACCTTCATGACCTCTTTGTACATGCATTTAGACCCTTTTGTTTTAATGCATTTAAAGAATTGGTTCACATATTCTAGTTATGTTTTCTGTTTTTGATTCACTAATAAGAACTCCACTAACAACCAACTCCTGAGAGTCATTTATTTGAGAATCAGACTACAGTGGTCAGGTAGATTGATTGATTGATTGATTGATTGATTGATTGATTGATTGATTGATTGATTGATTGATTGATTGATTGATTGATTGATTGAGAACTCAATAGTTGTTTCTTGACACTATTTTGTGGTACACTGCTTTTCATATTCAATACAGTCTGCAACTCAAGTTCACATTTAAAATAAACTACAAGTTCAAAAGTTACATTTTAAGCAAGGATGCGTTATATTGATCAAAAGTGACATTAAGACATTTATAATGTTACAATTCCAAAACTCTTACAAAATGTTCTATTGATCAAAGGATCCTGAAAAACAAAAACAAAATGCATCACAATCTCCACTAAAAATATTAAGCAGCACAACTATTTTTTAACATTGATAATAATAATAATATCAGCATATTAGAATTATTTCTGAAGGATCATGTGACACTGAAGACTGGAGTAATGATGAAAATTACTGTCACAGGAATTACTTAAAAACAACAACAACAAAAAAAAACATTAAAATAGAAAGCATTTTTGTGTTTACTATATTTGTAATCAAATAAATTCAGCCTTGTTGAGCATTAGAAATTTCTGACCCCAAACTTTTGAATGGTATGTGTATATTTCTAGCAGCAATGTCTTGATATATATACAAAGGTCTTTTTGATAAATATTTTTAATGAGTCTTAATGATCTTTTAATGAATCAGTTGCTTTTTATTATTTATTTATTTTATTTTTTTTTTTGCATATCAGGCATCGCTACTACTCTCATCCACCTGAAGATTTTAAGTACATAACAAGCACAAGTCATAAAATGAGACTTTGAGCCACAACAGTCAATACAGAACGACATGAGATTTGCCAGCTACAGGTTGAGTGCTAAGAGTACACCTATATATCCTTTGGTTTGTCTTTTTTTCATGAGGCATGACAGTTGGTGCTGTGTAAAAGCATATTAGGTTTTTTCAGTGTTCCATATGGGCACCATATTCCCCATCCTCAGAATCGTTATTCAGCCATTACATTTAATTATCACATAGAGACTTTCTTTAATACAAGTGACCATCAGTTCAGTATGGGACACATGAGAAAAGGAACGCAAGGCTGCCTAAATGATCTTTTCCCCCCTCCATTTCCTTAGCTCAAGTGCCTCAGTGTTGAAATCCGATTGTCTCGCTGTTTTATTTCCCCTGTGGGTCTGTTGCCGTATTGTGGGTCATTTGTGTGGCTTAGACTGCTGAACTCAGAGGCATGCTGAGCTTATAGTCATTGTCGACACACACACACACACACACACACACACACACACACACACACACACACACAGTGCAGAGCGCATCCCCACCACCATGAGGAGAACAGATGCCTCCTCATCAAAGCATAAACGCCTCTGCCGGCTGGCCTTTCTATCACAACACATCAGCCTTTTTTTCATCCACACACATTGTGCAATTGTGCTTTTTGTTCATGCCAGCTTGTAATAGGAAGACCACTGATTGACAATAATCATTGCTTTATGCCTCTCTGCATCTCTGTGATTTGTAAAATATATTTAGTGTGCTGAAAAATTCAAAAAGCTTGTTCACCTTTCTCTCAGTTCTCACTGTTCAGATGGTAATTGTTTCTCAGGGTGATGTGTGTAACATTTCCATGGCTTCTCCATGATTAAACTAATGTGTTCAGATGCCAGTTGATGAGGGAGTTGCATCAATCCTCTAGGTACACACTGTAGCTAAAATTGTTGTCACTTTTCTTCAACCCATTCTCACTCCTGAGATGTCAAAAACTGATGCTAAAGGTACCCCTGCATATAGCTGTATTGATGAACTGAACTCCATGCTTTCAATTCCTTGCTTTATGCGTCAGATGAAAACGCATTTAATTCATAGATATTTTGGTGCCCCTACCCTAAACTTAACTACAACTCAACAATATAAACACATAACATGCTACTCTATTCAGTGCCTGATTAGAAATCCTAAAGTGCTGTATGAAAATGTATATATAGTAGAACACCCAGTTTGTTGTGCTTGTTTGTAGGGCTGCACAACTTGCCCATTTTGTGCTTAAATATTAATATGACTAAAATATTATTATTATGATTATTATTATTGCTAAATAAATAAATAAATATTAAACGAAATAAGAAATATAACTATTGTAATCACATTTTAATTATTAAAAAAAAAATAGTATTAAAGAATAAATATTACAATATAATAAGAAGAAAATAATCTGAGCACTAAACATGTCTGTTTCATTCATACTGGAAGCCGGAGGGCGCCCTCTGCAGACACTCCAAATATGCCTACAGAAGTGATATCACTTATGGCCCTGCTGTCCCAAATGGCACCCTAAACCCTCACGGTATTCCTCTGAGTCTGTACTTTCATGAGGTAATGCCGCTTTGACTGCCGGGTAGAAGTCCTCTGCGTAGCTCGCGAACTTGCGGGCCCAGCTGAAGTGCGCACCGAGAGCACATAGCAGCTGCAAAAGGGGCCCTCACAGCCCTTTAAGCTTAAATGATGAATGGGACACCATACGGTCTTGTGGACTTAACACGCACACACAGCGGCCATTGTAAGTCCACAAGACCGAAAGTGCACATGAAGTGTGCCATTTGGGATAGGGCCTATGATGTTCCAGGAAATCCCTAATATGGACAAAGGCATCCAGCTAAAAACATGTTATTAAATAAAAAATAAAAATACTGCAATTTTATTTGTTGGGACATTCTACAGCCCTTCATCAAACTTCACAACATGCAGCCTCAGGCTGTTTCTAATCAATGCACAAAAAATATTAACACTCTGCCTAAATTCTGATTGGGTGGGCAAGGCGGATATTTGGGTGGGCTCAGATCAGATCTCATGCCTAGATCTAGAAAAACTGTAAAAACAGTAGTATTGTGAAATATTATTGTAACTTAAAATAAACGTTTTTATTTTTATTTTACTGTTTAATAATTAATTTTTATTTTATTTTAGTAATTTATTCTGTAAGGGCAAAGCTGAATTTTGTGACACTGAATACTTCAACTGAATACTAAGTCTTCAGTGTCACATGATTCTTTCTAATATGCTGATTTAGTCAAGAAACATTTCTTATTATCAATGTTGAAAGCTGTGCTGCTTAATACTTTTGTGGAATCCATAATATCTTTTTTTTTCAGGATTCTTGGATTAATCTTCTGTTAATCCAGTAATCCCAGGAAAAAACAAAAACAAACAAAAAAAACATATCACAGTTTCCACAAAAATAATCTACATAACAGCATTTATTTGAAATATTTTGTAACAATGTGAATTTGAACAATTAAATGCATTATTACTGAACTATTAATTTATTTTAAAACAAACAATAAATCTTTAATCTAACCTTCTGAATGATAGTGTATATTATACAACTGTTATTATAACCATTATGCCTGGTTTCACAGACAAGGCTTAAGCCTAGCCCCAGACTAAAATACATATTTGAGCTGTTATAACTGAAAGCAACTTGCACAGATATATCTTAAAATATGTCAGTGCCATTGTTTTGTCTCAAGATGCACTTCAGTAATGTTTTTTTTTTTTTTTTTTTTTTAAGGCATGTTTATAAAAGCTACTTAAATGTCCCAATTTAACTAAGGCCTAATCCTGGCTTAATCAATGTCCTGTCTGTGAAACCAGGCCTTAATGTCTTTCAAATTATTATTATATAATAGTAAATAATTAAAGCTGTAGATTGCAAAATAAGACATTAGCTTGCATTATTTGCAATTATTTGTTTTTATACTCATCCTGAGACTTTAAAATGCTGGGCTAATTCCTCCTTGTAAATTTAGAGATGATTATTTGGACAGGGATTATATTACCAAATGACCCTGGTGGAATGAAAATAATTTGACTGGAAATTTCTCCTGTGTGGTGGTGGGAGAAAAACACCAACATTTCATCCAGCACTAACATCACAAGTACAACAATAACTGTCCTAATATAACTGAATATGTTTTTCAGATGTGGGACACACTGTCACTGTGTTTTGGACTGAATGTGTGTGTGTGTGTGTGTGTGTGTGTGTGTGTGTGTGTGTGTGTGTGTGTGTGTGTGTGTGTGTGTGTGCGTGCGTGCGTGTGTGTGTGTGTGTGTGTGTGTGTGTGTTTGGCAGCAGGCGGAGAGAGAGGAAGGACAGAGGGTGAGTGACAGAGAGAAGCAGTGCGCTTCACTGGAGGGGCTGTTCTTTCAGTCCAGTCAACCCATGGCCTCCTGAAAATAAACCTTTGGATGAAAAGCACATCACAGCAAACTAATTGGCCAGGAAAGATCAAAATGGCCCGAGGGACCAATTCAGAGAGGAGAGAGAGAGAGAGAGAGAGAGAGAGAGAGAGAGAGAGAGAGAGAGAGAGAGAGAGAGAGAGAGAGAGAGAGAGAGAGAGAGAGAGAGAGAGAGAGAGAGAGAGAAAGAAAGAAAGAAAGAAAGAAAGAAAGAAAGAAAGAAAGAAAGAAAGAAAGAAAGAAAGAAAGAAAGAAAGAAAGAAAGAAAGAAAGAAAGAAAGAGCAAAGGCTAAATAGCATTAAAATGTAAAGGAAAGTGGGATTAGAGTAGAAGGATGCATAATCAACAAACATCAAATGCAAATAAATGTTACTGGTTACTGGTCATTTGTCTCAACCCTCACAGCATTTTTTCCAACATAAGTGATGGAACGGATTCAAGTGAAAGATATAGAAGCACTTCAATGTGACAGTCTAATAATGATGGAAGTGTTTGTGTGTAGTTCTGTTGCTCTTTCTCTCTCCTGAACGTCTGTCTGCTTGTGAGCTGCCTATGGGCACAACAGAGAAAAAATGACAATGACTGCGTTAACAGGTTGATTGTGTCTGACATGTAAGCATGTATTGTTTTAAAGAGACAAGAGGGGGTGATCTATCTATCTATCTATCTATCTATCTATCTATCTATCTATCTATCTATCTATCTATCTATCTATCTATCTATCTATCTATCTATCTATCTATCTGTCTATCTGTCTGTCTATCTATCTGTCTGTCTATCTGTCTGTCTATCTGTCTGTCTGTCTGTCTGTCTGTCTGTCTGTCTGTCTGTCTGTCTATCTATCTATCTATCTATCTATCTATCTATCTATCTATCTATCTATCTATCTATCTATCTATCTATCCATCTATCTCCGTTTGTCTGTCATTAACTCATTATTAGAGTTACGTTTTTTTCAATATCTCAAGTTTTCACTAGAGAATACTTTGACACATTTTCACAGGGAGAGAGAATATAGTAGATGAGAGATGGAGATGTATACGTTTTCCATAGCACCTGTGCAGCTGATGCGATTCCTCTCCCCTTTTCTCTGTGATTCCATCTCTGCTCATTATGCAGCAGTGAGGAACATTCTGTCAGATAAAAGCAGAGCAGTAATGGAGGATAATGACTTGCTCACAGTCCCAACTCCCTCTAAGCCACAACACTGTGCTTTGAAACTGTGAAGCCCCAGTCTCTTGACTGCTGCAAACAATGAGAGAGGAGTTACAGAGACCGACAGAGGGAGAGATGGTAATGAAGGAGAATTAACCCCTAAGATTGAGGGATGTCAAGGAGCAGAAGGAAGCAGTTCCCTCAGGTGGTGTCAGTAAGCCAGGCCACCGAGAGATTGTGCTGTTGTGAGATTGTAACCACACATGCTGAAGGGCTGGACCACCAGCGGCTGGCAACCAATCAGTCGGCTTTGTTCAGTAAATCCTCCCATAACCTGAAGAGCAAAAGCTGCTATTTTATAAATACACATTTCTTATGCGTATTTTTGAATATTGGATTATACATTAAATTCAGAGCTGTATCCACCATAGATGTTTTTTTTTCTCCACCATTGAAAAATAGCTCTTTAAAATATATGGCTAAATTAAAGGACCATAAATAACTGTTATATTTTAACCATAAATAATTTTCTCAGATATAAGACTGTGAACATACATACATTATACACCAATCAGGCATTATTATGCCCTAATATTGTGTTAGTCCCCTTTTTGCTGCAAAAACAGCCCTGGCCCGTCGAGCCATGGACTCCACTAGACCATTGAAGGTGTGCTGTGGTATCTGGCACCAAGATGTTAGCAGCAGATCCTTTAAGTCCTGTAAGTTGTGAGGTGGGGCCTCCATGGATCTGACTTGTTTGTTCAGCACATCCCACAGATGCTCGATTGGATTGAGATCTGGGGAATTTGAAGGCCAAGTCAACACCTCAAACTCGCTGTGCTCCTCAAATCATTTCTGAACCATTTTTGCTTTGTGGCAAGGCATTATCCTGCTGAAAGAGGCCACAGCCACCAGGAAATACCATTTCCATGAAAGGGTGCATGGTCTGCAACAATGCTTAGGTAGGTGGTACGTGTCAAAGTAACATCCACATGGATTGCAGGACCCAAGGTTTCCAAGCAGAACATTGCCCAAAGCATCACACTGCCTCTGGCAGTTATATATACAGTTTATAGACACCTCTTATTATGTTAAAATAATTGACATTTTGTAGATTTTGACCACAACTACATATTAGTATTTGTGGTGTTTTTCTTTTTTTTTTTTTTTTCTTTGCAAAATACACTTTCTTTGCTTTGGAGAAAGTACAATTTCTGTGTTTATGTCATGCTGGAAATACTATTATTCTGACTGAAAAAAAAAAAAATTGCTCATTGTAAACTGATTGAAGGCAGTATAATAACTTATTTGTGTGTAACTTACCTAAAGGTGAAAAGTTTGATTACCCTAGTGATAAAGTAGTAAGTCTGGAAACATCATTGTGCATAATTAAATAATACGCCTCTCTGGCCCTTGAAAATAAGCCTCAGTTACTGAACAAGAGTGCTGTGGGATCAAGAGTAGATTTCACACACACACGTTCTGTTTCCATGTTTTATGGGGACTTCCATACACATAATGATTTTTATACTGTATAAACTGTATATTCTATCCCCATACACTACCCCTACCCCTACCCCTAAACCTATCCATCATAGTAAAACATAGTAATCTGCATGTTTACATTTTCAAAAACATCACTTAGTATGATTTATAAGATGTCTCCCCCACACACACATACACACACACACACAGGCTTTAGAAGGACCCATTAGTGTGTATAAAGAACCAAAGTGGCCTCTCGGGTTTAAAAGTACAGAAAGAAAGAAAAAACCCACCTGAAAGTCACCTGGGCACTTCTGAACAAACAGAAGAGGAAGGCTTGTTAGATTCAGTGACGACCTCAGTCTGGGCTTCTGATAGCAGTGTAATTTATAAAGACTTCAGATGGTAGATGAGTCCTTTGTAAGGGGGACATCGCGCCTGTAGTTGCCAGGAGCTCAAACCTTCAATTATCCAGCACAAAGCATACGCAGTATACCTCAGAAATAGTTTTGATGACTGTCTGGATTGCTTTGTGTAGACTTCTGTATTGGTGAATGTTTTTTCAAAACCTTTCTTCTATTGGAGACATCATTTATTTGTATTTTTCACAGAGCATGTTTTTAAAATGAAGGAAATAAACTAAAATAAACTGATAAATTGGGATTAACAAGATAAAGTGATAGGGGAGAGTGGGGCACAACCTAATGCTTTTTGACTTTCTCAGTTTGTGTAAATCCACTTGGGGTTCAGAGTATTTATTTTTCCACATGTATTTAATTTCACACGTGTGTAGTACAGATATGTGGTTTTGTTTCAGTGTATACTTTTTCTTGATTTACCCCGAAAGAATGGAAGTGAAATGTGACAACATGCCCCATAGGTGGGGTACATTGTAACATGACCAAATGACATCTTAAAATGTTACCTGATATAATCAAAAAAATATCCAAGACAAACTAAAATATTTTGTCAATAAAATACAATTATTAATTTTTTTAATTTTTAAATAATTTTTTAATCATTAAAAATACACAAATTTTTGAGTTTGACAACAACAGTATACAGCATAATTAAAAACATAATAATAATGAATAATTTCTAAACATTGACTCTCAGTCTTTATTCACCCGTTTCTCATGGTTTCTCAAAAGAATTCATAAAAGTATAGAATATAATAGCGTAGTTCTAATAGGGGCTCATTGTAACACAGTGTTTAAACCGCGGCTCATGTCTTCTGCTGTTAGATCAGCATTAAAGAACATCTCAGTTACGTATGTAATCCTCGTTCCCTGAAGGAGGGAACGGAGACGTACGTCGGAACTGACCGACGAATTGGGGATCGACTTCAGAGACCAATCTGCTTCAAGTGTATAGAAACGAGCCAATAACGTTGGCATGCGGTCCACGCACCGCCCCGCAGCGCGGGCATAAATGCGGAAGTGGAATACCGTGTCCTCTCTTTTACAACTGAGGAGCCGAAGTGACTCGGTCCTTCAGTGGAAGCACAGCATCTGGCGACGGGACGTACGTCTCCGTTCCCTCCTTCAGGGAACGAGGGTTACATACTTAACCGAGACGTTCCCTTTCAGTCGGTCACATTCGACATACGTCGGAACTGACCGACGAATTGGGGATCCTACCAACACGCCAGGGATGCTGGCCCTTCCAGGTTCGGGATACGGTGGAGGGTTCCACTCAAGCCCGACACTTA
Organism: Paracanthobrama guichenoti; assembly: GCA_018749465.1. NCBI lineage: Eukaryota > Metazoa > Chordata > Actinopteri > Cypriniformes > Gobionidae > Paracanthobrama > Paracanthobrama guichenoti. The sequence continues at coordinate 18,013,112 of CM031956.1, read as the reverse complement.
TGGCGGCCCGGGAAAGCATAGCCGTGAGCTCTGGATCAGGCTCGGGCAACGCTACCACACCCAAAGGGGGCAACGCAGCCGAGTCTTCATCTCCAAAGTTCATTAGCTCGTCCCCCGATGCAGCTATCGTGATCATATCCTCAGCCGGAGCCCCGAAAGTCCCCCCGAAAGCTCTCGCGGGAGCTCCACCGGCGCAGCGGAGGAGGGAGGGGCCCGAGGAGCCTGTTGACCCGTCGGGGAAGCCCTCACAGTAACCCTCAGGTCTCCACCAAAGGCATCAGCCAAAGTAGCAGTCCTCTGCTTTGCTGCTGGAGGACCACTAGATCGGGGGATGTGCAATGGGACTCCACCCCGTTTGAGGTATTCGAGCCTAGACCGTAATACTGCGATGGTCATATTCCCGCAGTGGGAACATGAGTCATTCACGAACGCCGCCTCAGCATGCTGAATGCCCAAACACGTGAGACAGCGATCATGACCGTCAACTGGGGACAGAAAACGACGGCATCCAGAAACACACGGTTTGAATGATCTTGAAAAAGATGCAGGGTCAAACCGTGCAGCTCTTTTAGAGGGAAATCGCTCTTTTAGAAGTGCTGAAGCACTCAGGGAGATGGCCGTGGCTCACCATAGCTTGATAGTGCAGGTCTGTGTGAGCACTCACTTGGGAAACGCCCAGCGAACCAACAGGGTTTGTTGCAGCCACTCGCTGACTGTGCTGTCGCGCCAACACTCTAATAGGTAAGGGAATCCTTCTCACTCTTTGCAAAAAAAAAACAGTGGCTCTATCCGACTGTTCGGCTCCGAAGTTGAAAGCGAGGACGCGGTATTCCACTTCCGCATTTATACCCGCGCTGCAGGGTGGTGCGTGGACCGCATGCCAACGTTATTGGCTCGTTTCTATACACTCGAAGCAGATTGGTCTCTGAAGTCCCAATTCATCGGTCAGTTCCGACGTACGTCGAACGTGACCGACTGAAAGGGAACCATCTCAACTGTTAAATAACAGATATAAGATTACAATAATGTCAGATTTGTCTTATTTTAAATAAACACAAAAACAGAGATGAAAAATAAACTTAAGTAAGAAATGTACTTTTGCTATGGTTAAATAAATGTTCCGTGATATCTTCCAAAGATCTTTTAATTTTTGTGCGATTTTTTTCCCTAAATAACGTTGATATGGCAACTAGTAAATACACAAAGTTTCGTCATCCTGGCATGTGTGGAAAATTTTAAACCATGCGTGTTACAACTAACCCCGCGTTAGGTTGTGCCCTGCGCTCCCTTACTACTTTTTGGCTTTTCTCAATCGGCATTTTTGTTTTATTTTACAGGAAAATATCTAGACATCCTTTAAACAAGACACAGTTCTTCGTTTTGGAATTATATTTTTTATTTAATGTATTTACACTCACCTAAAGGATTATTAGGAACACCTGATCAATTTCTCATTAATGCAATTATCTAATCAACCAATCACATGGCAGTTGCTTCAATGCATTTAGGGGTGTGGTCCTGGTCAAGCCAATCTCCTGAACTCCAAACTGAATGTCAGAATGGGAAAGAAAGGTGATTTAAGCAATTTTGAGCGTGGCATGGTTGTTGGTGCCAGATGGACTGGTCTGAGTATTTCACAATCTGCTCAGTTACTGGGATTTTCACGCACAACCATTTCTAGGGTTTACAAAGAATGGTGTGAAAAGGGAAAAACATCCAGTATGCAGCAGTCCTGTGGGCGAAAATGCCTTGTTGATGCTAGAGGTCAGAAGAGAATGGGCCCACTGATTCAAGCTGATAGAAGAGCAACTTTGACTGAAATAACCACTCGTTACAACCGAGGTATGCAGCAAAGCATTTGTGAAGCCACAACACACACAACCTTGAGGCGGATGGGCTACAACAGCAGAAGACGCCACCGGGTACCACTCATCTCCACTACAAATAGGAAAAAGAGGCTACAATTTGCACAAGCTCACCAAAATTGGACAGTTGAAGACTGGAAAAATGTTGCCTGGTCTGATGAGTCTCGATTTCTGTTGAGACATTCAGATGGTAGAGTCAGGAATTGGCTTAAACAGAATGAGAACATGGATCCATCATGCCTTGTTACCACTGTGCAGGCTGGTGGTGGTGGTGTAATGGTGTGGGGGATGTTTTCTTGGCACACTTTAGGCCCCTTAGTGCCAACTGGGCATCATTTAAATGCCACGGCCTACCTGAGCATTGTTTCTGACCATGTCCATCCCTTTATGACCACCATGTACTCATTCTCTGATGGCTACTTCCAGCAGGATAATGCATCATGTCACAAAGCTCGAATCATTTCAAATTGGTTTCTTGAACATGACAATGAGTTCATTGTACTAAAATGGCCCCCACAGTCACCAGATCTCAACCCAATAGAGCATCTTTGGGATGTGGTGGAACGGGAGCTTCGTGCCCTGGATGTGCATCCCACAAATCTCCATCAACTGCAAGATGTTATCCTATCAATATGGGCCAACATTTCTAAAGAATGCTTTCAGCACCTTGTTGAATCAATGCCACGTAGAATTAAGGCAGTTCTGAAGGCGAAAGGGGGTCAAACACAGTATTAGTATGGTGTTCCTAATAATCCTTTAGGTGAGTGTATATTACCTCATTGGTAAATTCTCTAAGAAAAACTGTCTGGTTTTTCTTAGAGAACTTCATTATCTGGGCTTGTATCTTATGCAGTTTTGCTATTTAGTGAATTTATCATTTGTTTTCTCAATGAAGATGGGATGAGCACCAGTAGGCCTATCTGTGATAGGCCCCCCTTTCCTATCAATAGTATGTTCATGTGAAACCTGGCAGATGAGAATAAGCTCATTATAATCATGGGCACTGCTAACAACCTCTCAGTATTTAACAAGAAAACACTCAATATCCTCACAGGACTGGGCTCCTCTCTCTTCTCAAAAAGCCTCCTTCCTCTCACAGCCAGTGATACAGCATCCTCCTCTTGTTCATGTTCAGCAGAGTGTGTGAAACCAGAGCGGCGTAACCATGTGTGAAGGCCTGTACCAAGTGGAAGAAAGTTGTATGATTTACCACTTGAGTCGCTGATACGCGTCAACTGTTGCAGTCAGGAGAGGGTTGGAGGGTTTTGCCAGTCAAATCTTGCAGCAGCACTTAAAGTGAAGAGGATCAGAGTAATTCTTTCGCTTCATTGTTGTCATGGATGACGCCAATTTCCCTCCCCTTCTTTCCATCATTTTGAATCTATCATCATGCATCAGCATCTAAAGTTTGCCATCTCATAGAAACACCTAAGAAGGGTAAAGTCTGGAACTGAATTTTCAGCAGCCATTACTCCAGTCTTCAGTCACAAGATCCTTCATAAAATATGGTGCTAAAGAAAACATTTCTCATTACCAATTTTGAAAAAAAGGTTCTCTGATTAATACGTTTTTTTGGAAACGGTACATTTTTCCAGTATTCTTTGATGAATAGAAAGTTCAGAAACAGAATTTATTTCAAATGTAAATGTTTTGTAACATTATAAATGTATTTACCATCATGTTTAATCAATTTAATGCATTCTTTATTAATTTCTCTGTTCTTTGATGAATAAAAAGTTCAGAAGCATAGCATTTATTTGAAATAGAAATATTTTGTAACATTATAAATGTCACCTTTGATCAATGTAATCATCCTTTTATTCAGGATCCTTGCTGACTTTTGGAGCCCTCCCGCCAGGTAGAATCTACGTGGTTCACAAGATAGGAATCTGTCTAAGGGATCTTTATTTTAGCCACTACCCCGGTAAAGGCACACTTCTCTTCAATTACTGTATCAACACATATAACCCAGATCTCAGATCTTCACCTGATGGCATTAAATTTACGTTTTCTATTTAGAAATAACATTTTAAAAATACACTACTGTGTTTACCTTTAAATTTGAAAACACATATCTCACAGGAAAAATATATAAATAGCAAGTGTTTTTTTTTTCTTTCCACCAGAAATCACACAAAATTATGGCAGATCAATAAATGTATTTATTCTTCTTAGGACTCTTTTGTCTTTGTGTATGTTTATTCCCTTGTTCTCTTTTCTTTTGAATGAACAAATAGTTCAATTCACAAAGTCACAAACACAACAGCAATAAATCCCAATAATCACCGTTTCAGAAAACAAAAAAACAAAAAACAAAAAAAATGTCAATGTAACACTTTAATTTCACCCAGCTGGGATTTTCAGTACACAGATGGCACGCTAGTTGGAGCTCTTTTGATGCAAAACCAATGTACTCCTGAATCCAGGAAAAACAAGATTCCAATCGCAGAATAGAAACCTCTAATCAACCAACTATCTAATAACCAGCCCATGTTCAAGGCCAGGCAGTATTAACATGGACCTGCACCGACTCAACAGAAGTTCTTCAGGTATTGTGAAGATGAGGACGATATAGTGAAAAGGCAGATCATGGATTTAAATGTTATGTTCCAGGCTGTGCAGCACTTTTCATAGCCTTCCCACAGAACAGAACTGTCAAGAGGCATGGGTGATGTTTATCTATAACAGGATACAGCACCAATTGAATTCAAAGTTGTTAGTTTGCTCTATAGTGTCAATTTTGTTAACAAAAAATGTAACAAAAAATGTTAATTAACAACCTTTTTTTCCATGACTAAGACAAAATGAGATGACACAGACATCCTTAAACGATTATTGTGACTATATAAACATGAAATATCGTTGACGAACAAAGGCGAGACTAAAATGTAGTTTAAAAAATAAAAACTTGAACAAAAAGCACTCTGGTTTTGGGGAGTGTTCGAAGATGGAATTTCAATCGTTGTTAAGCCATAGAAAATGACTGCTAGGCATACGAAAATATAATGCCATAAATTAAATAGCCTATAATGAATATCCTGCTTTATCTACATCCAGGATGTTAAAAAGTGATGGGACATTTGAAAGCTTGTATGCCTATAGCCTACCCTAAAACACAATTATTTCATTATTTGTTCTCTTTTGCCTATTTACAGTTCATGGTCCTCTGATGTCTGAATGGTTTGTCATCCAGTCCCTCCTGGCCGGTCTGGCGCATAGCACAGCAACTTTTGCACAGCCTGGGCAAAAGTAAATTGGGTGACGGCAGCTGTCCCCATCCGCTGTGTAAGAGCATCTAAAACAGAAAATAGAAACACAATGCAAAAAAAAAAAAAAAAAAATAGCCTTTAAGTTAAACAGAACATATTTGCACACTTGGAAACAAATTCAGTAGCCTAGGCCTAGGATTTTCCAATGATCGGATAAGGCGATTTGTCCAGTGTTGTAGGCTAGCCTATCATGTTTTCCCTACATTCAAAGCACTTTTCAAAATTGCCCAATATGTGCATTGGTTCATTCGAATTAAACTACTAAACTACTGCTTTGTTGAAGTATTAAAACAGACATGACATACACATACCTCACAAATTGATGAACTTAGAGGGCTGCTCTTTAAAAGGTTAGTTAACCAAAAAATGAAAATTGTCATAATTTACTCACCCTCATGTCATTCCAAAACCATAAGACTTTTGTTAATCTTTGGAACACAAATTAAGATATTTTTAAAACTCTCAATTTTTGTCCATCCATTGCAAGTCTGAATAGATCATTTTATATGGCATTTAGGATTTCATTCATATATTGGTATGGATTACTTCTACAATCACTTTGTATTTTTGAGCCCGCTCTGCTGTCTCAGTGTGGTGTTTCCCCCCAGCCTACAATGGCCGGGGCCACCCCTGGGACTTCCGTATGTTGCACTGCCCACGGCCAGTCCATACGTGTATTCTCCACATGGTAACTCCCTCCGGGCATGATGTGGCTTCCGCAGCGGCCCCCCGGGGCACGCTTTCCCAGCGTTATCCAATAGTCTGCTGAGTGGGTCTTGTGGAACAGCAGCAGTGACTCTCCCTGCGTAAATTTCCCCGCCCGGAACAGATGGGGTCTGAGGGGCTCTTGCGGGGTGCTGGAAGTGGTAGTAACTGTGCGTTTTCCAAAGGGATCCCAATTCGTCAGTGACCGACTGAAAGGGAACGTCTCGGTTACGTATGGTAACCCTCGTTCCCTGAAGGAGGGAATGGAGACGTACGTCCCGTCGCCACAGTTGCTGTACCATCATTGCAGGCAGAGTCAATAGTTCGGCTCCTCAGTGAAAAACAAAGGTGCTCTGCATTTTGCTTCTGCTTTATACCCGCGATGTGGGGCAGAGCGCGAGATGCAAATCTCACATGCCAATAGTCATTGGGCGGTTCTCTATATCTTGAAGCTGATAGGGGCTCCCTGAAGTGATACCAATTCGGCGGTGATGTCCGACGTACGTCGAACGTGGTCGACTGAAAGGGAACTCACTTGCTACTTCCGGTTCACTGGGACTTTAAGTTTTATAAGCACAAATGCTCGCCTTGCTCTGTTCTGTGATGCGTGTTCGTGACGTCACGTAATACGCAATTACTTTGAAAAGGTCACGCTTGACGTAGGCAGAAGTACTGAGTCAGTGTTTACAAATGTGCGGAAGGAGGACCATATACACATATTCAAATGTCTTTGTGTCAGTTTATCGTTTATAATGCCCATTTCGTGTGCGTATCCTGGGTGTTTTAATATTAGAAAGCCTAAAAGAACATTTTGAAGCATGACCTTTTCAACGTAATTGCGTATTACGTGACGTCATGAACACTCATCACAGAACAGAGCAAGGCGAGCATTTGTGCTTTTTTTTTTTTTAAATGACCGATCGTTTAGCTAGATAAGACCCTTATTCATCGTCTGGTATCGTTTAAAGCCCTTTGAAGCTGCACTGAAGCGGTCATTTGGACCTTGAACCGTTTGGACCCCTTTGAAGTCCATTATATGGAGAAAAATCCTGGAATGTTTTCATCAAAAACCTTAATTTCTTTTCGACTGAAAAAAGAAAGACATGGACATCTTGGATGACATGGGGGTGAGTAAATTATCAGCAAAAGTTTACTTAAAAGTGAACTAATCCTTTAAACATTTGTCAAGGGCTCTACACATTCATTTTAAAAAACAAAAAAAAAAACTTGCTGATCCCAAACTTTGGAACAGTAATGTTTATCTGAAATGTGCTTTAATGCAAGCAAACCTAAGCATATTTTATATCAGACAGCAGTGGGGCTAAAAGTAGAGGCTTCTTGGTTCAAGGTCCTCTGCCATGAGATATGCAAAACAAAAATGCAGCACTTACTCAAAAGTGGAATATGCTGGCACTACGGTCCATTTAATAAAAACAAAGAGGCTTTAATAGATATTATTATTCAGCAGGAGTTTCAGCGCCTTTGTTAAGCGTGTCTCTAAATGGCATTCGTATGCACCAATGAATCTTCGTTTCTCATATTCAGATAAAGGCATCTGCATTCATAGCGTGATAATGATAATTCTAATAATACTCACAGGCATTGTGAATTGGTTTTGTGATGTTTTTTTTTTTTTTTTTTTTTTCTGCAAATTGATATTCCAACTTTCATGCTGGAAATAATTTGAGGTTATTACTGTCATTGAGATGTGTTGCACAAAGCTTTCTAGAGGTCTGGAGGCTAAAGCAGCGGATAGTATAGTTAGGTTCCTCTTTTTTGTTTTGTTTCAGAGGGTTAGTTTCTACAGAACAAGTTTCAATTCTTTCTTAGAGTTTTAGTTTTTTGTGGTCCATGCTGGTAGTTGCCACTGAAGAATATGATGATGATAATGAAAATCTCATTGCATCTTGTGGCTCGTGCTCTATTGCCTCATAAAGTTTTGCAGCATTTAAGGACAAATATTTCACCATGAGGGTCATTATGGGCTTTTAAAGACAGACTGGTGTAATTCACTTCCCCTTATGTGCACGGTTTGAAGAGAGCATTTAAGGTCTATGTTCTCATTTGTACTGTTTGCTTGCAGAAAGTCTCATGTTTGTTCCTCAGCGTGAGAGGAGGCCGTTAGGACAATGCTAATGATGCGATCCTTTGCTTCAGTCATATTCTCTTTATGTTTCAGCACTTGGGAACTAAGGTGCTAAAATGATGGCAAAGCTGAATTGTAGATTGTAGAATTGTATTGTCTTATTTCCTGACAATAGTCCCAAACAGGTTTTGCTTTCCTCTGCAACACATCACATTACAGCCAACTTTCTAATTAACCTTTTACATTCTATGAATGATTATTATTATTTTTTAATTTTTCACATGAAATCATGACTGTGACATACCTATTGGCTATTTTCTCTCCCAACTTATTTCAAAAGAAAACATTTTGTGGGCTCTTTATAGTCCCAATGAACCGGAAGTAGCAAGTGAGTTTTCTTCAGTGCTGTGACGTATTTCCAGGTGAAACGGAATATTGAATAGGGCAGGGTTTTACTTCAGCGCTCCTCCTCTCCATCTCTCGGCTCATAGCAGACTAACGGTTGGAGGGGAGTGGTTACGCATTTTCAAACCTAAGCCGTCAAACTGACATCATCTGAGAAGGAACGCCGTTTCCAGACCGGAAGTTACTTTTCAGATTTGGATTAAAGATTATCGCGACAAACAATTTATTTCAGTGTATTAACATGCACGGATTAATTGTTCACCCTAAGATCCGTAACATGTGCTAACAAAGTAAATAGGGTCAATTTTAACCCCTGACTAAATTCTAACCCCTCCATAACACCAGTGTTATTAGTAATTTTAGTACTTAAACTTATTGTAATTTGTTGCCACGGTAACATTTCTAATTTTAGTTCAGCTTTATACAGATTAATTTGTAGTTGTGGTTAACAATAATAACACTGCTTGGTACTTTTTTAGCAGCAAAACAACTTAACAATTGCATTTGGCTTGTGAGACAAAACTACTGTATAAGAAAAACTCAATTCCGCATTCAAAATCTTCATTGTTATATGTGTTGCATATGTGGCTACTATGTGGTGACAAAATTAAAGCCAATTAATGTGTCCCAGTTCTGTCAATCAAATCCTGCATCCTTATTCTGCCCTCCTTTTAGGCTGCCGAAACAGAAGCCAGTGCCTGAGCCGCCTGACTCAGTGTTTCAGCCTTTTGCTATGATGAAGTTATTTGTGGCAGAGCCTTTGTTTCCATGCCTGAGCAACACCGCCAGCAGAGGGGAAGACTTTCAAGAGCACACAAGCTTTCATCTTGGTTTCACACAGAGTAAGAGAGAGGGAGAGAGTGAGCGAAAGAGCAAGCAAGATTGAGAGAAACTGAAAGGGCGAGTACTTTATATTGCTACATAAAAACCATGCCTCCATCAGGTTTGCATCACAGGACAGCAGAGTCTTGTTTTTATTTATTAAACTTTGATTGATTGATGTGTATTCTCATTGTGCCACTAACAACATTGTGAGCTGTTATCTGTGTGAAAGGCAGAAAGGGATAAAGTACAATGTTTGTACTTCAAAGTTTGTACAGGGCATCTCTCTATGATGTAATTTTCTGTTTCTTTTCTTTTCTTTTTTTCATATTTGAATATTTTGACTGATGAAACATGGCTGATTTGACTGAACAAAGTTTTTGATTTCGGACAGGCTAGCAATAACAAGCTAGCTTTGAAATCATGGGATCCCATCCTCCCTTCAGAGCGCTCTCCAAAGCCACGCCTCCTTCAAAACACATGAATGCACACAGCCGTTTGCAAAGCATCACGAGACGAGACGGTGTTATTCTTGACTCTTCTGAAATTAGAGTAACAATTACAGAAGAATAAAATAAAGCATATTTTGTTAACTTTTGGAGCTTGGAAGGGTTCAGTTTGAGCAGATGTATAGCCATCATCACTGTCCTCGTCAGAGCTCATTTCCCAGTACATTCAGCATCTGGCTCATAATTGTGACCTCAAACATATTCTCAAATATATTCCCAATTCTTTATTTTGTATTGATTGGTATCAGGATGTGAAGAGAGTTTCAACCAGTATAACCAAAAAACAAATTGCCTACCGGCCTTTAAGAAGTGAAGCAGTTTTGTTAAAATATTGTATTTTTGTTTTAAAGGTTATAAAAGATAATTAAAGATTATACTAAAGTATATATATATATATATATATATATATGATATATATATATATATATATATATATATATATATATATATATATATATATATATATATATGACTTTGTATATATATACACATATATACATACACACATCGATCAGGCATAACATTATGACAGGTGACGTGAACAACACTGATTATCTCTTCATCGCGGCACCTGTTAGTGGGTGGGATATATTAGGCAGCAAGTGAACATTTTGTCCTCAAAGTTAATGTGTTAGAAGCAGGAAAAAAAAAAATGGGCAAGCGTAAGGATTTGAGTGAGTTTGACAAGGGCAAATTGGGGCTGCATAAGAAGGCAAGCCGGCGGAGGCAGTGTGATACTTTGGGCAATGTTCTGCTGGGAAACCCATGTGGATGTTACTCAGACCATGTACATCCTTTCATGGAAATTGTATTTCCTGGTGGTTGTGGCCTCTTTCAGCAGGATAATGCCCTGCCACAAAGCAAAAAGGGTTTAGGAATGGTTTGAGTTTGAACAATGAGTTTGAGGTGTTGACTTGGCTCTCAATCCAATTGAGCATCTGTGGGATGTGCTGAACAAACAAATCCGATCCATGGAGGCCCCACCTCTAAATTTACAGGACTTAAAGGATCAGCTGCTAACATCTCGGTGCCAGATACCACACCCCACCTTTAGGGGTCTAGTGGAGTCCATGCCTCAACGGGTCAGGCAGGGCTGTTTTTTGCAGCAAAAGGTGGACCAATGCAATATTAGGATGATATAATGTTATGCCTGGTTGGTGTATATACATATATACACAGATACGCTGTGAAACTTTGTTCTGTGTGACAGCCTGTGTATAGTGATTCTGTGTGTCCCGTGTTTGTATTTGTGTGTAACAGGCTGGTGTACTGTCCTGTCTCCATTGGTTCTACTTCTGTTATTGCACTAGTCATGTATGAGGTTGGAGAAAGGGACAGGTTTAGTTTTAGTTTAGGGGTGAGTTCCACCCATTGTATTTCTGTGTTTGGGTTGTTAGTGTAGGTCAGGAAGTGCGTCGGAGACATGAAGACTGGCCATAAGTTAGTGTTGAGTTTTTTTTGTTTATTTCTTTCATTTGGAAGCCGTCTCCAATTTTCTAATTTTGTCTCACCTTTTGTGGCTTTTGGTTGCCAGTTGTTCTTTTGTTTGTTCCATCCTGAGTATATCTGTATATGTTATTACTGTTATTCACATCTTTTTGCAATTATTCACATCTTTTCATTGGCAGAATGGGACTCTCTCCTAAATTCAGTGACCATCGTCGTGACATTCTCGCGTTATTAACATTTTTAGACTTTTATTAACATACTTACTATTAACAAAGCATTTATTAATGGAATGTGTGAACCTTATTGTAAAGTGTGTACACTATTTCAACATTAACTGGTGTGTTACTAACATTTGTAGACTCTATTAAAGTCCCAATGAACCGGAAGTAGCAAGTGAGATTTCTTCAGTGCTGTGATGTATTTCCAAGTGAAACGGAATATTGAATAGAGGGCAGGGTTTTACTTCAGCGCTCCTCCTCTCCATCTCTCGGCTCATAGCAGACTAACGGTTGGAGGGGAGTGGTTACGCATTTTCAAACCTAAGCCGTCAAACTGACATCATCTGAGAAGGAAGGATTGCCCAACAAAGCATTTATTATTTACTGCTTTGTAATGAACCTACAAATGTTAACACATCAGTTAATGTTGAAATAGTGTACAAAAAGGTTCTCAAAAACCATTAATACATGCTTTATTAATGGTAAGTCGTGTTAATAACAAATTAAGATTAATTAATGCTGAATAGAGGTGTTGTTCATGGTTAGTTCATAATAACTAATGAATTAACTAATATTAACTAATTGCACTGTTAATGTGAAGAGCTGCATTAATATATGTGTGTATTAAGATTAACTAAAGCTGAACAGAGGTGTTGTTCATGGTTACTTCATATTAACTAATTTTAACTAATAAAACCTTATTGTAAAGTGTACGCTGTATGGACCAAATGACTTCATAAGCATTGTAATAACAGTACATTTTGACTTTGTGGGGACATTTTTGGTTTATAAATCATACTAAGTGATGTTTTTGAAAAGGTAAAATGCAGTTTTCTTTGATTGGTAGGTTTAGGGTAGGGTAAGTGTAGGTACGGGGATAGAAATGAACAGTTTGTACAGTATAAAAATCATGTCTATGGAAAGTTCCAATAAAACATGAAAACGTGTGTGTGTGTGTGTGGTCCAGGTAAATCCTACGTTATGAGGACAAAATGTCCCCACAAAAATGGCAATATCCGAATTCCTTGTCCGTGTGGGGAAATTATTTTGCCCCCATAGCTTATAAATCAAACTAAATGATGTTTTTTGAAAATGTACAAATGCAGAAAGTTTTCTGTGATGGGTAGGTTTAGGGTTAGGGATAGAATATACAGTTTGTACAGTATAAAAACTGTTGTCAGAATAAATAGATACAATTGAATAGCCAGATAGGGTAGCTGAACTTTGATCCAATTCATTCTTCCACTGATGAGACCAATCCAAAAAAAAAAATACTGAGCATTATTTCACAGATTCTTTTATTTCTGTCGAAACAAAGCTGGCCTTCAATGAAGAACATTTTTCAAAGTAACAGCTTTCATGAAACGAAAAGGGAACAAGACGAGAGCCAACTAGCACTAACACTACAAAGAACATAGGAAATGAGGATAGCTGTTGTGGCTTTGCCTGTAATAAACCTCTCCAATTTCTGTGTTCTTCCTTCTTGTTGTATGATGCTCCATTGATGAGTCTCGAGGACTGTACAGCAAAAACACATCAAAGCTCCAGTCTAATGTGGATCTCCAATAGGGATCCAGCCAAATGGATGATCAGATCCAGACTACAGAGTGCTACTGGTGTGAAATTAAGGGTTTGTTTAGCCTCTGTTTATTTTCTTTCCATCACAGTGTTTGTTTTAATCTCTTTTTTTATTTTATTTTTATTTTTATTTTTTTACAGCAACCACCTCTGGGGTTATTCAAACAGGCTATGGAATTAATGAAATGCATGAGGAGAAAGAGAGGATGAGATGGAGAGGGAACGTTGTCTGCGGGAGGGGTGACGTTTCAGGAAATCCACACGGCTTCATTCCCTGGAGGGCCCTGTAGGGGTTTGTTCACCTCCTCTCCACAGCCTTGTGTGTCTGTCCTTATCCTGACCTGGAATTCCTTCTGAATTATTCTGCATTTACATGGCTTTGAAACCATGGGGGTTACGGTGAAGCCTGAATTTTGATATATGGAATTGATGGCTTGTGGAGGACTTAAATGTGCTGTTGCTTTGAGTAAAGCTGTCGCCATCGTCTCTGTTATTAGATGACAGAAGAGATGTTAATTTCCCCCTCTCCTCAAAGTATGATCAGAGGGAATGGATTTGAGATTGAACTGTTATCAGGCTCCCAGGGCTGCTGTTTATGCTCATACGCAAGCTGAGCATACAAAGAATATTTATTTTTGATGCAATCTAAACTTAATTCTTTGGAGACAGAGAGTTCAATTGCTCATCATGAATGTTTTTCAATGGGATGCAGAACCTGATATTATTTAGGTTCTTATTGCCATAAAGCAGAGATATCCAAACTTTCTTGTCAGCCGAACCTCTGACAAATATTTGCTTAGATTTAATGTTTAATGTTAGATTTAAAGTTAATGTTTAAATTATTTACCAACAAATTTGCATGGTCATAGTTTACTGATTTCTGTTTATGGTCAAAATAAAATAAAATAAAAATCTCTTTTTATGAAATGTTTTATTTTGATTGTTTTTATTTTAAGATGTGTGTATTTTTAATTTTAAACTTAAAGAGGTCATGAACTGAGAAATCAAAGTTTCCTTGAGCTTTTGACAAGAGGTCATCATACTACTGTAACAGTTGGGTGTGCACAGGAACGACTCAGAAGACTCAGAAGATCCATATATAAACTTAAACTTTAATGGCACTCAGGAACAAATAAAAGGGCAGTGAAACACAATCCAACATAATAGGAAACAACAGAGAGTAGACAAAGACTGAGTGAACAAGATGAACTTAAATAGGAGACAGAAACGAGATAATTAACTAAACACAGCTGAACAGAACTTAACTAATGAGGGTAACTATGGTGACAAACAAGTGGTGGGAAACTAAGACAAAGGAACACGTGACAGGATGAAAACACAACTGAATGATCAACAAACAGACAGACATGTGACATAACTCCCCCCTCCCAGTATAGGCGCGTCCTCACGCTGTAGAAAGACCAACCGGGGAGGGCACCCTGGAGTCTTTGAGGACTGAGGCAGGTGATCTGGTGATCCTGACTGGCTGGGAATCCTCCAGGGTGGTGCTAGTGCTCAGGAGACCACAGAGGGGCCAGAAACTCAGTGGACCACGGAAGCGCCGGAAGCTCAGGGGACCACGGAGGCGCCGGAAGCTCAGGGGACCATGGAGGCCACGGCGGCTCAGGAAGTTCAGGTGGCCACGGCGTCTCTGGGAGTTCGAGTGACCACGGCAGCTCAGGGAGTTCAGGTGGCCACGGTGGCTCTGGGAGTTCAACTGACCACGGCGAATCAGGGAGTTCAGGTGGCCGTGGCGGCTCAGGGAGTTCAGGGGCCTCCTCAGCTGTGTCAGGGATTACCTCCGTGAACCGATAGTTCCCTTTGGTGTTGGTCTAGTCTTCTGTGATGGTTGGGTGTGCAGAGGAACGAGCTGAAGACTCAGAAGATCCATATATAAACTTAAACTTTAATAATGACACTCAGGAACAAACAAAAGGGCAGTGAAACACATTCCAACATAATAGGAAACATAACAGAGACCGTGGGGTTGTAAGGTATTTGCATCATTTACAGGGGCTAGTCTGTGATTTTAATCCAGAATGTCAGTGTTTTTCTCCCACCACCCACGTAAAAATCCCCGGCCGAATTACCTACTGTTTTTTGACAAACACCAAGGTCATGTGGTAATTTAATTGCCGTCCGAATTCACATCTGAGTTTTCAAGAAGAGATCGCTTAAACTGTTTATATCCTTTTTGACCACTGCGGAGCACCGTATCGTTGCGCTTCGCTGCAATTTGGATGCATTTTAAAGATCTAGCCTACACTTTTATTACTGAAATGCTGGAAAGTATTTACAAGAATAATCTTTCATCACCGCTCAAAAATGAAAGAGAAGAAAAACACGTAAACATTTAAAATGAGTCATTATTACGGCAATAATTAACATTATATAGGTTAAATTTGCAGCATTGTATAAACTGATTTCTGCTCATTTCCACATTTTTAAAATTACATCTTCCTATTTTTAAACAGGAGATTTAAATGATTAAATAATTAATAATTTCCTATTATTAAATTAAATATAAATACATTTTATTTGTATTATTCCAAGCATATGACATTTTTACAGCAGACAATCATTTGACTGACCACGTGAGCAGTGTTCCCAGGAGTGCAGGATCACAAAACTCGCTCCTCCACCGTGAATAAATCACCGAATGCACGAGTTTTATCACTGAGGTGGCATGCAAATATATTTTTACGGACGTGAATAGGATGACATAATTAACAGACTGAAAGAAACTAGGTCAAAGGACAAAATGAGGCATACTCGTTACAATATAATGCTATAGATCTGAATATAATGTTATAATCAACACTTTTCATGATTAGTTAACCTTGACAGCTGTAATAGTAAAAACATGCTAAAAGTTTTCGAGAGAGTTCCACATGTAATACTTAGCATTTCATACGCAAAGATGTTAGCCAATCACAGCAGTGGGCGTTTACACAGAAGTCTCACAGCAGACATGGCCCTTAAAATGGGTTCAAATCAGAGGCTAAAATCAGGGTAGGAAAAATGCCTTTTATTTCTAAATTATGACAATTTTGATGTAAAGCTCATACTAATGTTATAAGTACACCTTAGAAAACGTTATATAACAATAAAACAATGCAGTTCATCACCGCTTTCAGCTTTTCATTCAATCACAATCCCCCTGCAGTTCCCTTGCAAATGCAGGTTTGGGAAATCCTGCCTCAAAGGATAGTTCACCTACAACTGAAATTTCTGCATCATTTATATTTATTTGCTCAGTTGCATGTGTAACGTGTATGTTAAGTTTTGGTTTCATTTTCACTGTGTTCTGTCCCTGTCTGCATGTGTTCTCTATTAGTTTCCTTGATTGTTAATTAGTTCCACACACCTGTTTCTGTTCAGTTGATTTCCATGTGTTTTTAAACCTGTAGTTCTTTCTGTTCATTGTTCGGTGTTGTCTTTTTTAAATTGTTGCTAGTTCTCCTGAGTATTCTTGCTCTGGATTATTGTATTAAAGGCTGTGCATGAGGCACGTGCTTCACTACAGCAACGTGTGACTGTGACAACTGACTTTTTTTCTTTTGGGAAAAAAACTTAACCATTTCAGATTGCTCCCTCTGGTTCTCATATTATAACGAATATCAAGTGCAATACACATACATACTCATGCATATACAGATGTAAAGCCCACTCAAGAACGCCCACCCTCATGCTGCCTCTACTTCAAACACACATGCTCTTGGCCTGATGAATAGATGGAAGAAGGTGCTCAGCAATTGCTCCGGTGCCCTAAGCAAAGCCCTTCATACAGGTCCACTGCTCTTGTCAAGGGTGCGACGGCCTGATAAGAGCCATACCCCTTCCAGAGTCCAGGTTCAGTATATCAGAGAGATGCCAGAAGCTCAACCTGCTCCAGGCTCCAATGGTCTGACAAAGTCAAAGGACAACACTGGTTCAGTGGGGAAGACTACAAACACAACAAAATGCACTGGAAACTTTGTGTATAAGCATTATAGTATTATAGCATTAATGTTTGTATGTAGTATGTAGGTGAGTTGTAAGTAATGATCCATCCATCCATCCATTATCTTCCACTGTCACTGCCCACGTGTGCGTTGAAGTCCCCCAGTAGAATGATGGAGTCTCCAGTTGGAGCACTTTCCAGCACCCCTCCCAGAGACCCCATTAGGGCCAGGTACTCCGCACTGCCGTTTGGCCCGTTGGCACATACGACAGTGAGAGACCTATCCCCTACCCGAAGGTGCAGGGAAGCGACCCTCTCATTCACCGGGTTGAACTCCAACACATGGCAGCTAAGCTGGGGGGCTATAAGCAAACCCACTCCAGCCCGCCGCCTCTCACCATGGGCAACTCCAGAGTGGTAGAGAGTCCAGCCTCTCTCAAGAAGTGTGGTTCCAGAGCCCAAGCTGTGCGTGGAAGTGAGCCCGACTATCTCTAGCCGGTACCTCTCAACCTCCCGCCCAAGCTCAGGCTCCTTCACCCGCCAGAGAGGTGACATTCCATGTCCCTAAAGCCAGTTTCCGTGTCCAGAGATCGGGTCGTCGGGGGCCTAGTCTTCGACTGTTGCCCGATCCACTATGCACCGGCCCCATATGATCCCTCCTGCAGGTGGTGAGCCCACGGGAGGGTGGCCCCACATCGCTCATTCGGGCTGAGCCCGGCCGGGCCCCATGGGTGCAGGCCCGGCCACCAAGCGCTCGCATACGAGCCCCAACCCCGGGCCTGGCTCCAGGGTGGGGCCCCGGCTGCGCCATGCCGGCCGACGTCTCGGTCCTTGTTTTAATTAGACTCATATTGGGTTTGTGAACTGCTCTTAGTCTGGCCCATCACCAAGGACCTGTTTGCCTTGGGAGACCCTACCAGGGGCATATAGCCCCAGACAACATAGCTCCCAGGGTCATTCGGGTACTCAAACCCCTCCACCACGATAAGGTGACAGTTCAAGGAGAGGGTAAGTAATGATAAACATTGTTATTGTTGGATGGCAAACCCCCTATTACAAAAACTTTGTTTTAGAATTATAGTATTATAGCATTATTATATTTTTGCATCATTAAGCAGGTCTATGTATGTATGTGAGTTATAAGTAATGATAAACATTGTTATTGTTGGATAGCAAACCCTGCATTATTGGTCCCAATCCATCCGTGAAAGTGTTTTGCTTCTCTTTTGCCTCCTGTCTGATAGGAAAGGGTTTCGGGCGGTATGCACCTTATATGAGCAGTTTAGCTAATGTTAGCGTTAGTAATGAAGCCATCGTGAAATTGAAATACATGTTGAGCAGGGAAGGACACACTTGAAATGCAAAATTTTAAAGAAAATGCTCTTACCTGAAATGAAGAAGATGTTGAAGGCTGAAACTCAAAAATGTGAGCTCAAGCTGGACGATGTAATGTGATTAATCTGATTGGTTAAAATTTCTTACCTTAAGCACCTCCCTTGTTGATCCAGGAACGCATCTAACTCAGCAAAATCAGGGCAGATTTCACCAAGTTCAACATGTTCATGGATCAACATCGTTGTTGATTCAGGAACAACATTCCAACAACCAATCAGATTTGAGGGTTTACAGTTTGTCAAGTTTAGGCTAACAGGGTTAGGTGCTTCCACATCAGTGGTATTCACCTATCATTTCCCATTGATTTTAGATATAACTTATGGGTAGGGTTAGATTTAAGTGTAGGGATATGGTAATGATTACATTCTCGGACAGGAATGTTGTTCCAGGATCAACAAACTTTGTTGACCCAGCAAAATCAGGATGTGCGATTCATCCTACATCTACTATATTTAGTCCAGAGAGTCCTTAGCCACTTTTCCACTGTAGGGCCGAATGGTTCTCATTTTGTAACCGTTCCATTCAGTGCCGCTCTGGGCCAGCTGATATCATTACATTTTCCACTGTGGGGCTGATAACGGCCACTCTTTGGAATGTCATACAAAAGCGTCATTCGTTGCATTGGTAACGCAAGAGTTTACAGACGATATGAGATGTAAATAGCGACTGTGTTATGGAGATATTTCTATTAATTGTATTATTATTTAGATTTTACGTTGCTCAAATACAGCACTTAGCCAGCTACAGAGAAACTGGTAGCCAG
Organism: Paracanthobrama guichenoti; assembly: GCA_018749465.1. NCBI lineage: Eukaryota > Metazoa > Chordata > Actinopteri > Cypriniformes > Gobionidae > Paracanthobrama > Paracanthobrama guichenoti. Next base: position 17,994,105 of record CM031956.1, on the reverse strand, counting down.
GCAACAGACAAGTGACCGAGTTGCAACGTCAAGTTAAGTCAAGTCACCTTTATTTATATAGCGCTTTTAACAAGTCCAATTGTTTCAAAGCAGCTTCACATTGTTAACAGGAAAATAATGCAACAGAATTTGTACAGCCATTCTGGTGAAACGGTGATGTTATCCAGCTAATTTCAAGTATCATATAGTGTCAATGCGGGCAGATTGGTAATATAGATGAAATTTAGGTGTCCCCAACTGAGCAAGCCAAAAGCCAGAGGCAATGGTGGCAAGGAACCAAAACTCCTTCAGGGTCAGAATGGAGAAAAAAAACTTTGGGAGAAACCAGGCTCAGTCAGGCTAGTTCTCCTCTGGCCGACGAACAGACAGTGTATGATTATAATTCTGGCAACATTGCAGGTCTTATGTCATATTAGGTAAATAGATATTTGTAAGATTATTTGAAAGATTGGAGCCTCACGCCGGAGACGGGTTTAATGAAGATGTCGTGTCGATGTGGCATTTACGGGGGGAGTTTATTTGACACGCTCTCTGCAGACATTTCAGGGATGCGTTGGTCATGTCCAGGCGCAGGTCCACCATCTGATCTGGATACGGCCCGGATCCAGCTGACTGCAGTAAACCTTGGGATAAACAGAGAGACTAACATTAGCGTAGATGCCAGACGTCACTTTGCGGATTCTACAGCACGGTTCAGCATGGCCGAGAGCGGTTTGAAATCGTGCCATGCCGAACCAGGCTCAAGTGGAAACACATCTGGAACCGTTCCTTACCATTTTAAGAACCGTTCGGCCCGGTGGTGTAAAAGCAGCTCTTACTTCAGTGAATAAATATAGATCCGTATGTAATGTTTGTGTGTCCTAATGGCCTGAGCACTCAGCATGATTTCAAAAGCAAGACACTCCAGCGCCATATCGCCTCTTATTTAACACAAATTAATGAAAATTAATACTTTGATGTTTACTTCCTTTTAGGTACATCCGTGCTGTGAAATGTTTCAACAAGTGGTGGAGACATGTCCCACCCGTCCCGACTGCAAATTACGCCTATGTTTTCATGATCTTATGAGATAAAAAATCTCACATTTCAGTTTGCATTTTATAACATTGTCCTTTGAATGCTTTATCACCCACTTTACCCAGTAATATGCCATCTAATACTATATTTTCAGAAATGAGTTTAGTTCAAAGAATTAAAAGCTTTCTTTTTAAATAAACTCTTAATCACTGCAAGATCAGCATGCTTTGCAAGGGAATAGGTATTTTCTAAAAACAAATTATCTTTAAAAGTATGCTTTCCTGGAGCTCAAACAATAAGAGTGTGTTGCTAGCAACGCCAAGGTCATGGGTTCGATTCCCAGGAAAAGCAAAAACTGACAAAAATGTAAAAATGTGTACCTTGAATGCAATGTAAGTTGCTTTGGATAAAAGTGTCTGCCAAATGCATAAATGTTAAATAATGGAGTTAAAGTTACATTTTTGAATCTGACTCTTCATGTATAACTTAAAATATCTTAATCAAGACATGAGAAATATAGGCAAAGCACCATGGCATCAGTTATATATACATAATTTAATATTTCTGGGCAATTTCTAGATCTCTCAAATACACAATACCCTAGGTGTGCATTTATGAGACTAGATGGTGTGTCCAAATATTTTAGCATTACAATTTGAGCAATATGGTAAGAGAGGCCATGCAGTATCAGAGTATAATCACAGCTAAAGGAAGCGAAAAAGGCACGATGTGCAGCCCTTTAGTATAAGCATGACCTTTATTTTATATTTAAATTATTTAATATAAATATTAAGAACAAAACATTAAAACATTATTTTACTAAGCAAATTCATTACATTCCATCATTCCAGTGGAGAACAGTGCTAATCTCTGACATTACAGAATGTTGCTAGGCAACAAAAACAACATTCAGCCATGGGTGCGGCAGTGATGCGGTGAGCAAGTGCTTTGCTGTTACTACAGTGTATTGAGTGTTTTTATACCGCTGAAATGCATATTGTCCAATCAGGAACTTCTGTAAGAGTGAAATGATTAATCTTATTGGACACTTTATATTAGGTGGCCTTAACTATATGTACTAACATTTTAATTAATCATTTGATACAATGCACTTATTGTGCACTTAAAATTACATCTGTAATTAATTTCTGTAGTTACATTTATAATTACACTGTTGACCCTTCCCTTACACCTAACCCTACCCTTAAACTTACCCATACCACCACACCTGTCCCTAACTTTACCCGTATCCACCTCAATATCAGCAAAAGTGTACAGCAATACAATATGAACACAATAAGTACACTGTACTTATTTTTTGATGTAAGTACATAGTAGTTAAGGCCAATTAATATAAAGTGGGACCATCTTATTTTAATTTAAAGGGATAGTTCACCCTAAAATTTAAATCCTGTAGTCATTTACTTACCATCATGTCATTCCAAATCTGTCTGACTTTCTTTCATATGTGGAACATTAAATTAACATATTTTGAGATGTATTTTTTTTTTAAATAGTCCATATTGAAAGTCACTGGTGACCAAACCCTTTTGGTTACCAACATTATTAAATATCTTCTTTTGTGTTCTGCAGAAGAAAAATAAAGTTTGGAGCGACTTGAGGGTGAATAAGTGTTAATTTTTGGGCAAACTGTTCCTTTAAGGTGATTCTTTTGGGTCAGAATTGTAATTTTATGCACAAAAGATGTATTTCTTTTTCCATGACACTTAGGCTAAATTTACATTAAGACCACTTACTTTTCTTTTTCTTTTTTCACCCCAGAAGAATAAGGCTCTCAAACATCACATCAACGCTGCATGTCGATTCTGACCTACCAGTGTTAGCAACCGTTTAAAAAGCAGTTCAATTGACACCATGACAACCAGGGAACAAATTTAGCAAAACATCAATATAGACTGATTGATTGTCTCATGTCTTAGACTGCATTGTGTAGGTACAGTCTATGTAGACATTCCCCCTTTCTTCTTCCTCCTTCTCTCCATTTTGCTTTTTTTAATTAAAAATACAGTTCTGCTTCATAGAGTTCAAATTCTTTTCTCTATCTTTTCCTGGATTGATGTTAATATGGGAAGTGTCTCTCTTTAAGCAAACCCTAAAGATTTAATTTAGATTTTGTACTATTTTCCCTTTAAGTTAAAGTCTCCCCATTGATTACAAATGAGCCTCATTACCTGCCGTACACTCAACCTGTCAGAGAGAGAGAGAGAGAGAGAGAGAGAGAGAGAGAGAGAGAGAGAGAGAGGGGGGAGAGAGGTCAATTTAACAGACTTACTGCCACAGTGCAAAATCCCCTAATAATCACTCAGTTCAATCATGCGTCTGAAAGCCATAAAGAAATAAAAGCGATAAAAAGGACTCAGGCATTGAACTATGAAAATCCCTCTAGTGTTTAAAAGATAGATGCCAAACAGGCTTCCCAAAAGTATTATCTCAGATCTTATCCATTACAGTGGGCATTTTGCTGGTGGGATTACTGGGGCTTTCTCGCAGGAAGAAATTTATTAACACCTGTCGACATCATGAAGAGATGGCAATTCAGCCAAGAGCCCTGATAGACCGGGGATCAATCCAGAACGGCCACAAAAAGTATTTGGACAATTAAGCCACAGTAACAAACATATTTTGTATTATGTAACTAAATATCAGTCTAAGTGACAATGAAAAAAAAAATTTAAGCAAAGCATTCCAAAAAAAAAAAAAAAAAAAAAAAAAAAAGATATATTGGTTAACATTTCACTAGAAATCATTTGGGACAACAAGTCGAATAATTGGAAAGACAACATATGGACATTTATGCTACATAGTTCTGCCAAAGGTTTATTTTGCAGGGCCCTATCATACACCCAGCGCAATGCGACGCCAGTGTTTTTGGCTAGTTTCGACTCGATGCAGTTATCATTTTCACTTCCAAAATGACTGCGTAATTGACCAACAAAAACACACACATATGCCAAATATTAAAAATAAAAGGATTACAATGTAAAAGATTATTATTGTGTATAAATATAAAAATGCCTACATGTCATGGATAGTCATTTCATGTATCAGAATTACCTATTTGCAGAAGTGACCAATTTAACCAATTGTGGCAATACACACATGTATTTAAACTGACTCGTCAGGTTGAGGGTGTCTATATTCCACCAAATAGCGAATCCGACATGGTGCAAGCGCAACTGGCTTTTAAAGGGAATGGGAGATGAGACTCTGGTTGGTTTATTGCACGTTACACCCAAAACACACCCATGACTCATTAAGAGAACAGGTGAAACCCCTTTGGACCATGCGCCTGGCACGACGGACATTTTTTCCATTGTTACTAGCAAAAGTGGATTTCTTCCTGTAGCATGCACTTCAGACCATGCACTTAGAACGTTAAAATAGGGCCCTACGTTTTCAAATACATTTTGGGGCCACTGTATGTTGCAGTATTTATTGATTTAGTTTTTTTAACCTGCAAATACATACTCAACTTCACCAAGCATCAATGAAACAGTATTTTGCCACAATGAGGAGATGTGTTGTTCTGAGTTTGCTCCCTATTTTGTGTAATCCCTTGACAATGTGAAAGGCATGCACAAACAAAGATGATGGAAGGAGTTCTCTGTGATACAGTTTCATAATGAAGTAGGAGCTATTTTTATTGGGCTGTAGTTAGGTGTTTTTTTCTGGGTGTGAAGAACACAGTTGCCCTTTGATTTTCTAAGTCTCTCACTATGGCAAATGCAACATATAGGTTACAATGCCTCTCTCTCTCTCTCTCTCTCTCTCTCTCTCTCTCTCTCTCTCTCTCTCTCTCTCTCTCTCTCTCTCTCTCCTTCATGTTCTCTCTGGCACATTTAGACACATACATGCCCTACAGGAAAGGTTGTTTCATTCATTATTTTGAGTTTGTTTTACCTGTATGTATTATTCTGCCTTTCGCATTGGGTTTCTGCAGGAAGTTGCTAGATGCTAAAAAAGGGAAATGACATTTGCACAGCTCTCCGCTATTGATTAGACAATATTTACCAGACCCTCTTTGTAGATTCCACATCATAAGCATCTTATATATCATTAACCATCCCATGTTTCTTGCACATTTCGTGACACTTTCAAATGGAAATCTCCAGTTGACAAGTGGCACTGAAAGCATGTTCACTTAAGCTTAATGTCACTTAAGGTCAATGCTCTATTATGTTTGAAAATAACGTATAACCTACACTAAACGCTACCCTAAACATAATGGTAACACTTTAGTTTAAGGTCCAATTCTCACTATTACAAACGTGTCATATACACACCATAAAGTGCGTATCATATGCATGCAAAAAACTGTGTACCATGTGCACGGCAAAACTCATTTTGGTGTATACATTCCATGACATTGCACACTCGTACTATTGATACGCATTCTCATGTGATCGTGTTGTATTGAGGCAAAAGTCATAGTTAATAATTAATTAGTGCCACCAACATAACCAATAGTGTTAACAAAAGCAAATGTGACAAAATGCATTGGCTGAAATAACCATGTCATTTTAGTTTTCCTCCACAGCTTTTTTATCTTGACTCGTGTGCTCTGCATAGCAAGTGCAATGCTGTACCAGGTGAGATACTGGGCAAGTTTATTATGTCAGAAAATTGATGCAAATGTCGAAATGTATTATTTTACAAATCATACACTATGGTAAAAGTGTTTTGAGGTCATAATATTCACAACTACAGTATTGTGCTAGGAACCATGTGAAACGCAAAGTCTTTATTGATCAATAATCTGCCCCTGTAATCATTTATGTGAAAAGGAACAAAAGTTGTTGGTGTTTATTTCAGCTGGAAACTGTAATGAAATGTATTCATAGGTAAAAAAAAAAAAAAGCATGCAAACTGATTGCCTTAAAAATAAGTCAAGTGAAATAGTATGTTGTACTCCCTTTATATTTGTAATAATATATTGCAGTTGACCATGCTTGAGTCACACACATTCAGCATGCAAAACATCTCAGTTACGCATGTAACCTTAGTTCCCTGAAGAGGGAACGAGACACTGCGCCACCGCTTTGGGAATGCCTCTGCATGATTGCGTCGTGAAGCACGTGTGTAATCAGTCCAATGGAGATCCGGAACGTCATAGGCGGGTGACGTCATAGACCGAAAGGCATAAAGCACACCGGCAACAAACGGTGCTAGCTTCTGTAAAAAGGTTGAAGCAAGATGCTTGCGGGCATGCAAGGAGTATGGTAGGGTGACGCAGTGTCTCGTTCCCTCTTCAGGGAACTAAGGTTACATGCGTAACCGAGACATTCCCTTTCAAGGTAACTTGCGCTGTGTCACCGCTTTGGAAATGAGAATACCCACGTCCCCATAGGAGCCAGATGCCCGCCTGTGACATTGTTTAGGAGGTGAGCCCCCGAGCCCCCGGAGTAGCATTAATGTTGAGCTCGTAGAACCTGACAAAAGTGTGCAGTGAGGACCATCCTGCCGCATCACAAACATCCTGCAGGAAGGCCCCTGCCAAAAGTGCCTGCAAGGCAGCCATAGTCCTAGTTGAGTGGGCCCGGACAGCCAAAGGAGAAGGCTGCCCGGCAGCCACATAAGCAAGTGAGATAGCCTCGATTACCCACTTGCTCATCCTCTGCTTAGAAGCCGGATCCCCCCTCGTGGGTGGCCCGTAACAGACAAATAACTTTTCCGATTTCCTCCACAGGACAGCTCTGTGGACATAAGCATCTTGCGCACGAACCGGACAAAGCAGATTAGATCTTTCTTGGTCTGACGTCAGAAACGGAGGAGGACAGAAGGCCTGAAGTACTATAGGTCTCATGGGATTCGTGGGAACCTTAGGAATATTGCCTGGGGCAAATTCCAAGCATGAGGGTGCCACAGAGAGGGCTTGGATATCATCGATTCTCTTTAAAGAAGATATAGCAAGAAGAAAAATGGTCTTTAGAGTGAGAAACTTCTCAGGAACTTCTTCAAGAGGCTTGAAGGGAGCCTCAGACAGGCCTTGAAGGACAACTGAAAGGTCCCAGGCAGGCACCCTGGTGCGTACTGCAGGTCTTAACCTCAAGGTACCACGGAGGAAACGAGTAACCAGAGGGTGTCTCCCCAAAGAAACACCACCCAAAGAAGTGTGGTAAGCTGCTAAGGCCACCATATACACCTTTACTGTGGAGGGAGCTAACCCAGCGGAGAATCTCTCCTGCAGGAATTCCAAAACCATGCTCATGGGGCCGTTAACTGGATCCCACAGGCGATCTCTGCACCATGAGGTGAAGAGTCTCCACTTCAGAGCATACAGTTTCCTCGTGGAGGGAGCTCTAGAGTGTAAAATGGTCTCCACAACCTCAGATGAGAGACCAGAACTTATGAGCTGGGCCCCTCAGAGGCCAAACCCAGAGTTTCCACAGCTCTGGGCGAGGGTGCAGGATGACACCGCCTGCTTGAGAGAGTAAGTCCCTCCTGAGCAGAATCTCCAGGGGAGAGTCATCGAGGAGAGACACTATGTCTGATAGCCATACTCGGGCCGGCCAGAACCGGGCTATTAACAAGAGACAGACCCCATCCCAGTGCACTCTCTCTAGAACTCCTGGAAGCAGAGCGATCGGGGGAAAAGCGTACAGCGGCAGCCTCGTCCACTCCTGTACCATGGCGTCCAGTTTGAGAGGAGCTGGAGGCATTAGGGAGGCATTAACCACAGTCGACAGTGAGTGTTCTCTTGTGTAGCAAACAGGTCCACCTCGGCCCTGCCAAATTTCTCCCATCTCGACAGGATGTCTGCTTCCACATTCAGGGAATGTACAGCCCTGGGATGTAAATTGCCCTGACTGAATGCAGTTTCCATAGGGCCCACAGGAGGATCTGACGAGCTAGCTTGAATAGCGGGCGAGATACTGATACTGTTTGACAGTGCGTGACTGGTCTAACTTCACCCCTTTTACTGCTGAGAGAATCGCCCCTATGCGAGGCTCTGACAAACGGGCCTGCATAGAGACCGAATTCCAACTCACGCCTAGATACGTTATTCTCTGAACTGGAGAAAGAACGCTCTTCTTGGAGTTGAGGTTCAGCCCCAACTTCTTCATGTGCGTGAGAACAACATCTTGATGTTGAACCACCAGGTGAGCTGACTGTGCTAGGATTAACCAGTCGTCGATGTAGTTGAGAATGCAAATCCCCTGCATACGCAAGGGGACTAGAGCTGCATCCACACACTTCGTGAATGTGCGAGGTGAAAGGGCCAGACCAAAGGGAAGGACCTGATACTGGCACATACTGGTACCTGATACAGCGAACCTCAGGTACTTCCTGTGCTGTGGAAGGATGGAGACATGGAAATACGCATCTTTGAGATCTATTGTGACAAACCAGTCCTCAGATCTGATTTGAGACACAACCTATTTTAGTGTAAGCATCCTGAACTTGAGCTTTGCCACTGAGTGGTTGAGGACGCAGAGATCAAAAATAGGGTGCAGCCCCCCATCCTTCTTTGGCACGATGAAGTACTGGCTGTAGAACCCTCCCTGTCAGGCAGAGGAACTCTTTCTATGGCCCCTTTCCGCAGAAAAGTCTGTACTTCTTGAGTCATAACCAGAGCCTGCTCGGGCCCACCGACGTGGGCAGAACCCCGTTGAAACTGGGTGGATGACACCTGAACTGAATGGCGTACCCCTTTCTTATTATCTGCAGGACCCACTGAGATATATTTGGCAGATTCTCCCACTCTGCCAGAAACTCTACTAAGGGTACCAGCCTCTCGAGACTGGCCTCTGATGTACTCTGCACCACGAACGCAGTGCCCTGAAGCAGCGAACCGACACGGAACAACTGACTCTGATGACTCGCGAGGGCCCTCCATGGCCCAGCATTGTGACAGGTTTGGCGGATTGACCGCATGAGGGCACCGAAGGGAGACGGGCACCATATACTGAGCTGAACACCGCTTGCCTCCGGAGGCGACCACCCTCACTGCCCTGGCTCCATAGATGTCAGTGCTTCTTAGACTCAGCCTTACTCATGTTAATAATGGTCCTCAGATCCGTTTTACCCTCGGAAGGCTGTGCCTAAGAGTGCCGTCCACCGCGCCACCCTTTCTGAAGGGGAGTACGGGTGGCGACGCTCTGTTTCTGCTGCGCCTGGTGTGAGGAGCTCGTACGCGGCATCTGCTGCTCCCGCCCAACAGCAGATGGGACCTGGGGCTTACGGGGGAGAAACTGCTTGAGCACCGCTGCCTGCTTTTTTGCCTCCTGGACCCTGTCGGTGACAGTAGAGACAGCATCACCGAACAGGCCACCAGGAGACAGCGGCACATGAAGCAGAAAGGTTTTATCTTTCTCCTTTATCTCCATAAGATTGAGCCACAAATGCCTCTCCGTGGCCACCAGGGCTGCCATAGAACGGCCCACAGATCTTGCCATCACTGCTCTGCTCAATACCTCCACAAGCTCCTCACTAGCAGGGGATTGAAGTGGCGAGTCCTCAAATCCACCTGCATCGATACTGCAGACATCCAACTCCTCAGAGCTGGACAGCTGCAGCACCGAGGCTGCCCCCTGGCCGGGAGAAGCTGCAGAGTGGGCTCCCAAACCCAGAGAGGCAGGTTCAAGTTTTCAAGTTTCAAGTTTATTTGTCATTACACATGTACAAGTACAGTATAACGAAATGAAGTTTGGAGCAAGCCTCCGGGCCGCAGCCGATTATTCAGGCGCCGCCACACGCTCTCCAGAAATACAAGAATGCAGTTTAGCAAGCATTACATAGCAAAACACAACAAAACATAAACATAAACATGACACAGTACACGTGGTCACGTGATGGGATTTTTTGTATGGAGTGGGAGAGGAGATAGATAAAGACAGGCAGACGGTTGGAGGGGGGATGGGATCGGGGTAGGTTTGTGTATGGTGCGAGTGAGTCTGACATTGTGTTGTGTGAGAATGTTAGCCATAACTTCAGATGTTTTCAAGTTCAGTTCTATGGTTTGTCCTTGAAGGGAGATAAGGCAGTGCACAGGGGAAGATAGAAGACCAAGCTGTCAGGCTGACCTCCCAACCGAGAGATAGGGACAAGTGAGGTTCGTTGGGGTAGTTGATTAGGTCAGGCAAATACAATTTTTTAATTTTTAATCCATTTGATGATATTCGGTAATTTGTCCGGATCATAATCAATCAATCAGATCTGGTCCTCAGCATTCGCGTCCGGTCTGTGCAGTTTCCCTAGACATTACGTCCAGCCTCATGGCCAGACCGGTTACAGTCCGTAAAAGTTCACCGATCTGACCCCCAATGGAGCCCACTCTTCCCTGCGTATACGCAGTCCGGACTGCGTTGTTACGGTTCAGTTCCTCAATTCCTATCACTCTCTGATCGAATTCCTTCAAACGGTCACAAACAGCCCCGAAGCATTCCTTAATTTCCACAGACAGCGGCTGGGTGAATTTGCTTGCAGCTGTCTTACCAATCTTCCGATAGGTCAGGGCAATCCCAAAGCCAAAGAATAGGAACCCCGCCATCAATAATCCAATCATGTATAAATCTTCCGCATCCTCCACGGACAGAGCCTCCAGGCACAGGACTTGCCAGTTGTTCCATGCGTCCCTCACGTACCCTGCAGCAAAGGTCCCGTCCGGGCAGGTGGGTTCTCCCGGGGCACCCTTCCTTTGTGAGAAAATCTTGTCGATCGCGCTGATTGACCAGTTGATCAATTCCATTTCAGTATTTTCAGGAGTCCAGCAAAGCAGCGGGTCAGAGAGAAAAAGAAGAGACAAAACACTAGAGCGCTAGAGCACAGCGGGAGCAGAGTGAAAACACGTCTGCACGGATTGAAGGACAGAACAGGACAGAGAGGTGAGGGCAGAGATAGGGCTGGCCCATCTCTAACTCCTCTGTCACGTCCATCTGTGGACCCCATGACATAAGTGCCTCTTTGGCCACTGTGCTGCCGGGAACGCGAACCGGTAGAGCCTCGCGGTGCTCACAACCGGCCCCCTCGAGAGACAAACATAGAGCTGACAGTGACAATGATACACAGAGCGCTTGCTGAAGACAACAGAAGCTAGCGGCATTTGTTGCCAGTGTGCTTTATACCTTCCAGTCTATGACGTCACCCGCCTATGATGTTCCGTCTCTCCATTGGACTGATTACACGTGCTTCACGACGCAATCACGCAGAGGCTTTCCCAAAGCGGTGACGCAGCACGAATTCGCTTGAAATGGAACATAACAAGTGTGTGATTCAAGATGTTTATAACGTAAGTGTTACCAATAACCAGTAAAAGATCATTGTTCAACATGAAAAATATGATGATATAGTTATAAGTTAGGTTACCTTTTAAAAGCAACCTGTTTATTACTTCCCTTCCTTTGAAACCAAATAACTGTTATTTATTGTTGCATCAATAGGAAGATAATTACAATAATATAAATGTTCCAAGTGTCCAACCAAAGGGAACACTAATCACCATAATGGTGAGTACAAAAAAAAAAAAAAAAATCAGTTAGAAGTCAGCTTATGTGATGTTCTTTCAAATTTTTCAGTTGTATTGACAATTCAACATTCAAGATGATTATGGAAAATGAGTGAATGCAACTAGAGAAAGATAACTGCAGAAGTAGAGGAAATGTGTGAAAAGTCTATTTAGAATTTTCTATTTACAAAAACTATTTTTTTGTACTTGACAAAATGGCACTCAAACCAATCAATTAATCTTAATTTGGGTTTTCTAAATAAACAAGAATAGTACTATATTTTTACAATTAATTTAAGACATTAAGTAAAGTTAACAAAAAATGTTCATTAGAACAACTGTTGGATTTTACAATGTGCATTTTATGTTATAAATGCTTTAAAATTATTGTTCATTATTATTTCATGTTAGCTATTGCATGAACTGATACTCAATTTGTGTAGTTTGGTTTTAAAGTTTGAATAAGTTGATAGTGTCATCACATCATTGAATTCAGTGTTCATCAATCACAACTCTTCTGTCACCTTCAAACTTGAAAATGACATTACTTCTTGAGCCATTCACAACACCATTCCCATGATGCACTATTACAAGAGTAAGTGAAATGGATGGCATTACGGTTTTGGTCTGTGACTGACTACCTATAGCATTCCCTTCCCACCTTTCCATTCTGTCTGTGAGCTGAAAAATTCATGAGGGTATCCACACCATGTCCATGAAATATTCAGAGCCTTGTATTGTTCACTGATTTTTTTCTACTCTCGGTTCAATCCTTGCCACCCAGCGCCAGGAATAGCCAGGTGAGCTTTTCAGCATACATGCCCTGAATGCTAATAGAAGCTCTGGAATGAAGTTTGTATTTTCCCTTGCCTGAGGTGGCTAGTGGAGTTTTATCCATAATTCCCCATGTAAAAGCATAACATTTCCCCACCAGGGTCGGCTGGTAATAATAAACTATAGGAAGCGAGATGCATGCATATCTGTCTTGCTGCAGTGAGTGTAATATTGTGAGTCTGTGTGTTTCTGCTTATGCCTGGAGGTCCAGATTAGCTCTAATCTGTGCAGTGTGAAAACCTGCTAAAATGGAATGCTATTGATGTCATTATTCTGTTGAAATCGTGTCTTAAAGCTTCTATAATGCTGTGGAAACATGCTCAATCCAGTCAGACACCCTATCTCAGATATATATTCAACCTGATGTGAAGAGGTCAACATTCAGAAGCTATTATTACTTCACTGGCCTTTATTATCCCCTGAATCTAAACCATGGGGCGCTCGAGACTCATCATTGTCCATTGCAGCAGCTCATTTTCGCCATGCTTGCCTCACCCTGGTTCACCCAGTGTTGTCAAGGAGATTATAAGCATTAATTGCTGAGGACAGTTTTAATCACACAGTGAGGTCATTATGTAGCAGTGGTCACTGCAGGAGAACACAGTATGACTAAAAGAGAGCACTGGACGTGACCCCGAAATGCAATTAGCAGCCCCTTTGCAGACAAGGTTGAGCCTTTCCCTAATTATCTGAGGGTCCAACGGGGTCATTTTTTGTTCAACATCTTGAAAAACTTATTGCCATTTAAATAAATCACATTTAAATCTCTGTGAAATGACTTGATGAGTGCAGTTTTTTAAAGTCAGCATGAAATGTAAATTTCCTTCTCTATTGCGATTGTCTTTTCTTCTATTTTTCTCTAAAAAATGTTGGGTGGATCTTGATTATGTTCATCAGGTATTGATTGTTGTTGTTTGCTAATTGTTGTGATTTCGTGTCAGTGACAGGTTGCTAAAGGGGATAATTGTTCCGCCCTCATGCCAGGTACATGTCATCAGAGAAGAGATGTCATTGCGAGCGATGTGGGTCAAATATGTTTAATGGTCTGTGCTGGATTGCGTATATGGACCCATAAATGGAAAGCAAGGCTTCATTCACCCCATTGAAAAGTGCTGTTTTCCATAAAGTGTGTACCGATTTCAGACTCCTTATTTAGCTTATATTCATATGGTGGGAAGAGTATTTGATTGGGCACAAAAACTGACAAGAAGCTGAAGTGCAGAATGACGTCATCAAAATTGTTGATTCGTATTGGTGGTAGAGACTGTAAATATATATTGTGTAAATGTGAATTTTAAAATACAGGTTCTTCCCAAGCATATTCCACCATAACTTCACAAACACTCCTGTCAGTCATCTTTAGGAGTAGCACTTTTTAAATATTGCTTTTGAAAGCAAGTCATATTTAAAATGATCCTTTTTAATTGATTCCATGCTTCTGTCCTGCTTCAGTGATTAGGTAATTAAAGCTATTTAATGGGCCAATCTCATTTAGCTGATTGATATTGTGACCGGAAACCACAGCTCCTGAGTGCCCAGCATGCTGTATGTGCTCACCTTACAATTAAACATATGAATGCGCAAAAACCATCAGCACAGCCAATTACTGAGGCAGACATCTGTTTTCTTTCCCTTTTTTTCAGAATAATCAAAATATTAAATAAAGCTACATTTGTTTACATGAATGAGAGCAGTTTTAACTAGATTGGGGCTAGACAAATGATAATAGCCACTTTTCCCTTATCGGGCAGTGCGAGTCAGGGCTTTAAACGAGCCAGGTTGGGCTAATAGTCTCAGACCTAGCCTCGAGTCTAAAACCATGCTGCGTTTCCACTGTCAGAAGCCAGAAGCTCCACAGCGCTTCACTAAAACCCGCCCGTAACACACCTCTCTGAAACAACGTCACACAAACCCATCATTTCACCAACAAATGGAAGTTTTATCAGAAAACGAATCAGAAAGAAATCACTGGAAACTAGCGAGATTGCAAAACAAACATGATAAAAGCGGCCATTTGTTGGCATTTTTATTGTTTACTTAAAGAATTAAAACCCAAGCATCGATGTTTTACCACAGTTTTACAATAATGAGTGATACATTGATCATAATGAATTAATTTGTGTCAAGGTTGCACATTAGTCACACAAAAATAAAGTATTTACCGTTTTTTTCTCAAAAAAAGAGGACACATGTACTCATTAATTTGCGTCTGTTTCTGTTTATTTGTCACAGGACAGTTGTCATGTTTTAAGTTTCTTTGTTAATCTTCTAGTCTTAGTTCAGTTCTCCTCCATTCTCTTCCTGTTTGTTTCTATGGTTACAGATCATTTGAGTCCTCATTTCAGGTGTTTCTTTAATTATCTCGTCAGCTCCTTTGTTTTCTCTCCTGTTTTCCTCCTGTTTATCGTTATGAATTCATGGATTAAAGACACATGGCACCAGCATGTTTACATCACATTTATAGAAATAATAATAATTGTACACATTTTCCACCAAAAATACAACCTGAGGAGCTTAAGCACTCTCTCCAGTGACAGTCCCAATACAGTAATTTTTTTCAGGCAGAGAAACAGGGGATGCTCCGGACTTGCTTTATTTTATGACATGTAGAAATAAATATTGATATCAGATAGTCAATAAAGAGACTAGACATACTGACAGATAAAAAACTACTAATAAAAAAAAAAAATAGCCTACATGATTTGTCAGGTTTCTTCAAATATTTCTGCCTTAAATGGTGTTAATCCACATCGGCTCACAAACAGAAGTTATTTCAAACACTGGCTGCTCTCTGAAAGTGAGTTTTGAGTTAAAATGATTTTAAAAGTCTGTAATGCTGATGTTAAAGCTGATATGAAATCATCCGCAGCGCTGCCATCTCCAGACTCACATAAACTTTACCTTTGTTCATAACCACTCCTCAAGCCTGAGCTGGCCTGCTTTAAACCAAGGTAGCCTATTTTGTGGGCCAAAAAACCCTGGCCGTTGGCCCCGAGTTAGCCTTGGATGTGACAGCGGAAACGAGACTGGCCCTGTGTGGTGAGGTAGATGAGCGAAAGACGTGGGAGGAGCGAGCGAGACCGGCGCGTGATTGAGAACGAGTTCTCTCATGAGGGAGTTCAGAGGCATATAAGGACAAGTGACACCAGTGAAGGACGAGAGAGGACCAGGCCTGGACTTTATGTTGTGTTTTGTTTATGTTTTATTATGTGTTGCGTGGCAGTTGTCCGTGAGGGGCTGCCCACGTTACTTTCGTTTTGTTTATTTATTTATTTAAGTGTTTTAAATGTTCGTGGGTTCCCGCCTCCTTCTTCCCTGAACATACAAACTACATTACACCCTGGTACACACTAGCATGCCCGCTTTGGGCCCAACAGTGGAAACACAGCTAATGATTATCAGGGCTTATAAGAGACACTTGACAGAAATGTGTTATTAGTGTGTTTTGGTTTGTGTGACTGTATCATGGAAATACTTCATATTTGATGTTCTAAAAACTCCATGATCTTTCCTTTTTGATCAATACCATGTATTAAAAGTAAAGAACCATTTTGAGGCAGTAACAGGATTTATATAGCCACAGAATCTGTTTTCATTATCTTGAAAAAGCACTGAATGGTAAGAAATGGCAAAAATAACTTTATGTGGACATATCTGCAATTTGTGTTTGTTCTCATTATTAAGTTCTGTCTATCACCAGATCTTGTAATTAATGAGTTTATGCAGCAAGAATAAAGTATTGTGGAAATGCAGGAGTTTATTGTTGTCTCACAAAAGGCTAGATGAAATCTCAAGGGCTTAGTTGGATTCTTAAAGGAGAACTGTTTAATTACAGCTTAACGCCCAGGTTAATTTCTCACTGAATTTGAATATTTAATTTCCTCACTGAATGCCGGATCAGCTATTGTTTGAGTATAGTTCTATTGAAATGTATCTGAATACGGTAGGTTTAAGATGAAGTTTGGCTAATTGTTTTGCATACTGAGAATAGGAAAGTGAAATGATGAATTATCATCTTAAGAAACCCACTTTGCTTTCCCACTTTGCTTTCTGTTTAACCCCAAATTAATTAATTTTGGTAGATATAGAGAAAGAATTCAGATTAATTGGCATGGTTTAATAAATAGGGCCCTATTTGAACTATCTAAGCTCATGGTCTAAAGCGCATGGCGCAAGCTTCATTTGAAACTGAAAGATGGAGCGGACCCAGCAATAAAAGAACCCGGTCATGAGTTGGAACCCCAGGCGGTGAGTAAAACTGCATCAAATGTCTGCGTTTTGTTGGTAATTGTGGTGTAAGTGCATATAATGTAAACAACACAAACGTATAATGAATCAAAAGTTATCCAGGGATAATGCAATGAGGTATTGTGTGTGCTTGTGACTCTTTAGCTCAACCCACTGCACGCCTCCATGAGCTTGGCTGTTTTTGGAAAGAATCGGTACAGCGTATCTGTCTTTTATAAATCTGATAAAACTAAAGACTCACAGAAACTGTGTGCTATGTACCCTTTAACATCCCTAGTCCTCATATTGGCAAAGATATTCTTTAAAAATGTTGTGTTCTACAGAACAAATACATTGCAAAACGTCATGATGAGTAAATGACACAGAAGGTTTATTTTTGGCTGAACAGTTCCTTTAAGGATCAGGCAGTTCATCATCCTCTTAGGAGGTTTGACCTTTGCTTGACATTGTCTTCTTCTCTTTATCTATTTCCTGTGCTTTCCTCACCCTTTCATATCCTCCCATCCCCCTCACTCTTTCTCCGTCTCTGGCTCGGTATGTGTTCTGGCACATGAATAAACCTGCCATTAGCTGCAGGTGTGCAAGAGTTCAGGTCTGCTAGTGTTGGCAGGTTTCTGTATCTGAACTCACAGAAAGGACAAACTGGACATCCACAGCTTCAGTACTGGTATAGTCTTCATGCCCTGGTTATGAGAACCAATGAAATGAATCACAGTGGAATATTGTGTGTAACTGAAATGTTTATATGTGGCATGCCTGAAAGGTAGCTCAGAATAAATGTGCTACTATATATATATATATATATATATATATATATATATATATATATATATATATACTATCCATTATGACATGTAGGGATTTTTATCGTTATGTACACAATAATAATCTTTTACATTGTAATCCTTTTATTTTTAATATTTAAAAATGTGTGTGTGTGCTGCTGCATGTCCCTGTGTGTAATAAGCAGAGTGTACGCATGTTGTGCGCGCCCGCCTATAGGCACATATTACTAACGTGCCCTTTAAATAACACAAAAAATACTGTGCTATTGATTTTAGACCAGGTTTTTTCGTCAATGGTCAGTCGTTTTCAATTGCCTCAAAATAGCAATGCGCCAACAATGTGTAGTTTAGTACTAGAAATTGGATTTAAATTGTGTAAATTTGACATTTCTGATATGCAACATGAAACTGGCTCCTAAAACATGTAAAACATAAATGTAGATTATTTTTATGAATTGTGCATTTAGAGCATATATTACTAGTCATAAACCTTAAATTTAATGTAATTTTGCTCAGGAGTTATGATCCATAAACTTCTCTTGAAAATGTCTTGGCATTTAAAAAAATCTAAACTGAATAATCTTTTATTTTGCATGGTTCTCTCTATTTTTCCTTCACTGAGTAGGTGGATTAGAAATCACAAAAGTGTTTTGAATTATGATCTTCCTGCATATTTCATGGTGCATCATTTCCGTAAATAAGCTCTCTTAATGCTCTTTATCTTTTAATGGGACTTGAACAGTTTTTTTGTACATTGTCACAACTGTGCAAAGATTATCTGTCCGTTTCAATTCACGTACAGGATCTAACCATAAGATTTCTTTGCATATCTGCTTATACTCCATTCATATTCTTCTCCAGTACAATGTAAATGTCCTAGTATGTCAAGGGGACAGTATGAATGTGAAATCTTATGAAAAGTCCTACAGTTAATAATGAAAGAAAGCCAAAATCAATTTCACTTCCTTCAGCATCTGTGTTCATTTGCACAAGGTTTCATTCCTATAGCACCCCACTGTCTTTCCCCTCCCACTCTTATAAATCAACGCTTTGACAGAGATGCATCTTGGCTTGTCACATGCACATTTTCTAATCATTGAAGAGAGTAAGTGATTTTCTTTCCCTGTTCCTGTGAGATCTGGCCCCGTGGCTCGTTTCATTATTCTGATACGTTATTGGCGGCGTGTGATGTGCTCTCAGAGGTGTTACAGGTACGCCATTGTATGAGGATGTAAACAATACTTCTCTTGTTCACTATCCAAGCGTGTCCTCCTTTAGCTAGAGATTAGACATCCATGCTCCTGCATCACTGCCTTGTCCAAATATCTGTCATGGTTTTGCTGTGCAGAGTTTACAGATTTACAACGTAATGTTTTGATATTTTATACATTTCAGGCCTGACTGTGTGCTGCAGGCCTCTAGAATGCCAGTTGCCATGGTTACTGTTGCCCGTGGAAGTTGGATGATTGTTGCAGCAGCCCACATGACTGTGAATGTCCTTAACTCACAGACATATACATTATCAAATGAATGAGACACTTTGGGACAGTCTGTGTCGCCAGTAACTCAGCAACTAATGCGGTCATCCTGGTTATTACACAGCTACTTTCGACATAAGTAAATAATTGGACACAATATATTTATTTGAGCTGAAATATTTTATTCGCCAAAAACCCAGATCTTATTTTTTATATCAAGTGGCGGCACAACATAATATCAAAGTTGTTCATCGTAAATGTCTTTTAAAAGCAACATTGTAATGTCACAAAAAAAAAAAAGAATGACATGCTGGATATTTCATTTCATTTTCATTTTCGTTTCATTCGTTGCCCAAAGTGCTTTCCAAACAATAAAGAAAACACAAATAACAAGGATGAAAACACAGAAAAATACACAGGACATAGACAAGGCAATGATCTAACGCCTGTCAAGAAGATAGCCAGGCGGTCTTTAAAAGATGTGCTTTTAACATGACCTTAAATTTTGATAGTGACTGTACTGACCTTAGAGAGGAAGATCATTCCAGAATTTGGGACCTATATGAGAGAATGCTCGGTCGCCCTTATGTTTGCGTTTAGTTTTGGCAATGACAAGAAGATTTTGATTTTCAGATCTCAAGGATCTCGATAGATTATAAAATACAAACATACTAGAAAGGTAAGTAGGGGCAAAACTGTGTAGCGTCTTAAAAACCAGTATTCTGATCTTATAGCTAATTCTTTCCTCAAACGGCAACCATTTCAACAATTTCAAAATCGGGCTAATTGATTAGAATTTCTTAACTGACTTAAGCATTCTGGCAGCAGCATTTTGGATTTTTTGAAGACGCGCCATTGCTTTGTTATTAATTCCAAAATAAAGCGAGTTGCAATAGTCCATACGTGAAAAAACGGTCGCAATGATTGCCTTCTCAAAGTCAACAGAAGATAAAAAAGGTTTAGTGTTGGCTAAAAGACGAATTTATTTGTCTGTCCATTTTTAAATCTGTGTCCAGAACAAACCCTATTTTTTTTTACGCTAGTTGTAATTGAGCCTGACAGGGGGTAGCTTTTAAACATTTAACCACTTCATGATCTCTAGGGCCAAACACAATGATGCCAGTTTTGTCATCATTCAATTTCAGAAATTTTGCAGCCATTCAGGCTTTAATGTCCTGTAAACAGGCTAGTAAGTTGTCAATAATGTTCATGCTTGATTGTCGCACTGGAAAATAGATCTGAGTGTCATCCGCATAACAATGGAAGGAAACATTGTACTTACAGAAAATGGATCCTAAAGGCAGCATATAAAGGGAGAATAATATTGGTGTAATAATGGACCCCTGAGGTACTCCCCATGGAAAAGGCAATCTGGATGAAGTTCCTCTCCCCGTGAAAACAGAGAAGGATCTGCCAGAGAGATATGATTTAAACCACTCAAGCACTTTTCCCTTAAGACCAACCCAGTGTTCCAAGCGATCAGTCAATTATCATGATCCACCATTTCGAAAGCTGCGCTGAGATCAAGTAAAATAAGAATAACATTATCACCACTATCCAATGCCAAAAAGATGTCATTCAAAACTTGAATGAGTACTCAGCACTGTGAAAAAACTTGAAACCGGATTGAAAAATCTCAGCAACTGAATTAGAAGTCAAATGGTCCTGAAAACGCTTTTTCTAAAACCTTAGCTAAGAAAGGCAAATTTGAGATGGGTCTAAAAATGTTCGGATCATCAATTGAAAGATTAGGCCTTTTTAACAAAGGGGTGATAACAGCGTGTTTCAACTCTGCTGGACAAGTGCCCTGATCAAGGCATTTGTTTGTTAAATTCAGAATGGTTGGACCAACGCTATCAAAAACCTGTTTAAAAAGGTGTGGAGGCATCGATCGGATAGGAGAATTTACATTTTTAGTGGTAGCCTACATTCTCTTTATAGTTTGGCTTGAATTTTGATGGTTTGGGGTGTCAAAAATCCTTTGTTGGCACAAATGTTTCTCATCTTTGCACCCTAATTCATTTTTAACATCATATTTTATTTTACCTTGCATGCACTGTAAAAAGTGCACATTGCAGTTGTTGCTTTAAAGGGATAGTTCAACTAAAAACCTAGGATTACTTGAGGGTGAGTAAATCATAAATTTTCATTTTCGGGTGAACTATCTCTTTAAGGAGGTATTTACCCGATTCTTCATACAAATTCAAACTTTGTTGTTGTAACCTACAGATGTAACATAAAATAAGGGAATGCTGTTTTAATTTAATTGAGTGAACATACAATTTCCAATAAAGCTCAGGATGGACACATTCGACACATGCATGTCTGCTCCTTGCTGATCGATGAATTTTGCTTCAATGAGAAATTGCGTTTTGGGGTTATTATAGACATTAAGATGCTTTTGGGAAACGCAGCCCTGGGCAGTGGATCTGCAGTTCCCAGCATGCTTTGCAAGGGACTGCATTAGGAGAGTACATTTAGGAATTAAGTGTTATTTTATGTTTTTCAGTAAATGGAATGATGTTTAATGTTCAGTTATGCTGGACATTTAGTGGAGTTTCTTTTACTGAATGTTGTGGTTATCATTGTGCTGAAGAGTAGCGCTTGTGCTTAGGCTGTAGGCACTCAGTAATCTTTGCTAATGTCAGTACTGACACCAGTCTTCAAATTACAGACGACTCGTTTAGAAGGTTCAGAGTCAGTTCTTTCTTGTGGGAGACAGTAACTTTATTTATTGTGCACTTTTGGCTTTACAACTTTGTCGAATGTTTACATTCACGAACAGCTATACACTGTCAGAAACAAAGGTACATTGTTGTTACTGGGGCGGTACTCTAAGGTACAAAACCGAGAAAGTACTAATAGGTACCTTTAAGGTGCTAATACACACTCTTAAAGTACTGATATGTTACTTTTAAGGTATTAATATGTACCATTTAGGGGTGAGTAAGGTACAAAGATGTACCTTTTCACTTTTGTACCTTAGGGTACTGCCCCAGTGACAGCACTGTACCTTTTTTTCTGAGAGTGTATTAGACAGTGGATGAGAGGGAATATTCCAAAAACTATAGCACTTTAAAGGTAGGGAGTGTCCTGACAGAACTCTGGCCCTGTTTACACCTGAATCGTTTTCAGCAATCGGATCACAAGTGGACAACGTTAAAATAGGTGTAAAATGTTTTGAGCTTGTCCACTTTCATCCATTTGCAGAGGTGTTCAAAAACGCATTTGACCGGATTGCTTTCGTAGTGTAGATGTGGTAGAACACTAACTAGCTAACACTCACTCACAGAGTTCGATGCGGTCTTTCAGCTATCAGAGCAGAAACTAAAGTTGCTGCTCTCTGTTTGCTTTTCCGTCATCTCCTTTTGTGTTCATATGTAAATTGTTTGAGCTTATTTTGTCCATTAGATCGAAAGATCTGAAAAAAACCATACATTTACCCTCCCATAGACCCTCCCCTTGAAGAAATCAGGATAGAAGTGGTTGAAAGTGAACAAAAGAGACGGATCAAAACACCAGGTGTAAACGGGAATGTGTTTACCTCGTCTCCCTCATATAAATGTATGTGAAACTCCTGTGTGTCTGTGTGTGTGTGCGAATGTGAATGCAAAAATTGCATTTTTATGATCTGGTGAGTACAAATTTAAAACCACACAGAACTCTGAGTTTGAAGCTTTAAGAGGAGAGTCAGTAGGGAGAGGGGGCTTTGCGCTGGGTGGTGAAGACAGGCGAGAGTGAGAGAGGGAAAGCTGGAGCCTGCAACAGACACTAAGCTGACAGGCGGTATGAGGGGGAGGTCACTGTTTTAAACACACGCTGTGAGTAGCAGAGAGACCCACATCATCTTATATCCTAAACCCCTCTGTCACAGAGAGAGAGAGAAAGAGTTTGAGCAACTGTGCGTTAGAGAAATGAAAGCTGAGACTTTGGGATCAGCCTGATCCAATAATGATTGCATTTCAACACTGAGGATTTTGTCAATGAAAAAAAAAAAAAAAAACATTTATTTGTTCTTTTCCACCCTAGCCATCACTTGGTTTGAGATGCATAATCCATGTGGCTTTATGTAGAGCATTATACAATATACAGGTTAGCAACATCTTTTTTTATTCATTTTTAATCCTTTTAAACACTTCATTTCTCACTACTCAGTGGTCCGTAATGCTGTGGTCTGGCCCCATCAATCTGTGCTACTTTTATTCCTATGCATACTCTCCGGGGCAAGATTTGGCCCCAGGGGATGAGATGGCAAACCTCAGAAAAGGTGATATTACACAACGATCTGAAACAACTTCACTGGAGGCAGATGTGCCATCATCTTCGGCACCGCTGTGTGTATCTAGGCAGAAATGGTTTGAGATAAATAGAATCTAATCAAATTAATTATGTGATACACTGTGCACTTCCATATTTGGATAATGAGGGCAGTAGTTATTTACAGTCCCAGAAGTATCCACCATAATATAGAGGGGGAAGTCAAAGAGATGGAGAAAGGGATAGAAAAAACTGTGCTCTAACCAAAGCCTTGGGCATTTTGTCATGTCTAACAGTTGTATAAAATATTAACATGTCACAGTGAATGGGGGTAGGATTTGCCATTGCACATGCAATAACAAGGTCCAATGCTTAAAGGGATAGTTCAACCATTGTTTACTCACCTTTATGTCATTCCAAAACAAAACAAAAAACAACAAAAAAAGATATTTCAGATGTTTGTTTTTTTCTTCTTCTTCTTCTTCTTCTTCTTCTTCTTCTTCTTCTTCTTCTTCTTCTTCTTCTTCTTCTTCTTCTTCTTCTTCTTCTTCTTCTTTTTGTCTGTACAATGGAAGCCTGTGGTCATCAGCATTTTCCAAAATATATTTGTGTTCTGCAGAATAAAGACATAGAGTCATAAAGGTTTGCAACGGCATGAGGGTGAGTAAATGATGACAGAATTTGCATTTTTGGGTAAACTTTCTCTTTATGAAAGAGATAAAAGGAATATTCCACATTTATGACAATGTTGACAACAGCAAAAAGCATGGATTTGGAAAAACATTTTTTATTTTTTTAAACAAAAAAATTTAGGTTATAGTGGAGTGCTTGCAATCGCCATTTTTTTAGAGGGTTTGAAAGCAAAATGTGAAGCTTATAATTTTTATGAACATTTAAATATATTATTATGTTAAACGTATTATTTAGGCTGTTAAATTATCGTTTTAACAGGCATTTTAGTTTTTGCAGAATTATATTGTCATAGCGACAAAGTTGTAAAATTGCACATAAGAAAAGGTTGGAAAAAGCGATTTAATCTGTTGAAACAGCAAGAATTGTAACATTTATGGATTGGCCCCATTGACTTCCATTGTAAATGCTTCACTATAATTGTTTTTTTTTTTTTTTTTTTTTTTTAGGTTTTAAAGAAAGCATTCTTTCAGGCAAGTACAGTATTATTGTGTAGATCAGGAGAGGACAGCTATTTGCTCTGGGCTTTCCTCAGTTTGCTTGCCCAGCAGCCTGCTTTTGAAAACCAGCTCGAAAAAACTCATTACCTCGTCCGGAATCGTGTCAGCTTTGCCTTTAGTTTCTTTTTTGACAACTATCTCTAAAAGCACTGCACCTGACACAGAGGCAACATAATCGAATGGATTCTTTACTTGAAAGAAAACAGAACAGTACAGCATGTCTGATTGAAACTAATACCTTTATGTATTAATAATAATTCTTCCTTTCATACACTATGTTACTTTTTGTTTGTTGTTATTCAGTTCTTTTCTCCAGCATACTTGAATTGAATTGGCTGAGAAAATGTTCTTCCTTGGGGTGTGACAGCATGCCGTTAGCTGCAGCGTTTTCATCTCTGAACAGCTTAGCTGTGCTCATTTTCTAAACATAATGGCTGGATTTGTAACTAAACAGCATCTTTCAAGACTTAAATTGTTCTCTCTTGTAATGGACCAGAACCACTCTGCTGGCGAGGAATAAGTAATCAGCTGTCTATTCTGCACATAAACATGCACCATCACCTCAAGAACTTCTGCTGTTAATGTTATAATTCAAGTAAATTTTATATATCAAATAGAACCCGTTTGCCTATTGCTCATTCTGTAATTTCTTTTCAAGCATTCTTTATCTAGACCTGCCCAAATAAGTGCTGACAGTTGAGGTCATAAGCAATTACAAAAGATTCTAATTGCATATTTAGCCACTCCATTTAGTCACCTGCAGGTATCTGCTGACCTACAGGTCAAGTCTAGATTAATTACATTGCATATTGCCATTGATCAAGCCTTCATGCATGCACTGTTTGAACAGGCTACAGACAATAAGACGGTAACTTTGTGATTACTCTAGTGCATTCGACATAATAGCTCATCTGAGTACCTGAATGCATAATAAGCCGTCACATAGAGAAACACATAAAAAAATTAGTTTTCACCTTCTGAGATTAAAATGGATTTTTAAGCAACAAAAAAAGTTAGTGTGATCATCCTGGAGACCCTAAGAAAGTGTGTGTGATGATTTTATTCTTTTTTTACCCTTTAAATGTCAAGGAAAAAACACAAACAAAATGGAATGCAGCTTTCAATTCATATACCCATTAGGCTGCTCAATGAAGTGAGACCTCCTATTTGTTTTTCAATGTTAAGGCCCTCATGTCACATGTTCCATTTGATTTGAGACTGAAACCCGCTGTGGCCAAAGGGTCTACAGGTAATAACAGAAGAAAAGATCTCCATCCGGCACTGTATATGTATGTCAGAAAATAACAGTAAGCAACCGATTCGCTCCTAGTAGTCACAATTTAGCCTTTCCCCAAAGACAATCCTCTTGGAGCGACTTAAAATTAATTGTATCTCTCAAGTGTACAATGGTTTATTGCCCCATAAGGCCCTTTTGGTTGCAAGACTCTTGCTTGGCAAACTGCATAGCGACACTTTACATGTGGACCAGTAATCAGTAATTTATTAACTTTTTGGAAATGATTACTTTAATTCAATAAGGACACATTAAATTGATCAAGATTGACAGTAAAATTTAGATAGTTCACTCAAAAATGAAAATTACCTCATGAATTACTCACCCTCAATGACTTTCTTCTTTCAGACTAATACAATCGGCGATATATTAAATAATGTCCTGGTTCTTCCAAACTTTATAATGGCAGTAAATAGAGGACATGATCTTGAAGCCCAAAAAGTGCATCGATCCATCATAAAAGATACCCACATGGCTCCGGGGGGTTAATAAAGGCCTTCTGAAGTGAAATGATGCATTTTTGTAAGAAAAATATTTATATTTATAACTTTATAAACTAAAATAACTAGCAGACAGCCTATGCAAATCGACTTACGCTAAAAGAGTAACCCTTGACACAATGTAGGAGTAGCATAAGCTTTGATGGCTCTCGCGGTTCAAACAAATGGGGCTTTTAGACTCTATCCTGTGCGCTTCCACATTCATCAGTGCGTCAAGCATCAGGTCAAGGGTTACTCTTTCACCTTAAACCGATATGTATGGCCATCTGTCGGCAACTAGTTATTTTAGTTTATAATGTTTTAAATATAGTTCTTTTTTTTCTTTTGTTCTTTTTTTTTTTTTTTTTTTGCATGAAATTGTCCAAAATGTCTCGGTATGCTGAAGCATTAAGAATTCCTTTCACTGGAACTAAGGGGCCAAGCCCAACCCCTGAAAAACAACACCACACCATAATCCCCCCTCCACCAAACTTTACACTTGGCACAATGCAGTCAGGTAAGTACCGTTCTTCTGGTAACCGCCAAACCCAGACTCGTCCATCAGATTGTCAGACAGAGAAGCGTGATTCGTCACTCCAGAGAACATGTCTCCACTGCTCTAGAGTACAGTGACGCCGTGCTTTACACCACTGTATCCGAAACTTTGCATTGCACTTGGTGATATAAGGCATGGATGCAGCTGCTCGGCCATGGAAACCCATTTCATGAAGCTCTCTATGCACTATTCTTGAGCTAATCTGAAGGCCACACGAAGTTTGGAGGTCTGTAGCTATTGTCTCTGCAGAAAGTTGGCGAATTCTGCACACTGTGCGCCTCAGCATCCGCTCTGTGATTTTATGTGACCTACCACTTCATGGCTGAGTTGCTATTGTTTCCAATTGCTTCCACTAACATTATAATACCACTAACAGTTGACTGTGGAATATTTAGTATTGAGGCAATTTCACAAATGGACTTATTGCACAGGTGGCAACCTATCATGGTACCTTGCTATTCTTTCACAAATGTTTGTAGAAGCAGTCTGCATGCCTTGATTTTATACACCTGTGGCCATTGAAGTGATTGGAACACCTGAATTTGAATGATTTGGAGGGGTGTCCCAATACTTTTGGCAATATAGTGTCCAGCTTTGCCATCACAGGAATAAATGTAAAATATATTCAAATACAAAAATAATTTAAAATTGTATTCTTAATTTCACAATATTACTGTTATAACCTTGTGTATTCATATTAATAATTAATTACTCATATGAGCCTTGGTTTATATAAGAAACTTCTTTTGAAAAAAAAAAAAAACAAAGAAAGAAAAAGTATTGAATCCAAACTTTTGAATGGTGGTGGACAAGTGTGCAGACTCTACATGTGAGGCTGTACATATAAAAATGCTTTTTCATTTTGAAAGCTGTATATTTAGTGGTCCCATAATTTAAATGAGGGACTCGATCTTGTGGGAGGGTTTAGGTAAGAAACCCAGGGTGCCAGTGGGAGATATTTGCTGCGTTTGAGCGGAAACACTCGGCCTAACTCTCAGATTGGCACTGAGAGCAATGATCATGACAGCTTTATTAATCACATCAATCATCCTCTGCACCATGGCGACCGCTGGGAACCCTAATCGCCTTTCACAGTGCCACCCATTTCTCTCCTTCAGCTGTCTCACTCCTCCACATTACTGTAGCTCTAAGCGCTGTGAGCAAGTATGTGCTCGGTTCCAGTGGGTAAGGATGGGCAACTGTGCCCAAACAAGATTTTTGGCCTTAGACCATGCATGTTAAATACCAAGTTGTTTTGCGAGTTCTGTAACTTTCAGTCCACTGAAGAGATATCACATATAGGAACAATGGGTGAAGCTTTCCAGTTAACACAGCTACACTATACATTTTTATATTTTTGTCATGAGGAGATTGTGGTAATGTTTCTATTCTGCGTATTTTTACAATTTGCTTATCTAATCGAAATGTACATATTTTGACGTTTTGAACCTACCACAAGGTTTTCAAAGTGTTTTATCTTGGTTGATTAAACTGCAATGTTGCAAATGTTGTGCTTTCTGTGTTTTCTCTGTCAATCCATCCAGAAGAAATCCACATTAAGCTTGACAACTATTAACCAAGATGTTTTGATCTGTCCTGTTAAAATCATGGTACAGCATATCATTAGCCTGATGTTTCTGGGAAATAAAGTAGACTAATTAAACATTAAAAACAAGGATTTATCAGGAACTTTCTTCATTCAATACAGGAAACAATGGGAAATTAGAGAAGTATAACTTGTGTAACTACATGTAAATTATAATCTAATAATGTTTGCTATACTGGTATTAAGTGTTTTTAGTGTAATTTAATGTTACTCAGCCCTTAAAAACCCTGATATATTTCAAGTTCAAACAAAGAACAAACAGGTGTGTAATTTCGAACAGTTTGGTCAAAATGAAGTTCATTTAGGTGGTTCAAAACTTTCCAGAAAACTTTGCACTGCCTGTTAAACACCCTCAAACTGCCATCATGATGGTAGGTTGAAGTCTGAGACTCTACCTTCTTTTATGTGGAAATCTTTTCAGATTTATATTAATTTCTTAATTTAGTCTGTCAAGGTAAGACACAAGTAAAAATGTGAATGCTTTATAAAACTGAAGATGTGATTATAATTAAAATTTAATCTCTGAAATTGAAGAGCTTTGTGACACTGACTGTTTTTTTTTTTTTTCTCTTTTTTTTTGACGTTTAATACTGTGATGTTGCTTTTAAGTGAAGTATGAAAAAAGCAATTAAGTTTAACTTTAACTTGTGTTGTGTTATTGGGAGGACAGTATACAGCACATATTTAGATACTCATCTAAACACTACTCCCAGCAGCACAGGGTGCTGTTGGAATGTTTGCAAACAGTATACTAGTGTGACTCTCTGCTATTTCTTTCAAACTTCTGTTTAAAGGGTCATGAAACCCTAAACCAAATTTTCAGAAGTATGTGTGTTGAACATCATGGAAGACAATGTTACCGTCTGTTAGTTTTGAATGTGGGAGAAAACTAGTTCATTTTAAACCTTTTTGCTCTATTTTCAACTTCCTGGTTTAAATTCGTCTTCATATCAATGTCATATGTTCTGACGTTTTCTCGTACTATAGTACGCCGATGACTCATCGGTGTCTCATAATTATTCATGAGACTGCGTATCTTTATCCTATGAGAAGACGCGTTGCTTAATTCATGACACCACGCGCTTAATTATTCATGACAGCATGTGTTGATTGGTATTTTCCTCTGACTGGCTCTTCAAACAGTGAGATCGCATACAGTAAGTGAGAGATGTAAAAACGAGTGTTTTTTTCTGCTTTGTATGAGTGTCTGCATTGCCTACGTTCTCTTCAACAGATCCTGAGTCTTCACACAAACGCGATTCATCCACACTGTGTAACCGCACTTTACGGCCATTTAAACGACCAAGCGGCTTATAAAACTCCACAAAATAAGCCTCAAAAGTTATCAAAGTTATGCAACAGCATGATCATATATATTGTTGATGCAGAGAACAAATTGCGAATGGCTGTGCATTTAATTATGCATTGAATAGCTGTCACAGGATATATGTATTTGTGTCATGGTGAGCTTGTATATTGTGTTGAGTGTAAATTAATGGTAATTTGCAGCATGCATTTGTGGGAAGCTTTGATGCTTTTAATAAGAGCTAAATAAAATTGTCTGAATCAGAAACCGTTGATGTGCTGTCAGTCTCCCCTAATCCCCCTCCACTCCGCCGCTAAACCACGCCCACTTTTATAGCATTTTTCAAAACTGTGGTGAGAACTGACGGCTGCTGAAACAGGGGGTTTCATGACCCTTTAACCCTTAGCAAAGAACGAGAAGAAATTTAATGAGAGTACATCAGGTCCTTCAGTCCTATGCTCTCAGTCGAAACATTCTCTAAAACACAGCTCTAAAATTCCATGAAAAATCAGCTGTAAAGTATGTTATGGTGTATTTATCATTTTTTTCTGCAGGAATAGCTGAAGTAGCCTATAGTAAGTGGAAATGAGTCTCTGAACCACAGAACAGATCTATATGTTTGGCTGAACAGTAATTACCTCTCAGCATTATGGACTATTATAATAACGCATCTCAAAGAGCATGATGTTCGTCTCTGCAGCTGAGCAGACAAATCAATTTGAGACTTTCCCACAACATTTCAGTGCACTTATAATGAAAGAAAAACACTAAGAAGCCTAAAAAATGCTTTCTTTTCCCAGCAGCCCTGCAGATTGGTCAAGTCCATAAAACTGGCCTGTGTGTGTGTGTGTGTGTTCATGTTTATCTATCCTGGTGGGGACGTCAACCTGATAGCGAACCAGATGTGTGTCCGTGTGCGTGTGTGTGTGTGGACTCAGTGGGACAGCACAGGGTACACTGAAAACATCTGTCTGTCTCAGGGGATGATCAGAGAAAGCTGTCGCTTTCATATACATTTAGTAACTTTGTTTTTGTTCGATGGATTGGGGTGAAATGGAGTACAATTGGAAAAAAAGATAGCTAGGGAATTCTGAATTAAACATTTATTTGATTTCTGTGTGAGAAAGCTAAACTTCCTCAAACGCTTCCAGGGATTTTATTCAAACACTGCTTGCCTCAGGCAAACAGCCTCAGTCTCCCAATAACAGCGCCTTGCGTCAG
This sequence comes from Paracanthobrama guichenoti, assembly GCA_018749465.1. Taxonomy (NCBI): domain Eukaryota; kingdom Metazoa; phylum Chordata; class Actinopteri; order Cypriniformes; family Gobionidae; genus Paracanthobrama; species Paracanthobrama guichenoti. The sequence goes on along the minus strand of CM031956.1, from coordinate 17,963,369 downwards.
CCCTGTGGGTCTGCAACAACATCTGGCTAATCTCCAGCCCTATAAACACATGGATCCAACAAACAAGCTGACTTATACATGCAATTCAAAGTGAAGTCTTGCGAATTCATTGACTGATGGAATACTGAGGTACAAACTGCCTCATCTGGTTGTCTGGATCACAACATATGTAATGACAGTCTAGACCAGGGGTGTCCAAAGTCGGTCCTGGAGGGCCACTGTCCTACAGAGTTTAGCTCCAATGTGCCTTAACACACCTGCTGGAAGTTTCTAGTATGCCTAGTAAGACCTTGATTAGCTGGATCAGGTGTTTTTAATTGGGGTTGGAGCTAAACTCTGCAGGACAGTGGCCCTCCAGGAGCATGATTGGACACCCCTGGTCTAGACAGTCGGTGCATAGAAGCATAAGCATCAGTGTAGTGATTTAAAACCAGCTGTGGCGAGAGTCGACATGAGACTATTTTTCCCTTTTCCCTTAAATTGTTATTTGGCCATATGTTCATTCTCTGTCCGAGCGCGCTTCCTCTCCTGGAAACGGTCCACCTGTGATCCTGAAATGCCACTCTGACTCCCATTTAAATAATCCCAGTGTCATTTTCAGGAACTTTGTGACTTTGTTCACCCTCTTCCCTCACATCTATGACTGGCTTTGAATACAAGTATCGATTTCTTTTTGCCAAAACCCAAACATCAGTATTTAACAAAAGGCCATAACTTCCTTTTTGGTCGAAAATTAGATTGATAATTGATCATTTTGGGACATTCAAGACCTCCTTTATCATGTGGATAAATATCATTAGTCAATTCCGTTGTTTTTTTGAGAAAATAATGGGTTGTCTTAACAGTAACTTCCAAAAGCCCAGGAAAAACCAAAGCAGAACACCATAACACCAGTTACCGCTCTTTGCCTTTGTTTTGGAACGCTCAAATTGTGTTACGGTACTCTGCCTTTGTTTAGCCAATGCGTCGAAAGTTACTGTGCCGACCTGCAGTTACGGTATTCTGCCTTTGTTTTACTGTCCATTAAAGTTTGCCGCATTTAAGTTATGGTGTAGCCTGTGTAGGCTACTGTCATACATCTTTTCATAATGTAGAATAGCCTATTCATTCAGCGCCAGCCTGTCAGACAGTCTGGGGCTGCCCACTAGTTGCTTGAGTGTGTACTCGAATGCCGTGACAGCGTGCTCACACATAAAATCAGTAGTAACAGTTCACAATTAAATCCATATTCTACCTTTTCTTGTAAACCCGATAAAATCCATGGCAAAGAACTTCATCGGAGATGTTTAATCCACAACAATCCACAAGCATTCTGAGCATTATCCCTGCTTGGCATTCACATCAATCCAAAAGTCGTCCTTTTAGGCTAGGTGATTTTCATTCAAATCGATGTAAAAGCAATTAAGCTATGTAGCCTACTGTATCCTTTTGTACTAGATAAAAACATTAAAAACATTGCAATAAATAATTACTCTGTTGTAGCCTATGATTGGCCAATCCAATCCAGTCAGTGCTATCATTAGAGCATGATAGCCAAACTTAACCCTTGATTAACCATCGGCACTATTTGTTATCTCTTATTCCAATCCCATGCATTTTAAATTTGTACATGATTTGTTCTTTGGTCTTTGTTCTATCTGTTATATCTTTGCATTCCATCATTAAATTAATGTTTACTCATTAGAAATATGCTTATCTTCTATTTATTCATACAATTCAGTGTCACCTAGCAGTCAACCTGTAAGTTTTGCTGCACACCAATTGAAGATACTCTTTACTAGCAGAATTGTGTCATGTCTAATGTATTAATAATGCCATCAGAATGCAACCAAAGCACATTATGGTAATAAGATGGCTATAAGTAATTGTAAATCATCCAAAATAAATGTTATGATCACTAGATTGTATACAGGTGTTACTATAATGATTTTGTAAATGGTGATCAGCAACCAAATACTGATAATGTGGAAGTTACTGACTTTTGCCTTGGCATGACTCCTCAATTTTTGCAGACAATACAAAGGCAGAGTACAGTAACTTCAAAATAGGGGTCAAAAGTAAAGTTTTAGTTAAACAATTGTATGTAGATAATTTAATTACTAAAAGATCTAAATGGCAGATTTCCAGTGTCTTACCTATAATTAATTTAGCTGGACAACTAAAAATCTTTAAAGTCATTTTTCTCAGTTCCACACTTTAGCGAGTTAAGGTCTTTTGCCTTTGTAGGGCAGAGTAGTCGTCTGACACCTATAAAATTTCCTGTTCATTGTGGGACAGTAATAGTTATCATGTCCGCAGCCAAACTGAGGTCCACCCAGAGAAAAGCAGAGACGCGCCATTATGACAGCATTGTATGGAGCGGGGATGTCATGTAGTCTTCAGGCTGCTTTTTAATGGGGTGCTCTCTCCTCATTTGTTGGAGATAGGATGGATTCTAATAACGGCCTTATCTCTTTGTGGTGGCAATTTGTCTTCGTCCCTTTCCCTGCAGGCACTCAGCCGCTATCTGGCGACAAGCTTTGTCCAATTTGACACAGCCAACTGACAGTGGCTAATGAAGGTTAGGGGGCCAGTCTCTCCTTCTCCTCTAGCTAATTCACACAAGACCACAGTTCTCCACCAGTCGCTTTCTCTAATGGAGGAGCAAACTCTTCCTCTCATTCTTATTTCCCCCTTAATTCCGCCAGCAAGCTACTTAAATTTAGCACCTAAGCTGAAAGTAATTGGAGCTGACACGACTTTCCGCATACTGACTTCACTTGTGTCACTTGCTTTATTTATTTAAAACAAAACAAAATGTTTAAAATGTGCTGTGCTTTTAGCATAATTGCTTAAAAAATGTTTTAGACAATGTTTTAGACGAGAACAAAGTGAGCAAAGCTCTTAGGGGAAAACTCAACGGCTTTGCTGCCCCTGATATTTTATTACGTTTTCAAAAATCATTTCAGACAAGAATGAAAATTCATTATTTACTAATATTCTAAAGTCATACGAACAACAAATCAAGTTTTTCTGTTATAAATAAATTATGTTCTTTTGAACTTTACATTCATAAAAAGAATCCTAAAACTATATATAATAAATATATATATATATATATATATATATATATATATAAATATACTAATGCCTGGTTTCACAGACAGGGCATTGATTAAGCCAAGATTATGCCTTAGTTGAAGTAGGACATTTAAGTAGCTTTTATAAACGTGCCTTAGAAGAAGAAAAGAAAAAAAACATTACTGGTGTGCATCTTGAGACAAAACAATGGCACTGACATATTTTAAGATGTGTAAGTGCAAGTTGCTTTCAGTTAAAACAGCTTAAACATCCATTTTAGTCCAGGACTAGGCTTAAGCCTCGTCTGTGAAACCGGGGGTATATACTGAAATATTAAGCACCACAATTATTTTCAACAATGATAATAATAAGATATGTTTCTTGAGCACCATATCAGCATATTAGAATGATTTCTGAAGGATCGTGTGACACTGAAGACTGGAGTAATGTTGGAAATTCAGCTTTGTCATCACGTGAATAAATTGCATTTTAAAATATATTAAGATAGAAAACTGATATTTTAATAATAATAATTATGACAATAATAATATTTCACAAAATTACCTACATTAATGTACATTTTATAGGCAAGGCAGGCGTTGCGATGAAAAGGCTTCTAAATAATGTCACATAGTCAAACATTAAGTGCATCCTCATGAGCCTAACCTTTGTAGCAAGACTTCTGGCATTTTGCTCATTTCACATGAGAGCTGGAGGTCGAACCATTAGATTTTAGGTTACTGAAATGTATTTTCATTTGTAATGTTTCTGTTGCCCATTTGTCGGGAAATAGTGGTAGTTAGGAGCGGGTGTCTCATTGAACAGGAACATTGGGCCAATTTCACATTCCTCAAGGACCACTTCTTCTGCTTTGACCAAAACACTTAACCTCTATCTGCTCCAGCAGGCTATGAACAGTCCCTTCACCAGTTTATCATAAGAATTAGGCAAGGACAAGATGTCTTCACCAATGAATGCTTACTATATTTTATAAAATTAGGCTATTTTTTTTAATCTAATTTGATTAGGCTGTGTAAATAACCATAAATAACTATGCATTAACTATGCATGATATTTTCTGTGTCTGCCTGCTTTTGTTTTTTACAACTCTGGCTCGCTTTTTAAAAATCAGTAGTCTTTCAAAGCATACACACTCTATTTCCATATATTCATAACTGATGAAGTTTATTTTAGATTTGCTGCAAGGGAGTTAGTCAGATTGCTTTGCCATCTCATTACAGGCTCTCCTTCACAGAGCGTTTATAACCACTTTTGCCGGGCTAATGTAATCTGATTGCTAATAATTAATTCTTCACGGTGAAGATGTAGCATAGCCTTCCAGCTCCATTAATTGTTGTAATACAGATGAAAATGCTGATTAACAATGCTAATTAGGCTTTGTTGCAGTAATGGCATGTCAAAAGTGCTGCAGAACAGGCTGTTTTGTCTACAGGATGTTTTCCATTTACATTTAGCGTTTCTGTCAAAATTTGATTTCCTATTAACATTTGTTTGACCTTTTCCATCCCTGGTGGAAGACGGAGCTTTTTGACAGGAGAATAAACCAGAAGGTCTGTATAGTGCATGACTGCAGATGTATCTCCAAGTATTATTTTATTTCTAAAAAATGTTTTAGATGAGAACAAAGTGAGTCAAGCTCTTAGGGGAAAACTCAATGGCTTTGCTGCCCCTGAGATTTGATTACTTTTTCAAAGCAGTTTCCATTTCCCAAGAGGTCCTCCCGGGAAAGAATAAAAAAATATAGAACCTTTTTCAAAAGATGGAAAGCTGTTTAATGCCAGAAACCAGTGACTTTAAGGCCAGTTTTTTCAGCTTCATAAGTTGCATATATGCATAGATACCTAAATGTGATGTCACGAAAGTATGTTTATTACTTAAAAAAAAAAAAAAAAAAAAAATAAAATTTTAGTCCTTTCATAAACACTATCCTGTGTGAGACAAAGAGTCAAGACTGACAGAATATGAACCCTCCACTGTGGAAAGAGAAAAAAATATATATTAGCTAAACAAATCAATAGTGCATTAAGCCTCCGAGGTGGCTCTCTGAGGAAGAGCGATGCTGAGACCAAGCCAGCCTGGAGTGCTGGCCAGCACAAGCCTTCCCTCGCCCTCTCAATCAGATGAAGTCTGGAGGTGATCCATTACAGCACTGATGGGAAACGTTATTACCACAGAGACGAGGAAGATAGGCTACGCTCAGCTTCTGTAAGAGGCTCCACACTGACAGGCTTCTGCGCTCACATACAGGGCGAACAGATCTCAAATCCACTGAGCTTGGATACTACACAACACTGTTTGTCAGCACTATTGTACATGGGATGTTATTTGCTGGTTATGTACCTGGTAGATGGCAGTTAAAGAAACAAGTGAAACAAAAACTACATATCTGTCATTATTTACCCGCCGTATGCTGTTACATTTTCTGTGAAACACAAATGTTGACATCTTTGAAGAGTCTCTTGTGTATTTTTTCATGACAGTTCATAGTGTACTTCGAGATGGTGTTTTTAGCAATTGAAATACAGGTGTCTCTTGAATTATGAGGATTTTTCATTTAATTGAGCACACAACAAGCACTTGTAGACCTACTTTAAATGTACTCAGAGGGTCTTTTTAAGTAAATGTCTTCCAATTTTGTTTTATTTTAAAATGCTTTCACCTGTCCCTTAATATGAAGAGTAAATTTGTATAGTTTATATAGTTTGTATATTATTCCCCTAAAATTGCTAAAAAAGTAAAAAAAGTAAATATTTGTATTTTCCAGGTTTATATATTATTATTTTTATGTATAGGTCCATGACTAAATAGGTGACTGTTGGTTTAGTATGGTGTTTTGGCAGTAAAGTTAAAACTTGTTTAGAAATATTCTTCACAGCATATATTTTCATTTGACTGTTTTATCCATTACAGTCTTTAAAAACTACTCATCTGCAAAACTGTACATTTATTACAAAATAATTTTTGTATTCAGCTCAAGAATTCAGATAGATTGAAGTCAAAAATGACTGAATCAATGTGATGTTACACCAACACTGGTCCAACAAAAGGTGTGATCAGTATTTATGTAAAAGGTTGTAGTTTTGAGAAAATGGCGTTTATGTGTGGTTTGTGAAAAAATAAAATGTGACTGAAATAAGGCCATAAAACCCATGCTGAATATTTGTTCACAAGACTTTGGATCTTGTAGGCTAGATTTTTTGTGCTTCAAAACGATGTGAAAATCATCCTGCCCACTCATTCACATAAAGCAATACATTGATTTCAAATTTGTAAGACATGTTTTGTGTTAGAAAGGCCATATGGGAAAAACAAGGCTGCTGTTTGAAGAGGTGTTAGTACATTTACATGTATGCATTTGGCAGACGCTTTTATCCAAAGCGACTTACATTGCATTCAAGGTACACATTTTTTTTTTTTTACATTTTGTCAGTTCTTGCTTTCCCTGGAAATCGAACCCATGACCTTGGCGTTGCTAGCACCACACTCTTATTGTTTGAGCTACAGGAAAGCTTAGTAACGACAGAAGGGGGGGCTCACCCTTTGGGTTGTGTGGGTCCTAACTCCCCAGTATAGTGATGGGGACACTATACTGTTAAAAAGCACCATCCTTCAGATGAGATGTTAAACCAAGGTCATGACTCTCTGTGGTCATTAAAAATTCAAAATTTGCCCATTGGCCTCTGTTAATCATGGACTCCTAATCATCCTCATATACTGATTGCCTTTATCACTCTGTCTCCTCTTCACCAATAAGCTGGTGTGTGGTGGGCGTTCTGGCGCAAATATGGCTACTGCACATTGGTGGTGGTTGCGGAGATTCCTCCCTTCCATATGTAAATGCTTTGAGTACTCAGAAAAGTGATATATACATGTAACATTATTATATGCCAGGAGGTGTGAATGATCATGAATATTGATGTGTTTCACACATGGGAAAACAAAGACACCCCCCTATTGAGCCTTTCAGGAGAATCCAAGGTGTTTTCTTTTTCTTCTGCCATGCACTGAAGAACAAACTGGCCTGTCATCAGTAGTCATGTAACAAAGTTTTTCACTTGCAGATTCTAACTGTAATAAGGCTAGATAAGTCCACCACCATCTCCTTGACGTACTATCAGAGGAGACTTCATCCCATTTACTGTGAACTCATGGCTCTCAGATTTATAAAAACGAATTGTAATCATTAGTTAATTAGCACCGAGTTAAATAATGTCAATGATGCAAGGAAATAGAGGTGTGTAAATGACCCTGCTGCTGGACTCTCTGAAGTAATCTTTCTTGAAATCAAGATGAAGGGCTTTAGATGGAGAGAAAATCAATCAAATGAGCCTCACTTTTCATTGGTCTTAAAGGTTTAACTTTATAAACTGCTCCGGCCAGGGATCTTGATGGGGTTTTTTTTCTTTTTTTTTTTCAGTAGAAATGCATGACTGTAGCACAAATGCAAATATACTTATAAATAAAGTAATTTTAAATTAAGTAAAATTATTTATAATTTAAATAAGTAAATAATATAGGGGTGAATAATTTAAGTAAGAAAGTAAACAACATTTCAATTCTGCTCTGGTAAGACACTGAACTTTGTGTGTACTGTATGTACACTGTTTATTGTGTATAATCCACAGCCGCTACATTTTCATTAGATACTCATTTATCCTTTGTTCTCCAGGCTGTCTCTGGAGAACATTTTCTCCATTGTTAAAGTAAAATTAATTTTGGGTTCTAGCTTTGGGGCATAATGAAATGAAAACCATATCTAAGTAGATTATTCCAGCAATAGATTTTTGAAAGAAAGCGGGAAAATTATTATTCCAACTGCAATTACAGCTTCATAACTCATTTTCTTGATATTTAATATTACTAATGCATAGTTTATTGTTTAATGCTGTTATTTACCGGTAGGCTATTGTGGCTAGCTGTCATTACTTTATTTAAAAAAAAAAAAAAAAAAAAAAAAAAATATATATATATATATATATATATATATATATATATATATATATATATATATATATATATATATATATATATATATATATATATATATATCACTGTTTTCATAACAACATAAGCTGCCTGGAGTGAAGAAAGAACTGCATGATTAATATTCAAATTAGTAGTTGGTCATCAGCTGTAGTCTTTGTGGTGTGTTCAAGCGCAGCTTTTTGGCCCAGACGCAGCCGAAGCGAGATGACAAAACAATCGGCATTCATCACCACTAGTTTGATGTCAGTTAGGTGTATCACGGCCTTAAGCAATTTCATGTGTTCAGTTCATAAGGGTGGCAAATTACAGGACAGCCTGTAAGGTCAAGGATGTTTTGACAATTGTATCATGTGCGGCTTTATTACCTTTCCCTTAATTAAATGTGGTGTGGTCTTAATATAATGTTTTCAGCATTCCTCTGAGTCTCATTCAGAGGGACAAAAGCAGAACAACCTTATTGCATTCAGATCTCCAGTGCTGATGGTTTCGGTAAGCTGCAGAATCCCCCCCTGATGTAATTATATTCATGTGAGAAGAACAGCATGCACGTTATTCCATTAGCCTGAGCAAGGCAGGGAAACCCTACTTGACCTTTCATGAAATATTTACCTGTATGATTTACATTCAGAGCATGCTGTATGTACCTGTGAGAGAGACAAACCGAACGCCTCTAAAACATCCCCCAAGTCTGTGTAATCTTTTTTACTCTTTCATGAATATTGCATAAAGGCAGAGTGTAAAACTACACTTAGTTGGCTCCTCGCCACACACACAACAAATCATAAGAGATAAATACAGTAATGTACTTTATTTGAGCACATGTTCAAGTGGTTGTGAATAACCAACTTTCCTGTTGAGACCTAGCAGTTAGCACACATGCTCTGAAACATTGAGCATTTTCTGATTTTCTTCTTGTCCATACTTTCCTGTGAAGCAATGAAGCAATAATACATTTATCCATGTTTTATCATTCAGGTTACAGGCACTGCTTTAAAAAAATGGACAGGGCATGTAAAAAACTACTGTTGTGGTACTATGGTAAAGCAATGGTACCAGATGATAATACCACAGTGCTTGATATATACAATGGTGCTGATTATCATATTAATATATCATGGTATTTAAATGGCACTCCAAGGTATTTCAAAGAATACACATTTATTGCAATAGTACATGCTCAAAATACTATAGTAATTCTACGGTAGTGTGAAAAAATCATGTTATCATATTTTATTATGTACACTACTTTTCAAAAGTTTTGGGCTGGTAAGATTTTTTTAATAAAGCTTCTTATGCTCACCATGGCTGTGTTATTTTTATTTATTTATTTTTAAACAGTAAATCAGTAACATTTTGTAATACATTCCTCTTGCCCCCTAGTGCATCATCTTGTGATAAAATGTTGTAGTCCTGACTTTAGCAGGTCTAACCCTGGAGTATCAGCAGAAATTGTGTCAACTCTCCCCTGTGAAGGCCTCACAGACACAACAGCCAGTGGCACAGATCCTCAACAAACCTGTCTCCATACCAGCGTGATGAATTTGATCTTCAACCAGATGGAACTAGATGAAATATTTTGACCTGTAATGCTACCTGAATCATAATCATACACTGTTCGTTTGTTGGTCAGAGGAGAACTGGCCCCCCGGCTGAGCCTGGTTTCTACCAAGGTATTTTCTCCATTCTGTCATCTGATGGAGTTTAGGTTCCTTGCCACTGTCTGTATAACAATAACAGCACTGGTAGTTATGTTGTTCAGTGATATTAATATTGTTATATATGTGTATCTGAGACCTGCTTGAGATTATGTTCATATCAAAATTCCACAGATGCATATAGAATATTTATAACAAGAACGGGTGAGTTTATTTGAAATACGTTGTTTGCATGGGCTGGTACAGGAGAAGGAAATATCAAACTTGTTTATTTCAGTATTAGAGATCATGTTATTCTGAACACAGTATTTTTGCTAATGTTTTATATGCTTTATAATCTGTTCACACCGCCCTATTAGTTTTTGGGGAAGTAGAAACCTGGCATGATCAAAAGGAGGTTAATGTGTATTTCTGCCTGTTACCAATTTTTGCTTTCCACTATATGTGAATAGCGTGCCTCTTCCTTAATGGGGATGGCGGAGTACATAATTACGCCATCAGGCTCCAATCATAGGCCTTTGCTAATGATGAACTGCCTGAATGAAGTCCAGGTCTCTTTGGAGAGCAACACCTGTGCAGGTACCTCTCTCCGTAATTGAAGGGAATTAAAGCAATGTGGAGCATTTTAATGAGCAAACTGTCTGTATCTCCCTATTCTCCCACCCTTCTGGAGCGCAGACTTTCATCCCAAATCAATACATCTGCCAAGCCTTGCGTTAATAATCAAGCATCTGTTTGTACTGTGTTACAGTTGTTGGGTGCAGCAGGGAAGAGTCTGAATCGGACTTCCAAAAATAGATGGGTTTTTTTAAATGAGGAGAATAAACAGAACCATAACACGCAACACCAACCAAAAGGAATACAATAACATCATCAAGAACGGACCAGGCGTGGAGGGAAGTGAGTTCAATATAAAGGGAGTGCTAACGATGAAGACCAGGGGCAGGGAATCCGGGGAGAGCGGGAAAGATGATGAGGAAGTGAGTTCATGTGTGAGACAGGGAGGATTCTGGGAAATGGAGTCCAGGACAGGCGTGGAATGTAACATACTGCGCCCATACTCAACACTTGTATTATAAATGATTTTACATTATCAAGTTTTATTGATTCATTTTAAACATGTTTTTATATTTGCTAATAATAATAATATGTTTTGTTTTGGACACACTTATGTCAATCAAAGTCTCTGGGTAGTGTGTTTGGGGGAATGGCCATTAGTTCTTGCCCCTGAATAATTAACTAAGGAGGGAATAGAGTCTTGTAGGGGCTCTGCATTGCTGTTGTTGGTAATTATGAGGTTATAAGTGTATTTACAGTTCTGTTTTGAGTTTATGGTATTTTGTAAGACTTACTCCTACCATTGTGGTTTTCTAACCATTTTTTTATAGATTTTTATTTATTTATTTATTTATTTTTATTCAGTTTAGTATGATTCATTAGTGAATAAGTCAAATCTGTGTTAGAAAATAATGATATAGTATTATAAAGAATTATACAGAATTATATAGTATTTGTATTGTGTATATAGTGATTATGTGGGCTGTACTTCTTGGCTTTGATGTTTGTCTGTCTTTTTTTACTGTCTTGTTATATCAGTGATGTTACACAAAGAGCTTTCTCCATCATTAGACAGCGTAAAGCTCTGACCCCTATCAAACATGCACACACAATGAAAACAGAACTTTATATTTCATTATTCCTTCTGCGTCTGTGTATTTCTGCACACTTTTATTGCTTGTTGTTTTGTTGGCATCCGGCACTGGCTTTGTTAAAGAGGTTACACCGTTCACTACACAGAGCTATGATTTACATTCTCGTGGAGGCATGTCAGAAGATTCTTGGTCACTTCATTGGCGCTTCTGTTTTTTTACTGATGTTATGCTGTGGACCAACTTCAGATCACTGCAACATCCTTTAAAACTGTTTTAATTTGTGAGGACATTTCAGACAAGTCAATTAGCTGACCGGATTTCATGGGTCTCGTTGAATGCTTATTAGGATAATAACACAATGATTATCACCATTAGCCCTGGCTTAATTAAGAGGGTGTCCCAATTAAAGAGGTGTTCATGGGAAAAAATAAATAAATAATATCTTTATATTGGCTGTTCAATATCAGTGACAAACTAGGGAAAAAATCCATTAATTTATTACGAGATTGCGATAGATTTATTTTCTGAATTTGAATTCCATTTGAACCAGTGAAGCAAACAGAGTGCAGAACTGTAATGATAGATAGACAGACAGACAGACAGACAGACAGACAGACTGACAGATAGATGATAGATAGATAGATAGATAGATAGATAGATAGATAGATAGATAGATAGATAGATAGATAGATAGATAGATAGATAGATAGATAGATAGATAGATAGATAGATAGATAGATAGATAGATAGATAGATAGATAGATAGATAGATAGATAGATAGATAGATAGATAGATAGATAGATAGATAGATAGATAGATAGATAGATAGATAGATAGATAGATAGATGCTCAATATTTGACAGCTCTGAATAGTCTGCAATGTGATCTATGTAGAATAGCACCAAATCTCAGATATCTTTCAGTATCTTTATGCCCAAAACTTTCCTAGAAAACTCCAGATTTCTTTAAAATGACAAGTTTTTTTTTATATAACACATTTGCTTGCATCGTACTGGTAACAAAACAGAAGACAGAGGCATTGCAGTGGTGGAGGTCAACGGTCATTTTGTACTGACATTATGAGTTTAATATGAGAAAATAACTCAGGCTGATAGAGGGAGAGGAAGACTATAGGAGACAGGAATGGAAAAGAGAGTTTAGAAAATGAGAAATTGACATCATTACTAAATCCTCAGACAGGCTGGGTAGAGGACTATGACTCATCCCTCACTTCAGAAATAAAGCGCGTTAACTCAGAACATACACAAATACTCATACAGAATGTTCATCTGTAGATGGCACAAACACAGATGTATATAAAAAAGTTAAAGAAATGGTTAAATCTAAAACACACACACACACACACACACACACACACACACACACACACACACACACACACACACACACACAATAATAATAATAATAATAATAATAATAATAATAATAATAATAATAATAATAAATACATAATAATAATTTAGGTTTCTTTTTTGAGAAACCTAAAATCCTTTATGTACAATACCATTCAAAAATCTGGGGCCAATAATTATGCTCACCAAGGCTGCACTTACTTGATCAAAAATACAGCAAAACAGTAATATTGTGAAATATTATTACAATTTAAATTAAGTTTTGTCCATTTTAATATATTTAAAAATGTATTCATGTGATGTCAAAGCATCATCACTCCAGCCGTGAGTGTCACATGATCCTTCATCATTCTAATATGCTGATTTGCTGCTCAAGAAACATTTATTATTCAAAAGAATTTATTTGAAATAAACCGTATATTTATTTTAAAACGTGTCTTTACTTAAATTTAAAAGTATTTATTTATTTTTTTTTTTAAATGTTTTTACTGTCAGTTTTGATCAAATAATGCATCCTTGCAAAATAAAATTTATTTAGAAAAAATAAATAAATCTTACTTTTGAATGGTGTATCAAATATTATATTTAAGCAGAGATACATCCCTACTGTTTTCCAGCCATATCCAGTGATTTTAATGCCTCCAGTAAGCTCAGTTTAATTTAAATATAGTGCATTTTTATAGAAAAGTAGGAGATCTCCCATCCAGGTACTGATGAGACTCAGCCCTGCTTACCTTCAGTAATAAGTGAGACTCCATAGTATGATTCTGCTGGCATCTTCGAACATAATTCTCTATTCCTCAACTAAAGTTTGTACTTAAAAATCTTTGATATTCTGGCTAAAACAAACATAAGGGATCAGCCCATTATCTAAAATTCCACTGAGGAGGACTTTGCTAAAAGGCCTCAAGTTCAAGCGGAATAAAATGGTGGTTTAGTTTGCAGGGTCTTCAGTATGTAGGACAAGAGTCCCAGGAGTATTTCCATGCTGACACATACGCTGAGCTAAGGGCTTTGCGTTTGGCTTGGGGTTTTGCAGAGCTGCTGACCCATGGCAGACGCCCCCTGGAACAAACAGCAGTGGTTCCCAGATGCAGCGCCCCAGGCAGATGACGAGACCAGCCCCCTGCTCGACTATCCCAGCCAAAACCAGGGGAACATGATCCATCATGCTTATGTGATTATCATAACAAACACTCTCGTTCGCTCTACTTTCTCCAGTAGTGTCTCTGACTCTCCTTCACACTTCATTGGCTTCTCACAGCAAAATAGCCTCAAATTGAAAGAAAATAAAAGACACAACAAGCTTTGCCAGGAAAAGTGCCTCTCTAGAGGGTTAAATGCAAGATATCAATAGTTTTTATTGCTGTCGAAATCTGATCTTACAAAAATAATACAGAATGAGTTTCTGAAGCTATTGTGACTCACATTTGGGATTTGGATCTGAATTTACATAAACCCAACTGTAGGGTAAAAGTGATGTCATCACACCTGACAAACTTGACGTGACAAATACTGACATGATGTAAAATTCCTCAGTCTGATGCAGTGCGTCTGGATGTCATTGCTGTCAGGTTAGTTTGAGTTCACGCCTGCATGTCAGCCATGTTGGTTGAATTGAAGATGATGACTATGATGATGATGATGGTGAGGGGTGGTTTGGAAAACTGTTCCATTTTCATTATCATTAGTTTAGACTATATTCTAGTTAATAATATGACAGCTTTGTGTCAGAAATAGACAAAACCTTTTGCTCGATTTTTACTGATAAGTTTCCCCTTCGGTCAGTTGAACTCAAGACCTGAGTTAATCTGATTTGTGAACAAATAATTTAGACTGGTTCTATAAATTAAAATAAATACAATTAATTGAAAAGATAGTTCACAAATTGTTGCTTCTTTCATCACAATCTTCTACTTATCTTAAACTCTCAAGGAAAGTGGTCTGTTCTTGTCTGTTCTTCACATAAATATTTTTGTTTCACTTTATTTTGATGGTCCCTTTAACACATTCTGTTGGCTATAAGTAACGTTGCACCTACAGTATGTCTACTAACTCTCATTAGAGTGTAAGTAGAGTATTAGACTGGTAGGGTTAGGGTTAGAATAAGTTTACATGTAGTTGCAAAGTTACTTATAGTCAGTAGAATGTCTGTTGAAGGACCATCACAATAAAGAGTTAGCAGATATTAAGCAGACAATATCAAGTGTATAGCGTCAGTTCTGGCAGGTCACGTCAGTCAAGCTCGCATCAGCTGTCTGTCAGCTGATCACGTCTACCTATAGGAATACGATGTCTATCACAGCATACATGTATATAGCTCCTCAGTACTATCAGCAGCTATCGCGTTCTCCAGAGCTCATTTACCCTCCTCCATCCCCAGCTCCTCCTCTCATCAGTCAGGATTTGGTATTCTAATTCCCCTTAAATCAGACCAAATTCCTGAATTATTTTGTACATTTAATATCAACATTAATGATATCTACAATACATTATGTTGGTTCTGTTCTGTTTACCCTAAGGGGGGTTATTGCTAGGCTAGGCTAGCATTATCCATGCTAGGCTGCATGGATACGCAGAACCATACCGCCAATCCAAACTATATGCTAATAGTCAATCAATCATATTTGACGATAGTGGAACTACTAATACTCAAAATTCTCCTTTTGTGTTTCACATAGAGGAAATAAAGTCAGGTTTGTAGTTGAAAGTCATGGGGTGGAGTAAATTATTATTTATTTATTATTATTATTATTATTATTATTAGTGTGTGTGCGTGCGTGCGTGCGTGCGTGCGTCGTCATGCGATGCTGCGATGCATGCGTGTGTGTGTGTGTGTGTGTGTGTGTGTGTGTGTGTGTGTGTGTATTTTTTTAGATTTAACCATTTCTTTAACTTTGCTTTAAAGGATTTGTCCCCTTTTGTAAATAAAATAATGATAATAAAAAAAAAATCCTACTACAGTGTGAGGGTAAGAGAAGGGAGGCTTGTCAAGGGTTTGTAAAGATTTTCTAAACCAGCTGGCTCAGGCTTTTAATGTGCTCACTGTTGGAGCCTCTCTCTGCTGGTAGTCTTATTATTTTTCCTGACGATTTAAGGAGATGGAGTAGTCTTGTCTTGGACCATTACATTTTTATATCATGCTGTGATGCAGCTCTGGATGATACTTTGGTGGTAAAGAACAGGCAAGACTACATACGTGACATCTGGTTTCAAAAAGATCCAAGACTGAGGTAAATTACATGAAATTGCTTATTCTATTGTTTAAAATGATTATTATTTATTTATTTTCAAGAGTAAACAGTTTTCCTATCTCAGCATACTGGATCTAATGCTGTGTAGTTCTTCCTATACCCTGTTCTCTGCAGTTCCTGCTCTACTCCACTGGCCTCATTGCTTCCCTTGACACTGACTCACTCACTCACATTCTCACACACACTGTCAATCAGAGAAAGATTTGTGTTAGATCTGTTTCAAAACCTAGTGAGCTGCCTTGCTGCTTACATAGACCGCTGCCTTGCAAATAACTATTTTTAACTGATCTAAACTAGATTCAGTGATAATAAATCATAAAAAAAAAGTTTATTTAAATGTTACAGCATCTAAATACAAATGCTCTAAATACAAATGTTGCAAAACATTTAATTAGATTAGAGTACTTTTTTATAGGTACTCAACATTCCCTCATCTTGTCCACCATCTTGGATTATTTTATTTATGTTTCACTTAGGTTTTCATAAAGCATTCTGTGATTGCCTTCTCTGTGAATTATAGATGCTGCTTTATTTAGCTGAAATGTGTTATCTTATAAAGTAACTACCTTTTGGAAGAGGCTTCACATTAGACTATAATGCCTTAACATTCTGCTTCTATAGGCAGCTCAATTGGTTTTGGAGCAGACCAATTGTGCCTACCAGTGCAGGAAAGAGATAAAGAGATAAAGAGAATCTAGTTCCACAGATGATGAAAAGAAATATGTGACTGTGATAGGAAAACATTCGGTATAAGGTGTATAGATGATGTAAAATTAGATATCTTTAATTTTCTCACTTTTGTAATGCTAACACTGGGTAATTCAGCTTAAAGTCCCCTGTAGTCAATGATCCTTAAAACTCATCTTTGATCACCAAAAATACATATTTAAACGTTTTTTTTCCTTTGATTTTTTTTTTTTTTTTTTACTCATGTCTTAAAATAGCTTGAAAAACTCTACCCCCTTGCTTCATTTAGTATACACATGCAGATCCATGAATATGATGATCCATCTCAGTCTGCCTTCTAAAAATGAACATCATAGAACATCAGTGGAGAAAGCAATATAGTTCATAATAACATCATATATACATAATAATCATATAATACATATGTAATATACATAATTAACTCCCTATATTGCTAAATGTACCCACAATAAACAGAAAAATATACCGGGATAACCTGGCTTCTTTTGAAACTCCCCTGCTTCGCAGCATAGTAATGATATGCTAAAGCCCGTCCGCACGTTGACGTGATTGGTAGTTTGTGAATGTAACACTGATTTCAAACCGCGTTGAGGCGTTTTTTTTTTTTCACTGCAGTTTTAAGGAGAAAATACTCAGCAATGATGTTGACATGAATTTGCACATGGTTTGTCTTAAAGCATATTAAAAACATCACATACACATATAAAAACATTAAAAACTTGATTTTCACCACAGGGGATAATCAATATTTACTTTAGCAAAACAAACTATTTAGTGAAAGAGCTGGTTTGCAGGCAGGGAGCTCATTGCCATGCACAGTGTAACATCAAGCTGGATAAAGCTACATTTAGGTGGACAGAGTGAAAACATCCCACACTCCCAAGCTTGCATTTATATACATCTGTTCTCTGCAAGTTGGACTGCAAATATGGAGCTCTAGGATCTGCATGTCCATGACATGATAGACATGGATGAATCAAAATGTTTTCCTTTTACTGTCCTTTCCCCAGTGTATGCTCTCTTGCATCCTCTTTTTCATGTTCCACATCAAGATGAATCTTGTGTCAATTGCAGAGAGCAGCCTAAATCAATTTCCTATGATTCATTGAACGAAACTATTGGTTCCAAACTCAGAGGGTCTGCTTCATTGGTGCCAGTGTATGGACAGGGTCTCTGTGAATCACTGTTCTCGAATGTTTTTATTTTTAGTCTGGGCTGTCAATTTGTCAGTAGTGACAAGCTGTGGCAGCATCATCAATCTTTTTCCTGACCAGATCTCACCCCTGGGTTTACCAGCACCTGCACTAGCACTGGTCAAGCCTGACTAGTTAAGGTGATTTGCTTAGTTTTATTAGCCAGATTGTTGTTTTCTCTTAACAACATTCATATTTATGTATATTCTATAACAGATTTTATAGCATGTTTTTCAGATTTTGTATAAATCTTAAACTTAAATGTAAACATATTTTCTTTTTTTTTTTTTTTTTTTTTTTTTGTTAATACAAATCACATAAACTAAATGGTCCATTCCTTGTGCCATTCATATTTATACAAAATGTTTTAGTAAGCTCTTCTTAATTCTTAATTTTATTAAGATCATAATATGAATAATATGTAAGGATTATTTAATGAAATTTTACTATTAACTGAAATGCATAAATCTTGAAAAAAGCTTAAACATTTTAAGTGAAGTGTGCTAATACACACCTTTTAGTGGTAGATGTGATACTGAGTCGTCCCTTTCAGGGTACTGCTCCAGTGACAAGCTAAAGATCAAATTTTTGCACTTGTTTTCTGACAGTGTACAATGGTAGATTTTGTAAATCACAATTGTTTTGAGCCAGACAGAAACCCTGCCCTTGAGATTTCTCTGAATTCATAATGCTTTTCTAGATATTTTTTTCCCCTCACATGTGGATAGTGCCTCAGGAAATAAATGTTGGCCCCACAGATAGATAGATCTGTATATATATATATATATATATATATATATATATATATATATATATATATATATATATATATATATATATATATATATATATATATATATATATATATATATATATATATATATATATATATATATATATATATACTATAGTCTTATTTCCTACAAAGAGACACATTATTCAGTGTCACAGAAACATTTCACAAGCTGAAAACTGAAAAAATTAGCAAGCTGACCCACTTCTGTGATAGCATATCAAGAGCTTTTCACAAGGTCAGGCTGTTAGAACAACACTTCCTAATTTCCCTTGCTTCTCTCAACTGAAAAAGAACAAAACAAAAAAACAGCCTATATTAGAATGAAAATGTTGGGTGTATGCTGGTCTATCTGGTGTAGTTATGCTGTAGTTAGGCATCCGTGTTGTTGCTCTTTTACACATAAGGTCCTCTTGGAAGGGCAGATCAGGAATGTCTACATCTAGCTGAGAGGAAGCTCTGAGAGCTTAGAGGTGATCATGTCTGTCTGACGATGGCTAAAGCTTTGGCCTGTTTCCTGATGGAGCTCTGCAGGTGAATCCAGCTTTGATAATCACACAGCAAACAGGAATCAGACGGAAAAGCTGTTCTGTCCTGCAAAGCTTGTTGGGCCAGACCACCATGTGTGAGGACAAGACAAGCACATCCAGGCCCATCTATCTCATTCAAACATATATGGCACATTTTAGTCATGTTTTCAATTTTAGTCACGCTTTTCAAAGGTTTAGGGGGCAGTTTGCTAAGAATGAATTGAGAAGACTGATAGTGTTTTTGCATTGTTTTAGCACCAAAAGTCTGTGAAGTCTTTATTGCCTGCCATACACACAGTAGGGGGAAAAAAAATAAGATGAGAAAGAATCGTTTTAGAATCGTTTTAATTTTCATGTTTAAGCAATCTACTATGAAGAGAAAACAATACAAAATGATGTGTTGGGATTAGAGTGTATTGTAGGATGCCGTTTGGCTGATAAGTGGCAGTGGACCAGCTCCTGTGAAAAGTGATTTGAAACATTTGGCTTAATTTTTCTGCTTTCTGCACATTGTAGATCACTCTTTCATCTTTGACAGAACTTATCAACAAGGTGCAATCAGTGCCATTACCTAAAAATATAAAAAATTGTTAGTCCCAGAGCTCTGCTTCTCTTTTGATGCCACTGCTTCAAAAAAATTGTGGTGATAAAGTACTGATTTTGGAAATTCAAGGGAAAGCATGGGGTGTAGGTGTTGTTTGCACTTCATAACTCAACATGCTGGTCAAATGATTGCATTTTTTTATTTCCTTTCCCACGAGTAAGTTGATAAATGGCTGTTTCTTCAACAAGTACATTAGTTTCATTCCATACTTAAGAGTTATTTATTTCCACTGTGACTACTGTCAAAATGTCACCTAACTATTCAAAGAGCCAGGTGCTGTAAATGAATGAAACCCTCCATCAGGACAAAACTTTGGTGATATTTACAGGAGTCTGTTACTAACTTAAAGGATGGCCCTTATCCGTAAGTAAACTTATGACTCAACTTGCTAAGAACTGATAAAAAGAAGAAGAAGAAGAAAACATACTTCTATTCATCAGACTGATGACTGTTCTGTTCCTAAAGAGGTGTCCACTGTTAGTCTGCCAAAAACACATGAAATGCACATAAAATAAAAAAAGTAAAACAATCAAAATTTCTCTGGCCTCGTCCGTCATGTTTGAATCATTTTTTATATATACATTTTTTACAGATACAATCCACAATATTTCAAATACCCATGCACTGGCTTGAAGGATGTGGATAAAATGTAGCTGAGCTCAGAAAGAAACATGAAATCACACTCTCACTGACTCTAATATAAGAATGCTGAACCCGGCAATGCACACAATGGAGAATATCAGCACACTCAGGCATGTAATGTGTTTGTGTGTTTGCATAGTGCACTAGCAGGGCACTGTCAAATCCATCTCATGATTTTTTCATAGCTGTAAAGTAGCAAATCAGATTGTGAAGTAAAGAAGGCAGGGAGAAGGTGTCAGGCATGGTGAGTGCAACTCTCAGAGTGATTCGAAAAGTGACGCCCATAAATCTTGCCAGACATACGCAGCAAAGTGGATCTTATGTCTGCGTCTGCAGTGAGCCTCAGTTTAGATGGTGAACTATAGTGAACATACAGATGTGTACTTCAGTTCAGACAGTGCAGAGCTGGGTTGATGAGGCTTGATAGGAATGACTGCCGTCACAGTGCTTTTAAGAGCCTGGCTTTCAGAGGATTTTAGATGCTACACTGGTAAAAGCAAACATATAAAGAACCCGCCTGGCACAAGATGTGTAATTATGTGGTCTGTATAAAAAGAGAGAAAGAGAGAAAAAGTTTTTTTCTGTTTGGTGGAACATTCTGTTAATGGAATCGTCCTGCTTATATTTTTGATCAATGCTACTGTGAAAAAACCTTGTTCGAATATAAGACAACCCTTCATATTTTGAATCTTATATTCAGTATATAAATTATAATCCCGTTATAACTAATTCAGTTATAATCTCCCCCATGCATACCATACAAATTACTCAATGAGCCACTCATTTAGTAGATTTCACTATGAATCTATGTCTCACCTTTTTATGTACAGTGACAGATGCTGGCATGTCAAAAAACACAGGTGTTTGATCTGCATTACCTATCTGATCCAGGGGGATATGAATGTCTTTTTCTTAAGCTGATCACATAGCGCTGAAAAGACAGTTTCTCCCTGAAGTTGGTGGGCAAGCGCTAATCCATTATGCCGCATAATTTTTACGCCGCATCTAAGTAGCCTCTTCGAGGATATTGACAGGAAAGTGTGTCAGTACGTAGCTGAAATATGGCAAAATAATGGGCCTCACTGATGGGTATGTTCTGTTCTTTGGAGATTTCCAGTGCCTTCAGCTGGATAACGGCTCTGGTTATGAGCAACCCTCATTTCTTTTTTCGGCTACATACTGACACACTTGTCTGTCAGTTTCTTCAAAGCGGTCGCTTTTAGGACCGTGGAAAGCTTTTCTTTGACTCTTAGCATTTTTAAGATGCCGTATTTCTTGGCTTCTTAATGAAATTTGTTTGATGACTCCACTACATTTAGAAGTTTTATTTATATAGTGCCTTTCCATAGCTCAAGGTTGCTTTACATAGTGCTATACAGTACATTTGCACACCCACATACACAATACAAGCACAGGCCTTATATAGCCACATTATTCAAAATACATATTAAATAGATACGTCTTTTGCTGAGTCTTGAAGGTAGACAGAGATGATATATTACGTAATGGTAGGGGAAGTGAAGTCCATCATTTAGGAGCATTGACACTAAATGACATACCGCCTACAGTGGACAACCGAAAACAAGGAATGGACAAAAGACCAAGCTCAGATGATCTAAGGGGCCGGGCAGGAGAGTAGTAGGTCAGACAGATATGGAGGTGCAAGACCATTTAATGCCTTAAATGTTAGAAGTAATATCTTAAAGTGAATACGTGATGCCACAGGTAGCCAGTGAAGATCATGAAGATCTGAGTTATGTGAGCAGAGCGCCTGGTGGAGGTGAGAACTCTGGCTGCTGAGTTTTGAACATACTGTAACCTGGCAATAAGTTTTTTAGGAAGACCAAGAAATAGAGCATTGCAATAATCCAGACGTGCATGTGATTAATGCATGAATTAAGATCTGGCAACAGCCAGAGTGAGAGAAGATCGAAGACGTGCAATATTACGAAGATGGAAAAAATAAATTATCCTGAAATTATCAGTCCTGGGGGAAACTAGTTTTACACGTATTTGATGCTCCTTATTGTTGCGGGTGTATTATTGACATTTAAAAGTTTAGACCCCGAATATAAGAGACGACACTTTTTTCTTTTTTTTTTTTTCAGATGTATTTCCAAGAAAAAATCGTATATTCGGAACAATAAGGTAATTCTGAATCCTGCTCTGCCGTTCTATCATGCCAATTCTCTGGAAGATTTTTAGCATGGTAATGGATATGACAATGTTAATGTATTTGGTCTTGGCAGAATAGATCTGCTACACTGCTGCTGCTGTTGATTATTTCTGTTGTTGTAGATTGCTGCTGCTGCTGATTATTATTATTGCTGCTGCTGCTGCAGAGCAAGTACAGTAACTTGCTACTACCAATACATACATGACGCTGCTGCTGCACAAATATATCAGTTATCAACTAAGCTCGAATGAGAAGATGAACAATACAGCCAAAATGAGTATACTGCTGTGAGCATGAAAACATACTGCTGCTATACGATAATATGTTTGAAATGATCCCCCATCAAAGCAGAAGAAATTATACCATCCCCCAAAAAATGCAGATCGAGATGAAGAGAATAACTCCCAGCAAGCACCTAAGCAAATAGTTTTAAATTGTCATTTGATAGTTGTAATCGTCATTGTTACCGTTGTTTTTTATTTATTTATTTTTTTTAGTGCCAGAACAACCGCTTTCTGCTATTTTAATTTTATTTATTTTTATTTATTTTATATGTAAAAGTAAAAGACATGCATCTCTTGGATTCCACATGCTAATAAACCTCGCCCTTTGGAAATAACACATTGTTAAAGGTTTTTTGCGTGAGGTTTATGTTGAGACGTGAAATACTGCTTCATAGGTAGTAGATCATTTATTGTTCAGCAACATAACCCCAGTGAAAATACTTACCTGTTAACCTACTGATAAGCTA
The DNA here is from genome assembly GCA_018749465.1 of Paracanthobrama guichenoti. Taxonomy (NCBI): domain Eukaryota; kingdom Metazoa; phylum Chordata; class Actinopteri; order Cypriniformes; family Gobionidae; genus Paracanthobrama; species Paracanthobrama guichenoti. Next base: position 17,939,970 of record CM031956.1, on the reverse strand, counting down.
ACGAAAAGTATACTGCAATAGCATCACTTTCTGTTTAAACTGTAGTTGTAGGATAGTATTAGACGTGGCACAACGCGACAAAATCAATGAAATCCATTCAAATAAGTGAAGCTGCTCACATTGGAATCAGCGTGATGCGAGCAATACAACAAATTTCTATTCCTATTTACTTCAAACACTCATGCTACTATATACGAAAGACAATTGAATTTGCACGATTGTTCTTCGTGTCCAGTGTGGACAGCCTCTAGCTTTTACGCCTTGTCACCCCCAGTGCAGACATTGTGTAACGACTTCACTACCAGCAAACTTTTACTGTACCCTCACGCAACTACATTGATTGCTTGCTTGTGCCACTCCTATTACTTACATTCACTACTTGCAATATTTAATTTGCAATATGTGGAGTTGTTGTAATGATATTCACAATGTTGCAGCATGAAATTGCACAAATTCACAAATATATTGATCTGATATTCACAAATATTATGATCTGAATTTGCTAAGCATAGCCTACTGCTGCTGCACAAAGTAAGCTGCTTAATTGCTGTAAGCCCTGTTGAGTAAAGCAAAACGTAATTGAATGCCTATTTCACTTTAAAAAGTTCATTTCCATGCATTGTCACTGAATTCCATTCTATATTATAACTATATTTACATTAACATTACATTTACATTTAGTCATTTAGCAGACGCTTTTATCCAAAGCGACTTACAGATGAGAGCAATAGAAGCAACTAAAAACAGTCAAGGGCAACAATATGCAAGTGCTGTAACAAGTCTCAGTTAATCTAGCACAGAACACAGAGGACAAAACAATTTTTTTTTTTTTTTTTAAATAGACAAACAGAAAACAAATAGAGTGATAAGTGCTATTCTTTATTGGTCAGGTGCTGCTGGAAAAGATGGGTCTTAAGATATTTTTTGAAAATGGCTACCGACTACCGGCAGGTCATTCCACCAGGTGGGAACGGTCCAGGAAAAGGTCCTTGTGAGGGATTTCATGCCTCTTTGGGATGGCGCCACAAGGCGCCGTTCACTTGCAGAACGCAAGCTTCTGGAGGGTGTGTAAGTCTGAACAAGCGAGTTTAGGTATGTTGGTGCAGAGCCAGTGGTTGCCTTGTAGGCGAACACCAGTGCCTTGAATTTGATTCGAGCAGCTATTGGCATATAGTCTATTTGGGCTACTGCATGCTAATATGGCAACATTATAGTTTTACACATTAACGTCTGAATTTGCAATGCATGCAGCTGTTAATATAATTTGTTAACATGCAATCTGAATAGCTATGCATATTTAATTGCTGAAGCCCCGTTGAATAACCGAAAACATAAGCAAATACCAATTTCAGGTTTAAAGAGTATCCTCATAGTGACTAAAATTCCTTTTTGGTGCTGCAAAAATGAAATTGCATTCACTAGCTGCTACTATAATTAAAACAGAATTTTTGCCCCACTGATGGTCATACATAACCGTTGCTAAGGTGAAATTAGACAAATCTCGCATCTGCAGAGCACCATGGCCAGACCTGCTACCGCACATGCCTTGCCAGAAACTGCTAAATTTTGGCAGTTATGACACCCCATATACTGTGGTACAGCGGGAGAAGCAAATAACATTCGCCTACGCTGCTCAGAGCTGATCAAAACTGCCGTGTTGCACAAGCAAACACAGAGCACGAGCTGCAAGATGCAAACGAGTCGACTCTAATCATTCAAGAAAAGAACCGTGTTCTGGCAAAGTGAATGCAATCAGCTCCATCAAGAGTAGAACTTGTATTGGCAAGGAAGGAGCCTTCAAAGAGTATACAGCAGTGGGATGCGCTCAACCCAGCATATTCTTGCATAGCGCTGCTCACACAACACTACACAAGTTGTTTGACTCGATACACACAATTCCTTGATTTTGACATATCAATATGATACAGAAGCAATGAAGGCTCACAGAATTGTATGTGGGCAGGGGAGGAGGTGGAGGAGACTCTCCATGTCTAATCCCTCTGAACTATATGCACACCAGGTGGAAGCGGCTGCTGAAGCTGGCTTCCTCACCATGAAAGCAATAGAGCTAACTGGGAAAGCATGAAAAAGGGAAAACTCCCCTCTCAAACTCAACTCATCCATCAGTTTACCACCGCACTGCTTGAGCAAATGCAGGGTTCAAAATGCGAGGTGCAGACTCTCGATTCTGATCCCTCAAGAAAGCAATCAAGCGGGAGCAGAGATTCCCCACCATGACTCATTTCAGTGCGTGCATACAGCTCCCTTAGAGCTGACAGCACTCACTCTACCCTCAAGTTTACATTGACAGGTGATATCTTCACACACATTTAGACAAGCGGCTCCTGAAGACAAAGAACTGATGACGTCTAAGGCAGACATACTCGAGTCTCAGGTGCTCCATGTAACGTCATAGGGCTGCCATCTGCCAATCAATTGACATGTTTCCACACATGCTTCAGACACTGGTCACACCTGGAGGTGTTCCCTAAGCATCAACGCTATGACGCAGCGTTGAGTTTCCTCGAAAGGGAATTTATTGGAAATCGCTTGATGTGTCTGTGATAAGAACTACCTAAAATGACGGAAACCATCTTCAGATTCTATTTGAAGTGTAATTGGATTTTTGGGTTTGGCTCGTGTCCCATTTGATTACAGGGAGAGGGCAGGGTTTATGTCCTATACTGCAGCCAGCCACCAGGGGCTGATTGAAATGTTTTGGCTTAACTTTTCAGGATGTTCAGGATCTTTCTATAATGGAAGTAGGCCAGTAACACGGCATTCACATGCCAGTACATACAGTATATAAAGACTGATCGTAAATATAAAGACTGATCGCAATGATAAGCTTTTCCTCCATTTTAATGTTCCTCTATTTTCCGGTGTTGCATGAATGCAGTTAGCTAGCATCTGCACTAGGGTATTTGCATAAAGGTGATCTGATTGGCTGACGCCTGTGTTGGTGCTTGAAAAGTTGAAAATCTTCTGCCACAAGCAACGGCAGTGATGCACAACGGAACCCACAATTCAGTTCAGCAACGCATGGCGTCACCCATTCAAAGTACATGAGAAGCTTTAACATTGATGGCCTGTGTGAATGCACCGTAAGAGCTGTGCATGTAAATCTCACGCCCCTGGCCTCAAGAGGCGTGGTAGGGAAGTGAGATTTGGCCCTAGTGGCTGTGGTCCCTAGTGTCCTTGTTAGCACACCCGCCTCCCTTCAAATCCTGCTCAGAGTGGGTCGAGTAGGACTGGTTACATTTCTATGGCAGAAATCCAAGACTTAAGGTGCCTGTGCAGAAATTGAGCCCCAAAAATATTAATTTAAGTAAAGGGATAGTTAGCTCTATAGCTTTTAAAATTAGACTTGTAGTCTCCCCTATAAAGACTCAACTCACATAGACACCTGTATTAGTATGCATGCTTGTCTGACTGTGAAACTCAACCACACAAGAAACACATAGTTGTACACTTGCCAAAAGAGCAAACTGCACATTGAATTATGTCTTCACCCAATCACACCCCACTCCTCCATGCAGATATAAAAAGTTGACCATCTTTGAGAAAAAAATTTTGCTGCATGCAAGCCAGGTTGTCATGGAGTGATGAGGAGTGACTGGCAGATGGCTGAAGGATAACGTCTGTCATGAAATTGGCCTGTGTCCAAAAAAACTAGTCCACTACATTCAGTCTATATAGCTTTGACACTCTCCTGCAATATATATGTTTATGTATGTGGCATAGAATGACTCCCATTTATTTCTCCACAATGTATGGCTTCACTGCTCTCTATATATGCACTTATCAAGATCAATCAATCTCTCTGATGCACAAATATTCTTTCCTCCTGCATATTCTAAAAATGCACCGCTAAAGATAAATTAAGTTCAACTTTTAAAAAAACATGTTTCGAGAGTAAAGACCTTATGTTATTTTCCCCATTTCACTGTCCGCTTCTTAAGTTTTTGCTTCCTGTGTGAACCGTCCTTAACTCCTGAGCGGTAAATTACATTTGAGTATCATATGGTAAGATGTAGATTTTTGTGCCGTCACCGTGTAGTGAAATATGTAGTGTTTTTAACATTTATTTAATCATGAGTTCTGAGCGTTCTCACATTACCCTGATTCATTTGTATCTTCATTTGTTTGGGATATTTAATATTATGATTATAGTTATCCTCCACCATGGCACCACCCCGCAATATCAAGCCCCACCCTCCAGAACCCCCCTGATAAAATGTGTTCAGGCAGATCCATAGACCACGATGCACCATGATTGTGACGTCACAATTTACTTCCACCCAATACAACTCTAGAGTATGATATTGGTATTATTTTGACATTTAACCACATTTAATAGGCCTACTTGTAGCTACCTTAAGCGGATTGTTTTTTTTTGTTTGTTTGTTTTTTTTTTTAAGTTATACTTTATTGTATTGTTATAATTTTCGTTTGTGTATTTTTTTATATTTAATATAAGTATATTAAAGGTGCACTATGTAGGATTTTTACAGTAAAATATCCAAAAACCACCAGGCCAGTGTTATATTTTGTTCAGTTGAGTTCTTACAATATCCCAAATGTTTCCAACTATTTGTAAATCATGAGAAAATTTTTATTTTAACCAATGAACCGGGACATTTGAGGGCGTCGCCTGTCTATTGCGTCATATCTGCGTTACCCTCGGTTTCCGGTTTTATTTTGCAGAAGCACTTTACTCTTACTGCAGTGTGCAACAAGTGTCACAGCAGCCGCCAAGCGAATGCACAGAGTAACGTCATAACATCATTTTCAACACCCTCAAATGTATCTAACATGATAAACAGAGCTGTGTTACCTCATACACATGACCGGAAAAGCGGAATGTGTCGTCATAATAAAACGCTGAACACTGCAACAATCACTCCAGCGGCCTTGCTCAGCACCCTCAACACTCGGTCCTGCTCTGCTTCATACTATAGTAACATTAATAACCGCATCCATGAACTTGATTTCTGCCCGAGTCCTATCCCGATTCTTTTCCATTGGCTGTGAGGTGAAGACCACATGTCCCAAGATTCTGCGCTCTAACTAGGCGTCATCAAGCTATGCCTTTGTTTTAAATAGGCGCCCTCTAGCGGATGGAAAAGTTACATAGTGCACCTTTAATATATATTTAATATTTGTTTATATATATATATATATTATATATATATATATATATATATATATATATATATATATATATATATATATATATATATATATATATAATATTTATAATATTTGTTTATATTGTTTATATAGACTCAGAAAGAAGGATTCTGTTTTTGGAACAATATTTAGTTGGTCACTTCCTTCCCAGTCCTTTATAATTTGTCACCATCCTCTAGAATTTGAAGAGCTGCTCACTCTCAGAACATCATGTCTAGAATGGAATGCATTAATCTGAGTCTTAATGTATTATTGTTGTGGTATTTCATGATAAAACCCACTCTGGCAGACTCCAGAGCCCACTGAACCTACTCTTGGAAAGCTCATTAAAATAAACCATCCAGTTTTACAGTCACATTGCGAGTAGAAAAAGTGAATGTGCCTTCATCATTTTTAAAGCCAGACTGTGTAAGACTAAGGATAGAGAGAACATTTCCTCACAACAGTAGAGTTGATAGTCGCTGAAGGGAGTTCACTAAGAATGAATTGCGGCAGCCGTTAGCCTTTTTTTGTTGTTGTTTTTTTTTTTTTTGCACTTGCTCGATTAGCATCCATTTCACAAAAGGAATTATGCAAATCTCTTACCAGTGCAAATTCATACAAAATCAGTGTTAAACACAATTTGTATGGTACAATTCCCAATCTTTTTGGCTGGTTATAAGTAGGTTGTGCATAATATAGTTCAGGCTACTGCAATCTAAAATACTTTTACACCTGTATTTATATTGCTCTTCTGCACCATTTGATAATTTACTGCTGTCATTATCAATGAAAAATATTTAAGGGATAATCCATGGCTACCTGTGCATTAAATGATTTTAATGCACGACGTGGAGGCAAAGAAGGGTGGTTGCCTCCGCGAAGTGCATTATGGTGTGTGCACACCAAAAGCGAAGCGAACATTTGCATCGCATTGCCCATTCTAGTTTACTTGCAGGATAACTTGTTTTTTGCGTCACTTGCACGCGAATATCATGTGTTTGCGGCAAAGGTTTGGTGTGCACACATCATTAAAATCATTTAATTCACAGCTAGCCATGGATTATCCCACTTATACCATGGTTATTTGCCAGCATTGACAACTGTTTTTGACCGGAAGGGTAAAATTGATGGTTATTTTCGCCAGTTATGGCTTTTTAAATCTAGCATTCTTCTCGCTTTGCCATTAAACCATTTTATTGCACACCTTCCAGCCAATCAGAATTGAGTATTCAGACAGACCATGTATCCCTTTTTACATTAAATGCTTTCAGTGTAGTTAATATTATATTATATTATATTATATTATATTATATTATATTATATTATATTATATTATATTATATTATATTATATTATATTATATTATATTGCTTTTAATAAAAACAGAGCATAAATGGCAAAACAGACAAAAAAAAAAAAAAACATAGGACTGAGGTATGTTAAAGTTCAAGTCTATTATGCTGTTCCGAAACCATGCTGTAATACGATGTGGAAATGCTTTACAGTCTGTCTGCTCTGTGTCTGTCTCTCTAAGGTGGATTCATGTATGAATTTGATGGAGCTTGCCGCAGAGCATGAAATTACATTAGCCATTGCACTGGCTCTGGCTTACCACACCTGTCAGCCCAGTCAAATGATGGAAGGCTTTTAGTAATAGTAATGGTAATGTTAGGGTGGACTTCTCCATTAAATTCAGAGCTGAACATTTCATGTTCAAAGGGTCGAGTAGCTTTGCCTGCAATCAGTAAACCCTTCTGCAGTCTGACCCCTGTAAACTGGAGTCAACTGAACTTCAGGTTAATTAATCTATTTCTGTTTATCTGTCTAGAACAAAGCAAATCACATTTTTGTGGGTTTTAACTGCTATTATATAACACCTCATTTAGATGATTTATTTATTAGTTTGGCAACAACATCATAATGGAAAATTAAACAAGGAAGTGTCAATTAGCAAATTCTTTGAAAAGTTTCAAACACCCAGCTTTAATCCCAGTGTAGGTGTTTGATTAATAACTAATCACCTCACTTCCAGTTTTTGTTTTCAGAAAGTCACAGAACTGCAAATAAATGATTCAATCATTATTGAAACAGTCTCAGCGTCATATAATAGTTGGAGAAAGGTTTTGTTGATTCATTCATAACCTGTTATATCATCTAAAAATTTTCCGACTGTATAAGCAAACTTTAATCCTTTTTAATCACTTGTTTAAATAGAAACTGTGAATATGAAAAAGGCAGATGGGAGATGTCCTATGATTAATAGAAGTGCTGTCTCTGGGCCTCTATAGACAAATACTGGGAGGAGAAAGCCATTGATGGTCTCATTGATCTTTCCCCAAATTATTCACTACATTAGTATTGTTCTGATTTTTAGATTGCACCATAGCACTGAGATTAGATCCTGTCTGATGAGTACTAAGATTAATTTCAAGTAGCCTATATTTCATACGCCTGCTCAGGTTTGTAAACAAGCCATAGCTTTGACCTGCTCCATATAAAATGAATGCAGCTGTGAAATGCTTTTAAAACTGTGTGGGCTACATCTATAAAACAGCTTTTGCACTTAACCCTGAGTTATCAGCCTTATAAACCCTGGGCTGAGGTCACTTTTAACTCTGGATAAAGCAATGTTTCATATACAGTGTGAAACCATACAGTGATAATTCGATCACTGTATTAGTTATTGCAGTGACTCAAAATACAACTACACAGTGATTACATCATTCAGTATTGATGAGCTTTGTATAGTCCCAAAAATTTGCACATGCCTTTTAGTTTTTTATCATCACAGAAAATAATAATAATAATATTGGAAACAGCAGGAACAGTTTCCTGGTCAAAAAGTCTCTGATTTGTCTGTAAATTATTGACCTCATAAGTATGCAAATAAGGGACAAGGTGGCACTAGCCCACCCAATCAAAGCTGCCAGATTATACTACTAATGGTCTAGAAATAAACAAAACTGCAAAATAATCATATCTGTTGTGTATATATATAATTTGTAAAGTGTATTATTACAAATACACGTAACACAATATGTTTTTATCTTGTGCAGGTATACTCGATTAGCTTTGATGCAGAGTCGCTACAGCAGCTATTTATGCAGCGTGCGCCACCGTTGATAATTTGTACTGATAATACTATGCTGGTTTGTTTCATTTTTAGAGTGATTATTTATTCTACGGTGACAACATAGTCTTGTGATCCGTGTGTAAACAGTTTCTACAAAATTAAGTGACGACCATGAAATTAAATCGAGCTAAGGTTCAGTGTGTACTTCCCGCACACCATTATGATGGTGACACTCCAAACACTTATAACTTTGAGAAGAGCTCTTTCAAAACACGCTTTTCAAGTAAAAAGCTATTTTTTCCCAACGATTAGCTCTGCAGCGCGGAAGTCTCTGTTTTAGGCCCCGTTTACATTGTGCAGTTAATCTCTGCATTTTATAATATTGCAGCTGCCTAAATGGACAACATTTGTACGCGCATGCCCAATGTGAATGAACGGTCATGTGACATGCGTTTTCGGCCATGTAGTGTGGACGGAGAAACAGCAGTATAGACAAGGATCGTTTTCAGGCTATAATAATATACTTGAATTAAAGTTCTCCAAAACTGCAGCTCTTGTGGGGTGTTCCTGGTCTGCAATGGTCAGTATCTACCAAAAGTGGTCCAAGGAAGGAACAGTGGTGAACCGGTGACAGGGTCATGGGCGGCCAAGGCTCACTGATGCACATCGGGAACGAAGCCTGGCCCGTGTGGGCCAATCAAACAGACAAGCTACTGTAGCTCAAATTGCTCAAGAAGTTAATGCTGAGCCTGCCTGGTAGGTAGACCAAGCTGTAGGCTAAATGGGTCCCCATTCTGTAGGGAACCAGTAGCAGAAAGTGACACCACTATCATGCTAGGGAGTGAGATCGCCTTCCGGTGCTGCCTGCTAAAGCCAGCCCCACTGATACCAAGCATCCACTAGCTGTCAGCATTAAGCTAGTTGCAGTCTCGGGCACTTGCCCCCAGGGAGGCCTGGTGGGGCCTTCTACCAGGTGGCAAGGATAATGCCCTGCCACAAAGCAAAAATGGTTCAGGAATGGTCTGAGGAGCACAATGAGTTTGAGGTGTTGACTTGGCCTCCAAATTCCCCAGATCTCAATCCAATCGAGCATCTGTGGAATGTGCTGAACAAACAAGTCCAATCCATGGTGACCCCACCTTGCAACTTACAGGACTTATACGATCTGCTGCTAACATCTTGGTGCCAGATACCATAGCACACCTTTAGGGATCTAGTGGAGTCCATGCCTCAATGGATCAGGGCTGTTTTTGCAGCAAAAGGGCGACCAACACAATATTAGGTCATAATGTCATGCCTGATCTGTGTATATACCCACATAGAAGGGGATGGTCTCACAACCTTGTGCGACATTTCACTAAAGGTTCTCTAAAGGTGACGAAAATCCCTAACCTTTATAGAACATTAGGGACGTTCCTAAAATGTCCTCTTTTGGTTATGAAAGTGCTGCAGTTCAAGGTTCCAGATATGACTTTAGGGTGACATTCCAGTTTGGTTATTTTATGGTCACACTTCAACGTTACAAAGAGGACATTTTGGGACATTAACACAACGTTGCCACATTGTCTTCTGTTGATCATATAATAATGTTCCCAATATGACTTTGGGGGGACGTTCCATTTTGGTTATTTTATGGTCACATAGCAATGTTACAAAGAGGACATTTGGGACATTAAAAGAACGTTCCCACATGGTCCTCTGTTGGTCATATAATAACATTCGCGATATGAGTTTAGGGGGACATTCCATTTTGGTTATTTTTATGGTCACACAGCAATGTTACAAAAAGGACGTTTGGGACATTAACAGAACGTTTCTACATGGTCCTCTGTTGGTCATATAATAACATTCCTGATATGACTTTAGGGGGACGTTCCATTTTGCTTATTCTGTTAAAGGGTTCCCTGTTAGTCAGATGGGGATGTTTAATTTTGGACTGCACTGCAACATATCTTGTTCAGTGCAGTGGTCTCTACACTACATTCCCATAACTTTTGCAGGACCTTTAGGGGAGCAACCTAGAATGTTATTTTTTGGTCCTATTTAGGTCCTTCCATCACATTTACTGAATGTTTTCAGAACATTTTTGTGTGAATCAATGTACACTGGGCTGCTTTGCAAATGAGGGTCAGTAAAACATAGGATTTGCACATAAGTTTCTTCTCAAAGATGGATCAATTCCAACTGTTTGTCCAACTTCATATTCAGAACATGTAAGTGCTGCACGTTATATTTTGTGAATGTATGTAAATCGCCTTTGTTAGCATGCTGACGGCTAATGTGGCAAAAGTTACCATTGCCTCTGACTGTATTCACTCAGAGATCAGAGTTATGTCATTAGTTTTATTTTTAAGAAGCAATAAAAGTGCGCTTCTGATCTCTGTGAACACAGTGAGAGACAATGGTAACTTTAGCCACATTAGCATATTCAGAAAGGCGATTTGCAAACACACACATTATGGATCACGAAGGGTTGGTATTGATCCATTTTTGAGAAGCAACTTTTGTGCAAATATTGTGTTTTACCCTCATTTGCAAAGCAGCCCAGCGTACATAGTTTCACACAAACATGTTCTGAAAACATTCATTAAACGTGATGGAAGGACCTAAATAGGACCACAAAATAACATTCTAGGTTGGTCCCTGTAATGTTGTTTGTATGTTCAGGGAAGAAGAAGGCGGGAACCAGTGAACATTAAAAAAACTGAATAAAGTTAACTGAAAATTGAAAACTGAAAAATAAACAAACTGAAAGTAAAGGCACAGGCAGCCCGTCACGGATGGCTGCCGCGAACACATATTCAAACTTAAACAAAACACAACACAAATCCAGGCCTGGTCCTCTCTTGTCTTGCACTGTCATCGCTTCTCCTTTTATGCTCCCATTACTTCTCCATGAGACGAGACCGGTGTAGCACTCAACTGGCGCTCATCATTACTCGCCACCGGCCTGCTCTCACGGTCCCTCGCCTCGCTGGTTGCCACATACCCCCAACACCCTTCGCAGGCCAGGGGGCACTCCCGAGACTGCGCTCTACTCCCCCCACCCACCCTCCTCCGGGGGGCCGCGGCACCTGGGGGTAAAGACAGAGAGGCGAGAGAAACGAGAAACGGAGCCAGGAGCATGAGGAGCGACAGAACGAGAGAGGGGAGAGAGGAGAAAAGAGGGGAAAAAAAAATTCTGGTCCAGTTCCTGGACACACTGCCGCTCGGTCCTCAGCCAGCCGAGAGGCTCTTCTTCATGGTGCCATGCGATGGCACTGGATGCTTAGTGGACGTTCGATCCTCCTCCGCCCCCTGGCGGCCGGCGGTGGCTCCTCCTACTGAGGGAGCCAGCAGCGAGTCCCGCACTCCCTGCTCCTCCCCTAAATGGCGGACGGCAGCAGGCTCCGGCTTACCGCAAGCGCCGGCGACTCCTCCGCTCCCTCTCGGACGGCAGCCACCTCACCTCGACCCAGGGGCATGGCAGCGAGCACCCCGATCTTCACTTGCTCCAGCACCACCACCTCAGACAGCCACTCGTGGTCTTCATCCATCCGTGCTGCCCGAACTCCTCAGCACCGTGATCCTCCTCAGCAGCGAGGGCTCTCCGACAGCATGTCCCTCCTTCCTCCCAGGCTTCGGGACCAATGTAACGTTGTTTGTATGTTCAGGGAAGAAGGAGGCAGGAACCGGTGAACATTTAAAAGACTTTAATAAATAAACAAACTGAAAGTAAAGGTGCAGGCAACCCTTCACGGACAGCTGACGCAAACACATATTCAAACTTAAACAAAACACAACATAAATCCAGGCCTGGTCCTCTCTCGTCTTGCACTGTCGTCGCGCCTCCTTTTATGCTCCCGTCACTCCTCCATGAGACGAGACCGGTGTGGCGCGCAGCTGGTGCTCATCATCACTCGCCACCAGCCTGCTCTGACGGTCCCTCGCCTCACTGCTTGCCACAGTCCCCTAAAGGTCCTGCAAACATTATGGGAATGTAATGTAGAGGGAACGTCCTATAGTAGTGGTCCCCTAAACATTCCCAGAACGTCCTGAATGTTCCCTTAAAAAAGTCTGCCAAATAACATCCCCCAACCCTTTAAAGAACGTTCTACGTTACCAGGTGACATCATTGACACCAGCTGGGACGTTCTGAGAATGTTCTGGGAACCTCTGAAAGGATCAATAACTAAGGTATGAGCAGAAACATAAAACCAAAAGTTAACAATTTAAAATATAATAAATCCAAAAGACAATCACAAACTTTTACTGTGTGGTTAAAAATATGTTCCTGAGCAAGATATGAAAAAGGAGACAGTTTTTCTTCCTCTAACACCATGAGAACATTAGCTTATTTGTTCCACAGTAGGAGAACAACAAAAACAAAGTGTGCCAAATGCTTTCCCCGCTTCTTTCTCTCCCACCGCAAAACAATGTTCTCTTCAGCTGCCAGCAGATGAATGGAAATAGGTGTGATGGGAGGAGACTGATGCCTGCTAAGAATATAAAGAACTCAGACTCTCTCAAAAGACAAAGACTGCAAGGGGTTAATGAGTGGGGGACAGTGACAGGAGAGAACCTATTATCACGCAGCTGAGATGGATATTAAATTGAGTCATTTCTTTCTGGTCCAGCTGGCAGGCTGCGATAAGGCCCATTCCACTGAACCTGTGAACCCTTCAGAATCCATCAAACTACAGAGCATGGGCCTTTAAACACCGCACACCTTTGTGTCTGAGACTCGTTTACACTCCACAGAGTGATGGAGGACTGTAACGCTAGGCTAATTGATAATTTATTTGGCCTCCGTGAGTTTAAGATATCTGTGAAAAAGAAAGCTTGTGCTGGCTTGCGTGGTTTTCAATGACAATTTGTCTCTAACCGACAATTAAGAAGCCAGAGCTTCACAATCTGAGATGTGCACCATTCACAATAGAATTAAAAACATTTTACATTTTACATTTATTTTCTGAATTTGAATTTTATTTGAACCAGTGTAGCAAACAGGATGCAGAACTGTAATGACAGACAGACAGACAGACAGACAGACAGACAGACAGACAGACAGACAGACAGACAGACAGACAGACAGACAGATAGATAGATAGATAGATAGATAGATAGATAGATAGATAGATAGATAGATAGATAGATAGATAGATAGATAGATAGATAGATAGATAGATAGATAGATAGATAGATAGATAGATAGATAGATAGATAGATAGAAAGTTTGTTTGTTTGTTTGAAAGTTGTGGAGGAAAATTAAAGGTTACTTGAAGGTTATAGGCCAGACAGATTTTCATGGAGAGTTCATGATTTGCAGCATTTTATATCAGAACAAATCTGCTGAAAAATATCTCATCTTTATCACCTCAGCAGCATTGAGAACTGAGCGTTTAACTGCTTGGGGGACAGTATCATAATCAGTACAGCATCATAAAAGGCAATTTAGAGTCTAATTAAAAGAAACATCCCAAATCATCACTGGCCTCTGCTCATTACTGCATTACAGTGCTGGGTCAACAGTCTAAACATTTGGTTAATCATAACACAGCGAAAGCTGCCACGCAAGCCCTGCCAACATGGTAATTACTATAACTGGCACCCAAGACAGAGAAGCAGTGAGCTTCAGAGCCAGAGAGGAAAAACTATTAGTCATCTTCATCAGACAAATTCAAGAACAAATGAACACACTTTACAGCAGTTGTTTTGTTTTTTGGTTCTGTATTTCAACTGGATCTTATTGACTTTAATTTTACAACCAAGATAATGGTGACAATATATTTATAATGCCAGTGAATATCCTTAAGACCTTTCGTTTTTTTATTATCTAGCTTTGTGTGCATCTGTGTTTAAAGCTTCAGGCTGTGGAGACGTTGAGGTTTAGGCCTTCCAGGGGAGACACATCCATTACCTTTCCCCCTCGTGGCAGCACAGGGCCAGACGAGCTGTCACACACTGGCCTGATTTATTGGAGCTTTTAAAGCCTCGTCATCAGCGGTCCGTTTGATTTACACAGTGCTGTCCTGACAGCTGTCGACGCTTGGCAATACAGCAGCTTACTGTAAACTAGCCACTCAGGACAATGGTTTGTATCATAGCATGACTTACAGTCTACAGTCTCTAAAACCCTATAGTCACTCTGAAATTCATGTGGGAGATCTGCGCAATATAGCACAATGCATATGTGTGACATAGACAAACTGTGTTGTTTAATACTATTTTTTTCTGTTTTACATTATAATTTATTCTATTTCAGTCAGGACCACTTTTTTCCATACATAAATGTTTTACAGTAATGAGAATTTGTAGCAGTCCTATTGGTGTTGGTGGTGTGGTTCTGCTCTGTTCTGGGCAAACTCTAGCCATGCTTGGACAGAGCACAGATTAAACCCCTCATGGTGAACGAACCAGATCCAACAGAATAAGACTGGCTGATTTGTATAGAATACAAATGCTTCAAATAATTAACTTGTGTTTGTTAATCAACACAAACTTATTTGAATTTGGAATAATTAAGAAAAATAATCAGCATATTAGAATGATTTCTGAAGGAACATATGACACTGAAGACTGGAGTAATGATGCTGAAAAATCAGCTTTGCCATAACGGGAATAAATAACATTTTAAAATGTTTAGAAAATAATTAGATTTATGAATTTCAGTTGTGCAGTAAAATTCCATCAAGCTGAATTGAATAATCCTCACATATTATTCATATTACGAATTGAGAAAAAACAAAAACAAAAAAGAAAAACAAGCTGAATAATTTTTATTTTTTATTTTTCATAAATCTTAATGGATCGAGGGAATGGACCATTTCAGTTTATGTGACTCGTATTCAGAAATGTAAAAATATGTTTACATTTATGAATACGAATCACATAAACTAAATGGTCCATTCCATTGTTCCCTTCATTCTTACTCATTTAAATACATGGTGAGCAAAAAAACAAAAACAAAAAAAAATGAAAATACTTCAGCTCTTATTGGCCTACGCACGTTACACTCACCCCCCTAAACCTCACTCCCATCCAGGTCAACAGCACCAATGTAACCCCTCAGATCCTACTCGCCCCGTTCTCTGTGGGCCTATATATATACCATTCCAGCCCTTCAATTAACTCATGAATGACATGAGCTCATGGAAAGAAAATCATGAACATGCAACCAATGGATGTTCACAAAAGTTCTTCAACTTTACTTTCATACATCAGCATTCATACAGGGTCTGGGGGGGTGTAGCAACCATCCAATGAGAATATACATTACATCATATTGAATGTGATACAAGTCTCCATATGTCCACTTTCCAGCTGAAAACACTGCTTATCCCAGAGCAGCCCTTTGGGCCCTTTCTCCTAGACAAAGAAAGAGGGACCCTTTGTAGGATGCTTTCCAAGAAACACACACATATATAAATGAAGTGTACATTAAAACAGATGCGTGCAGAAGCAAGAACAGCAAGAAAGAGGTAGAAACAGAGACAAAAAAAAAAAAAAAGTCATGGCTAATAGATTTATCTTTCAGTGGCTAATTAGTAATTTGTTGAAAAAGAACTCTTTAGCTTCCCTGTATATATTGGCTGAATGTTGCATTTTGCATTTAGCGAATGATTCAATCCAAATCGGCTAGACAAAGAATAGACTCATCATGATGCCTTGATTTGCATGATGCATTGTAACTTTTGCACCCCACTGTGCTTTTTTAAAATTAGAATGGAACCAGGGGCATGTGAATAAATTGCAGGAGTGCTTCAGTAATTGCTTTTGAAACAAACCAAGGAGCTCTGCAGCAGTGAGTGTATTTGAAAGTGAGTCAACATATGTGCTGTTTTCAGCCGTCGTGTATGTGATAAAACACTGATGAAAGCTTGTAAGTGTTGCCCCACACACTCCTGACCTTGATAAGGCATTGAGCTGCTGGCTGCCGAGCTGCAGCCGCTCTATGGGAAATTTAAACAGGGTCTTATCAGAGTCTGCAACTCACCGACTGACTGAGTGCTGATATAGACAGAACTTAGAGAGGTGGAGAAAATGTCTCACCATCTGCATCTACACATAAAAGGCTTGGTGCCGCAGACATATCGAGCAATGGCGGTCAAACAAATGACTTGGGTTCAAACCTGGTCTGTGATGTGCCATGATCCAACCTCCCCCAACCCCACAAATTATTTTCTCTCGCTCTCTGCTATACCCAATAAAAGTGGCAAAACACTCAATATAAAAAAAAATAAATAAATAAATTAAAAAAAAAAAACATTACAGGGCTCGCCTCACTAAATAATCGTTTCCTCTGGAAATCTCACACAGTCTACACCAGGAGTCGAATGCCAAACCTGTCTACAATCCTCCATGAGAACATAAAAGTCACACTTCATAATTTGCCGGCCCAGAATTATAGCATTTATAACTTCTGGTGGCTATTTTAAATATATAACACTTTTGAAAAGCAGAAGTGGCTGATACAAGGCTTGGGGTAGCAGGGTGCATTTTGAAGCACAGTGATAACTGAAGTGAAGTTATAGAAGCCTATGCGTCATGGTGTTTTAAATGGGGTTTCTGCTCAACTGTGCTTGAAATGAAAAAAAAAAAAAAAAAAAAAAGGTTACAGTGGTAGTCACACCACGTCCTTCTCTCTCTGCATCACTGCCGCAGATGTGTCAGGTGGGAAGCACTGCCCTGCTTTACACTCTAACATGTGAGTATATGTGAACATGTTGACAGCTCTCAGTGACATAAAGCTCAGATGTGCTCAGGTTCGATGTGTTGTGTTGCCTGTAATCTACTGTACGATACTGCATTGACCATGCTTTAATAATCAGAAGCACACAGTAAACATTTGAACTGCATGCTAAAAAAATGTTGTTCACAGAACTTAATGTCGGCGTGAAACGTAAATCGCATCTTGTCTTACCTATTGTAACATATCTGTGCACCGATAAATTACTTATAATAAACACTATAATATTCCATTAAAAAATAAGAATTGTTCCCTTTATTTACATAGTTTTAATTATTAAATATTATGCACTTCTTCTCATGTTTTTCATGAGAAATATGTAGTTTATGGAGAGCAAAGTGTGTATTATTTTAAAATACTGACATCACACTGTAAACCCGAATAAGTTGGTAAAACAAAACAAGTTTAAGTAAGCAGAACTGGCAGATTTTTATTTTGTACTGATACATTTCTCACTCATACGTTTAACTTAAAATTATCATGTAATCTCAATTTAAATATTTTAGTAATGGAAACTTGGCTAGCTTTTAATTCAGTAAAGGCAAACTTACTAATTGGTAACACAATGCTTATTTTTATGGACCCTGTTATTTCTGGGCCTGTGGTTTCCTTCTGTGTGTTTTTTGTAGGTGTGCTGTTTAGTGGGGGGTGTGGTTTCCCACCTGAAGCTCGTTCTCTGGCTTATAAGAACTGCAGCACTAGGATTGCGAAGGGAGCTACGACGTGACTGCACTTGACTGAGCGGCTGATATTCTGTTGTTTTCGTTTGTTATATTAATTTGGTTGCATCCATTCAGGTCTCAAGCTGACAGTCCATTTCCATGCATGCTCTCACTTCTGACTTTCACTAATACTGATTACTGATGGTTTAAATATATTTGTTGATTATATTGTTTCATTTAATAAACTAGTCTTTTCACTACTTGCTGGTCCATGTCGCCTCTCGTTCATGTTACAATTGTGAGGCAGTTATGGGTGTTTGTTTTTTTGAGAGAGAGAGAGAGAGAGAGAGAGAGAGAGAGAGAGAGAGAGAGAGGGGCACATGGAGTGGTAATTAGTAAAGAGAATCAGGTTTGGTAGCGCAGTTCGTTCATGTTTGGCTTTGAGCAGGTAAGTCAATGCGGCTCATAATTTAGTTTGCTCCACGGGTAGGTTGTAGTGTTTCTTTTGTTTTGTTTTTTGGCTGGGTGAATTCCTAGGTTAAGTGCACAGCCGTGGTTGCAGCTCTGGACTGATAGTTCAGCTCTGCACCAGCGGTATTAGTTGCTTAAAGAAGCTTGACTCTTGGGAAGACACAGAACAGTTAGGGTTGAGTTATTTATAGCAATTATTGAATGAGTCCGACAATATAGAACATTTAACTTAAATCTGTTATCAAACCAAGCTCATGCTCTACTCGTCACCATGATGGTAACCCTCCGAAAAACCCGAAATAGTAGAAACGCTTCTAAATTAGCATTGAAGAACATAAAAATACTACTAAATCTTGAACTTAACATTAATCTTGCACAAAACATTATATAACACTTAATTTTAGCATTTACTCTCCCTTTAGAGTGCCATGGCAAAGAATGCTTGGAAATAGAAATCCCAGCCCAGTTTGCTATATTTAAGTTTGTCTAAATGAAAAGAAAGAAGTTTATATAACTCAAAACAATTAAACAATTCAAATTACTTAAATGTGTCAGTTTTGTGAACTCAAAAGAGAAAGTAAAGTCCTAAATACGCATTAAAGTTCATTTGATTGAACTAATTTGTTTTATTTAAGTTTACCCTACTCAAACCAATTAATTATGTTGAGCATTAGGGTTTAGAGTGCTCATGAGTTGGCATTAAAAGCCACATGCTGACCTCAACATGGAACATGACAAAAATAACAATCGCTTACATGTAACTGCTCATTTTAGTAGAGAAACAAATGAATTCTAATATCACAAAACATCTTTATATATATATATATATATAGACAGAACAATGGTTCATGTATTCTTTCCTTAATGTTAGGAAATTAGATCATTTTGCATAATTTCTCTTCAGAATCCATCAATTTGATCGGTGAGTCGGTTATGACAGTTTATCAGCATTTTACTGATATTTGTCTAAAGTCAGGCTTTCGAATGATCATCACAGCACAAGGCCATTAGAAAAAGAAAAAAAAAACACCTGGAAGAAATGATATTAAAAAGTATATCTTAAGCATGGCCTGTGTTCATGTTCCATCAGACAATCTCCAGCGCATTACTCACTGTCATATCTCAAATGATTCAGCGTGCCATGCATAATGCATCAGTGTGAATCTTTAGAGGTTGCCTGCAGATTGCCAATGTCTCCGACTGCAGGTTAATCTATCCTATATTCAGTGGGGGGAAAACAAAACTGTTGTTACCTTCTGCTGTGTAGATCTCACTTTTACACAGGTGGTGTGTCTCCCCATCATCTCTTCATCACTTCAATCAAGCCACTGATGAATTAATAGAGCCTGAATATGGCGGTTTTAATGTATGCGGTTCAGGATCTCATTAACACAGTATTGTTCTTTCAGATGCTGTGTAATGCTTCTATTAATCCAACCATGCTACAAAAAAAAAAAAAAAAAAAAAAAAAAAAAGGAAAAAAAGATGAAGATGGAATTGCTCTGGGCTTCAGGGGGTAATTGAGAGAACGATCACCCTGCTTCTGTCATTATCATGGGAATCTGTGATTGACTGAGCCATCATCATTTGTGGGTGCTACCATTTTTTCTCATCCTTCTCTCAACATCCGATCCAATATGTCCTCCTGAACAGCTATCTTTCACTTTTATTCTTTTCCCCAGCCTTTCAAACGACTGAGATGTGAATCAAAGGATGCCAAGATTCTAGGCAATAACAATAAAACGCTTCTGGTGAGAAAGAGGGAAAGCAATAAGAGTGGAGTGTTCTCCTAGTGTGCCAGTGAGCAGCCCTGAGACGCCTGAGAATCAACCCATCTGCTTCAACTCCATTTTCGCTGTTGTGGATTACACAAAATATTGACGGAATTGGAGAATTAAAGAGGAGGTGGTGATTTAGCATCTCCAGATATTTGGCTTTTAACTCTAATGTTCTGGCTCTTCTAATGGCTCAAGAAAAACATTGTAATGTTTAGGCAGGGAAGAGACCACGGGGGAGCCGGTGTAGTAGGATGCCTTGATGGAGCCGGGATGATGGAAGACCCAAGTGGAGCCAGAGGGTTGGAGAAACCAGGGTGACGCCACTGAACCGGAGATCCAAGGTTGAGCCAGCAAATTCCAGGACCGAAGTGGAGCTGGTGTTTTAGATTTCTATTTTTGTGAAAAATCACTTCTCAAAGATCTTTGATGTCAAACAAAGCCTGAGTAGCTTCTGCAGAAGATAAGATACTGGCTTCTGCCTTGCTCACACATACATACCATACATCCTTTCCCAAAATGTAACACAACCCATGGATATTCTTAGTTGGAAGCAGCAAAGTATACTTCAGAAGTAAAGGCTGCTGAAAATTCAGCATTGCCAGGAATAATTTACATTATAGTATGTTAAAATAGAAAACATTTATTTTCATATTTTAATAATTGTATATAATGTTTTGCAGCCTTAGTGAACATAAGAGACAAAAAACATTAAAATGATTGCCTAATGATAACAGTAACTTCATCATTTGGCAATGGAATTGCATTTCTGTATTCCTAATGTTAATTCCTTAAAAGTACTAAAGAACTTTTAAAGAAACTAGAAACATTCATGATTCCCATCCCTACTTCTGTAACCATTGACCATATGCTCAACCCTTGGTAATCTCATTGTGTGAGCATGTTCATATGAGCATCCCGGGTAATGCATTCCATGTGTTTTTGTGTATGTTTGTGTAATCCGCCTGTTATCAAGCGTATACTTTTTTTGTATTACCTCAAGGCTTCTCTGAGTCTTGGAAAAGATCTGTATGTTTATATACATGCAGCATTTATAGTTTTTTAACCTCAGTGCCATGACATCAGTTTCCCCAGGGGTGGGGGGAAATCTGTAATGGCTTCAAAGTGTTCTGCCGTTTCCATAGAAACAGCAATAAAAGCAATTAAATGTGATGTGCAAAAAAAAAGTGTACAAAGAGCCAACATTTCCAAATGGCCCTTCCAAATTCCATCAGAGTCATTGCTTTGTCTGTCTTACTCTCTTGCTCTCTGCATGAAGCTCTGAATTGTTCACATGCTCCGTACATTTGATTTTGCTCTGCATTTTTCCCATCATTGCATCTATGGCATCTGGGGGAGGGTGGTAGAGAGCAGTGCTCATCTCTGATGTGTGGCACATTAGCCTGCATTTGCATAATGTCTTCAGGCCTTATTATGGCCATGCAGAAATGCTTCAGGGAGGATCTCCTGGGTCTGATCCTGCACGGACACTCATGTTTCACACCTCCCACTATTTGCAGTGCAAATGAATTACATATGTGAACAAATCAGTGCATGAATAGTCTATCATATAATTTGCATTGTTCTTACTTTTGATTTCTTATCTGCAATATGATATTAACATAAGCTACAGGCTAAACCATTGTTTTTTCAGACACTGGTAACTTTTGAGGTTTTAGGCTATTTTGCTTCTTTCAGACTAGCTGAAAGAAAACATCCAAAATATTTTGGATTTAAAAATGTAAGTTTATTTTATTACACTTTTTCAATTTGCGTTTGTAGATTTCAATTTCAATACATATCTTTAAAGGCTGTCTCTTCAAAATGTTTTTTTCTCATGCACCGAGCCAGTGAATACCACATAAGTAGCACTTAAACACACAAAACCTTCTAGTTTCACTCATATCTATATAATACATTTTTTTTTAGTAAAGATATTTATCTCTGATATGTCAACCAAATGAAACAAGAATTTTGAATATGGCTTTATCAGTGTTCATTTACATTTTTGCATTTGGCAGATGCTTTTATCTAAAGCGACTTACATTGCATTCAAGCTACACATTTTTACATTTTGTCAGTTCTTGCTTTCCCTGGGAATCAAACCCATGAACTTGGTGTTGCTAGCGCCACACTCTTATTGCTTGTGCTACAGGAAAGCAGCTACTGTTCAGTCTTATGAAAGCCTATGTTTTGTGTAGTACATTTTGACTTGACATACTTTTTGCCATGTGTATGTTCTACATCTTTTGCCATGTGTATGTTCACCTTCTGGTGCTCACTTAGAGGTCACCGGAGATCTCCATTAGCTCCAGAGTCATACTTTTTGTCAACAAAATTGATGAATAGCTTTCTACAGGATGAATAAGCAATTGTGTAAGCATGAGGGGCTGGTCAAAACAAGCCAGCAGTGAGCCATAGAGCTGAGGTCTTCAACCCTGCTCCTGGGGACCCACTGTCCTGCAGAGTTTAGCTCCAACCCTATTCAAAGACAGGTGAAGCTAATCAAGCTCTTCAGGATCACTTGTTGAATATACACAGGCAGGTGGCTGAAGCAGGTTGGAAATAAACTTTGCAGGACAGTGGGTCCCCAGGAACAGGGTTGAAGACCTCTGCCATAGAGAATGCATCATCTCTGTGTACACCCGTTCTCGAAAATATTCACAAAATACTGTATACAGAACTGTCTATCTCTGAACAGTTTTTTGTGAAACTGCACAACATGACTTCAGGCTCTGACTGTGCCAGCAATGGAGACTGAGAGGCAGCGAAACAAAAATGTTCAATAGGAATGTGTTGTATCTGTGCATAATGTGCAGCATGGATGCTTGGGGTTAAACGAAGATGTAACAATCAATATCTTCCTCAGCTTGTCATTTGCCTCTGGCTGTATCTTTTTCTCCTACTCAGTCTCACACCGAGCACAAGCAGATATCGGTGTTGTTCAGGGTTTTTGTTGCCCACGTCCAATCAAAAGATGAATTTATTTTGCAGCAATTAGTAGGCCATCCATGATCCAGAAATGGCCCCTCACATTTTTTTATTATTAATAATCATAGCTCACACATCAACAGTATTAATGTGAAAGGGGCAAATGGTGTTGACACCATGTTGACAAATGAGGGGAAATATATATAATATATATATATATATATATATATATATATATATATATATATATATATATATATATATATATATATATATATATATATATATATATATGCATAATTCAGCATTTTTAATGTATGGTGTACAGTATATAAATAAATAAAAATATCATACATAATATATCTAACCTGATCACCACTGAGTCTAAAAAGCAGTTTGGTTGCAGTTCATGAACCCTTGGCACTACTGCTAGGATGTAGATGCTTGATTTTAACCAGATTCAGAATTAATTTAAATGAAGTTTATTGGAATATGATCAGTAATGTGTTATAATGCTACTAAACTGTTTTGTCATTTTAAAAGCTACATTTCATGAAACTTTATCACTCAAAAAAATCCACTCACATAGTTTTTGCCTACTGAAATTTCTTGTAAGTGTTTCATCAGCAGAACAATCCAAACACATTAAATAACAATACCCACTGTCTGAAGATTCCCGTGAAAGGGATAGTTCGCCCAAAAATTAAAATTACCCTTGACTTACTCACCCTCAAGCCATGAATATGACATTCTTCTTTCAGACAAATACAATCGGAGTTGTATTAAAAAATTAAAAAATGTCCTGGCTAATCCAATTTTTATAATGACAGTAATCAGGAGGGTCCCACTTTATATTAGGTGGCCTTAACTACTAAGTGCTTACATCAGTATTGCTGTACACTTTTGCTGATATTGAGGTGGATACGGGTAAAGTTAGGGACAGGTGTGGTGGTATGGGTAAGTTTAAGGGTAGGGTTAGGTGTAAGGGAAGGGTCAACAGTGTAATATAAATGTAACTACAGAAATTAATTACAGATGTAATTACAGGTAATTTTTAAAATGTAAGTACAATGTAAAAATGTATGCACACCATAAGTGCATTGTAACAAATTATTAATTTAAATGTTATTACATAGTAGTTAAGGCTACCTAATATAAAGTGGGTCCGTTAATAAATGGCTTCTGAAGCGATGCGCTTGTGTAAGAAAAATATCCATATTTAACACGCTATAAAGTAAAATATCTAGCTTCCGGCAGAACGTCTTCCGTATTCAAATTATGGAAAAAGCATAACTGACGCGATGATGCATGACACAACATTTCTTTGTAAGTTGAATACAAAAGGTGGTCAGGTGAAAACTAGATATTTTAGGCCTACTCTATAAAGTTTTAAATATGGATATCTTTCTTGCAAAAATTGCTTTATTTAATGTATAATGTATTTACAGAGGAATTACAACCGCAGGAAACATGATTTTTTTACAGTTCAACAATGTGCTAAATTAAGTAGTTTCTTGAATGTAATTCAAAAATGTAATTTAATATGCATATCAAAGATAATGATCAGACAAATGCCAAAAGAAATTAAAGGTGTCATGAACTGGCTTTTTAATATTTTTTACTGTTGTCTGAGGTCAACTTATGACGTTTGTGTGGTTTTTACATTAAAAAAACATCATAACGAATAAGTAATAGGCTATTTTCTACACTGGTTTTGAGGCTCTCTCCTGAATGCTTGGTTTATGGGCGTGCCGCACTGAAGACTTGAAGTAAACGCCCACGGCTAGGATTGGATAAGATTTGCATATTTAATGAGCTTCTGCTCCCCTGTCAGTTCACATAAGGGATTGTTTTGAAAGCGGCAACCAGAATGATTCTCTCACAGAGCTCGCAAAACGTCTTTATCAAACAAATACAATGATTTATCTTTCATCCACCCGAGATTGATTGGAATATAATTTTTTTATTACTTGGGCTGCCCGATTGGTGGATATAGGTCTTGACCTGTGTCTTGTTTACAAACTAATTAATGAAATTAAGCGAACAAGCAATGTCTTTCCCACGTGAGCTGGATCTTCATTAAAAATAAAGTTCAACCACACATTCCTAATATTAGAATCCGAAGGAAGCTTATGCAGTGACTGTGTTCTTCCACAACCAGGCACAGCACAATATCTTGCTATCTTCGGCAAGTTTATTGCTCGGTAGCGCAATCCATTTAGCTCCACGAGTCGGTGGGCGGGGCTACAGAACCAGGCGTACATATTTATCTTTTGAGGTGGCGTTTCTGCATTCTATGACGTCAATGGTCGACAAATTCTGAGATCTCTCCTTTGCTGGGCCTGGTGTCAATAAAAGCTTTGCTTTGACTAACAAGGACGTTTTCAGCTCCAAAACTTGCAGGATATTCTTATATCACGTCAAACTTTTATATATCAAAGTCTCAAGGGAAAGTTGATTTCTCAATTCATCACCCCTTTAAAGAAGTATAGCTTAATTTAAAGAAATAATTTTTGTGGGTTAGATAAAGAAGAAATACATATTGAAATTAATGCAGGTTACCATTTTTTTTTCTGTGTATATTTTAGTGTGCCACCCTAGAATTTTTATTGTTCCCCTGTCACGGGTGTGTGCAGGCAGGAAGGCGAAGACAGGTAAATACAATTCTCAAACGAAGGTTTAATGGACAAGGATACAGGGTCGCAACACACTCTATACACTGACGAAACCAGACAAAGACTGAAGAAAACAAGAGAACTTAAATAGGCAACAGAAACGAGATGAATACACACAGCTGATACAGATGAACTAATAATGACAGTGACCATGGCGACAGACGAGTGGCAGGAAAACTAGAACAAAGGAACATGTGAACAGGAAGAAAACACTGAAGACTTGTTCGACTTGATGCAGTGAGGTGCAGAGCGATCGGCGGCTGACTTGAAGCAGTGCATGCCGGTTAGAAATGTTGTCCGACTTGAGGCAGCGCCGATGCCATGTGACAGTGATGTATGTCAACAAAGTACTGCAAGAGCGATTCGAGAGCAGCCAGGTAATACAGCTGGTGCAGCTTCTCAAGAGCGGATGCACCAGGCTGCACGAGCTCTGATGATGACACAGCTGCTCCACGATTGGCCAGATTCCCCGCAGGACAGCGATCATGTGTGTTTCGTGTTTATTCTAAAACCTTCAGTTCCACTAATGCTCACAAATCAGTTTTTTTATAACAGTAAAACCTCTTTTCATGTAGCCACAATGTTATATTTTCATGTTTATCAAAATAAAACTGATAAAAAAACATAGACCCCACTTCATTGATCGTGTAGGCTTATATGTTGAACTTTATTCTTGTACAAACAGACACTGTATTAAGCAGTACATAAAGTAATGAATGAAAATGTCTCTGAATCATCTGTGTATTGGCAAATATTGCATTTATTTCACTTCACCTGTGTTAAAGTATGCAAACACAGCTTGAGTGTCACTACGGGAAGCAGAAACTGTCCGACTTCACATCTCCGTTTGCAGCTTCTCCCCGCCTGCACGCGGCCACTCTCGCCAATCGGTTGCATCCAGCCGCAGCCGATGTCGAACACACCTTGAAAGTCCATGACAACACAGAACATGACGGTGAAATCCCATCTGGCCACCCCATTAACAATTTCCTGGAGGAGCCACTGGATGGATGCACTTTTTGGAGTTTTAAAATCTCAGGTAGGCTACTATTCACATCCCATTATAAAGTTTGATTTAATATAACTCTGATTGTGTTTGGCCATAAGAAGATAGCCTCAAGCCATCCTAGGTGTAAAAGACTGAGTAAATTATGGGATAATTTTTGGGTCAACTAACCCTTTAAGGTAGCCGGTGTATCTGTTGATTTTGCAGCACAGAGAATGTAGCTTCATTTTTTTTCCCTGTCCAACACAATCTCACAGCAATTTGTAAGTATTTTACAAAGTGAATCAGTCATATGACCTCACTCATACGAATTGTTTAAACCCCAGTGACTGGTAGGTTTCGGGGCAGGGGTTAGGGGTGGTCCTTCCTGATGACTTACGAGTTACCGTGAGATTGGGTTGACTGAAATGTCTTATTACATTGGCCAGAAGAAAAATCCCTAATTCTTTTTTTTTTTTGGTTGTCTGTGGAATCTTGAGCAAAGATGCATCTTCAAAGGGTTCCTCACAATTATTTGAATTTCCCATGCTAATGAAAGTGCTATCAGCACTCTTCGCCCCTTGGCTACTCCCACAGCCCTGCTTTGTCTTGCCCTTTCCTGAGGTCTGACCACCAGGCACTGAGATTGAGTTTAGCCATTACAAAGCCATCAGAGAAGACATTCCCACCTCCGGTCACTTGGGAGCAAAAGCCTCTGGGAACTTCACTAATTGGGCTAGCAACAAAGGTCTTAAGCAACCCCAAGGCCTTAGTGCTCCAGAAGTGAGCTGAAAGGCATAGCAATTGATGGAAGGAGTGAATGGTGAGACAGGCTTGTTACTATCTAATGGGAGACCATATTTGTGGTATGAACTAAGAGGGGTTTGTTTCCTCCGTCCGACAGCTGCCTTTACTCTGACAGTTTTTGTATAGTATATTTTGTATAGTAGTCTTCCCTCATCTCTGTTACCATAGTTGCATTTTCACTTTCATGCAGGCCTGAGCAGCACAATCCTGTGTGAACTCAGAAGGAGAAAGGAGAGAAGAAAGCAATATGATGTGAGAGATGGTGATACGGCTAATCAGCAGGAACATGTCCACTGCACAACACTGAGTCTCAGAGAAAATGTAGGTTGGTTTTGCATCAATATTTACAATTATAAAAAAAAAAGAGGGGATGCCACACATTGGTAAACATGGCCTTGTCCCAACTTTTTTGAGATGTGTTGACGCCATGAAAATCAACTTATTTTCCCCTTAAAATTATATATTTTCTCAGTTTAAACATTTGATATGTCATCTATGTTGTATTCTGAATAAAATATTGAAATTCAAAACTTCCACAACATTGCATTCTGTTTTTATTCACAATTTGTACAATGTCCCAACTTTTTTGGAATCGGGTTTGTAAAATCCAGATATACATAATATTTCTAGTTTAGTATGACCCAAACGAAACAACATTTCATGACCTGAGAGATTCGTCAAACTAAATCAGAATCAATAACCCGCAGGCTCTACTGCTGTGTTGAAAAATTTAGTTTTTAGAGCAACTCTTAAGGGGATTTTACACAGCTTTGATTGCTATCTTGCTTCCTCTCATGTATACAGTATACAGGAGATTTCCATACAAACAAAAGACAATATATAGAATGATGACCACTACTACTTCTGCTCAAGGCTAGCAAGTGAATATCTGAGGCAATTATCATAAATATTGCATTGTGTTGTTCATAGAAGTGATAAATTAACATCATAACATGCCATTTAATTCTCCATAAAATGTTATTCCATTGTTAATTATGAATAGAACTCAGCCTGAAGGTGCAGTCACATTAGTGAAATTTCATGGACAAAAAATGTCTGTTGTCAATAGTGTAGCAACACTGCTCACACAGCCGTCACTTTCAAACCAAGCAGCTTTCTGTTGGTCAATGCGCTGAATCTGTTTGATTGACTGACCAGTTATTAAATCTGCATGGGGAAATCTTTCATTATAATGCAGAAATTCAAATCATGTGGATTCCTATTGAAATGACTCGACTTTGCTAGTGAAAAAAAATTGCTGAACAACGGTAAATGTGACCACATATTAAGTAATACAATTCGTGAGAAAACATTTGCTGTATTTAAAATGTCTCACTTGTTCACTCACAGTTTTTTACAAAAAAAAGATTAAGTGTGCTATTAGTTTACTTATACACTCACCTAAAGGATTATTAGGAACACCATACTAATACTGTGTTTGACCCCCTTTCGCCTTCAGAACTGCCTTAATTCTACGTGGCATTGATTCAACAAGGTGCTGAAAGCATTCTTTAGAAATGTTGGCCCATATTGATAGGATAGCATCTTGCAGTTGATGGAGATTTGTGGGATGCACATCCAGGGCACGAAGCTCCCGTTCCACCACATCCCAAAGATGCTCTATTGGGTTGAGATCTGGTGACTGTGGGGGCCATTTTAGTACAGTGAACTTATTGTCATGTTCAAGAAACCAATTTGAAATGATTCGAGCTTTGTAACATGGTGCATTATCCTGCTGGAAGTAGCCATCAGAGAATGGGTACATGGTGGTCATAAAGGGATGGACATGGTCAGAAACAATGCTCTGACCATGTGGCCCCCAGGCCATCAGACTCCTGAACTCAGTCACTTAACATCACGTGACCATCGACATACTGACATTGCACTGCACTTTCTGTTCTCGTTGTTACTGTGTAACAACCTGTTATAAACCTGTTTGCACATTATACTTTTTATACATTTGTTAACCACATATTTATAAGTCGACAGTTTACTCACTGCAACTGTTCACTAACTGTGAATTTGCACTGTCCATGGAGCGGACCTGTTTACATTTCACTGCTGGTTGTATATTCTGTATATAACTGTGTATGTGACAAATAAAACTCTTGAATCTTGAATCTTAAACGATACCCAATTGGCACTAAGGGGCCTAAAGTGTGCCAAGAAAACATCCCCCACACCATTACACCACCGCCACCACCAGCCTGCACAGTAACAAGGCATGATGGATCCATGTTCTCATTCTGTTTACGCCAAATTCTGACTCTACCATCTGAATGTCTCAACAGAAATTGAGACTCATCAGACCAGGCAACATTTTTCCAGTCTTCAACTGTCCAATTTTGGTGAGCTCATGCAAATTGTAGCCTCTTTTTCCTATTTGTAGTGGAGATGAGTGGTACCCAGTGGGGTCTTCTGCTGTTGTAGCCCATCCGCCTCAAGGTTGTGTGTGTTGTGGCTTCACAAATGCTTTGCTGCATACCTCGGTTGTAACGAGTGGTTATTTCAGTCAAAGTTGCTCTTCTATCAGCTTGAATCAGTGGGCCCATTCTCCTCTGACCTCTAGCATCAACAAGGCATTTTCGTCCACAGGACTGCTGCATACTGGATGTTTTTCCCTTTTCACACCATTCTTTGTAAACCCTAGAAATGGTTGTGCATGAAAATCCCAGTAACTGAGCAGATTGTGAAATACTCAGACTGGCCCGTCTGGCACCAACAACCATGCCATGCTCAAAATTGCTTAAATCACCTTTCTTTCCCATTCTGACATTCAGTTTGGAGTTCAGGAGATTGTCTTGACCAGGACCAAACCCCTAAATGCATTGAAGCAACTGCCATGTGATTGGTTGATTAGATAATTGCATTAATGAGAAATTGAACAGGTGTTCCTAATAATCCTTTAGGTGAGTGTACTGTGTTTTAACAGTAGGCTACATTGTTTAAAATATTGATTCAAAAAAATTTAAAAAAGAAAACAGATAAAAACAGTTCCTAATTCTGAGGTAGATTACATAGGAATTTACTTCAAATCTACTTTACTCTTTCCCCGCCATTGACTGAATATTCCGGCTCTCCATGTTCCCTTTCAGTCAGTCACGTTCGACGTACGTCAGACGTCACCGACGAATTGGGATCACTTCAGGAAGCCCCTATCAGCTTTGAAATCTAGAGAACGAGCCAATGGCCATTGGCATGCGAGATTTGCATCTCGCGCTCCGCCCCGCATCGCGGGTATAAACAGGAGGCAGATGCAGCGCACGGTTGATGAAGAGGGCTACTCAGCAGAGAGAGAGAGAGAATACAGAGAGCGAGACTGGAAGACGCTGTGCTGGCGAGAGGGCACAATCAGCACGACCGTGTGCTCACCACTGCCTAAAAGAGAAAACAAACTGCTGTTCTCACAGCAATCTGAGTTGGTGCGTGAGGGTGTTTGTACAAATAGTGAGTGCACACACAGGCTGCACTTTTCCCCTGTGTGTTGCCACGGTCTTCCCCTGGGTGCTTCAGCACTTCTAAGAGCGTTTACTCACAAAAAGAGCAACACGGGTGTGACACTGCGTCTTTTTCAAGATGTCATTCCACCCGTGCATTTCTTGATGCGGTCGTTCCCTGTCACCCGCTGACGGTCACAATCGCTGTATCATGTGCCTAGGCATTCAGCACGCTGAGGTGGCTTTTGTGAATAGTTCATGTTCATGTTCCCTATGCGCCTCCGGGAAGGTGAAGTCCCCCTACCCATACCTCGATCTAGTGCTATTCCTAAGAATAGACCTAATTCGACGGATGGCCGGGGTGACCTGAGGATCACGTTTAGGGCAAACCCGCCGAGCCAGCCTCCGCAGGCCCATAATTTCTCTCAAACGCCACTACTGGTTGAACTTCCGGAGGAAGCTCACCTTCGGGGCTTCGGCAGATGAACAGATGTCGATCACTGCATCGGAGTGAGAGTTCCAGTCCTCGGAGGATGAAGATTCGGCTGCACTGCCTCCCTCTGGGAGAGTGGCAGCAGTCGAGTAGGACCCCGAGTTGACGGCTATGCTTTCCCGGGCCGCCGAAAAGGTTGGGCTTGAGTGGAACCCTCCACCATGTCCCGAACCTTCTAGGTTGGATGATTGGTTTCTTGGGGCGGGTCACACTGGTTCTCCGCATCCCGCCCCGGTGCCTTTCTTCCCGGAGGTGCATGAGGAGCTCACCAGGTCGTGGATGACACCCTTTAGTGCCAGAAACTCACCCGGTGGCTCCTCCCTCCTCACTACCCTTGACGGCAGGCAAGCCAGGAGGTACGTGGGAATCCCGTTGGTGGAGCGGGCCGTCACGATGCAACTGTGTCCGGCGACCACCTCCAACTGGCGTGGTGACCCGTGTCTCCTGTCCAAGGCCTGTAAGTTCTCTTCCATTCTGACTGCGAAGGCTTACAGGTCTTGTGGCCAGGCTGCGTCCGCCTTGCATGCCATGGTTTTGCTCCAGGTGCACCAGGCCCAGGCACTCATGGACATGCACGAGGGTAGCCCTGCACCTCACCCTCTGGGCTACGAAAATCACCGCCCGTTGCATTGGCCAGGCGATGTCCACTCTGGTGGTCCAGGAACAGCATCTCTGGCTCAACCTGGCCGACATGAGGGAGACCAATAAATATCGGTTCCTGGACTCCCCCATCTCCCCGGCTGGGTTGTTCGGCAACGCGGTCGAGAGCTTTGCCTAGCAGTTCTCGGCCACCCAAAAGCAGACAGAGGCCATCAAACACATCCTGCCCAGCGGCCAGATGCTACCTCCACCCCACCGCCGGCCGCAGCACCTCCACCTGCTCATCGCTGAGGACGTCCCCCTGCCGCTTCTCCCGCCCCAGCCCAACAGCAGCCTCCACCCGGGTGTCTGCTCCTGGGGCATATGGCATCCGCAGCCGCAATGACGCCGCTCAGATTGCTTCATATGAGACCGCTTCAACACTGGCTACACAACCGAGTCCCGAGATGGGAAACTCCAGTCGAGTTCCCAGTGGAGTTCCCCAGAATGGTGAACCCTGTCGAGTCCTCCGCAACCTGCGGCAGTCGGACGTGGTGGAGCATCTGACGCCAGGCCTAACACTCGTATGCATTGGTGGAACTTGTGTTAGGTTGGGTTCCATATGTTGTGACCCCCACGGCGGTCCCATATGTGTATTCTCCACGGTACGGATCCCTACTGTGAGCCCGTGTCTTTCCCTCGGCAGAGCTTCTCTGCTATCTCAGTGTGGTGTTGTTCCCCTGCCTACAATGGCCGGGGCCACCCCTGGGACTTCCGTATGTTGCACTGCCCACGGCCAGTCCATACATGTATTTTCCACATGGTAACTCCCTCCGGGCATGATGTGGCTTCCGCAGCGGCCCCTCTGGGCTTGTTTCCCAGCGTTATCCAATAGTCTGCTGAGTGGGTCTCGCAGAACAGCAGCATTGACTCTCCCTGCGTGAATTTCCCCACCCGGAAGAGATGGGGTCTGAGGGGCTCTCGCGGGGCGCTAGAAGTGGTAGTAACTGTGGTGTTTTCCATTGGGATCGCAATTCGTCGGTGACGTCCGACGTACATCGAACATGACCGATTGAAAGGGAGCGTCTCGGTTATGTATGGTAACCCTCGTTCCCTGAAGGAGGGAACGAGAAACTACAGTTTCTATAGTAGTGGTTCTACTTCCTGAGTATGAATTATCATATGCATTGAAAGACAACAATATACAAGCACTGTAAAAGGTTTTGCCAAAATACTGAACTGATTGGCGTCTCTCTTGTATGATTTCTCTTCAGACCTTGAGTATTAAGTAATGAATTATGAGCTTCCAGATTGAAGTAGACTTCTGATTGAGGCTGTGTGTGACTTCCTAATTGAACTCCTTTCCACATATTGAACATATGGTATAAATGGTATAAATAACAAAAATAAATAACAGTTTTTTTCTTAGTCTTATTACAGTTTTCTCAGTCAATTTGACACACTTTTCCAAACTCAGATCACCGCTCTCAAAACAATTAACACAATAATCTGAACACTTTGTAATTGCCCTAAACATATTGTAAGTTTTCATTTATTTTATAAAAATTACAAATCATGTTCTCAAAACACTGTGTACAAAATTATCAGATGTGTTCTCAACAGTTCACACAGCCAACCAAAACTTTAATATATCAGGGGGAAAAAACAATTGCAGCTTTTGTATTGGTTTTTACAAAAATCACAATTATTTGTGCACCATTTTTCCAAACACAACAAATAAAACTGAGTTAGTAATACTCACAACACAAGAACTGCAAATTTCCTAATTTTTAACACAGCTATCTCAATTTCAAAAACTATTAAAGGGGGAGGTGTAAGAGTGAGAGGTTTTAGAGTGGATAGAGGAAAGGTAATATTGAGAGTGAGAGGAACAGTGGAAGAAAGAGATGGAATAGATGGTATAGGAAGAGGAGATGGAGCAAGAAGAGCTGAGGATGTAGGAAGAGGAGCAGAGGGAGAAGAGATAGAGTGGAGGGCAATGGTTTTAGTGGAAAGAGCAAAAGAAAATATGAGAGCAAAATGTAGCAGGAGGGAGGAGATGTGGCAGGATAGGGTACAGACGGGTTTCAAATTAAATCAGAGCCACCCTAATTGACCATGTCATTAATTATGGTCTTTCATTGAGAGAAAGACTGGACAGAGAGTTCAGCCCAATATAAACATTGTGCCACAGTCAATGTCCCTGAACAACAAGTGCTGCAATCCACTGGTGTTGTGGCACACAACGCTGTCTTGGGGTGAACTCCCTCATTAAATCCACTTTCTCCAGGGTGATCAGGAGCAGTTGTAGTTGTGTGGGACAATGTCCAATTTCACCATTCAGCATTGGTGCAAGATTGGTTTGAGCATATTTATTGAGCATTGCTATTTATTGACTATAGCTCAGCCTTTAACACCATAGTTCCCACCAAGCTAACCTCCAAACTCCTGGATCTCGGCCTGAATCCTTCTCTCTGCCACTGGATTGAGGACTTCCTCACTGGCAGGCCTCAGGTGGTGAGAATAGGCCAGTCCACCTCCACCTCCATCACCCTGAGTGTGGGAGCTCCACAGGGCTGTGTCCTGAGCCCCCTGCTCTACTCTCTCTACACGCATGACTGTTTGTCCACACACAGCTCCACCTCTATCATCAAATTTGCTGATGATACTGTTGTCCTGGGCCTCATTTCCAACAACAATGAGGCGGCATACTTGGACGAGGTGGAGCATCTAACAGCATGGTGCCAGGACAACTGTCTCTCTCTGAATGTTGGCAAGACCAAAGAAATGATTGTGGACTTCAGGAAGAGACAGCAAGCGGACATACTCTCCCCTCATGATCAGCGGGTCACCAGTAGAGAGAGTGAGCAGCTTCAAGTACCTGGGAGTAAACATCTCCGAGGACCTGACCTGGACTGCTCACATTCAGACACAGGTGAAAAAGCCAGGCAAAGACTGTACCACCTGCGCCAGCTGAGAAATTCAGGCTTTCACCAGCTATCCTGAAAACTTTCTATTTAGGGGCGATAGAAAGTGTTTTAACTCAGTGCATCACAGCGTGGTATGGGAACAGCACCAGTCATGACCGCAAAGCCCTGCAAAAGTCGTGCGAGCGTATCTCAGGTCAGCTCTCCCGTCTCTGCAGGACGTCTACACCAAACGCTGCAAAGGTAGAGCTACCAAGATCATCAAGGACTCTAATCACCCTGCAAACCCTCATTTCACGCTGCTACCATCTGGTAAGCGCTTCCCCTGATGGCCAAAACTGAGAGACTCAGGAGGATCCCAGGCCATCAGACTCCTGAACTCAGTCACTTAACATCACGTGACTTCACGTCAGGATAAACATCGATACACTGACATTGCACTGCACTTTCTGACTGTGTAACAACCTGTCATAAACCTGAGAGGCATTATATCTTTATACATTTTTAATACATATTTATAAGTCTACAGTTTAAACTGCAAAGTGCTTCAATTATTTTATTCCACTTTATCCTTATTTGTTACCTTTTTTTTCTGAACTGATTATTTATAATTCTACAGATATGGACATATATATATATATAAAGATAGTACTTTTTTATATCCTATTTCTATTATAATTTCTTCCTTGTGTTTTTAACTGTGAATTTGTTTCCATGGAGCGGACCTGTTTACATTTCACTGCGGTTGTACATTGAATAGTATTGTATGACAAAAAACTCTGAATCTTGAATCTTGAGCATTACAATTTCAAAGTGCAGCATATTCTTCTCTTAGAGATGGAAAGCATATGATCGCAACCCTTACAACCAAGTAAGTCTTCTTCAAGCAATAGAAGAGGCATGTATTCAAGGATGGATCCAGCATTCACAGCTTTTTTTTCCCCCATGATGCATGACTAATGCAAATAAATGCTGTGATGATGATGAAATTCTTTGACCAGATGTAAATGAAAGGCAAGATCATTTTTGATAAATGCATTAGAATAACTGCAGTGCTTCATTATGCAGTGAATACTGAACTGTTTTGTCAACAAAAAGTGTGTTTACTTTGCTGTGTTATTGTTTTGAGAGCAACTCATTGAATAGATTGAGAAAAACTGTAAGTGAAAACAATAAGTGCAACCATAATCAAATTACTCTCTCAATATTCAAAATGCAAACAGAGACCAAAACAGAGGTCAGAGTTAAGAAGTGGTTATAACTACACAGCCCAGCCTAAGATAGTTTTCGAATTTGCGACCGCACGTACTCTGCGTATAGGGAGCATGCATATGTGTGTAGCGTGTCTGGACAGGTCACTCTCACACACACAAGGACCACATGACCACTCAATGAGATTCACTCCATCTGTAATTAGGGGAAATAATCAGTGGAGCAATGGGGTGACAGATTCTCCCTCTGGTACACACAGACTATTTTGTGGGGAGAAGCGAAAAGCACGTGTCATCGGCCTCATACACAAGTAGACTGATATTATACAATAATGGAAAAGAATTATATAAAGGTACATAAATTATACTGTTTATAATATATATAAATATCTTGTTTCTCTTATACGTCAGATCAATATTCTTAATAACATAACAATAAATCTATTACAGTAGTGTATAATATAAAATACAATATCTACACTCACCTAAAGGATTATTAGGAACACCATACTAATACTGTGTTTGACCCCCTTGCGCCTTCAGAACTGCCTTAATTCTACATGGCATTGATTCAACAAGGTGCTGAAAGCATTCTTTAGAAATGTTGGCCCATATTGATAGGATAGAATCTTGCAGTTGATGGAGATTTGTGGGATGCACATCCAGGGCACGAAGCTCCCGTTCCACCACATCCCAAAGATGCTCTCCTGGGTTGAGATCTGGTGACTGTGGGGGTCATTTTAGTACAGTGAACTCATTGTCATGTTCAAGAAACCAATTTGAAATGATTCGAGCTTTGTGACATGGTGCATTATCCTGCTGGAAGTAGCCTTCAGAGAATGGGTACATGGTGGTCATAAAGGGATGGACATGGTCAGAAACAATGCTCAGGTAGGCCATGGCATTTAAACGATGCCCAATTGGCACTGAGGGGCCTAAAGTGTGCCAAGAAAACATCCCCCACACCATTACACGACCACCACCAGCCTGCACAGTGGTAACAAGGCATGATGGAACCATGTTCTCATTCGGTTTACGCCAAATTCTGACTCTACCATCTGAATGTCTCAACAGAAATCGAGACTCATCAGACCAGGCAACATTTTTCCAGTCTTCAACTGTCCAATTTTGGTGAGCTCGTGCAAATTGTAGCCTCTTTTTCCTATTTGTAGTGGAGATGAGTGGTACCCGGTGGGGTCTTCTGCTGTTGTAGCCCATCCTCCTCAAGGTTGTGTGTGTTGTGGCTTCACAAATGCTTTGCTGCATACCTCGGTTGTAACGAGTGGTTATTTCAGTCAAAGTTGCTCTTCTATCAGCTTGAATCAGTCGGCCCATTCTCCTCTGACCTCTAGCATCAACAAGGCATTTTCACCCACAGGACTGCCGCATACTGGATGTTTTTACCTTTTCACACCATTCTTTGTAAACCCTAGAAATGGTTGAAAATGCGTGAAAATCCCAGTAACTGAGCAGATTGTGAAATACTCAGACCGGCCCGTCTGGCACCAACAACCATGCCACGCTCAAAAATGCTTAAATCACCTTTCTTTCCCATTCTGACATCCAGTTTGGAGTTCAGGAGATTGTCTTGACCAGGACCACACCCCTAAATGCATTGAAGCAACTGCCATGTGATTGGTTGATTAGATAATTGCATTAATGAGAAATTGAACAGGTGTTCCTAATAATCCTTTAGGTGAGTGTATATTACATTATTTACATGCATTAATTCAAATATTTATATGAAATAACATCCTATAATAAAACAAATAAACAATTATAATACCATATGTATATATAAACCCATATTTCCACACATTACTTATCAAAAATGGAATAAAACATGGGTTATATTCAGCACCGTACCATGTGCAGGCCGCACCATGTGCGTTACAGACAGCATAAACAATTAAATCAGATTCTTTCTCCCACAACACACTCTCTGTACCATATACATTCATTATCAGTCAAGTAAATCTCTCTTCTTTTTGAAACAGAACTGATTGATCAACATACCTGTAATTAGGTGAAATAATCAGGGGAGCAACGGGGCGACATATTCTCCCTCTCTGGTACACACTAAGCATACAATGCTAATTAGTTAGCATCACAATATACATAATTTAAATCAAATAACACATTAAACAATAAATTTTCATCATAACTAATGTAATCAAATGTTACTATAAGTCAATCACATTCTTCCAGCAACAAATATGAGTTTTTTTAACAAGAAACATCACCATACCAGAATATTTTGCAGGGGAGAAGCGAAAAGCACGTGCCATCGGCCTCATACACAAGTAGACTGTGGCCCTGTCCCAAATGGCACCCTAAACCCTCACGGTCTTACTCAGAGTCCGCACTTTCACGGCGTAATGCCGCTTTGACTGCCGGGAAGAAGTCCGCTGCGTAACCCGCACCAGTGCAGGCTCGGCAGAAGTGTGCATCGAGGGCGCATATCCACCTCAAAGGGGGTCGCTCGCGAGCACCCTTCTGAGACCTAAAATGACAAATGGGACGCCCTGCGGTCTCATGGACTCGCGCACGCAGCGGACACGTGCACGCAGCGGCCATTGTAAGTCCACAAGACTGAAAGTGCACATGAAATGTGCCATTTGGGACAGGACCTGAGGCAATCGCATGTCGTGCAAGAGGAAACCCTGCAGATGTGTTCCACTGATAACATCCCCTTCCCCAACAAATTCCCAAAGAAAAGTTCCGGTATTTTAACATTGTTTTCACATAATTTGTGAACGATAATATAGGAACAAAATGTCTTGAAGTTCACTAAACCAATTTTTTTTTCACTAATCCAAATATAAAGCATTGATAAAACAATTTAAGAGAAGGAGAAAAAAATACAAATACGTAAGGAAATAAACAAAACAAGTCAGATTAAATTAATAAATTCTTCACACCAGTTACATGTGTATATGCTGAGTGCACATTCTACAAGTTAAGACATTTATCATACGCTTAGGCTGTTGCACAAACGAATCCTCCGTCATGGTCTTGTCAGTCATCTCACCTTACTCTCGTCACGTGATGAGTGAACTGTGATTCCTGCTGCACTGTGTGTGACTCTGCAGCTTGTGTTGGATGAGCAGAGAAGACATTTACAATTGAACCGACCGTTATCCAACTGAATTAAATAGTTTTTATTTTTATAAAAACAGCAAAACAACAATGAGGTAAATGTAGCGTTGGTATATCCTATGCTAATTTCACCCTCACGTTCCGCCATGCCGATATCTCACGATATCTCATCACACCCCTACACACTGCACAAGTGTGCACAAGCTTTGCATGCAGTTTAGCCTCCATTCTGGCACCTTCTATCTATTACCCATTGCAAATGAAAAGGAAGCACACACCATATAAAACAGGCTATATCCCCTGTCACATGTGCACACTTTGATTGGGATAGATTGGTTGTCGGGGGTGGTGAAATTCTCCTGGATCAATGATATGTGTACAATGAGGTAATTCTTTGTTTCTCTGTGTAGCAGCAATCTGAGCGTGTGCCAGGAATGCTTGTCTTGCTCTCTCTGTGGAGTGACACTGACGATTCTCTCTTCTGACACTCCTCTGGGGTGGCCCGCTTCCTCTCATCCATCCATGCACTTGTCTCCCGTGTTGACAAAGCTTCGCAGGTCTCTCCATCAACAACACTGCCTGACAGCACCGCGTTTTACGCTGCATGGAAGACTGTTGCGGAGTCAGGTAATGGGTTTGCTGACACAAACTATGCGGGTCAATAAAACTCAAAGATGTTTCATGCTCGGGGAAATGTCTTTTCTGTAATGTCTGCACCGTGATGTAGCTCTTTGAGGAGCTCGGAATTGGATCTTTAATATTGACCTTTGTGTATAGTGTATATATAGCTATACACTATACACAGCTCTTGTTTTGAAGCCATTACAGAGTCTATAACACACATTTAAGAAATTTTCAGAGGCTCACTTTGAAATACTCACAGTGCAGTCACTACTTCACATAAAGACATTTCATAATGTTCCGTTTTGATGTTTTTGAAAACATCCCACCAGGCAAATATTGAATTGAAAGATCTTTTCACAAATGTTTTTCTTGCAGAGATGTAAAAGTTTATTTACTGACTGATTGATGATCAATGTATTATAAATCTGTTCATTCAGTACCTATTGTTATGTACTGCTCCGAGACTTTGGGTTGGAGATCCAAATGCAGCTTTATTAGACGGACAATCTAGACACGTAATCCACTGGTTGGGCAATGGGTCAATAAACAGGCAGGCAGGCAGTCCAAACAAACAAACAAACCAACAAACAAACCAACAAACAAACAAACTAACTAACTAACAAAAACAAACTAACAAACAAACTAACTAACTAACTAACTAACTAACTAGCTAACAAGGCAGAAGTGACAGGCAAATGGGCCTGGAGCCTTCACCAGACTCTGGACAGGAGATGGAGTCCTCTCTGGACTCGGGACTGGAGATGGAAATGGAGTCCTCTCTGGACTCAGGACTGGAGATGGAGACGGAGCCTTCACTGGACTCTGGACAGGGGCTGAAGCCTTCGCATATGCTGTCCACACACACCACATTGCCGTGGCCACAATGGTCAATGCTGCACACTCCAAAGACTCTGACTCGGGCGTGGCGACCATCTTGGACGAGGGCTCTGGTGTGACAGCCATCTTGGTAGAGGGCTCTGACGTGGTGGCCATCTTGTCGGAGAGCTCTGGTGTGGTGACCATCTTGTCTAAAGACACAGGCTCTGCAGCCATTTTGTCCAAAGGCACTGTCACTGGCATAGCACCAGGAGGCTCTGGCGTGGTGGCCATCTTGACCGGAGACACTGGCATGGCAGCTGTGTTGTGAGCAGGTTCTGGTGGGGAAACCACAGAACGGAAAGGCGCTGAAAGGACGGGAGTGGCAAGCCTTATCACTGGACATGTTGGTGGGCCAAGCTCCGTGGCCATCGGAGCTTGATGCATGGTGCCCCTCCCTAAAAAATGTTTAGGGCAAGTGTCCTCCTCAATCTCCCTGACAGTAAAGGAGGACCCAGTCACCTGAAGGGCATAATCTAGGAACTCGCTCAGTGATCCTCGAGGACCATCACGGATCAGTATGGATTGTAATGGGTTGTTGAGTCCATAACAAAAAAAAGTCAATGAGAGCATAGTCTGAGAGGTCAGTGAAATTAGCTATACCTAAGTCCAGGATGTGGTCCTCCTGTGAGCGATTTCC
The DNA here is from genome assembly GCA_018749465.1 of Paracanthobrama guichenoti. Lineage (NCBI taxonomy): Eukaryota > Metazoa > Chordata > Actinopteri > Cypriniformes > Gobionidae > Paracanthobrama > Paracanthobrama guichenoti. The sequence continues at coordinate 17,898,802 of CM031956.1, read as the reverse complement.
CTGATGATGGCGGACGAGATGTACATTTCAGGGATGTGTTGGTCATGTCTAGGTGCAGGTCCAACATCTAATCTGGATATGGCCCAGATCCAGCAGATTGCAGTAAACCTCGGAATAAACAAAGAGACTAACATTAGTGTAGATGGTATTCTTTTTATGATGTAACGAGTACATCAGGTGTTATGGGAAGTGTTCCCAGTTCCGGATGACCTAGTTGATGCACTGGTGAATCATGACACCTATATTGCTGAATCACCAGTGCATTTGGTGCTGACATAGCTTAATTCAATAAATGGGTTTTACTATAAATAGTCTACATTTATAGTTAATAAATATAAAATGAATTCATTAAAAAAAAATATTAAAAAGTAAAATAATTTAAATGTAATACATTTTACATGTAGATTTTATTTTAGTAGATTTTATTTTTTACTACTATTTGTTGGGCCCTATTTTAATGATCTGAGCACATGGTCTATAGCTTAGGGTGTGCCGAATCCACTTTTGCTAGTTAAACGACTAGTTTAAAAACTGTTGGCACACCAGGCGCATGGTCCAAAAGGGTTGTACTCAGTATCTTGATGAGTCATGGGTGTGTTTTAGACATAACGTGAAATAAACCAATCAGAGTCTCATCTCCCATTCCCTTTAAAAGCCAGTTGCACTTGCACCATGGCAGATTCACTATTTACATGTTGGAATTTGCGAGCGGAAAGACTGAAAGCTTCTCCAGAGAGGAACTATTATATAGGAAGATATTACTAAAGCGCCCTTTAAAAAACAAAAAAAATACTATGAAAAAATGTTTTAATTTGCTTTAAAATAGCAATGCACCTACAATGCACCTGAGCACACCTCGTTTTCAGACCAGCATGGCCAATGGGCGAACAGATGGACAGGAGTGCATTTGCTATTTAAACAACGTGGTGTTGGATGTGAAAATGATAACTGCATTGGGTTGAAACTAGAAAAAACACTTGCGTCACATTGCAATGTGGAGACATTGCCTTCCTCTGAATCCTTATCTGTATCTGGTGTCGCTGGTGTCTGTTGGACAGTCACTTTTAGTCATTTTTGAAAAAAGGACTTTAGAAACGTTTTGAGTTCATAATTTGTAATATTTACTTTATTTTCTACATATGATTTTTTTAAATTATTTTTGTCCTGCTGATTATTTTCTCATCAGATTTTTCCCTTTAAAGAAAACCTATAGATTTATTTTGTACTTGTACTTCAGCTAGTATGACTCACTTCATGGTAATGGCCCCCAGTAATGAGACCTTTACAAGATCTGTGTGTGATCTTTAACTTCATGTAAATACAGGACAAGAAAAGTTGAACCCTGCTGTACATACCTTTAGGTGGAGTAAATGCATACATCAAATTTAAAAGGTCGTCCAGGCCATAAAGAATATAGCGCACTCCACTTTCAAACAAAACAGGGTGTCTCTTTACGTTCATGTTTAATTATTGTAATGAATTTCAAGCTAATATGTGCTGTAATGTGCACTGCAAACTATTTCAAGACCCTCTGGTGACTTTTTTAACATCCCAACCTCTTAAAAAATGTAGGCCATACTGCTGTTTGAGGCCAAGAAGAACATGAGCTGAATCTATGCTGATGAAGATATGTCTTGAGTCTCAGATGCTCCCCCAAAAAATAAAAAAATGGTAAGCTTTGGCATGGTGTCTTATTATTATAAGATATATGTAAACATTGTTGTCTTAATAGGGGCTACTTGTGTGATCATAGAAAGGTGTGGGTGGAGTTCACACTATATTTATGTTTGGAAACAGTCTAATCTTGCCTGCCGGATGGACCCTGTTACACCTCATAATAGTCTCAAAGGGAAATAAAACCACAAATGCTTCATACATTTCATGTGTATTTCCAGAATACACCTACATAATGTAATATTCCAGAAAACGCCTGCACAGCAACTATACATTAATGGTGCTGTAATTAATTTCAGATGCTTTTCAACATTCTGCGTTTTACCACTGAATTCCCAAGCACAGAACGTTTCTGATTGGTTAAAAATCTTGTGGCACTACCCCAGTCACCCCCTTTTATTATATACTCCTAGATGCCGTAACTGCACAATTTTACCTAAAAAGCATATTGTATTGACATCATTTAAAATGACCATGGTTTCTGATTTCCATGCAACACATAAATTAGCTCTATTTTCTATTTTACACAACAAAGATGTACTAAAAACAGACAACAGGGTTGTCAAAATGATCCCCGTTCACACGAATCTGTGAAAATGACTAAAATGCTGTATTATGCATGCCAGGCCAGTAGTTGGAGATGTTGCTTTGTCAGGAAACACCCCGCAAACATGCATGAACATGATGTCACCATTTTCACAGATTCACATTTTTGTTGTTTACATGGAGACAGGTAAAGGTATTGTTTTCAAAACCTTGCACTTTAAAACCCATTTTCAAAACGCCGTGGTCGTGTAAATGAATGGCCAAAGTGCATAAAAAGTTTTCCCGTTTTCAGTTGAAAGCGTTGTCGTGTAAACATACCCTATATTTTCCCTGTCTGTCTTTCATGTCAATGTTGTTAGCTCATTATGGCATAATTTTCCTGCAGCTTCTCATAGTTTTATAGATCAGGTCTCAAAAAAGGATGAAATCAGTCCTTATGGTCTTTTGCTCTTTCTCTAATTCCCTTCACTCATTCATCCTGTCATTCACTTTTTGTATGGCATTAAGGCAATTGCATCAGACACCCAAACGATTGAGATCATTAGGCGAACTGATTTAATGAACAGGAAGCTTGGCCATGGCAGGTGTGCGATACTCACACAGACAGGCACTAATTGATTTCTCAGCCAGTGATTTCCCCGGATAAATATATGAGGGCCCAACACCTCCACAATGCGAGCCGTCAGCTCAGGTGGCTGCGAAGGTGCTAGCACAGCATAAACAGTGCACAAGGCATGATACGCAAATCCATCAACGCTAAAAGAGCATCTTTGTTTACCTCATATGGCCTCCCAGCATTCTCGCCTGTTGCCACGGAGACTCTTATATCACAGTCAGGGCTTGAAAAGTGATGGTATGACGGCTGAAATCAGGAGTGGTTGCTGTATTGTATACAACATGGTTTTATATCTTCAGGTTTGACTGTCCATATCCTGTTTTTCTACTTTTTTGTAACTCTCACAATACCTTTTTTTCTTTTGTCTTTTCCTTATTAATTATTATGTAATGTGTGGGAAAATGATTGACGATACCCCACTAGGAATGCAGCGTCTCACAAATATTGATCTTTCATATCAGCTGTTTAGTGTATGATGCCCAGTTTTTCTCTGGTACCATTTGCAATTGTATGTTCTTTAGCTACTCGTGCTAAATGTTTCGGAAATTAAAAGTCATGTAGTGTATTCCAGCCTTTAGTGACATCAGAATCCTAAAAAAATGCAATTCAATGTTTGCGTAACATCTTGTCAATAAAGATGGCTTCCTCTAGACATTTTTAAGGCAGCATGAATGTACTGCTATTGTTGCGTGTGAGCCATATAGAAATTGTCATATTCACGAATGGAACAAACATGAACCCGAATTTAAAGTTGACTAGCTATGCCAATTACAGATTAAGGAGCTGTTGTTTTTTCATTATTGTAAACATGTACTAGACTGACGTGTTTGACCATTGTCCTCATGTCTCACGTCTTTTGTCACGTCTCACACATGACACGCCTTTGTAAAAACACTGTGCTCAAGTTAGATGTTCAGCTTTAAAAAAAAAAAAAAAAAGTTTTTTATTCCACTGCCCTGTGTCCTTGCTTTTTCTACACAAAAAAACAATGTGTTCTGTGTAAACGGCACCTTAGTGTGTAAATAAATTATAATTAATCATAATAAGTGATGGAACAGTTTGTGCATAATTTGTACAGATTTGTTTACTGTTACTGAAGAATAGTCTGCCAGAAAATGCTAATCATTTTGCGGTTTATGAGGAGACATTATGATATTATGATGATATATATATATATATATATATATATATATATATATATATATATATATATATATATATATATATATATATATAAAATTGTTTTTTGTTTTTTTAGGGGAAGCACAGTGATAAAAAAATAAAATAAATAAAAAATGGAAAAAGCATCAACCACATAATGTGCATCTTTTATTCTTTATTATTTAGCATGAATGCTTGACTTGGATTTTTGATCACAGATCATAATTATAATTTCTAAAGTAGAAAATGTATGGGAGTGGTTGCAAGAATTTTATTCAGTAATCAAAAATTCATTTTTCTCAATTTCTTCATTATAATAAAACAAGTTTTTGTAGTATTAAAATATTTACTTTAACATTTTGTTCTTTGTCATTATACATGACATTATGGTGCTTTGGGAGGCACTGTCATACTAAAACTCCCACCCACCCCACCCCCTCCCGCTGTGAAGTCATTGATTGTTACTTTAAGGTTCAGAAACAGCTACAGTTTTGCATTGCGATGCCACAGGTGTCCGGTATTTGTCTGTCGATACCTTTGGCCCCATCAAATACATCTTTACCCTTCTGCTCTCTGAGGTCACTGTGGAGGATGGAGAGAGCCAATGATTGGCAGCCGTGGTGATTGGCACTCATTATTAGCCTTGTGACTGCTTTGCAACCAAGTCCAATTCCATTTAACAAAACCCAGCTATTGCTGTCAACCATTAATTTGTTTTGATTGATTTTTAATGCTTGTCAGCTAGTCACATTTGGGCTAAAGCAACCCCAGCATGTCTCGCTCTCTTTCTTTAACCTGCATGTCTCTGTAGCAGATCACATTAAATTCTTTGTTTCCTGCACCTTTTATTAGTGAGGGTGAACAGTTTCTCTGTTACATTATGTTGTACTAGATGTATTTTGACTGCTTTTTTAAATGTGGATCATTTAACACAGAAGTCATAGCCGCTCTTCAGTATACACACTCACCTAAAGGATTATTAGGAACACCATACTAATACTGTGTTTGACCCACTTTCGCCTTCAGAACTGCCTTAATTCTACGTGGCATTGATTCAACAAGGTGCTGAAAGCATTCTTTAGAAATGTTGGCCAATATTGATAGGATAGCATCTTGCAGTTGATGGAGATTTGTGGGATGCACATCCAGGGCACGAAGCTCCCGTTCCACCACATCCCAAAGATGCTCTATTGGGTTGAGATCTGGTGACTGTGGGGGCCATTTTAGTACAGTGAACTCATTGTCAGAATCAGAATCAGAATCAGAAAGAGCTTTATTGCCAAGTGTGCTTGCACACACAAGGAATTTGTGCCAGAAATTGTCATGTTCAAGAAACCAATTTGAAATGATTCGAGCTTTGTGACATGGTGCATTATCCTGCTGGAAGTAGTCATCAGAGAATGGGTACATGGTGGTCATAAAGGGATGGACATGGTCAGAAACAATGCTCAGGTAGGCCATGGCATTTAAACAATGCCCAATTGGCACTAAGGGGCCTAAAGTGTGCCACAAAAACATTCCCCAGACCATTACACCACCACCACCAGCCTGGAGATTGTCGTGACCAGGAACACACCCTTAAATGCATTGAAGCAATTGCCATGTGATTGGTTGATTAGATAATTGCATTAATGAGAAATTGAACAGGTGTTCCTAATAATCCTTTAGGTGAGTGTATCTACCCATCGAATACCCTCCATCCCTCTCTTTTATCCACCCTCATCAGTGAGAGCTTCTGCCTCTTCACCTTGTCTTTATTTTCTCCTCCTCTCCTACATAAACGTACCAAATGAATGGCCATGTGGCAGGCAAAGTTCATAAGTGTTCACAATATTTCTATTTTCCCAGAAGGAATTCATCATGAGTCAAGCGATTATAATTTGTTCCCTGAAATTTGTCATGTCTGTGTGCGGGGGTGTTCGATCTTCTGGAACCTGGCGAGGTATCGACTCCATCAATCAGTATTACAGTGGTAACGTTCTGAAAGCCCTACATCCAGCGGCAGGCAGCGGGATGGAAAGACAATTATACAGGGAACATGGAATGAGCGAGAGAGAGACAGATGGGGATTTTAGGCATTTAAAAAATGCCAAGCACACATATCTTTGACTCACTTGTTTTCTACCTTTCCATCAGTTGGTGTCAATCGTTGTTCTTAACAGTGTAATTTGTCCCTATAGACCCGCTATGGTTCAGAATATTCAAAAATAGGAAAAATGTTGTGTGCCACATGCAAACAAAGGGATCCAGAGACAATTAAACCAAAATAATCTCAGTCTGATAAGGCAATTCTCTCCAGTAATTGTAATGGTAATTAATTCAGTCATAAAATCATTACCAACAATTTATGCAAACTTGCTGTAAATAATAAATCTTTGCCTGTCTATCTCTACATCGTCTGTTGAATATACAGACGTACGGATCTTTATCCTTAGAAAAACTCCCACCATAATTGATCACAAAGTCTAATTAAGATCACATATATAGAGCACAGAGCACATCAATACTCACAAATAAGACAGAGTTTAAGTTAAACATGCTTCCCTGCTTCATATCGATCTTTAGCATTGAGACATTGGTCCAACAAGTCAAAAAAGGCACTTAGTCAACACACAAAAGTAATTTTGAGAGACTGTGTTGTCTACGAGTATACAATAGCGGGTATGCATCGACGTCACTTTCGCACCGGAAACACATCCCCTCAGCAGGGATTGAGTGGCAGAAGAGCTGGTGCATGATTGGATTTAATAGGGGAAAACACAAGTAAAACAAACGGTTATCAGTTTAAATTAAAGGTTGGACTCGATATAGTGTTCCTTGCAACTTACAAAAGATCCAGTAATCCATAGATATTGACATGCAGCCAGGAATCGTGTTTTCCTGACATTTTTTATGAGCTTGATTTCGATACATAAATATTTATCACTGTCAATCATCACAATTTCGAAAGTGAACTTTGTTAGAGAAGATTTGCATGCAGAACTCAGCACTGGACAAAAACTCAAGCGGTGAGTGGATTCTAACTTCTAACACCTGTGATTGGATATTGCATTCAAGAAATCAACAAACATGTCTGTGATTGGCTACATTACTCACCGAAGCAAAAACACGTTGGAAATGTAATCATATGACGACCACAAATACAAATACGCACTGGATCTTTTGCCAACTCTTTTTCTCTAATAATATGCTATTATTACAAAGAAAACAGATCCTAGGCCATCAGTTATGGGCAGCTTTTCCCTCTAAAAGCAATCAGTAGCAGACGCAGCAGGTGGAGGGCCTGGTTTCGTGACATTCACGCTGAAAACCAAAGCTGCCTCGCAGTCTTTTTGCCACTCAGTGGGCATAACCGTAGAGTCACTCTAGCTGACGATGATGTCATGTGCATACTCTCTATTATACAAGTAATAGCAAAGTCCCTTTCAAGAAAATCAGTTCACTCTGCGGCTGTTTGCAGTGCCACCGGACAGCTATTTTGTGCATACAAGACCAACGTAATGTATCTGCATGAATGGAGAAATACTTGAATCTCAAAAACTGCTTTTCAAATCCACATTTCTGTCATGACAACTCTCATTTGTTGAGTGTTTGGCATGGTGATGGATATGACAATGTTGATATGTTTGGTCTTGGCGGTATATATCTGCTATACTGCTACTGCTGTAGAGCAAGTACTGGACTTGCTACGACACGCTGCTGTAAGACATGCTGCTGCTGTACAATATAGCGTACATGAATTACCCGTAGTAGATATATACAGGTGGAGCTGGGGAAGGTGAAGAGATTCTGAAAGTGTGCTGCAACTGCTACAGCAAATGCTGACCGAGTATTTGAAGGTTGAGCAGTGAGCTTATTGGCTACTGATACAGCAGGAACCAATCAGCCGTGCACCGTAGAGAATGATGTGATTGCAAGCAGATTGAGTTAAGGACCGATCAGCCTGTGCCATCTAGTGTTTCATGACAGAATTTTGTATTTAAAGCCACAATGAAATGTAAGTAGCAACAGATCTATCTTCCATATTGTGACGTACATCTGAGTGTAACGGATTATCAAAAAAGAAAAAAAAATGAGTGTGGAGACTTTTTATCGGTTGTTTGGAGTTGCTCACAAAATAAAAAATTTGACATGAAATTTTGACATATCCTCGAACAGCATTAAAAAAGCATATATTTCGGGTTGATCCAGCCAAAACGGACACTGACTGTTTCTATGGGAACGGAAGCTGCAGTTACGTGATAACTTTACCAATTGGCAACTGTCTCTTTTATTTTGAAGGCGGGACTTATTCCACCATATTGTGCATTGTGGTTTCTCTTATGTGAGAAATCTTGCTTGGTATTTAGTCTTTGGTCTTTTTGAATTGTTTAGTGAATTGCAATTTAAAGAAATTCAACACTGATAATGCATTATGGGAAATAAAGTGTTCTTCAACCCTGATCCACAAATGTTAATTTATTAAATATGATGGACAAAATATAAACTACATTTCTAAAGGTGTCATTTAACATCTAATATAATCTGCCTGTCTGTTATGTGATTAGTAGTAGGGACATAATGCTAAGCTTATGCAAATGTTTGAGTCTTCCTGTGAAACCAAATGCTGGAGGAATAAACTAGAGGAAAATATGTAAATTAAAGATGATTCTGAGAATTAGTATTATGTCTAATGCACATAGAAAAAAACATATGCTGGCATTAACCATTTGAGTTCTTTGACAGTGGACACCATCCTGCAAAAAAAAAAAAAAAAGAGATAATATTAATTATGTAGGCCTCAGTGTGCACAGGGCAGAGAGAACAAGCTGTGTGTACAATAATCAAAACATCTTATGTAATGTGTGGAACTCATTTTCCAAGTCTCTAACTACTTGCTCCTTTTGCCTTGATGTCTAATAGAGGTCTTTTGGGTTGAATATGATACAGGCTTAATGAGAAAGGCCTCCTCACCTTCTCAATTTCCAATGAGTAATTGAGCTTCATGGTAAGAAGCTGGTGTGGCGGATTGCGGCCCATATGCTTCATCTTGCCTCATTTGTGTGTGTGCCTTCCTCTTGAACTTGGTTCATAATAAATGATACCTTCTCTTTCACACTTTGCAGATGATGGTAGGTTCTCAGATGTTCTCTTTCATTTTCTGCAGTGCTACATCTCACCAGATTTCCTCTAGCCTTAAAGGTGTCACAGAAGCCAGATACTGTATATATCATGTTTTATCATTTGCGCACTGTGCTTGTTAAATAGAAGACAGGAAAAAAGACTCTTGTTTCTCACCCCACACCCATTTAATCGCTTAAATTCTATTCAGTGAAAATATGCTAATTGGGTCCTCTTTTTGCATGAGACACTGCTTAAAGGAAAAGCAATTTTTTCATTATCCAAATTGCCAGGGTCTGATAAATGAGCTTATCCTTAATCCTAATTATGTCAAAGGCAGGATTTACAGCCATTTTTCATAAACAAGTAGGGAACTTCACAAAAGACTTGACAAAGTAATGTGGATAAGCACTTAAGCCCATGCACATTGCATTTAAAACACCTGACCCCAATATACAGTCAAATCAAAAATTATTCAGACACCAGATATAATTTTTGGGTGCCGGACACTATAGTACTTTTACGTAATTGAGGATAGTAAAATAAAGTAAACTGTGACATATTGTGCTTAAAAAATTCTTCATACAGTGGACTACCAGTAAAATTAATAAAATATTTGGGACCAAATTTATTCAGACACTTTGACCTGATCATGTTTTGCTTAAGTGTTTTTTCTCTAATTGCTAATGTGACCTTTTACACCACAGACTGAACAGAATGAAGCATTGCTTGGTAACTGGTTGACCTGAATTGGTATTATCTAATTGTCTACTTAAATGTAACAGCTGACAGCTGATTGGTTGATTATAATCCATACCTTTCCATAATTATCTGACATCATCAAGATGAATTTGTTCTGACACAGTTTAACTACCGTTTCCTAAACTATAGCGAATAAACTGTGATAATGTGAGAAAATGATGAATGGTGTCTGAATAAACTTTGGTTTGACTGTAGTTTCACTGCAGAAACTATGGCTGGTTGAGCTGAGCCCAGGTAGGTTTACTCATCAACAAGCATTAATGCTATGACAAATACAAATACAGTTTTACTGTACCCTCAGGCATGTGATAACTTAACCTAGAGGCATGATATAGATCCACGAATATGAGCATATTGAGGGGTTCATGTTTGAAAATTACTGTAGTGATGCTGCGACGGTGACTGGCATGTTGTTTTCTTGCAGTGTTTGCCAGCAGGTAATCTCTATTGCACTGAAAGTGCAGTGGATTATAAATAACCCACTGTTGTTCTGAATCAGCCTGAAAGCTCTAATCTTGTCATTGCTCTCTCCAGCTCAAAGTGGCTGTGAAGCCGGCTGTGCAGCTGAAATATTGTCCCCTAGTTTCACAGACATGGCTTAAGACTAGTCCCAGACTAAAATGTATATTTGAGCTGTTTTAACTGAAAGAAACTTGCACTGCCAGTGCTAGTGCCATTGTTTTGTCTCAAGATGTACATCAGTAATGTTTTTTTTTATTCTTGTTTTTTTTTTTTTTCTAAAGCATGTATGTACAAGTCACATGCCTTAATTGAACTAGTGTCTAATCCTGGCTTAATCTAAGTCCTGTTTGTGAAACCGGGCCTGTGCCAACCAAGGCAGATAAATCATAAAGTGGGCCTTTAAATTCACTTGGAATCCCCTGCAACATGATCAAACATCAGGAGAATTTTGAATTTAACAAAAAGTAAACATTTACAAACATTTTTAAAATTCATTTTTAATTATCTCCTTGTGTATCTCCAGTTTGTAATTCTACATCCTGTTTGCTACCTCAATTCAAAGTGAGAAACTGAATTGGAATTTAAAAGGCAATGGCATAACAATGGTATATGCAGTCTTGAACCACGTAAAGAGCTGTAAATAGTTTTAAATAGCTTAGTTTTTAATGTGTCTTATTGGGAGATATCATGTGGTATGGACATAATGCTTATTCTAAGCGTGTTCAAATGTTTACGTCTTCCTGTGAAACCGATGCAGTAAACTGGATTTAAATATGTAAATTAAAGAGAAATCTATAAATCAGTATCACGTCTAATTCACGTGGTAATTGAATCATATTGTAAGTGTTTAATCGTGACCGGGAGAAGAAACTCCACACACGTTGTTGCGCTGGAGTGGAATACGGTTATACGGTTACACTCGCTCTCTCGCACGCGCGCGTCCGCGGCTCTCAGAGGAAGTGCTGCTCGTGCTGAAAGAACGGCTGGAAGCGCAACACACAAGGACGCAGCGCGAGAGAGGACGGCACGCGCAAAGAGGTGCACCTGTAATCCACGCTGCTCAGTCGCCGATGTGCGGATAGTGTGAGAGCGTCCGGAAGAGCTATTCTACACCACGCGCATACCCATGCTTGGGATTTGGCTTTCTTTTTCTTCGCTAATGCAAAAGGAAATATGCAGCGAAGCCTCACACTGCTCTTCACCAGTTTTCTGGGATTGTGCTTCGGTTCCAGTTTTCCAAGTAATATCAACATAGGTGAGTGAATTACAAAAGTGATGGATGGAATGTGGAATGGTGCGTTATGAATAAAACACGGAGAGAGGCTCATAAATACGGTCTTAGTCATTTTACTAGAAATCTGCTTGGGTTTAACGTATTGTGGAATTTATCTTTTCCCACAGGAGGATTATTCCCAACCGAATCCCACGAATATGAAGTGTTTCGGTTTGCACTCTCGCAACACCAGGATATCCCTAAACTGGTACCTCAAGTGGATATGGTCAAAATGGGGAATAGCTTTTCCATGACATATGCTTGTGAGTACACCCCATTTTTAAATGCGTGTAGTGAATATAAACGCACTGCAGCTGCTGTTCATGTCTATCTGTTGCTTTGGTGGTAGAATGATAAAATGAAGAAGTCTGGATGTGAAAGTTTTGTCTCCCTGTTGCGCATACCACGCGGAGATAAAATCGCTCTTATTTGTATTAAACACTGATATAGCTGGCATGGCAAATGTGGCGTTTTTGAATGTGTTAGTGATACATCGCTCACAAGTGCAGAAAGTGCATGGTCCAGACGCAAAAAATGCCGAATGCGCGTTACGCCTGGAATATGTTAGGAAATGATCAAAGTAAACACATTTTTTTTTTGCGTAATTTTTTTGTTTATTTCGTTTCACTACTGAGCGTGCAATTTATCTAAATTATGCGTCATGATGGACGCGCGCTGATACATCATGAAACCGTTCTGTTGTGCTTATAATGCTAATCATTATGAATGATCTATTTTTTGAGATTTTGTTGTTGTTGTTTAGAATTGTCGGTCATTTTGTGATAAGTAGCCTGTAATATATTGCGTTTCTATTCTCAAAGCGCACAACGTGTGGCAGCTTCCGTTGTACAGAACACAGGATCAAAGCGCAGATAAAGAAAACAAGCGTTAATACCAATGAATTGATTCATCAACGACTTTCAAGCTCTTTAGCCTCACGCAGATGTCTAACAGCAGCAATATAGTGAGGATATAGACATGATGGAAATGTCTCTCTCTCTCTCTCTCTCTCTCTCTCTCTCTCTCTCTCTCTCTCTCTCTCTCTCTCTCTCTCTCTCTCTCTCTCTCTGAATCAGTGATTCCCTATCAGGGGTAGCCTACTTGGGAAGATTTTGATTTTGGCTTTTCTAAAGGCATAAAAGAGAGATGATGACTTATGCAAGCTACGGATCATTACAACTCATGTATAAATAAATGAATTGTTCAGCCTTTCTTTGAGAATGCTTTTCGTATGTTCATCTAGAAACGCTTAAAGACAATCTCAGATGTTGAAGGTTTGTACTGATCTTGGTGAATCATTGTAATAACAATTAAAAAAAGTCGCTTAAAATTACAATAATAATGCTGAGTGATATATCCAGTGTAACAACGCATGTTTTGTTTACTGAGGAGATTCTTGAGCCTTACTCATTGGGGAATGTAAGACGAAAAAAGGTTGGGAGACACTACTCTATAACAGTCTTGGTTTCTTTTTCTCAAGAAAGCATCAAAGAATATATAGAGTTTTAAGAATAGAGTTTTTAAAACTATGACGCAAACTAGGCACTTGAGTATGAAAATCAGTGAGCAGATGTCGTTCAGCATGTTTTAAATATTCTTTGTTCTGTAATACTACTGAGAGCACATCAAAGAAATGCACATTAAATCTAAGCATTCGTCTCCCCCGAGCTACCAATATTTCTTTTCTTGATGTGAATTTTGGATCTATGCATAGACCCTCCCGCCTCATCTTCTTTTCATGCATTCGGTGTGTGTCAGGACAGACCAATCATCCATCAGCACCTCATGCTTTCTCTCTGGTCTTGAGGAAAACCAATCAGATGAAATGAAAACAATTGCGTAATGGCCTTATTAACAGATATTAGAATGCAGATCCAAACACTAATGTGAGGGTCCCCAAACAGTATAATAAACTCCATCCACTGATTCTGTCAGAGCTGGAGGTGTGCGGTGGGATTTGTAATGGAGTGAAGAGACAAATCAGTTCCTCTATGAATTTCATAGGGTTCACTCAGGTGGAAAATTCAACATGCTCATTAGTCAATGATGTTCTTGCACTTTTTCCTCACTGTCTTCCTTTTTTCCCCTCAAGATAAGACATTTGTTATTCACTGACCCATTATGAAGCTCAGTCATATTTAAAAGCTGCAGCAGTTTGTCCTTGATAATCGAAGGTCTCTTGTATTGCTCTGTGGCTGCGCTCCCATCCCGATCTGTTGCATGGTGAATGGGCAGCCCTCGTACAATGAGCTGTGAGAGGGGTGCTGTGAAGGCCCAGACTCTGTGTAATGCTGAATGGCCTCTTGTGCCATGAACTGAATGTGTGTCCGGAGACGCCTGAGGAAAGTTACCCTCAGCTGCTCCCCCTCTGTGTGGGCTCAATCCTTAAAGCAAACCATCCCTGTCAGCACCTGCCGGGGTGAACCAGAGGGGGGTGAGTACACAGAAAGGGGGGTAGAATTGTTCTGGGGCAAAGGTTGATTAAATAAGAAATGGTGTGGCACCTAGGAAAGCACAGTTATATTGATCAATGGAAAGTATAATGAGAGCACACCTATTCCTAACATTGATCTTAGCTTAATACTTATCTTAAGAGCAGTGACAATAAACGATAATACGCCTACTCTCCATTTAATGTGTTACTAATGTTTAGGTTGAGACCCCTGATATAAAGCATGAATAAATGCGGATAATTCATTGTATGTTTTAGTGTGTTTTTAGTTACATTTATGAAAAGTGCACATCAACTTTGTGGTAAAACAGCGGGATAAAGTCACAATAATGTGGGATTTGATTAAGAGAAATGTACTAAAATCATTTGAATTTTGAAATGTAGGTATTATTTTTACTCTACAAAATTGTGATTTCCGGAGAGCATTAAAATCAACAGAACCTGAGGGTTAAGACTATTGCTGCTGTAGTCTGTTTTCTGTGGTTTCTGATAACTCTTTTTACATTAAGTTGGAGTAAATTTAGATATCCTGTATATCTAGAGAGTGTTAATCACATTGCCTCATTGTAAACAAGCAATTAAAATAGTTGATTCATAGATTGTTAAACAGAACCACCAGACAGTGTTATTTTCATACATTCTGCCACTTTTCGCTTTCAGTTTCAGAAGAATATGCCTCTATGAAGGTGGAATGCAATTTATTCAATGACCCCCAACTGTCTCGCTGACATTTGAAGTCCTCACAGTTAATGGTGGATTCCTTTATTTGATCCGTGAGCAGAATTAGAGCTGATCAATAGCTGGACCCTAATGCAAAGGCTCCTCAATCAATATGAGATTCTCACCGATTCCTGCATGCAAAGACTCAAGAGCCCACTTAAAGATCTATGGGAAAGTGTGCTTTCATAGACCTCCAAGAAAGAAGGCCTCCAGGCCAGAAGAATGCTTCAGGACAAAGAACTGAATCGAGCGTATTAACTGTCGCTAAAATTTGAAGTCTCATAATATAATGCTCTAAATGAATCGACTGCTGTTTTTTTTTTTGTACTGCTCTGCTACTGTAGAGTAGTATGTGCATGTGTTTTCATTTTATTAGGTGTTTCATAGTATGTAGTGTACACCTTTGCATCTGATGTGATTGCTCTTGGGAAATGCCTGTAGACATGCATCACAGTATCTCAGAAAACAGAAGCGCTTTCTGTCATAAGCCTGAAATGTCTTTCAGTGCTTCGTACTGAGAAGAAAATAATAACCCTCTGTAGCAAGTCTTTCTCCATGTCGTACAGTCACAGAGAAATGTAGCACGGTAGTGAACCTCTGCGATTGTGAGTGTTGGGAGAGTTGGCTCCGGGATATTGTGTTATTGTGTAACAGGAGACCGAAGAGGGGGAGGAATCGCCCTCAGTAAATGCAGGACCTCCAAATCCTGATCAGAACAGAATCCTCTGGATGGGATTCCCTAGAGCAAAATATTCAATTAAAGTGCAGAGAGGTTCAGTCTTTAAATTTCCTTCCCAGAAAAGGTCCGAAAAATAATTTTCAAAACCACAAAATAATAACATTGTAAATTCTGATTGGATGAGCCACACAGCACACCCGGCTACAGACCGCACATCAGTTCATTTCTCTATTACAGGTTGTGCTGTTGCTTGGTAACTGTAAACAACATACAGTTAGCTGCTAAATCACTCCCATCATAATCAACATGCTGTCTGTACTTGTACAGCAGAATTTCTAGCAGTTGACACATTTCTACTGTCGCATGGCACTGGAAGTGTAAATGCACCTTGTCAGCTTCATTGTTGCCTATGCTGTATACATTTTAATGTTTTATAATAAGAAGAATGTCTTTTTTTAAAAGAAATTGGACCCACTTTATATTGGGTGGCCTTAACTACTATGTACTAACATTTAAATTAATCATTTGATACAATGCACTTATCATGTACATACATGTTTATACATTGTACTTACATTTTTAAAATTACCTGTATGTAATTACATCTGTAACCCGTATCCCACCTCAATATCAGCAAAAGTGTTTTGCAATACGAACACAATAACTAAGTACACTGTACTTTTTTATTTTTATTCACCAAAGATGCAAAGTTAAATTTAAATACATTTATCAAAAAGAATCCTAGAGACATTTACATTGTTACAAAATATTTCTATTTCAAATAAATGTTTTTCGTTTGAACTTTCAATTAATCAAAGGATCCTTAACAAATGTTTCCACAAAAAATATTAAGCAACACTGATTTTAACATTGATGATAATAAGAAATGTTCTTGAGCAACATATCATGTTGGACTGATTTCTGAAGAATCATGTCATGCCATCTGAATAAATTACATTCTCAAATATATTAAAATACCACAGTTTTTACTGTTTTGCTTTTGATCAAATAAATGCAGGTGTGGTGAACACAAGATTTTTTTTTTTAATCAACCTCAAACTTTTGAACAGTTATTCATTTATGAGAAATGATTTGCAGTTCAGATGAACTCAGTCATGAACTGGAACAGTACTGGTCCAGAACCAAATGTGGACCTCTTGTTTATTGTGACCTTTCATACATTTTGGGCATTCACAATGATAATAGGAAGGTGATTGAGTCCACTGTGTGGTGTTTTGTATGGTGGCTTTGTATCTTTGATGTACTATAGCAGTTGGTCTTTGTAAGAGCTGTAAAAAAGGATCGAGCGAGGATGTACTTCTCTTCAATGAGGAAAAGAGAGGAGCTGTCATGTTCAGTCTGAGATGAACAGAGACTCCCTTGTCTTGCACAGTCCTTTACATTAATGAGAGACACAGAGAGAACCACGTCTGCTCTCAACTGTCTTCTCTTTAAAAACATGACAACTGTTACCTTGCTGTTTATATATATATATATATATATATATATATATATATATATATATATATATATATATATATATATATATATATATATATATATATATATATATATATATATATATATATAACTAGAACAAAGAATATAAAGGTGGTAAAACACTAAGGGAGTCTTTTGATTTCCAAGTTGCAAATGACAAAAAAAAAAAAAAAAAATGTGTAACCAACTGAAGCATAATCTCAGTATGAGACAATCGTGCCTCGACTTTATCTAGTGCAAGAAACTCTACTGTCCCCATACCATCATATAGTGCCATTTTAAATAGTGGAAGCAGTCCAATTATGCTTCATTATGAGGATGCCCCATATAGCCTTCCTGTCTTAATGAGGACACATGCGTCTGTCTTGGCTGACATCACCATAGAGAATTTAAGAAGGGTTTTTAATTTTAATCCCTGTAGTGCTTGTGAAGACATAATCATGGACTGTATTATCCATGTTAGGAAAATGTGTTATGATAGGGAAGATCAGGCTCATGTGTAGGGTTGAGAATCGAGAAATACTACACTAAGAAAATTGTGGGTTCATTGAACCTAATTAAACTGAAGAAAAGTTTTCTATGCAATTATCAAAAACACCAAGAGCACATACTGTCACGGCTGGTGTGGTAAACAACACGCACGAACAGAAACATACTTGAGGAATGCAGGAGAAATGCATGAACCACATCAACCTAAATGTAAACAAAGGGTAAAAAGCTAAATCCATAGGTCAGGGGTTCTCAACCCTGGTCCTCAAGGTCCACTGTCCTGCAGAGTTTAGCTCTAACCTTGATCAAACTCACCTTCTTGTAACTTTCTAGTAATCCTGAAGACCTTGATTAGCTGGTTCAGGCGTGCTTGATTAGGATTAGCGCTAAACTCTGCAGGATAACGGGCCTCGAGGACCAGGGTTGAGAATGCCTGCGATAGGCGTCACGGTAATGACGAACAGGTTACTCTGTTGATTTAATTTGTTCAAAACACATTTGATTCTTTGCATTTGCTTATTATAAATATTTATACTTTTATATTTTGAAGCAACTAGCCCCATTACCCTAAACCTACCCACTTCTCAACAATATAAAAACATGTAACACAAATTTTTATTTTATTTTTATTGCAAAAACTGACCAAACACAGTATATAAGTATTACAAATAACTCAACTCAAGTCTTCTGAAGCCATACGATATATTTATCTGAAAAACAGATTGGATCTTAATGTTTTAATCGCAGTCACATCTAACTCAAAAGATACACCCGACTCTTTAGCGTGACGCAAACGGTCATGAGACACACAACAGCCAATGCTATTTCACAATCAAAGCTGATGTAATGATGCAGTTGGTCATAGAAGAGCGAATGGCATTTCACAATCAAAGCTAATGAAACGCTTCTTCGGGCGTAAAAATAAAATAAATAAATGTAAATAATTTTATGCTGGCTAATTAAATTGTGAATCACAACCCACCATTTCATAATGGAACCCAATATATAATTGCATCATGACGATAACATTCCCATGTACGCATCTGTGTATAACGGCAAAGGTTTCTCATTGAAATCAATGGAGGACCCTGTTCATCGATACTACGGTATCTAAGGGTACCTTTAGCATCTTAATTGTGACGTGGACGGCACTAGTTTTGAAGCCTTGGGAGTGAGAATCTGTTGGAACTGAGAAACTAAGGGCTAATCAACACAGAGTAATCAACAGAACTAAGAACATGTGTGAGACTGAGTAACTAAGGAAACTAGCAATCACTTGGAACACAGGCAAACAGGAACAGAACAAAACCAAACTAAAACACAAATGAACTAACAGAACTAAACAAAACCCTTACACATTTGTTTTAACAAATTTGTTGTAGTCTTTTGTACAAACATCCATTTAGTTAGCTACAGTAGCTACAACACAATTGGATAAAGTAAGTATGTGTTTTGCACATTTAAATGGATGTCACACTCTGACAAATTGTTTAAGAACTGTTACTCATTCTACTTAATCTAACTTAACAAGCAAACCAAATGATTTTCATGACATTCGATTCTATTAATGCTTTTGCTTAAACATTTGCATGTTTCCACAAATGTGGAAACCGCTATTCAGTGGTTTTGAAATGCAACAAAATTTATTTTAGTTGAATTGTGAGTTTACCATCAAAATCGTATTGTGTTTGTGTGCCAGGGTGCTGTCTCTTAAGATGCCTTGCAAATGGAGTGGACGGAGGTCTGTCTTTCTCAATTATCAGTTTAATTAGGCATTAAGTTCATTGTGGAAGAGAAAGAAAGAGACCAGCCCTGTCCCTGATATCAGCTGACATTTGCCTCTTTTATCCTTAGCTACTTTGCATAAGCACAAGAGCTAATATGTGCTACTGATGCCTGTCCAAGAATGGCGTTTGTCCTTTCTGTGATGTCGAGGGGACATACTGAGCCGAGCAGCCACAGGCTCACAGCACTATTAGCACTCTTTGAAAGTGTGACCATTTTGTTCATCCCCTGCACACCAAGACCCGAGTGTCAAGTTTTCTGGTCAGCCTGGCCTTACACTCTTCTGGCCTACTTAGTGCTCTGATCCTTGACTGGAGTATATCCATCTATATACGAGGGGAAGGGTTCTCAGCTGGGAACTTATTATTGTACTCACATGGATTGTGTGTGTGAGTGCTTGCGGATATATCCAAACATGCTATTTGACTGTAGAGCTGTAGAATGTGACATTAAAATATTGTAATTATGTTTTATCAATCAACACTGCTACTTTGAATAGTAGCTTGTTCCTACAAAAACTTTGTTTAGAAGCAGCTGAGCTGCTGTTATTTGTGTGGCTATTTTTAGTTAGTTTCTCAACATCACAGCCTGATCAACATAGTTGTTTCTGTCAACCAGACAATTCTGCCTAACTATATGGTTTACTTTGCTTATTAGCCATTCCTTTTAACTATGCATGTCTAATGCTTTAAAAAATGCATCTATGCAACACATTTGTAATGTGAAAGACTTTTTACTTGAGCTACTTGAGCTATGACAAAGACATTCCTATCAAACAAACATTGCCCTCCAATTTGATGCTGTTATTGTTATACAGTTTGGTTTATGATTGGTTGGATATGTGCTGTGTGAGTACACAGTTGTGCCACCCAGCATGTCTGCCGTCATATTGTGGATTTTATACTCTTCCATATTTATCTGATTCACACTCTCATGCTCAGGTTGTGCGAGTGACTCATTCTGAAGCAGTGAACACTCATTTGGCCAGACCAGCGGTCTCTGTACCTGGGGGCTTCCACCCACCCAACACTGGATCACTTTTGTGGCACTGAGCACTATTTGTAGCCTTGAGTATGAAGGACCCGTGACTCTGTATATCATTATCATTAAGGTCAAACAAACACAATGAGAGGTATGGCTTGTTTTTAACAAACAGGTTTTAAACACTTCTAAATCTAACATAGACAATAGGCTATACTGGACAGACAGACTTTTATTCCTATACCTGTAAGGAGACGGTTGTTGGAAATTGTTCAGATGTGTTTGTGTGGCTTTTAAATAATGCTTTAGGGCCACAGCAGCAACTCTTAATGTCAGACACCAGGCAGGACAATTTAGCTGCTTCCATAAAATAACACAAACATCACATTGAAGCTTAAACTGTCAACATTTTATTCTCTTTTATTACAAAATTAGATGCAGTACTCAGGCTATTTGTTGTGTTTGGGTAATAGAAAAAAGAATTTTTTTTCTGAGGTTGCTGCTGGCTTCCACTAAATTGGTTTGTTCTCCTGTTGCAGGAGTGATAACAGCCGTTTCCGCCCTGGGAGGCCTTGTCAGCAGACAGGTTCAAGACATGACTACCGTTATCCACAATAAAAGGATTTCTTATCCTATTGCAATGACAATACTTGAATCTTGTGGATGTGTAGAGGTTTAAATTATTATTAGATAATCATATGGAATTTTTTTATTTAAGTTACAGTAACCGTGAAAAAATATATAATTCTTATTTTTATGGAATGTTTACTATAAATGATTTGTCTGCCCATTATTATTATTATTATTATTATTATTATTATTATTATTATTATTATTATTATTATTATTATTATTATTATTTTGCCTTCATAATCTTTCATCAAATACCATTGGGGTCCCCTTCCCATGTAACAACTTCTCTTCTCTGATGACGTGTGCACCGCCTCAATGGTGGCACATTAACCCCTTCCTTCCAGAAACTTGTCACTTGCATCAGGTCACAGCAGCAAACGATAATTATATAATCAAAACCCGTTCTACATTTGTTTACATTGGAGAAGCCATTTCACTCATATGTCAAAATAGGGATGAAAATCAAAATTTTCATTTCATGCCAATTATAAAATATTATGCTGTAAAAGAAAATGTATATTAATAGTACAAACCTGATTCCAAAAAAGTTGGGACACTGTACAAATTGTGAATAAAAACAGAATGCAATGATGTGGAAGTTTCAAATTTCAATATTTTATTCAGAATACAACACAGATGACATATCAAATGTTTAAACTGAGAAAATGTATCAATTTAAGGGGAAATTCATGGCATCAACACATCTCAAAAAAGTTGGGACAAGGCCATGTTTCCCACTGTGTGGCATCCCCTCTTCTTTTTATAACAGTCTGCAAACGTCTGGGGACTGAGGAGACAAGTCGCTCAAGTTTAGGAATAGGAATGTTGTCCCATTCTATTGATAATATTTTGTTTATAATATATTTTATAATTATTACAATAATTACTTATTTGTATTATTATTATAAAAAACAATTAGTATTGTCATCATCATCATCATCAACATCATTTTGGAATCAATTCAATGTATTATATGAACATGAAAAATTATAATATAACAAATTACTATTCAGTGTATTGATTTAGTTTTTCTTTTACAATCGCTATAGGACACATTTCTCAGTACTTTCAATTTCACATTTCTCAAAAAACAACTTTCAACTTAGCACAGCAGTTCATGTAAAATTCAAAATGCACTAAAAACTGTAATTTCATCCTTGAGAATGTTGGTTCCTTTTAGACAAAAAGACATTTGTTAGACATTAGTAAATCATCAGCCATTGTGATTGAATGGCAGTATCATAAGATATGAGAAAACATTGAGTACATGATGATGAGAAGCCCTCATCCTGGCTTATGTTGTCGTACCGTGCACATACAGTACTGTATTTGTAAAGGTCGAATTCCTTGGAAATAACACATTATGTATAGCTGACCTGGAACTGTCCACTTAGGGCATAAATACAGCAGGATACAGGAGTGATTATTACTACACATCCCCTTGAGCACCCAGAGCAATACGCTCCAATGTGTAGGGTAATGACGTGTAACTCCCATCAATGAGTATGGACAGGCGTGTGTGTGTGTGTGTGTGTGTGTGTGTGTGTGTGTGTGTGTGTGTGTGTGTGTGTGTGTGTGTGTGTGTGTGTGTGTGTGTGTGTGTGTTTATTTATGTGATTTATGAGGACACAAAATTGTATAATGACATGGGTATTACACTGGTATTACAACGTAAACGTGGTTTATGAGGACATTTCCTGTGTCCTCATAATAAAAATAGCTTTAAAAACATACTAAACAATGTTCTATTAAAAATTTAAAAATGCAGAATGTTTTCTGTGATGGCTAGGTTTAGGGGTAGGGGTAGTGTAGGGGGATAGAATGTACAGTTTATACAGTATAAAAACCATTATGTCTATGGAATGTCCTCATAATGTAGTTGCACCAACGTGTGTGTGTGTGTGTGTGTGTGTGTGTGTGTGAGAGAGAGAGAGAGAGAGAGAGAGAGAGAGAGAGAGAGAGTCTGTGTGTAATTAATTACTCTGGTGATATTTGCAGTTGCTTGTGTAGCAAAGTGAGATTGCTGAATTTATTCTGTGTGTGTGTGTGTGTGTGTGTGTGTGTGTGTGTGTGTGTGTGTGTGTGTGTGTGTGTGTGTGTGTGTGTGTGTGTGTGTGTGTGTGTGTGTGTGTGTGTGTGTGCGTTTTATATTTGAACTGTGAGGGCATGTAGCTTGTGTGTGCATGTTGGAATGTGCCAGAGGATATGGTGTGTATGTATGTGTGTGTTTATACAGAGGACTGGAGGCCAAAGGAGCGAGCAGAACACCTCATTATAGGCAGTAGATATGGATGGAAGAGGTGGAGCTCACTGTCCTTTCAAATTTAGTCCACTGCACAGTTATTCAAATAATCCATATACAGACACGTTATCTGCCATCAACATACACAAAATAAGAGCACATGAAAGGACACACAGGCTCCAATAATCCACAGGTTTTCTGCTCATGATTGGAGGGGTGGGGAAAGAGAAACGGTGAGTGAGTGAAACAGATTGAGAAGGAAATGGCTATTTAGTTTCCACAGTTCTCCTGAGGGAGTCTACCTGAGACTACTCTCAGACTACAGTTTAAAGCAGGTTTACTCAATAGTGCTGCCTGGCAAGAGCTTCTCAGACACACTGTCTTTTAAATAGACTGGCTTCACATTTATATAGTGGAACTGATGTAATTTAGGATGAGCAAAAACAGAAACACTGGAAAAGCCAGTTCAGCAGTGCAGCTACAAAGAATATACTGTTTCTTTGTTGTTGCCAGTTGATTTTGCAATTAGAAAGTGAAATATTTATTGTTTAATGGAATAGTTAACCAAAATATTAAAACCCTCATCACCCTCATTTTGTTCCAAATCTGTCAGACATTCTTTGTTTTGTGGGACACAAAAGGACTGGTTCTTGCTTGTTCTGCTCTTTTGATTATGATACAAGGGAAAAAGCAATTGAGTGTCTACATAAACTTTAAAAGTAAAAAAATAATAATTTCAATAATGAAACTGAAATCATACTAGCCCGTTTCCTGTCAAATTAGACTAGCGGATAATGCGACTGTAGATGGGCTTCATTCACTATGTTATGCTCAGCATGATTCTTGATCTCTGCATTGTGCACATTCTTTGAAAGACAGAAGTGATGCACAGTGTGTATTTATAATAGTGTGTAAATATTCAATTACACATTGTGTCATGTATACTTGGACAGACAGATGAAAACTAGCTCGACTATGCAAAAAAAAAAAAAAATCATCTGTAGCTTGATTAGTTGCGTTTAAACTTGATGTTTGAAATGACATACACATTAATGATTCTTTCATTTTTTGAAAAATTCATTCTTTATTATTATTAGTTTTTTTATTTTATTTAACAGGATATTTTTTTACAGTGTTGCTTCTAGGCTAATAGCATCAGCTTGGTTAATGCTTTACAAGTCTCATGACAGACAAGCTGATCATCAGTCATCAGTCATTCCTGCCGAGGGTCTGGTAGGGCCAAACAGACCTGTAGATCTGTTTGCGAGATGGTGCCAGGATGGGCAGATGCTGCCAGGATCTTTAGCAGGGCCAGAGAGCACAGGTTGGCCAGAGGTGTTCACATCATGTTTTACGCCTCCACTCAGGCTAACACAAACCACTGCAGGCGGCCAGTGTGTTCCTGTCATTAGAGGGCTGGATGACATGGCCATGTGCTTCCTGTCAGAAGGAACTTTTCAGAACAGGAAAACAGATGTGAGTGAGAGAGAGCCGCACACTTGCAATCTGCTTCCACATTATCACACACATGGGGAGTGGCAATGACTGTGTGGCAAATGGTTTCCACTGAAATTTTTGTAAATTAGTTACTGATTAAAAACAAATGCGTTTATGTTACTATTCTGGCTTGGATTACATTAAAGAAACTTTTTTTTCACCGGATAGTAATTTGACTTCTTTTCAAATGACACATTATGGTTGTCCTTCACTTGAGTAACAGTCCTTGTAAATTTTTCTTCAAAGTTAGTGTAAAGCTTGAGATTAATACATTTCCTAAACTAGTGAGAGTGTAAAACATGTTTTAGGAGCACATATTTTCCACAGGGCCAAAAATGGCTATAGTTGAACAAACTATTTTCGAAAGATTTTATTTATTTAAAATCTTTATTATTTAGATTTTATTTTTTAAAGAAATTAATACTTTTGTTGAGCAAGGATACATTCAATTGATCAAATGTGAAGTGCTACATTGTAAAAAAAAAAAAAAAAAAAAAAAAAAAAAAAAAAAAAAAAAATATATATATATATATATAAATATATTTAATAAAATTACAAAATATAATTGTCTTTACTGTTTTTCATCAAATAAATGCAGTCTTTGTTAGCATAAGCATAAGCTAGGTTGACTGATAGGAAAATAAAAAAACAACAGGAAATAAAGCTGCAAGCAGCGATGAAAGGGCCCTCGCACCCGGGGGCCTCAGGAAAACAGCGAATAGTGGGCGACATGCATTTCAGTGGGTAAATATAGGAGTGTGTTCTGTGTGTATACATGTGTGTACTGAATTTCATACCTGTAAGTGAAACGTAGCACAAACAACGCTTAATTGAAATTTTGTAGGTGGCGGTATCGAGCCATATTGTCACGCCTAATTCTGAAACCCATATCAGACGTAAATGTTCACCACTTCTGGCGCGTATGCAGTTTCAGGAGTTTTCGAGCATGTTTAGGCCCTCAAAAAAACTATTCATTTCGGAGAAGAAGAATGATAGGTAGAGCCATTCCAATAGGATCCTCACACCATTGGTGCTCGGGCCCTAATGATGTATGGAATATAGAAGGGAAAGAATCAGGAAAGGAGTGTGACTCACACTCACGTCACTCTCAAGTGCATCAATGTGAATCTCAGATAACATTCAAGTTTAAAAACCCCATGAGCAAGGCACTAAAGCTGTGTTCGGTAGGCTAATATATCACTGCAATTAAAGTTAAGCAATTTAGAATGAAGTCATATGCCAAATGATATCAAATAAAATGAATGAATATGTTCTGCTGATGCCTGTTGCCAAGAACCTAGTTTAACAATATGTTGTAGTTGAATGAGCACAGGTTATTAACATTGTATGCATTGACAAAAATAAAATAAAATATGTGAAACCATTCAAGAAATGCACATATGGTACAATGAGGATCTCGATTCAATATGCCATATGTCTTCGGTAATAGCTAACACAGAGGGATGCAGTCCCCCACGTTCCTTTCTCTTTTTGCTTTGTCTCTCACTCTCTCTCTCTCTCTCTCTCTCTCTCTCTCTCTCTCTCTCTCTCTCTCTCTCTCTCTCTCTCTCTCTCTCTCTCTCTCTCTCTCTCTCTCTCTCTCTCTCTCTCTCTCTCTCTCTCTCTCTCTCTCTCTCTCTCTCTCTCTCTCTCTCTCTCTCTCTCTCTCTTTCCTCTCCGGGTCCACAAAGCTCAGCCCAGACAGAATTAATGTGCAAGTCATCAGTCACAGAGGAAGCAGAGCCATGTGATAAGAACACCCCAATATTACCTCAGAGCTCACGGCAGCGTCTGTTATAGACGTGTCACACTCATTATTGCTTAGCACCAACCGTGTGACTTTTATTTAGAGTGCATGAAGAACAGTTTAATGAGTGTGTCTGTTGAATATCATCTCTTTATAAGATGTAATTTGCTCAGAATAAGACAATGTCTATCATACAGATAAAGTGTTTATGTTTTGGCCGGATGTTAAAATGAGTCATAGTGCATGTATTGAAGACCACTGGTCACAAACTCACACACATAAAAACACACATGCTGGAGGAGTTGGCACCCTGCACTGCTTGTGGGCTGTTGCATGATGGGGCAGGCAGTTTGGGTGATGGCCATGCCTATCGCTCCTACTCCCCCTGTGCCCCTCAGGCAGCCCCTGCTGGGATTTGGGCTTTGGGCAGTGAACAGACTGCAACTTCAATCTGTTTAGTTGCGGGACTGAAACGTGAGGGCCATAGCTGCAGTGAAAAATAACCTCCGCCAGGACAAAGATAGCAACAACAGAGTATGATACAGCATTAAAATACACAGGGAAACCTGGTTCAAAACCGATTGAGGCCATTTTGCCACCAGCAGAGAGAGGAAAAGATATTCAACGTTCAAGGCAGCAGAGATAGAAAAGTGCCCTGCTGTTTGATAAATGTCAGCGAGACCCTTTGTGTGCATTGATTATCTGCCTCTTCAGAAACTCCATCCGCACCATTTCCAGTCCAGTGATGCATATAGAAACGTCAACTAATTGCTTCTCAGAAATTAATAATAAAACCAGCAAGATGCTAACAATGCGGCATGAATGATGTCTGTATTGTAAATCGTGTTCTGTTGTCATCTCTAGTCTGTTCGCAGTTCTCAAAAGGAGTGTACGCCATCATCGGCGTGTACGACAGGAAGACCGTCAACATGTTGATGTCGTTCTGCGGTGCGCTACACGTCTGCTTTGTGACACCCAGCTTCCCCATGGAAAACTCCAACCAGTTTGTCATCCAGCTGAGACCTGAACTGCAGGACGCTCTGGTGGCCGTCATCGAGCACTACAAGTGGTCCAAGTTCGTCTACATGTACAGCTCAGACTCTGGTGAGGACTGCTTTTATGATTGAAAACTTTGGATTTGGAGGGGAATTTACTAGGAATGAATTGCACTTATAGCACTGTTTGTTTGCAAAAATGCAAACTCTTTTACAGAATTTGATGTATAACTGCTTCCAAGATCTAGTGTTAAGAGAAAATCATTTTAAAATAATAATAATAATAATAATAATTAATGTAAAAGTAAATTTAAATAATAATATTGTCAAATTCATTTTTTTTTTCTCATGCAGTATAAAAGGATGGCAAGGTAGTCATCGTGTTTTAGGGTTCTTGGCATCAAAAAGTTTGAAAACCCCTGACATAATCAACATAAAGTCTCTTTAAAGGGTTAGTTCACATCATTTCTGTCATTAATTACTCACCCTTATGCCATTCCAAACCCAAACCTTTCTGACCCCCCATATAGAAAGGTAGTAAAGACATTGATAAAACAGTCCATGTGACTCCAGTGGTTCAACTTTAATGTTATGAAATGACGAGAATACTTTTTGTGCACAAAACCAAACAAAAATAACGACTTCATTCAACAATCTCTTCTCTTCCGTGCCAGTCTCCTACACGATTCACGTAAGCACCACAATGCATGCATGTGATCGTGCTCGGCCAACAGTGAGCCGGTGTTTTGCCGTAAAACACGGGAGTGCTGTTCTTTGTGAATAGCCCGACAAAGTGAATAGTGAATAGATTTACATTTTGGGGTGAACTAACCCTTTAAATCCCTGTCTAAAAGTGCTCTAAAATGTGCAGTGTTTAATAAGCTTAATTTGCATAGGACGGAGGCATGTTTGCCGCTTATTAGAATTCAAATTTGCATTATACATTCAACATACTCATAGTGTAGTACTATAGCGACGCATTTAAAGGTGGGGGTAAGTGCTTTCTGGTAACCGATGTTGATATTTCAAATCACCAAAACAAACACACCCCTATTTTGATAGCTCCGCCCCACACATATGTAACCCAGGCAATGACTATGGCACAATCTCTGTGTTACTATGGTAATCCAGATTGAATGTTCAATGAAAAAGTCATCCCTTCCATGCCAAAAACACAAACAGTTCTCATGAACAACTCGATAGCACGAGCACGACAGTACAACTAACGAACATATTACAATTATGACAAGATTAGAGGGATATCAATCATGAAAAGAGGAAACAAACATATATTACTCCATATT
Source organism: Paracanthobrama guichenoti (assembly GCA_018749465.1). Lineage (NCBI taxonomy): Eukaryota > Metazoa > Chordata > Actinopteri > Cypriniformes > Gobionidae > Paracanthobrama > Paracanthobrama guichenoti. The sequence goes on along the minus strand of CM031956.1, from coordinate 17,870,184 downwards.
ATCTTACTTGTCAGACACATTTTGGGAGCTGACGCTTGAAACAGACAGTGGAGGAGGTTGCTCCAGGCTTATACAGTGTGGAAATGAATGGGTCTTTATCATCGCTGAAGTGAAAGACAATATGATCACAAATGGACAAATAAGCGAACATGACACACTTTTTAGCTCTGTGAAACAAAACAAAACCAATGTTACTTGCCTATCGAGAAGAAATAAAGTAACCTCGGCCTTCGCTCTTTGAGTTCTCTCCAGCGCTGGAAAGCTGATACTTCTTGCCTGATCGTAAGCCTTCTTTTGTTCCACAGACATCTTCCACATTTGTTTTTAACTGCCATCTCTCTTTCTGTCATCGCTCAGCTAATGTCCATCCTGACGTGCACTGAGTGCTCTATTCTCCCCGTCATTAGTAGACATGCCCCTTACTGCTGATTGGCTATCAGTTTGTTATGGTACTCGGCTCGAGTCACATTTCTAAAGCAGTTTTGAAATGAGACTTACCCCACCTTTAACACTTGGTCAAACTGGTTTAAGTGTGATTAGTGAATAAGATACTGTTTTTGTGTTGAAATACCATGCGCTAAACTGAATTTGCTCCCTTTGAATACGTTGGTTTTCTGAGACCCAGTATTTACCACATTGCTGGTGTGCACATTGAGTCAGCTTTTGTTCCCGGTTTGGGTTTGTTTGTGAACATGTTGGTGTGTAATGACAGATATAGATATGACTCATGAGAGAGCTGCCTTCTTGTGTGTTGCTGGGATGAACAATAGTGCTCTGATCTGAGTGGATGCATCTCTCCCTGCACTTGGAGCTCATTTGTGCATCTTTCTCCATAAATATCTGCCAGATTGAAACCATTGTGCCAGAGTAAAATGTATCCAGCTGAAGGCTGGGGAAAGAAAATCCAAATTCCAAAGCACCTCTGTTCTGCACATGGTTTCATTGTTATTCCAAGAAGGGTCCAAAATGAACTTTTCTGCTGGACATGCTGGGGCGATGATTTGTCAGAATTTACCAAACCTAAATATTTTTCTTATTGGGTTGGTTTATTTTTATAAAAAGATAAAAAATTAAATAAAAAATACATGTTGTCCCTTTAGAAATTATTTAGCAGTTTTTCCTTAAAGAGATCACCCCAAAATTCCTAAATTCTCTCATTATTTACTCAGCCTCATGTCTTTCCAAACCTGTATGACTTTCTTTCTTCCGTGGAACACAAAAAGTAATGTCTCAGTTGTTGTCTTAACAATAGAAGATATTTTGAAGAATGCATTGAAAAGTCTTAAAGGGATAGTTCACATTAAATTAAAATTCGGTCATTATTTACTCAATTTGTTCCACCTGCGATTTCTTTCTTCTGCTGAACACAACAGAAGATATTTTGAAGAATGTCAGTAACCGAACAGTTGATGGGCCCCATTGATTTCCATAGAATTTTCTTTTCCATACTATGGAAGTCAGTAGGTTCCATCAACTGTTTAGTTACCCATATTCTTCAAAATATATTATTTTGTGTTCAGCAAAAGAAACAAATTCATACATGTTTGGAACAAATTGAGTAATGATTACAGAATGTTCTTTTTTTAATAAAATATATTTATATTTAATTAAAAATAAATATTAATATATTAAATATATAATGACAGAATTCTCATGTAATAAACACAGATGACTTGAGCCAGCAAAGTTGAGAAGACACACAAATCCCCCAGATGGCATCATCTACATCTTTTACATCAGGGAGAGGCAGACTAGCGTTCTAATTTGATTTAAATTAGAATATCTAACTAATTTAATATAAATGATGTCACAATTGCTAAGAAAATTACCAGCCAAGTGGTGACTAACCCAATTTTTACTTGCATTTGGAGCTTGGTGAGAGTTAATTTTGGACCCTGTTGCCATGTACCATCCTACAGCACATGCAGTACAGGAATTTTGAATCTCCTGCATCTTCTCGATTCAAAATAAATACCTGAAATTCCCAGATCTGCTCTAGAAAAGTCATGGGCATCCAGTTCTGCTCCCCGAGCAGGTAGGCTAATGCCTGACACACCTGTCAGCACCAGGTGTGCTCAACACCCCCCAACCCCCATAACCCCAACCCCCCCCCCACCCCCAGCCTGTCGGCTGCAATGTCCCCATAATGTGTCACCATCTGTCACAGACGTTCAGCTCAGCCGACCATGATGGGAGCATGACGTGATCTGCATGTTACAGGTCTTTTTTAAGAAATGTATCAGCTCTCTTCTTTCCGGCTCTCCTTTTTGCCTTGTCGTTGTCAGTTCTGTCATCGCTCTACGCACACAATAGGTTTGATGCCTGCCTATATGCACGCCACAGGTGTCTCTGTGATGGTTTTATCTTGTGGAAGTGCTGAGGGCTCTGGGTTAAGATTGTAGGATCATTAACTCTGTGACTGAGGGGAACCAAACTGCAGGAATCCATATCACCAGCCTCTTGTTGCCTAGATACAGCGCTGCACTGTCTACAGGGTTATTTTAAGCCTTTTAAGGACATACGTGTGAGAATGTATGTAGCCCGTTTGTGAACCCAGCCACACTGTAAGCTTCCTATGCATATAAAATGGGCCCTGCTGCCGTGTGCTGTTTTGCATGTTAGCGTAGTACTCCATTGGCGCCACACCACCCCAGATGAGTGAGAAAGAGGCTAAGGAGAGACATCTTCCCCTGCTGGTCCTATTCTCTGTGTGCATCGTGAGCCATTTGTTCAGCCTGCTGGGAGCGTGAGCTCCTTAATGTCAAATCACCCTGCAGTCTTAAAGTGGTCCAGCTGTACTCACACTGAGTCAAATAGGAAGCAACACTGGCTTAGATGCAGAGGGGTCAAAGGCCAAGTGCTCAAAACAGAGCAGAGGAGGGAGTCAATATTCCTCTCTCCTGCCGTCAATATGGGCAATCTTTACTTGGGAATCCAACTATTATAGACTTGTTTTTTAGACTTCACTGTAAATATTAGGGATATTTACTTATTTATTATATTTAAGGATTCGCTGTTGTCTAATTAGGCTGTTTAAAGTTCTGTGACTGTTTACTCACCCTTATGTTCCTAATCTGTATTTTCTGTATTCTATATAATATTGTGAATATTGTTTTCTATATATGTAGTCCCCATTCCAGCTTAAAAGACACAAAAGCTCAATTTAAGTATCATAAACATATAATTCACTTGACTTATGCACTATATTTCAAATCATCTGAAGCCACATGATAGCTTTGTGTTAGAAACAGACTGAAATTTAAATCATTATTCACTGATTATCTTCCCCTTTGGTGCCTGTTAATCACTGCTACTGAATCATTAAGACCGTGAACTCAAGAACTGAGACGTTTAGATTCATGAATGAATCATTTATACTAATGATTCATTAAAAAGATCTGACTCAAAGTAATTCATTTGAAAACTGGATAACACTACCTCTCTCATGAACAGTCCAAAGGTGAGTTAGGGCAGATGTAAAGGTGTTTTTGTTTGTTTGTTTGTCTTTTATAGACTCCTTTTATGATACTTTTATGGTGTTTGCATCCTTTTTTTATGCTTGAAAACCACAGTCCTTGTTCTCTGTAATTTCATGAAAAAGAGTGACTGGTAGAGTTTCTCAATTTCCTCATTTTAGTGTCACTCAATAGAGTGGAGCAGGTATGACGTCACAACCGGCAGTTTGCATCACACTGGTTCCCTCAACAAAAACCCAATAGGATTTTCCCATAGGCTTTTGGGTTATCGCTAAAAACAAGCTCTGTGATCAACAAAAGTTTATGATATGCAGTCACTAAATGCAGTCGCTAGAAGTAAAAAGCTAAAGGTAGGCTATAAACGAACTAAACCACAGTCCCACGAAATCAACCATCATTAAGCTTCCGACAACTCTTTCAGTTTTTATCTAAAAATATTTTCCCAGAACGTTTGAGTTAGAATAGTTTATAAGAGCACAATTATAAGCATAATGAGGCTGTAAAGGCAGACTGAGCTTACTTTTTCAGCGTGATGACATTTAAAGCCTCTGTAGTCCCATTTAGACACTTGTTTGCAACTGCCTTTTTCAAGACACATAACAGCTTAAAAAAATCATGAGTGGGGTAATACTGATGTATTTTATGCCGTAGAATAAAACGTGAAAGTGTCTTGAGCTTGTGTTCACCACAGACCTTATTTTAGCCATTTAACCAAAACCCCCATTAAAAAAAAAAAAAAAAAAAAAAAAAAAAAAAAAAACATTGACTTTGGGACAATGGAACCAGAAGTGCTAAAATACTAACTCGCTTCCGCGTTTTGGCCAACAAAGCAATGTCATACATGCATCACTCTATTATAAGAAAGTCATATGACTGAATTTTCATTTTAGGGCATGTGTTCCTGACTTGGAGGCTCAAAATTTGGGACCATTTACAAACCCGATTCCAAAAAAGTTGGGACACTGTACAAATTGTGAATAAAAAAGGAATGCAATAATTTACAAATTTCGTAAACTTATATTTTATTCACAATAGAATATAGATAACATATGGAATGCTGAAAGTGAGACATTTTGAAATGTCATGCCAAATATTGGCTCATTTTGGATTTCATGAGAGCTACACATTCCAAAAAGGTTGGGACAGGTAGTAATAAGAGGCAATAAGCAATAAGGAAACATTCTCTGTGTGTAAGGGTCAAGGCCGGAAAACCATACTGGATGCCCATGATCTTCGGGCCCTTAGACGGCATTGCATCACATACAGGAATGCTACTGTAATGGAAATCACAACATGGGCTCAGGAATACTTCCAGAAAACATTGTCGGTGAACACAATCCACCGTGCCGGCTAAAACTCTATAGGTCAAAAAAGAAGCCATATCTAAACATGATCCAGAAGCACAGGCGTTTTCTCTGGGCCAAGGCTCATTTAAAATGGACTGTGGCAAAGTGGAAAACTGTTCTGTGGTCAGACCAATCAAAATTTGAAGTTCTTTTTGGAAAACTGGGACGCCATGTCATCCGGACTAAAGAGGACAAGGACAACCCAAGTTGTTCTCAGCGCTCAGTTCAGAAGCCTGCATCTCTGATGGTATGGGGTTGCATGAGTGCGTGTGGCATGGGCAGCTTACACATCTGGAAAGGCACCATCAATGCTGAAAGGTATATCCAAGTTCTAGAACAACATATGCTCCCATCCAGACGTCGTCTCTTTTTGTTGTAATTTTCATCAATTACAACATCATGGCTGCGTAGAAGAAGGATCCGGGTACTGAAATGGCCAGCCTGCAGTCCAGATCTTTCACCCATAGAAAACATTTGGTGCATCATAAAGAGGAAGATGCGACAAAGAAGACCTAAGACAGTTGAGCAACTAGAAGCCTGTATTAGACAAGAATGGGACAACATTCCTATTCCTAAACTTGAGCAACTTGTCTCCTCAGTCCCCAGACGTTTGCAGGCTGTTATAAAAAGAAGAGGGGATGCCACACAGTGGGAAACATGGCCTTGTCCCAACTTTTTTGAGATGTGTTGATGCCATTGAAATTTAAAATCAACTTATTTTTCCCTTAAAATTATACATTTTCTCAGTTTAAACGTGATATGTCATCTATGTTGTATTCTGAATAAAATATTGAAATTTGAAACTTCCACATCATTGCATTCTGTTTTTATTCACAATTTGTACAGTGTCCCAACTTTTTTGGAATCGGGTTTGTAATTTAATTTTGGTTAATTTTATCATAGTTAACAATTTTCATAGTTAACAGTATATTTTCCATCACATCATTGACCAAAAGTTCTTATTTTAGTATCCCACAATTAAAATAAAGTCATATGGTGTTGAGGTAAAATGGTGTGAAGGTAAATTTTCATTCCTTTAACTTCTGTGTATGTAGTCCTTATTGTAGTCTACAGTGTCTAGGGCACAGAATGAGACAGTTCTGGCACAGTCGCAATTTCCCGTGATTTATTTTGTGATCCATCCCACCCCATAAATGAAATATTTATTCCGGTTAGCACTGCTGAGGGATCCGTTGGTTCCATAAATTATAAAGTGTGCATCCTTGTTGCTCCCCTTTTAATTACAGCTCATGCAACAGCTGTGTGGTATTGCATTAAACAAAGGCTGTAAAATTCAAGTGCATGCATTTTCTTTTTTTTCTTTTTTTTTTTTACTTGGATTTGTTTTATGTTTTGAACAGCACCCAAAGTTCATTAAACATTTCATAAACAATTTCCCATATAAATGCTCACAGGGGAGTTACTGTATTTATGTATCTTTGTTGAGCTTGGCACAATTTGCAGGAAGCCATAGACTTAGTCAGGAAACTGGATACTGGATTACTGGATAAACTTGGGCTTGTTGTGTGACATACACAGCAAAAAGCATAGATGGCTGTGAAAGCATGCAGTTGAGTGTTTGGAGAGGCTTTAATGAGTTTGGAGGAGCTGGCCATGGTGCTGAAGTACTGAGAACAGAAGAAGCATAAGCTGCTCTCAGCAGCAGCATAATAAGAGCAATCATGTATGCTTGTGCTTTTAACTGTCATCATGTCATGGGATCATATAATCCTTCAGAACTGCTTGTGTTTGTGTTATGTGTAGACATTATCACTCTGTGATATGTTCTTACTGAAGGCTTTCTCCAAAAAGTTTGTATTATTGGCTTTAACGGCTACTAAGCATATTGTTTTTGAACTAGAGAGATTTTTGTTGGTGTCTGGGGAGAAAGCTGATTGGTCCTTTGGGGCTTGCGTACATGCATGCACCGTCTGTGAATCCTATGCTAAGATCAATGTCTTCACTAATCGAACCCCATTTCCTGTCTGTGAACAGTGTGGCTCTCACTCTCCACTGTTCTGTATCTTCCTGGCAGGTTTTTCTGAATTCACAGCCAATAAAGTGGCATTCAGATGGTCAGAGGTGGCTGGAAATAACAGAGTGTCGATACTATAGTCCTCTCAAGCTGCTTTAGAATGACTTCTTAATGAATTAGCTTAGGCACAGGGTGACCAGACATCCTGTTTTCCTGGGACAATCCCGTATTTCAGATCTATTTTTAGTTTCCTGACTTATTATGGAAAAAATCATGTTTTGTCCCATATTTTTTATTTCCTAAATTGTCTTTGCTAGGTGATCACATAAGAACAAGTAGCAGTCATCTGTTATGCGTGAATAGCCTAATCAAAGGGCCAATCTTGTCAAAGTATATTTTGAAGAACAAAAATGACCATCCAATCACAATTCGTTATCGATTAACTTAATCAGGATATTGAACACGGAGATCTAGTCAGGCGCGAATGTCAGTGAAACGTGTGTCTACATTTAACGAGGATCTTCAAAAAGAGTTTATCAAGTGATTACGCGCAGTATGTTGTGAAAACTCAATGTGGTATCGTGCTGAATGACGCACACCAGACGCTCTCAGACAGCGCACGATCCTGAATTCCTGTCCCGTCCTGTATTCCACCATGAGAAATCTGACCACCCTACTTCGGAATACTATCACATGTCATTATTTACACCACACAACTTGTCACATTAAGTGTCACATCTTCCTCCAAAATTGTTAGTTTACTCAATATTTCAAGTTAAGTGCAGTTAGTTTGCTTGTGAAATTCAAAATTAAAATCAAAATTTCTTTTCAATCCAGTTCTTTTAACCCAGTGTTTCTCATTTGTATTCAAGGACTGGCAGTTCTGCAGAAGGTTCTGGACACAGCAGCAGAACATAACTGGCTAGTGACCTCTGTGAATGTGGAGACAATGACAGAAGCATCCTTCCTCAAAGTGTTCCAGGACCTGGACAAAAGGAAGGAGGGCCAGATCATCATCGACTGTGAGCTGGAGAGACTCACCTCCATCCTGAAGAAGGTAATTGTCTCACGCCAGTCTTATTACAGACATAAATGCTGTCAGCTGCCCCAAATGAATTTGGAATTCAAATTTTCAATCCAAATGGAGCATGCTTTGCTTTAAATGTACATTAAGACCACCCATATGTCTTTTAACCAAGTCAAACAGCTACTTAGTCATCTGTAATGCCGCCAATAACCGTAACAGTAATCATCAGCAGGCACAGATGACTTAACTTAAAATGCAATTGTGAGCTTGAGTACTTGGATGAAGCCTGTGGCCACTCTTATCAGATGGGGTCTGTGCAACAGGCCCCAAGATGCTCTCTCTCTCTCTCATAGAGCGCCAAGGAGGGAGCAGATAAATAACACTGGGCTGACATTTAGGGTTGGCAGCGGAGCCATAGTGACGTGTCACTTTCTCTGTCACCTCTCTCCACTGCCTGGAGGTGGAGGAAGCGTCCTGTTACTGTAATTAATGAGAGCATGTCTTGTCTTCCCTTTTTCTCTTTTCCTCTATTTCATGACTCAAACAAAAGACACTCAACAGGCCATGTTGTGTTATTGATAGCACAGTGCCCACAGTTAAGGCTCTTGCATCATTTGGTGGCAATTTGCACAGCATGTCTAGACAATTTTTTCCTCTCTGAAAGCAATCATCCATCACCATGCATCCACCAATCATACATTGGTGTAATTTCCCCCCACTTTGATTCACATTCTTCCACTAACACCGGGGGCCAGACGGTTTAATTGAGGAAAAACGCTTTGTGCATGTTTTTCATCGCTCTCTTAGCATGCAAGATGTTGTGTGGAGCTTTTTAGTTAAGAATATTTCAAAGACCCTAGTAGCTTGACAAACACAGGTAGTTTACCCCTTTAGTAAGATATGAATCATCATTATTTTTAGTCCACTTTCCAGTATGACCATCTGCTACAGGTTTTGGAACGTTATCATATAGATTGCCTCAAGCTTATGGTGCAGTCACATTTACCAAGTTTTGCGAGCAAAAGTGGTTTCAATAGGAATCCATGCGATTGGGAGTTCCACACAGATTTTGCTCGTGGTCACTCAAATGCACCGTGTTAACCAACAGAAAGCAGCTTGGTTTTAAAGTTACTTCTCTGTAAGTGGTACTACATGCAATTGTACTATTGCATGACACTGTCACTATTGCTCACTAAATTGTGCAGTGACCTTTTTTGCTCACTAAATTGTGCAGGATTTTAACTAATGTAACTGTACCCTTACAGACTCAGACTAAAGGCCACTAGTCATTTGTTGTTGTTGTTGTTGTTGTTGTTGTTGTTGTTGTTTTTAAAGGCTTCTCTCTCATTCCTGTGTTCTGCATTAAAGGGATAGTTCAAACCAAATGGAAATGTTGTCATCTTTTACTCATCCTCATTTCGTTCCAAACCTGAATGACTTTCTTTCTTCTGTGGAAGATAAAACAAGATATTTTGAAGATTTGGTTACATTTGACTTGGTCAAAGCACTGAGACATTTTTCAAACTCTTCTTTTATGATTTACAGAAGAAAATTCACATGTTTGGAACAATGTGACTGTGAGTTTTACATTTTTGGGGGAATCACAGCATTGATCACAGCATTAATGTTGATCACAGCATTGAAATACACAAGAAGACCAAGCTATGTCCTAGACAGGAGTGTTCCCTGCCCTGGGCTAGCCTGTCGGGTTAAAATCTTACTGGGGTCACCATTAATAACTAATGCTACTGTCTGTCATGGCCACAAGCTAATGTCAGCTTTCACAACTTCACAAGAGAAGTTTGTATGAGTGAACATACTCGCATACATACAGAATTGTGTCTTCACGATCACTCCTTGTTATTTCGGAGCACCTGCACAGTACACATTACTCCTTACATTACTTACATTACATGTAAAGGATTTTCTTTATTTAAAGCCATAGAACGACATAACAGTTTGATGGTGTCAAAGTCTTTGGTACTCATCGAAACTGCACACTACGCACTCACGTACATCCACACAGGTTAAAGCTGTGACCCTCGGTCAGTGTGTACCAAACAGAACTGAGAGCACTGCTAATGTGTTCCTCCCCCGTCAGCGTATGACTCATTGTTTTTCACCACTGTTGTACTCTTCATGCCTGCAGAGGCTTTGTTATCTCTATAGCCACACAAAAGAAAAAGTACATCACAAATTCATTCCTTTCCTTTGTTACTCTGAAAACATTGATTCTGAAACACCCTGAACTTTTGGATTTTTGGATTGCCGTTATTGTAGTCATTTTATGGAGGTTGGTGGATGTATGCTTAGAGGTAATGTGCTGTTGGTGTTACATGTTACATGTTTTAAGCATTTTGTAGACACTCTCATCAAAGTGACTTAATTGCATTTAAGGTACACATTTTATCAGCTCGTGTTTGCTAGGAATCAAAACTATAACTTTGATGTGTATTCTTTGAGGTAAAGGAACACTAATAAATATATAAATATTGTTGTTGTTGTTATAAATTATTATTATAATTATTTATTAACCTTAAATTTGGTTTGTACTGTTTGAGGTAAAGGATCAGTAGATAATAATGATAATAATTATTATTATTAATTTGGTTGTTCTAATAATAATAATAATAATAAATAATAATTATATAATAATTATTATAGTAACGTAAAATGTATTTCTCTAGCACTTTTCACAATACGTATTGTTTCAAAGCAGCTTTACAGAAAATCATGTCAGTGTTTAGAATAACTCTTTCCCGCCATTGATGGAATTTTCCAGCTTTCCGTGTTTTCTCTGAATTAGTACAGAATCTCCAGATCAAAACAGGTGAAAAGAAACAGAAACAAGTGAAAGCATATATTAAGTAGATACATATGCAAAATAACGTCATCAACATTAAACAGCATATAAAGCAAAACTGCCTAAATGAAATGTCGACCCAGGATGAGCTATAGAACTTTGCAAGCTTTAGGGGTTTTGATGGACTCAGTCTACCCACCTATGTTTTGATCATCATTCTTGATTTTTATAGTCTTTGACAAAAGAATGGGATTTTCTCAGCTTTTAGCTCAATGTTGCTTTTTTATGAAATTTACCCACATTCTAGTTTTGATAAAAAAGAATGCATTAAGCTAGAATAAAATGTTCTTTCTTTTTATGTATTGCATGTTCAGATGTTCATACAACCAAATATTATGGGGGCCATTAAAATTTAAACCAAAAATGCTGGTGGTGCCTGTTAACTTGAAAAAAAAAAAACACACTGACGGGGAAAGAGTTATTATCTTAATGCAATATAGTCACATTTTGCAGAATAGAGTTGGTGATAATATAGTTTAACACGTGCTCATTTACACATTAACCACCTACTGATTGAATTGATGATTGCAGTGAAAGATAAAGTACAATGCTTTTTTGCAGTTATGTGTGATAATACAGCAAATATTATATCACAGTGTGATTTATTAATATTTGTGGGTTTACTGTCATAAAAAAGGTTTTATATAGTGCTGTGTAAATTAATACTGACCGATCTTATTTGTTGGTCCATTTCAGATCATCGAGCTGGGGAAGAATGTAAAGAGTTACCACTACATCCTAGCAAACCTGGTAAGCTAAAAAAAAAAACACTCATTTCAGCACTACGAGAGATTTCATGACTAAACCCCAGCATGAGGCTTTCAAATGCCACTGCTACTCTTGATATTGCAGGTGATTTGCATATTTTCCACTACTGACCAATCGTAAGAAGCTGCTCACTATGACTAACAGATGAGATGTTATATAAATGTAGCCTGGAGAACCACTCTGTGAATATGAAAACCTACAAGTGATTTCTGCAGTCTTTGTCTTTAGGTGCGCTCAACGTATGAGAATGGAGGGCTAAATTGATTTAAACTGAAATGATGATAATCGCAGCATTAATATGCTGGGGTGTGCTCCTGGACGGCACACTGCTGAAGATTTTAAATTAAACCGGTCTGGCCGGTTTGTTAGATGTAATTTTAAAATGATAAATGATAAAGGGTGCAAAGCAATAAAGAAAGATTTGCAACTGTCTGCTATTTCCATAATGGCCAAATTTTAAGAAGTGAGCAAATTACTCCCAGTGTTCTACGACAGGGAGCTCAATTCTATTTACTGTGTGTGTGTGTGTGTGTGTGTGTGTGTGTGTGTGTGTGTGTGTGTGTGTGTGTGTGTGTGTGTGTGTGTGTGTGTGTGTGTGTGTGTGTGTGCACATAGATGTTTGTATCTGAGTGGATGCTCGTGTAAGCTTCCCCTCTGTGTCCAAGCCTTTTGGGTGAAGGCTAGTTTCTATAGTAACATCACCAACTCACTGCACCGCATTTACAGGGACAGCAAGTGGAAAAAGATACAACTCCATCCACTCATTTGAGAGATATGGACACCTGCTAAAATCAATCATCATTTCAAATATCCAGATATTTATTCTTTAAAAGATTGATCTTTTTTTTTTAGAGGATGCATGGCTCCTCTATATATATTTTCATAATAAAAAGTTAGGAGGTTCTCTGTACCAGTATTTCCTCCATGACCTTTCCATCTTTAGCACCACTGTAAAATATTTTTTCTTCACAGTATTTGACTGTTAAGGTTGGGTCACAATTCTCTAATGCATGAAATTGTGTAAAATTGCACACAATAATGGGTGAAATTGCAAGCACAATAGTCAACAGTCATGGCCTAATGGTTACAGAGTCAGACTGGTAACCCAAAGGTGAATTAACAGCGCTCTTTTCCAGCCTCAGTACCCACAACTGAAGTGCCTCTAAGCAAGGCACCTAACTCCCAATCGCTCAGTGTAAAGTAGTGTTAGGGTTTAACAGTTTATGACCCAAGACCAGTAGTGAAAAATTAAGACCAAGAGTCAGGAGTGCAATTAATTAAAGAAAAATGTACTGAAGAATAGTTTGCATAGTTTCATCAGCAGAAGCCAGCTTCAAGTCTCACGAGGAGTTCGTAGGCCGCGCTCCCTCTCTACCAGTCTCGTTGTACCGTACATACAATTGTCCCAACAGTTATACTGTTTTCAAGGTCTATCCACATCATTACTGCAAGGTGGATGATTCTGATTGGCTCAGAGAAAATGACCAGTCACGTTAAATTTCCACACATTGTCAGTAAATCAGATGCACGTGTCCATAGATAACTTGTTGACGCTTTCACCCTAGAATTAGGCACGTAGTGACCTTCCAGATCTGGAGCAGGCACCAGCTTGCCCAGAACAACAAGTCCACCCGTAATCCACCTCAGAAACTGATCTGGAACAGAATATTGCGCATATACACAGATACACAGTCTCTCCAAGGTTGGAGTTGATCGAGCTCCAGTTCTAACCTAAACATACTGATAGCATGTGCTTTCTCTCAGTGAGAGGTACAGACAGTAGTACAGGCAATATTCTTCTTGATTCTTTAGTGTTTCAGTAAAAGGAAATATAAAATGAAGAAAATATAATAAAAATGAAAGACAATCCATATTTAATCTCTAGAAGCCGGACTAAGTGAGCAAGCACTGTTACTGCACTCCTGGCATGTTAGGGGTGTGTGATACCTCCAAAATCCAAACACATGACTGAAATCAAATGTTTAGTGACACATCACGCATCCCTAGGACAGACCCTCAGTCACCACTCAGAGACCAAATACAAACTTTAGAAAACATATATGAAGAAACAAACAATCAGTGGTTCTATTGATTAAGTAATATCATAACTGGAAAGAATCATTAAAAATCATTATAATAATATAGGAGGATAAAAATTGATTAAGGCTTTGATTCTGAATTTAATATACACTCACCTAAAGGATTATTAGGAACACCTGTTCAATTTCTCATTAATGCAATTATCTAATCAACCAATCACATGGCAGTTGCTTCAATGCATTTAGGGGTGTGATCCTGGTCAAGACAATCTCCTGAACTCCAATCTGAATGTCAGAATGGGAAAGAAAGGTGATTTAAGCAATTTTAAGCATGGCATGGTTGTTGGTGCCAGACGGAATGGTCTGAGTATTTCACAATCTGCTCAGTTACTGGGATTTTCACGCACAACCATTTCTAGGGTTTACAAAGAATGGTGTGAAAAGGGAAAAACATCCAGTATGCGGCAGTCCTGTGGGCGAAAATGCCTTGTTGATGATAGAGGTCAGAGGTGAATGGGCCGACTGATTCAAGCTGATAGAAGAGCAACTTTGACTAAAATAACCACTCGTTACAACCGAGGTATGCAGCAAAGCATTTGTGAAGCCACAACACGCACAACCTTGAGGCGGATGGGCTACAACAGCAGAAGACCCCACCGGGTACCACTCATCTCCACTACAAATAGGAAAAAGAGGCTACAATTTGCACAAACTCACCAAAATTGGACAGCTGAAGACTGGAAAAATGTTGCCTGGTCTGATGAGTCTCGATTTCTGTTGAGACATTCAGATGGTAGAGTCAGAATTTGGCGTAAACAGAATGAGAACATGGATCCATCATGCCTTGTTACCACTGTGCAGGCTGATGGTGGTGGTGTAATGGTGTGGGGGATGTTTTCTTGGCACACTTTAGGCCCCTTAGTGCCAATTGGGCATCGTTTAAATGCCACGGCCTACCTGAGCATTGTTTCTGACCATGTCCATCCCTTTATGACCACCATGTACCCATTCTCTGATGGCTACTTCCAGCAGGATAATGCACCATGTCACAAAGCTTGAATCATTTCAAATTGGTTTCTTGAACATGACAATGAGTTCACTGTACTAAAATGGCCCCCACAGTCACCAGATCTCAACCCAATAGAGCATCTTTGGGATGTGGTGGAACAGGGAGCCGTGCCCTGGATTTGCATCCCACAAATCTCCATCAACTGCAAGATGCTATCCTATCAATATGGGCCAACATTTCTAAAGAATGCTTTCAGCACCTTGTTGAATCAATGCCACGTAGAATTAAGGCAGTTCTGAAGGTGAAAGGGGGTCAAACACAGTATTAGTCAACTTCAACTTCAACTTCAACTTCAACTTCCTAATAATCCTTTAGGTGAGTGTATATACAGGTATATTGAAGCGGCAGTGGATTTCAGAATCCAACTTTCAGTAGTAATCCTGATTTTTTTTTTTTTTTTTTTTTGGATCAAAGGTATCCCAATCTTACTCAAACATTTTGAACAACATAAACTGATGATTTGATCCCGATCAAATTTTCTTTTTTCTTTTGAACAACCCATTTTCAAGATTTGATCCAATCCAATTAGATTACTTTTGAACAACTGGGCCCTAATGGTCTAAGACAGAGGCTGTGCAGGTTATCATAATGCGTGTTAATGAGACGCGTCCCTTATATCTCACATTTTGACTGCCGTTCTCGAGGCTTGACTGATGTGACTTGAGAACTTGTTATGAGAATACAGGTGTCTTTACCCAAAATCTAGCATTCCTTAAATCATTCACTTGGTTTACAGCGAGTTTGTGTAGGATCAGATGGGCAAGAGCCCTCACTGTAGTTCTTGAGTGGGAGGATCGCCTACGCCTGAATTTAAGAATAATTAGGCCGAACCAAGAGAACCAGACTGGCAAAAACTGACGAAATCCTTCAAAAACTTGTAATCAATTCCATCAGTCACATACAAGTGAAGGACATCATGAGTGGTGCCTTGTTCCAGGAAACAGGATGTCACTGTTGCTATGAGAGCAGATAGTTGACATGAGAAGGAATGCCAAAAGACGTGCTGCTTAACAGAAAAAAAACCCAGAACGACGAGGCTAATCATGAGAGAGCAGTGGCAGTGCTTCAGAAAGCAACTTGCTGTTGTAATCAGAATTTTTTTTATCTTATTTTATTTCAGCTTTATTTCAATTTCTAAAAATGATTTTAATAGTTTTAGTTAACAATAACAACGCAGCTTCAATATAGTTGTTGCAAGTTTGGTTACCATTATTGGACCTATGAGCTAGTGGTTAGTCCATGTGTTCCAATAAATTGACCTTTGGTACATATAGGTGAGATGTTTGAATGTATCTGTCCCTATAAAGTTAGAGTTGGGAATGATTAAAAATATATTAACCTGTCAAAATAAGAAATTTGGACCATTTATTTTTCTGATATGAGAAGTGTCTCCATGAGAGTTTTGCTTTTTGAAATCAGTGAAAGATTCTTTCTGCAAACTGCTTGACTTTGTTTTCTCCTTTAATTTAGTATACATTTGTTTGGAGAATGAGCTGTTGATTGCCTCCAAAGACTGTTGATTGAGGGAAGAATGTGACGTGTTTCAGACTTGAGAGCTTGTGATGACACGCGTCCCAGTTGTGCGCTCAGTAACAGCACGGCATAATATGTGCAGTGATGCAGACAGCCTGTGTATCTCTGATTGCCTTGTTCACTCTCACCGGAGAGAGTGATGAGGCTGTGAAACGAGGTTGCGTGATGCTTTAGCCCTGAGGCCAGCCATGTGATAGCACTTCCCTCCAAGAATTGATTTGACGTTACAAGATACTTTGAGTTGTCCTTGTGGAATGGCAAGTTCCAGTAGAGAGACTTTTATATTGGTCAGGTTTTTTTCACACTGAAATCCCCCAGGGGATACTGAGAGGTCTGGAGAAAAAAAAAAAAAATAAATAAAAAAATGAAGAAGAAAAGTAAAAAAAAAAAAAAATATATATATATATATATATATATATATATATATATATATATATATATATATATATATATATATATATATATATATATATATATATATATATATATATATACTTAAATTAAATAGTAATAATATATTTTTGTATAAATGGGTTGTTATACATGAAAACATACACTACCTTTCAAAATATTTGGGGTTAGTAAGGTGTTTTTCATTGTTTTTAAATGAAGTTTGGTTTAAAAAAATTAGTAAACACAATAATGTGACATATTATTTCAATTTAAATAAAAGTTTTCTTTTATTAGTATTTTAACTTTTTCCTGTGATGACAAAGATACATTTTCAGCAACCATTACTCCTGTCTTCAATGTAAAATTCCTCAAGAAACATTTCTTCTTATTATTAGTTAAATAAGTTGATTATAGCTGATTATTATTTTTTGTGAAACAAAAACTTTGTTTTTCAGAATTCCTTGATAAATAGAAGGTTCATGATTAATTCAATGATTAATGCTGAATAAAAGTATTTCTTTATATATATATATATATATATATATATACATACTACTTTGATATATATATATGTACTATGTTTAATTGCCCAGTCGAGACTGTCAAATGTAACAAATGTCTTTAAGATTTATATCATATAGTCTGACATGAAAAACAATGATATTGCACGGTCTGCCAAGCATACTCTTTCTGACCATTTGTTTATGTGTGCGTGAGGGTATTTGAGGTAAGACACAAGTGTGAGGTCATGTTAGAAGGGTAGTGAGTCTTGTTCGTTGTTCTACAGAGCAGATGTTCCCAGGGCACACAGGGACATGTTACTGCTCCGGGGGGACCAAGCGTGTTAAGGGATAAAAGATCAAAAATCAACACACTTACAGCTTGACAAGGGCTATTACACTCATAACTGAGCATGACACACACGCACACCAACATATTTTTGTTGCTGAGCTGAACACAAACAGATCTTTAGTACCCACACATTTGTATTTGATCATATAGGAGTAAATTGACAGCTTCATGAAATGAAACATTCCTTGTAATACTTCAGGTTAGATTCTGTTCTGTGTGATCTCAGGTATGCAGAGTGTGTGAGGGCAGCCTACCTCAGCTGATTGGATTGTAGGAAAAGTCCTTGAATTACTGGGTAGAGCCATTGGGATTAAAGACAAACCTCCATCAAACTCTCATAATGTGCCACTGTTTTTATTTTATTTATTTTTTTTTACTTCAAATTCCTATTCACAGCTCCTGCATTTTCTAGCACCACATTGGATAACAACCACGCTTTCTTGGATAACCAGCCTCAGTGGATGGGAGGGATTAGCCTTTTTCATTAAGTGATTGACCCAACCATTCTTTCCATTATAATTTTAAACCCTGAATTACATTTAACAGCACTCCACAGGCCCGGCCTCATGCTCTCTCGTTTTACTTGACCATTATTGTGGAAATGTCCCTCTGCTGCAAATTCATCCTCCATTTCTTGTAACAGTCGCAAGGGGTTCGTCATTGTATTTTATGTCAGATTGGGTTCCCTTTTCAATTTAGTTAATTACTTGCCTTTAATGGTTGACATTTGGTTGAAATTGGATTCTTATCTTCTTGTTTTCTTGACTATGGAAACCTTCTGTGTGTTTTACTGTAAGTGAAATCACAGTATGTTACATGTTCTCTGTTCTCCTGTAGGGATTTCTGGACATCGACTTGACAGAGTTTAAGAAGGGTGAGGCGAATGTGACAGGCTTCCAGCTGGTGAACTACACAAACCCTAATGTCAGTAGGATAGTGCAGCAGTGGATGGACTTTGAAAACAAAGATGCCAAAGTTCCCAAGCGAGGACTGAAGGTGAGGCACTCAATGTAAAGAATGGATTGTAACCTGACAAATAAGAAACACAAAAAAACAATAACATGTAATTAGGTTGTGTATATATTAAATATATAATGTGTATATGCATTACATTAAACCAAATACATTCAATTTACTTCTCATATTCAAGATTCAAGAGATATTCATATGTCTTTCTGCATTCTTTATGCAGTACACTGGAGCTCTCACATATGATGGGGTCAAAGTCATGTCCACAGCCTTCCAGAACCTCCGCAGGCAGAGGATAGATATATCTCGCCGTGGAAATGCTGGAGAATGTCTGGCCAACCCACCAGCACCTTGGGGCCAGGGCATCGATATTCAGAGAGCACTTCAGCAGGTATCTTGCCCTGTAGGGACTACACAAAGACTATTTTTGAAAAAACACATTGTTCATAAAGACTGACACTGGCTCTAATCTATTCTGAGTGCACAAAATGAAACCCCAATAAGCAAATTACATCTTTATTTTGTCTCGTAAAGTTCATATTGATTCACCAAAGAGACCATCACAATCAAATGTGACACTGCAGATAATAAAGCCTGTTGGCGATAAACATTTATGCTGGTCTTAACAGCACATGACACGTTATATTTACAAAGAGGGGAAGAACACCTGGCTTTGTTGTGTTACCCTTAGGCAGATGTTTGTCTCTTCACTTTAGGCAGTGTATGAATATTTAAATGCAGAGCATAGAATTTGGCAGGCAAGGTTGAGCAGAATTTGTTAGCAGAAACCAAATGTGACTTATTGGAAATATGTAGAAATGCTCTCTGTTTGAGAAGCCGTAAAAACATTGGTATTTTCTTCCAGGCATATCATCCGATTCTCCATTTCACTTAACTTAATTATAAGTGTGAGGAGGTTCAAACAATGTAGTAAACTCAGTGTGTAGCATTCTTCTTGCAGAGGTAGACTCTGTCTCACAGTTGCCCACGGCTGTGTCTGATGAGAGTCTGATGTGTGCTGGACTGAGGCAATTTGGTCCATCTGCTGGGAGGCCGTGGAGATTGATGTTCAACTCGGTCAATTAACTCCATCATTCGGCTTGGGAGACATTCTGTACTGTACACACAGAAGAGGCGCTGCGAGAGATCCTTCTGGGGAGGAGTACTTGAGAAAGAAAGAAAGAAAGAAAGAAAGAAAGAAAGAAAGAAAGAAAGAAAGAAAGAAAGAAAGAAAGAAAGAAAGAAAGAAAGAAAGAAAGAAAGAAAGAAAGAAAGAAAGAAAGAAAGAAAGAAAGAAAGAAAGAAAGAGAAAGAAAGACTGTCATCTTCTGTGTTTTTTACTCAGGTTCGGATTGACGGCTTAACGGGACACATTCAGTTTAATGAGAAAGGACGAAGGACAAACTACACTGTCAGTGTGATGGAGCTCAGGCCGACGGGACCAAAGAAAGTAAGTACTTAAATATCAGGAAAAGGATTAGGAAGCTTGTCGATGTGACAGACTGTTTCACACTTTTCAGTTGGATTTTTTCACTTATAGTTTAAACAAAACATTTACAGACTTTATAAGCTCCAGTATGGTTATTGTTTAAGCAAACTACTCTTTCTTAACTAATGGCTCATTTCCACAGAGCGGTATGGTACAGTACAGTATGGTACGCAGTTATTGTTTTGATTGTCAGAAGTTGTGAATTGGACCAAAATACCAAACTGTACCACTTTTTGGTACCCTTCCATTGAAGGTACCTAACACAGTAGTCTGGTACCTAAAGGGTGGAGTTAGACTCACTGCAGAACATTGATTTGTTGAAAGAGAACCATCACTTGCGTGTGCTACAAGGGGAATGACAACACAAGAGGCGCCATTTTTTTCGGCTGTGTTTTTCCTTGCAGTCTGCAGTTTTTGCTCAAACAAGGTTTGTCTTCTTCTTGTGACTTCTTGTGCCGAGAAGCAAGAACAAGATCTGCTGTATTTCCTCCACTGTTGTTTACTGTGTCGCTCTCTGTTTTGCACAAGATTGACGTTGAGCCTTACTTTCCGGCATATAGCATATAGTTAGGGTACTTTTGGTGGTGGAAATGCAAGAATCGTCCCGAATCATACTGTACCGCTCGGTGGAAATGAGCCATAAATGAGCATGTAGTGTCTCCTGTGGGATATCTCAGAAAGGTTTCTGATGATGCTCAAGTTCCTGTCCCTGATTTGATCTTTTCTCAGGTGGGTTACTGGAATGAGGATGAGAAATTTGTGAGCACAGCGGCCTACATGCCAGGCAGTAATGAGACTTCCGGACTTCAGAACCGCACATATATTGTGACCACTATTCTGGTATGTCTTCAAATCATTTTTGTGATTTACTGGTTTAAACTTGTGCTGGTTTGAAAACACATTAAATGTTATTCTACTGTTCAAAAATGTTCACAGATTAAAAAAAATAAACAAATTAACAGGGGTGCCTTTAGATAACACCTACAGGAGTACAGTAGCCCATGCAGCCCTATTCAGCAAGAATGCATTAAACTGATCAAAAGTGGCAATAACGACTTGAGGAGCTTTCACATTGGATGAACCTTTTCATAGTTACTAGAACTAATAGCGGAAGTACCCGCTTTTTGGCATGTTCTCACACTGAAGACTAGAGTAATGGCTGTTAAAAATTCAGCTTTGCCATTACAGGAATAAACTGCATTTAAGAGTCCAAGCCCCTCTGACCAGGGCTCTTAGAATCTTCCTAATCTTCCCCCACATTATGGTGCCCCATGGTCAACTGCAACTACAGGAATTTGGATACAGCCCACCATCTAAAGATTGTTCTTCTCCATTTTTTATATCTTAGAATGGCTGATGCACCACCTCCATGTTTTTATCCCTCAGTATGATGATGGTAATGCTGTTCTGTGCAGATAAAAGCATGAAGGCTCTTCTGTGCTCTGTCTGTAAATTATTTCTCCGCCAGCCACAGTGTTTTCATCTTATACTTAAAGGGGACCCGTGGATTGAATTGCCTGCAGTGGACAAAAGATTAATTTTCTTTTCTTTATTCTGTTCGGCAGAGATCTTTGGGCTTTGCCTGCATTTTAGCGATTCTGTCGCAAGTTAGGCTTCAGAGGGCATTTATTAGCCTTTCATATGTGGACTGCCCATCTCTTTCCCAGCCAGAGAAAGGGCAAAGTGAGTGGACTGGCCTCCTGATGGAAGGACGTGGGGGGAATAGGTGATAGGTTGGGAAAAAACAGTAATGGATCAGCGTGTGGGTTAGGGGCTAAACGCTCACAAGGGTGTAGGATGGATTGCAGGAAATAGTCTGAGCTATGCTGTTTGTCCTACAGAGACTGTTTATCAGAGAGGCTGGGAATAGTGGCATCACCACGGGTGCTCTAAAGAATGATCTGTTTCTCTGAAAGACAGCATGTACTGTAGGGCATCTCGGAGGTCTGCATTAGCAGGTAATGTGGTGCTGCTGTTCAGGTCTGTTTCTAAGATGCATTGCAGCACAATATTTGCAGATATGACACCATTTTCAGGCATTTAATATTTTGAGGTTTGTTTCTGGAAAAGCTAAAAAAAAAAAAATATAATAAAATTAATAATATAAGTGGTTCTTTTCTATTCTTTGTCATCTCAGGCTATTTTTTTGTCCCTCCTCCTTACGCTTTTTCATTGTGAGCTCCTTAGGAAAGTCCTGTTACTGAGTGAGCTGTCAGAAGGGCCTCAGGTGTGGTTTGTGTTGTAATCTCCTCAGGATGTCCAATCTTTCTGAAATATCACAATTGAACTGCTAACTCATATTACAGACTTTCCACAAATAGAATCACCCTACACTTTCTACACAATTGATTGCCAGGTCTGTCTCTGATGCTTAAGAAAAGTCAACTGAAAATAAACCTGTCAAGTTCACCAAGTTCTAACAAACCACTATTTCTCATCTTCTTCGTCAACTATTTCTTACCCCAACTCTCAAAGTCTTAAAATATGGTTTCCATAGTGCTTACACTGTGTCTACTGGATTAGACTAAAACTAAATTGCTGTTATATTCAATGGGGCTGTCGACATCAGAAGTTCTCGCATTTGGTGTAGTGTGCCTTCAGTTCTGTCTTTTTTTTAATCTTATTTGCCTTGTCTGTCTTAAATTAAGTGTTTTTGCAGACATAATATGTATATTTAATATTGAAATGTAATAGTATAAAATATATAATGTAAAATATTCAAACATTAATTTGTAAACCAAAGGATTTTCATTGAAAATAAAGTAGGATACATAGTTATTCACATATTATTTTAGTCTTGAATCCTCAATGGTTAACGAAATGTCAGGTATGTTACACAAAAATAATGTTAATAGTTGTTGTTCACTTTATATGTCGCTCTACCTGTGTGTTCTGACTAGGAATCGCCATATGTCATGCTGAAGAAGAACCATGAGCAGTTTACAGGAAATGATAAATATGAAGGTTACTGTGTTGAACTGGCAGCAGAGATAGCAAAACATGTGGGGTACCACTACATACTCAAGATAGTGGCTGATGGGAAATATGGAGCCAGAGATGCTGAGACCATGATGTGGAACGGGATGGTGGGAGAGCTTGTCTATGGTGTAAGTGCTACATCTTATTTTCTTGCTACATAAATCCAGACCTGAATATCAGAGTGTTAAGGACAAATGCCAAAGAACACAATAGCGTTTTTACCAGTTATTCTGAGAAAACCAGACCTCATTAGAAAAGTTTTAGTAATTGACCAAACGACTTCATATTTTCACCTCAAGTATAATAACACAGAATGAGAGAAAAAAATCCTCCTGGAAAGGCATTTACTGTGGCGAAGATTATAGTTCCAACACAAATTTAATATCAGTGATCCACAAAACAGGCAGGAGCAACACACACTAAATGTGAACGTTGGACAAGGAGTGCAGGAGAAGGAACAGCTTAAGTAGTGAACACAAACAAGGATGATAAATTACACACAGCTGACACATATGAACTAATAATGACAGACAAGTGGCGGGAGTCCATGAACAAAACTAAACAGAATAGTGACAAGATGGAGGAGAGGTTAGAACAGGTCCGCTCTTCATTTACTTCATTTACTTTGCCCTAGATTGACTTCTTCAACTTCGTTGTGTAATTTAATAACATATTTAACAATATATACTTGGTATTTACTGCAATAACATCATATATTCCTCTGCAGAAAGCAGACGTAGCTGTGGCCCCACTGACCATAACCCTTGTCAGGGAGGAAGTCATTGATTTCTCCAAGCCTTTCATGAGCCTCGGCATCTCCATCATGATCAAAAAGCCCACCAAGTCCAAGCCTGGTGTGTTCTCCTTCCTGGACCCTCTGGCCTATGAGATCTGGATGTGTATTGTGTTTGCCTACATCGGCGTGAGCGTAGTGCTTTTCCTAGTCAGCCGCTTCAGTCCCTACGAGTGGCATGCAGAGGACTGTGAGGATGGAGCCGAGCAGAACCCTAACCAGCACTCCTCGTCATCCGCCCAACCGGGTCAGGGCCAACAGAACCAGAACCAGCAGAGTCAGGAGCAGACCAATGAGTTTGGCATCTTCAACAGCCTCTGGTTCTCATTGGGAGCTTTCATGCAGCAGGGCTGTGATATCTCCCCCAGGTGAGATGCCAGTTTGTGTTTTAGTTCTAACTGGTTTTGCTTTAGGATTTTATATTGGACATAAATGAAAGGTACATTTCACATAAAATATTTTTTTATTCAGTTGGTCACTGTTTGACAATTACAAAATGGTAACACTTTATAATAGTGTTCAGTTATAAGTCACTTATAAGTTATTAGTTAATGATGAACTAATAATTTACAAAACATGACTATACATTCATAAATTATTAGTAAGTGGTATGCTATATACGCCTATATTTGTATATAAGTGATGAATAGTTTACACTTTAGATTAGGGGATGCAGAGAGTGTTGTAAATGATTTCTTCATTCATTTAAACATCAACTATAACAGGTGTTGAGCACTTTGTAGTGTGTACTGCAGTGTAAGTGCTGACTGGTGAGAGTATAGACTACTGTCTTCTCTGACACACATGGAGTCTTTAAACGCTGTGCAGCTGATGTGATCTTCAGTGGAAGGTGGAACTGGTTCACATTATCACGGATCAAAGTATTTATTAAACCCACTTGATTCCCCTGACTGTAAGCCATTTATAAATGCTTATCCTCTTGAAAACAAATACATTACTCTTCTTACATGCATCCTGCATGTTTGTGCTTTGAACACAGGCCAGTTTATACTGATCATAATTTGTTCAAGATTAACATCTTAACAGCAAGTTTATTGAGACGATCATAAAACAAGTTTGACATAAATACTTAAATGATTTATAAGAGATAAACAGTGCATCAACTAATAACTCATTAGCCATTTACTATTGTTCTGTTTGATTTATTTCATGATTTACAATTTTTTTAAGATAACATACAGCTTTATTTGTATATCTTTAACATACCTCTTATTAATAAGTTATATTTATATAGTCATGTTTTGTAAATGATTAGTTCATCATTAACTAATAACTTATAAGTGACTTATAACTGAACGTTATTATAAAGTGTTACGCATAAAGTACTCATTTAGAAAAACATTGTAGGAAGTGGGAGGAGCAGGAAGAGCAGACCTTTTGAAATCTGTGGGAAGAAACCTGGTAAAATATAATAGGCTATATGTCCGTTCCAGTACATTAAATGACAATCTAGATCAATAGAGCACTCCCATTGTATATGTAGAACATAGTCAATGGAGCTGTATTCATTGCATGTGCTTGCAACTTTATTATATATCAATGATATACAATGTCATTACATGTCACTGGAGTGTAAATCCGGTATATGCTGAGTTTGTAGATGGCTAGCGTTCCAAGCAGGCGTTAGCTGCTAAATACACGTAAACAAAAGAATATATAATGTGAAACTATACAGACGTTTCTACAGTGATCATTTGATTACACAATTGAAAACAATTTAATACAAACCTTAATTTCATTCAGTAAGATTCTCCTTTGGAAGTTTTCTCTCAGAATAGAACACAAAATGACTGTTGACAAATTTATGAAGTTTTAACAGGTTCGGCACAGATTATTCAACATTGTGTTACACAGACCCAGCTCTGGGTGGATATGTGAGGTGGTTCATCATTTGTATTGTCACTCAAAAACTGCCCAGTACCTGAGTAAAAACAATAAAAATAGATCAATAAAATGACCCAACAGATTGAACACAGCATTTGGGTTCAAATAACCTAGCATTTTATTTATTTTTTTTTAGATATTTATTAATTGGTTTATAATCGATTTCTAAATTTTGATTGGTTCATGCACTCTTAACGCCTATTGTGTCATTTGGGTTGTATTTTCTTTTATTTTGCTTAGTTTTGTTTATAATTCTTTGAGTATGAGGGCATGTTATGGCTTCTACCAGTACCAAGTGACAGATGAATTCCATAATACCATAAAGTTTGTTTGGGCACACACACACATACACACACAGCCTTTTACGTCAGCAGAAAATGAAAGGGAAAGCAATTTCCTTTTATTATTTGATAAGCTGTTTATTTTGCTCTGCTACATTATTATATGGTTAGTTGCATTTCATTATGATGATTTCTTCATCATGTCTCATTTTATGTTTCGATTTCAGTTTCAAATGACTCAATGGTTCACAGCAATCGTATATTTCCTAAATGTTTGGAGTTTAGTGATTTCTCAGTGGTGCTGCTGTTGTGTGGCTCTTGGTAGATTACTGATTTGTGTTTGCAGTTTAGTAATTTCTCATTTGCACAGCTGGTTTGTGGTATATGGCAGATATTTCTGAAGATCAGTTGCACATCCACTTGGACCGGACACAGCAAGCCTAATGCCACAGTGTCTAATGAGAGGAAGACAGCAGCTCTTTGAAAGGCAGATTAAAGTGCTGTGAGTGCTATATTGGAGCCTTCCACTCTGTGCTGCTGGTGCGCAGGGCCAGAAATTAAGTGCCTGTCTCTACACAGTTGCTGGACTCTCAAAGGTCACCAATTAAAAACCTAATTAATAGGGGGTGAAGCTGGCAACATGAGGTCAATGGCTGTGGGTTTTAAGGGCACGGGGAGGGAAAGTGCAGTATGTCTCAGAGAGAGAAATGTCAACGGCTGAGTTCAGGCACCAGACAGCATTTGCACCTGTGGGCAACACATTGAAGTCTCGTTGATGCTTAAAGCTACATTCCAGATGGATATCCTAGATTCCTGGCTCTGCAATATAATTAAACGTCTGTCTGATCTGTGAGTCTCTTTTGAAAAGTTGAAGAGGGTTTAAAATGTGTGGCTGTGTTCTGTTCCAACATATAGTGACTTAAATTGCATTCAAGATAGATAGCCTATATATATTTAAACCATTCATGTTTTCTCTGTGAATCATAGTTCTAAACTTGCCACTTAAGATATCTAATTTTGGTCAAAATCGGAGGCAGGATCACCCATATCACATGTAATAATCCTGTCATTGTTATTGTAACAATCTCAGTTGTTAGACAATGTGGAAGAAATATTGATTTATTAATTAACATATTTCATTCAGTATTGAAAATTGTCAATAGAAATAGTTCAGTGTAGTAGAAGACTAATTGAAAGACTTCACACATATTTGTAACAGTTTAGTCCACTGGAGGCAAGTTGAAGTGATGAACCCAAGTGCAGTTTATTTACATGAGAAACGTGAACAGATACAAAGCAGACGATGACTTGAACAGACTTGAAACAGACTAGAACTTGATCCATGAACAGACTTGACTAAACCATGACAGACACTCACCAACCGCGGTTACAGGGAACAATACTCAACCCTCAAAAATGCACCCAGTAGCTTTTTGCCTCCTGCAACTTTGTCAAGGTGACAGTCCCGTTGAGGACTATGTTGAAGACTTTTGTGAACTCTGTCACTACATTTTATTTGATGCATTTTTGCTCAATGCTTCCTGGTGGGAAAGTCCTCTGGTCCCTGGAGGAGTATATTGATCATGCCCTTCAGTTGAGTGGCTCATCATTTACTCTGGATGTTGTGGATGAGGAGGAGCCCCACAGTCCCACAGTGTCTGCCATGCCTGATTTTGTTCACATCATGCCTGCCAAGCCTGATTTCGCTCACGTCATGCCTGCCAAGCCTGATTTCGTTCACGTCATGCCTGCCCAGCGACAGCCTGTCCATGTCCAGAGCCAAGCGACTTCTCCTGTCCACGTCCAGAGCCAAGCGACGTCTCTTGTCCACGTCCAGAGTCCAGCAACGTCTCATGTCCACGTCCAGAGCCAAGCGACATCTCCTGTCCACGTCCAGAGTCCAGCAACGTCTCATGTCCACGTCCAGAGTCCGGTGACATCACTTGTCCACGTCCAGAGTCCAGCGATGGCTCAAGCCCCTGACCAGCATCCAGAGATGGCTCCAGCCACTGACCAGTGTCCAGAGATGGCTCCAGCCACTGACCAGCGTCCAGAGATGGCTCGCCAGCCCCCGACCAGCATCCAGAAACGGTTCCAGGCCCCCTGCACGGGCCTGGCCCGCCATCCAGCCCCCAAGACCGCCCTCCTAGACTTTTTGTTAATATACTTTGGGTTTTGTTGGGCGTTGGGAGCCGCCCATAGAGGAGGGGATCTGTCACGGTTTGGGTTTTGTTCATGTTTCATGTTCGTATTTTGTCATGGTCACTGTCATGTTTCCTGGTTTTGTCATGTGTTCCTGTTTGTCATGTGATCCTGCCATGTGCTCCATTGTCATGTATTCCCTAGTCTCTTGTGTCATGTTGTCATTGGTTCATTTAGTCATGTGGGTTCTCAGTTCTGTTCTGTCATCGGTTCATTGTTTGATCATTGTTCACAGGTGTGTCTTGTCTAGTCATTAGTCCTTGTATTTAAGCCCTCATGTTTGCCTTGTTCCCTTGTCTGGTATTAACATTGTAACCTGCTGTTTGGTGAGTGGGTTCTGTTAGCAATGCTAGTGTTTGTTTCATGGTTGGATCTTTTGAATAAACTGCATTTGGGTTCGCAAGCTTGCCTCCAGTGGGCCTTATCATTACAATATCACTACATTAGTTTAGAAACATTTTAATGCCAAACTGTAGTGGGATCAATTAAATGCATTTGTGCGCTTTTATGTGAGGAGCTGTTTGTATGATATGAAATTGATGTCTAGGTTGGACATTTTTAAATTAGTCACTTTGGAAGTTTTGTTTTAATTTAAATTCTTCCTTAAAGCATTTGTCTGTACCGTAGAGAGCAAGGGAACTCAATGTGATTTGGAACGGAGCTTCTATCTTTCTGTCATTTCATCAATATAGCAATAATTGTACCTTTCTTTTTTTGGTGGTGACAATTACTACTATAAGCATAATTACAGATGGGTATGTTGGCAGGGAGTCATTTAAAAAAAAAGAGATGTGATGAGTAAATCATGAGTTCAGTTTCATAGGTAACATCTCACACATTTTTAAAATGGGTTTTATTTTATGTTCAGCAGCACCTGTATGGCAGCACACACTTTACGTACCGTAAGTGCTTGCTTGTTGTTGTTATTATTATATCATTATTGGCATTCAGTTGATTTGTATACGAGAGAGCAATTGTGTTGATCCTTTTTTTTTTTTTTTATTCTCAAAGGCAGCTTTTCCCCTAAAATGTTTATAACTGACTGTCCTGCACAAGCTAGTTTGGTTAGGCGTCACTGTCCACACATACACACACGGGTAATAATGGAACAATAGTTTTAAACAAATTTTTTTTAAATACTTTTTTACTATTATTACTATTAACAGGATCTCCATAAGTTCATATAAAAGACTTTTGTTATAAGAGACAGTAAAATCAACTTCGTGCATCAAAACCACTCCTTTCCACTTTCCAAACATCTCAGTCTCTGAGTAACATGTAATTTCTTTAAGTTACAAAATAAACTTCATTCTGTAAAATAAGTATAATTAACTAAGCAAAAACCATTTCAAACATCTCCAGCACATTTTATAATGACCCAAAAATCAAACCTAGTTTTCCCCTTTCACTCGTTATCACGGCCATAAACTCAGGCTGGCTGTCGGTTGGAATATTAGAACTAAAAACATTGATTGACATAACACTCATGGGCATCAGTCACTTCACTGAATACTTTCCTGCTAATAAATAAATAATTATTACCTTACAATCCACATCATTTGAAATAGATGTCTGTCAAAAAATATGTCCACAATACATGGTATTATTTACAAGAAGCAGAGGTTCAGGGAGGATATGCATTTTCTGGAAAACCCACACTACTGGATGTTTTGACTACGATTTCCGAGTAGAGGGTGAAAATGGTACTCTGAGCGGCTTCAACATGCTGTCTGTCAGAGACTATAACGTGCATAATACATAACACAGGTGAGAATACATTTGTTCTTCACTCACTGAAATGGAATCATAATGATCAGGGAACTGAGTGAAATACTTCACACTGCTTACTAAAGAGAATAAACACCAATCCAATTGAAAAACTTTGCCAGGTTAGTGAACCTCGTTCAACGTGTTGGTAACAATGAAAAACCGTAGAAATGAACTGACAACTAGGACACAACTAAAACACATGACAACCCAAATCAGAAACAAACCCAGAGTATCCCTTACAGATTCTGACATTGCTGATTGTAATATTTTCAACCATTTTCTATTCTTGGCTTTTTTTTTTTTTTTTTGGCATCCATTTGGCAATAGATTGACTGTTAAATGAGTGATCTTGAGATGAGTCCCTGTCATCCAATTTGATTCTCATATGCTGATGTAATATATATTCTAAACTTGACAGGTGAATTAAAATTATTTAATTTAAAAATATATTATTATTGAAAGTGCTGCCTAATCGTTGTTTATACATTCTTTTCAGGATCTTTGATAAATGGAAAAAATTAATTTAATTAAGTTATTTGTTTAAAAATTAAAAGTGTGAAAACTCCAAGAAACTCCAACTAATCGGCCTAACAGTCAATTAAACTATTTATACTCTTATCCCACAATGCAGTGAAATATTATTATTTATTTATTTAGGTAATTTGCTGTGTTGCTATGGAAAGTGCCTTAAACTGCACTGATTCAAAGTGATAAGTCTTGTACAATCCTGCAGTGTACAGTGTGTCATCCAGCATATCAGAACTTACAGACAGTATATGTCTCTGTGAACTCCTATGAACTGATCGTATACTGTCTCTGCAGTGGTGCTGAAATGTCAGCAGTGTGAGAGAGTGCAGCACGCCACTTTCCTGTGGATATCTCCTGTGATGGGGCACAGAGCGGCTTCAGAGGATCTTAATTAGACCGTGTCATTTCTCCCTGTCATTTTTTTCGCTGCGACTCAGACTCTGCAGAGTGGAATCGACAATGTTGTAGTGATTATACCTTCTCTCTCCATGTCACTGAAGTTATATAAACGAGAGGACAGGTTGTGGATAGCATGTCCCATTGTGGTTGAACATACTTCACCGTCTAGAGCACGTCACCTCAGACATTGCTGTATGAGCAGACATGCATGACTGGATATTCGCAGTTCTGTTTGTGTGATGACATTTAATTAGTGGCGAAAGGAGAGAGTGGACGATAGAGCGAGTGCGGCAGCAGCATTAACGACTTCCATTATGCTTCTTTAATCATGGGCAGTCAGAGCCCCTTTCCTCTGTGATCATCTGCATGTGAATTTACACACTTACTCCTCCTGTCTAATGAGCGCTGATACTGAATGGTGAGTGGTCTGGCCGGTTGATGGTAACAGTCAGACTATGGTTTGCCCCTTCATGTGCTATTTATTCTTTGAGAGAAAAAAATCCTTGTTCAAATGTCAGACCTGTCACTCAGACCTCCCCATCGGGCCTAATTTATGCAAGCCACTCAAGATAATGTTTATCTCCTAACACAGGTGGGCCCACAATCTCATATCTTACACTGTCTCATATCTCTTCTCTTCTCCTCTATATATGAAATTGTATGTATTGTAAGATTTGTAAGATTTTTTTTATGTTTTTAAAATAAGTATATTATGCTCAGCAAGGCTGCTTTATTTGATCGGAAATAGGAAAAACAGTCATATTGTGAAATATTATTGCAATTTAAAATAACTACTTTCTATTATTTTTTTCCTAATTTTCAGCAGCCATTAATCCAATCTTCAGCCACATGATAGAACATAAAGTAAACTTTTAAAGTGAGAGTGCACCCAAAAGTGAAAATTACCCCATGATTTACTCACCCTTAAGCCATCCTAGGTGTATATGACTTTCTTCTTTCAGACTAATACAATCAGAGTTATATTAAATGTCCTGGTTCTTCCAAACTTTATAATGGCAGTGAATGGGGTTGAGATTTTTAAGCCCAAAAAAGTCCATCCATCATAAAAGTAATCCATACGACTAAGGGGATTAATAAAGGCCTTCTGAAGCGATATATGTTTGTGTAAGAAAAATATCCATATTTAAAATTGTATAAACTAAAATGACTAGCTACTGACAGATAATAAGCTAGTTATTTTAGTTTATAAAATAAAAAAGTTACACTTGACTGCATACATGACACATCAACGAACGCAGAAGCACAGAGGATAGAGCAAAACAAAACACCGGTCACGAATTAGAAGTCTAAAACGAGAATTTTTAAAGAGACATGTCGGCGGATTTCAATATAAGAGAATCGGAGCTTGAGTTTGTTGCCCAGCCCTATTTATTTGAACCGTGAGAGGCATCGAAGCTTACGCTACTTCTACATCCTACGCCATACATCGCGTCAGGAGTTACTCTTTTGGCGTAAGTCAATAGATGTAGATAGAAACAATAGTTAATAATAGATATATTAGATATAATAGATATTTTTCTTACAAAAACCCATCGGTTTGTTTCAGAATGCTTTATTCCTTTATTAATCCCCTGGAGTCGTATGGATTACCTTTATGATGGATGGATTCACTTTTTTAGACTTCAAAATCAGGAGCGCCATTCACGACTCCTCTGGTTTACTCCTCTGACCTCTGCTGTACCTCCTTCACTCCTGATCCTTTAGTCTTTATTTCTTGTTGTTTCTTGTGTTCTATAGAATCACACAGTGGGTGGGTCCAGGTGATCTGTACTAAGCAGAACCTATAGTTGAGTGTTTGATGGACCCTCTTACACTGATGGGACAAGGATCTTTCCCGTATCTCCCAGTGCTCTGCCCACAATGGTATATCAAAAGTCATCTAGTGTCATTACACCAACACACACACACATACAGCTACACTTTAATGGCCCACATAACACCTGCTACAGTGATTAACTTTGTAGAGGATAAAATATTGCTCTTTTCATCATTTTCATGATGGTTTTTGTGTAGTTCTGCAGCAGTTTCTTCAGTGGTTTGAGTGAGAAAATTACACCATTATGAAGTCCGTCTCCCTCGGTCCGGAGGAGGGCACAGGGACGCTCATAGGGTTCATGACCAAGCCTCCTTGATCCTCTGGCGCCGGGCCAGGTTTTTTGCGGCATTCATGTTGTAAACCAATGCTGCCTCTCAGTCTTTTTGCCACTTTCTTTTTTTTTTTTTGCTTCAAATGTGCAATGACATGTAGGCTACAGTGTACAAGAGAGAATTTTTGCCCCTTTTTTTTGTTTTTTTGCTTCGAATGTGCAATGACGCGTAGGCCACAATGTACAAGATAAAATATTTGTCAGTGATGCTCAGCATCTGTTGTGCACCAAAATCCTCTGCCTGTCATGGTTATATTCTTTCCTGTTTAGTTTCGGTTAGGTTCCAGTGATTTAATTATCCTCAGCTGTGTCTTATTTACTTCCTGATTATCCCCTGCATATATACTCCCTGTTCAGTTTCGTCTTTTGTCTGTTATTTTTTGTGTTCAATGTGGTTGTTATTCTCCTGAGTTTGACATTTTATTAAAGACAAAATGTATTTTTAATCATCTCCTTCGAGCACATCTATTTACATAGCCATTTGTTGCACTGCCTGACTTTTTTCTCAGAATTTCGAGATTTAAACGTGCAATAGTGAGTTATAAAGTCAGAATTGCAAGATATAAAGTCAGAAATGCGAGATATAAAGTCGCAGTTCTGACTTTTTTTTTTCTAGGAATTGTGAGATATAAACTCGCAATTGTGAGTTATAAAGGGAGGGGGTACTTTTCTGTCAGATTTACAACTTTATAACTCATAATTGCGACTTTATATCAAACGAGAAACTAGACACTGACAGTGTTTTTCATGTTAAAAGAGTAAAGCTGCTTGATTTTAAGCAATCTATTGTATAAAGTGATATATAAATAAACGTGACGTGACTACTGGGATGCCGTAGCTTGTGCAAACATATCCACGTTGCTATGATCAGATGCTTTTCTTTTGCTTTATTCATATATTTGCTGTTTTCTCAATTTTGTTGAAAGAACGAAAAAGAACTTCACCTTGAGTATATCAGGGCCTTAACACCTCACTGTACCTCAAGACCTTTCTCCCATATTTACAGAGAAACTGCAGATCTACCAGTATGTAAACATTTGAAAGTGACTCCCATCAGCACAGAACTGCAATCTAGAGTGACATAAAAGTTGCATGAATTTTGATATGAATGTTCATACTGAGGTCACATTGCAAAATATTGGACCTGTATCTGATCTAGGAACACATGGAAGTGGCCCAAATCAGAATTGAAAAGATCAGATTCCATTTGGTTTGTGTTGTTTCACATGGTTATGAAAATAAACATCTGAGTGAAAAAAAAAAAGAGCAAAAAGAAATTGGATTTGGGCCACTTTTGCCTGCAGTCGGATTGTAGCCATGTTTGGCAATACAGATTGATGTTTTAAATTCAGCTTGTCATTTTAGTTTAAGCACTTAAGTTTAAGTTTAAGTTTAAGTTTCCTTGATGTTTCCTTTTAACAACTATTCTTTGTTTGCCAACATGCGTGTCATTCTTTATGTTGCTTTTAGTTAATCCTACATCATAGTCAGATATCCTTACAGACTAAATTAAAATACACTCACCTAAAGGATTATTAGGAACACCATACTAATACTGTGTTTGACCCCTTTTCGCCTTCAGAACTGCCTTAATTCTACGTGGCATTGATTCAACAAGGTGCTGAAAGCATTCTTTAGAAATGTTGGCCCATATTGATAGGATAGCATCTTGCAGTTGATGGAGATTTGTGGGATGCACATCCAGGGCACGAAGCTCCCTTTCCACCACATCCCAAAGATGCTCTATTGGGTTGAGATCTGGTGATTGTGGGGGCCATTTTAGTACAGTGAACTCATTGTCATGTTCAAGAAACCAATTTGAAATGATTCGAGCTTTGTGACATGGTGCATTATCCTGCTGGAAGTAGCCATCAGAGAATGGGTACATGGTGGTCATAAAGGGATGGACATGGTCAGAAACAATGCTCAGGTAGGCCGTGGCATTTAAATGATGCCCAATTGGCACTGAGGGGCATAAAGTGTGCCAAGAAAACATCCCCCACACCATTACACCACCACCACCAGCCTGCACAGTGGTAACAAGGCATGATGGATCCATGTTCTCATTCTGTTTACGCCAAATTCTGACTCTACCATCTGAATGTCTCAACAGAAATCGAGACTCATCAGACCAGGCAACATTTTTCCAGTCTCCAACTGTCCAATTTTGGTGAGCTTGTGCAAATTGTAGCCTCTTTTTCCTATTTGTAGTGGAGATGAGTGGTACCCGGTGGCGTCTTCCGCTGTTGTAGCCCATCCGCCTCAAAGTTGTGCGTGTTGTGGCTTCACAAATGCTTTGCTGCATACCTCGGTTGTAACGAGTGGTTATTTCAGTCAAAGTTCCTCTTCTATCAGCTTGAATCAGTCGGCCCATTCTCCTCTGACCTCTAGCATCAACAAGGCATTTTCGCCCACTGGATGTTTTTCCCTTTTCACACCATTCTTTGTAAACCCTAGAAATGGTTGTGCGTGAAAATCCCAGTAACTGAGCAGATTGTGAAATACTCAGACCGGCCCGTCTGGCACCAACAACCATGCCACGCTCAAAATTGCTTAAATTATCTTTCTTTCCCATTCTGACATTCAGTTTGGAGTTCAGGAGATTGTCTTGACCAGTAACTGCCATGTGATTGGTTGATTAGATAATTGCATTAATGAGAAATTGAACAGGTGTTCCTAATAATCCTTTATGTGAGTGTATACTATCAAATATGTTTTAATGAGAAGATAAAGTTTTATGAGGTTTTTTTTTTTTTTTTTTCTTAATGCATTGTTTAACAATCCTCCTGGAGATAAAAAAAAAAAAAAAAAAAAAAAAACGAACATAAGAACAGGAGCAGCAACAGTTTTCTTTTTAATTATCTTCAGTGAAGCAGTCCCTAGAGCAGTCCCACTTAGACTTTGTTTTGCAGTTCTCTCTGCATTTCCTAGGAGTTACATCGCTTATTAGTTATTTAGAGAAACTGCCTGAGTCACTGTCCAGCGTTCTGCATGTTAACTTGCACGCTCATGATCTGCCTCACATCAGCTCATATATTTCCACCAAAACAACTGTCTTCCTGCTCTATTAACTTTGTTCAAGTAATGAAATGAGATAAATTATATGAGGACATGGGCAAAATGTATAATTTTATGGCTTTATTAAAGATCCTCCTTTCCTAATACATTTTATATTTTCCATGTAGCATTAACAAAACTATATGCAATAGAATATTATATAAATTCTTGAAAGGACAACTCACCCAAAAATGAAAATTCTGTCATTATTATCTCATCCTCATGTCATTCCGAAAAAGGTCCAATGTTGTTTGGTCGGCATTGGCATTCTTTGTGTTCTACAGTAGAAAGACATTCGGACCCACTTTATATTAGGTGGCCTTAACTACTATGTACTCCACATTTTAAAAATGACCTGTATGTAATTACATCTGTAATTCATTTCTGTAGTTACATTTATAATTACACTGTTGGCCCTTCCCTTACACCTAACCCTACCCTTAAACTTACCCATACCACCACACCTGCCCCTAACTTTACCCGTATCCACCTCAATATCAGCAAAAGTGTACAACAATACAGTATGAACACAATAAGTACATTGTACTTATTTTTTAATGTAAGTACATAGTAGTTAAGGCCAACTAATATGAAGTGGGACCAGACATTCAAACAAATTTGGAACAACATGAGGGTGAGACAGTTTCATTTTAGGGTGAACTATCCCTTTAAAAAAGTATACCTGTTCATTGTAATACTTACCTTCATGATTACACACATACAATTTGTTGTTTACTGTGTGTTTTGATTATACTCTTTAAAGGTATAATTATGAATATGTAAGTATAAGTATTAGTATGCCCATGTCAATGTTATGGAAAAGAGAGAATTTTAATTCAGTAAAAAGTAATAAATTACTTTTAAAAAAAGTAATGGGTTACTTGTTGCATTAAACAGGTAATCTGATTACGTAATACTATTATTGTCATGCTAAACTGTGGCTGTAATGAACTGCACAATTATCAGAGATGATACAAACAGTCTTTAATATAATACAAAAACGGGTATACACGGGAGAATATCAAGGAGAAAACACACAACCACTTAACTAAAGACAACACGGAACAATGAACAGACAGAACTCAGAGTATAAATACACAGGGGTAAACGAGGAAACTAAATGAGCAACATGTGAACTTAATTAGTGACTAACAGGCACACACTAGGAAACTGGGTCAACATACAAATGGCAGGGAACAGAACAGAACTGAACCAAGTCACAGTGAAACTAAACAGACTAAAACATAACTCTTAGACTTCTAATGTGTTACCCCCAGTGCTTAATTTGTAAATTCCGAAAACTCGGAACAACGGGAGGGGATGGATCCGGCAAGTCAGTGAGGTTGGGAAAGGTAACAGAACATAGCCTATACCGTAAGGCCTATATATCTCAGTCTGATTTCTGTCCAATTATTGTAATGCACATTTTGAGAATTTTAGGATTCTTCCAACATAGCCCTTGACATTTGTATGGAAAACTCTAGCCATAGTCATTTGTGTGTGGGTGCTTACAGGTATATGCTACGGAGGTTGCTGCTCCAGCAAATGGGCATAGCAGCCGTTTAAGTCCCCATATGAGCTATTTCATCAATTCTTCTGTGTATCCTCACAGCATTTATTAAAACGACGTCCAACAACACAAATAACTAAAACCAAAGCAATGTGCTCCATGATCCATCACGACAAGATGTTCCTTCAATGTGCATAATGCAGTGGATGGAAATGCACAATAATTTACCTTTTCTTTAGTGGAATATTTAGAAAAGAGCATACAAAATGTGAAACATTTTTGATGAAGACTCAGTATCGGGTTTTTTTTTCAATAGCGAATATGCGAATAGCAGTCAAATCCAGTAGATCATCGTCAAAACATGACATGGACCACTTTGTTGTAGGGGCATTTCTTCCACTTCTTAATACTTTTTTTTTAATACATTTAAAATGTATATATCAAATTATTGTAACATTATCATTATTATTTTCCTGAACATATGTACGTACATTACATAAATATCTTTCAGTGATGTATGATGGGGGATCCCAGAAACAAGGTGCCGGATTGGATTTCAGAGGTGCCGGATCCGGCTTGTTATGGCACAGATTAAGCCCTGGTTACCCCCAAAATTGGCTATTTATTTATTTATTTATTTACTTAGTTCAGAGCTACTAAAGTGTTGGTCCTCTGTGGGTGGTGTTAGACATTTTAGATGTACAGTTTGTCAGAGAGACAGTTCAGAGTTTAGAATAACAGATATTCAATGTCAGACAGATGAAAAGAGAAAAAATGTAGTGGACAAACAGTGGGCTTCTCCAAGCTACACAGAAGCATGCTGGCCATAGACGGGGTTCAGTCATTTGAGTGTCGACACAAAAGCTGCTCGGTGACAAAACCCACCTCAGCCGCCCGTTTGGAGAGAAGAGAGTGCTACCATGGCAACGCTGAAAGACATGGGTGTTTCCTCTGGAGTGGCACAGCTCACAGTGTGAGAGCACTGCTGACTGAGTACCACCATCCACTTGTGTGTGTGAGCGAGTGTGTGTGTTGGGGGGAGGCAGGCTTAGCCTACATTATAGGGACCAAATGTCCCCAAAAAAGATGGAAGAACAGGGAAATAATGTTTCAATGACAGAATAATGTCTCAATAAAAAATCAGAAATTTAAAAAGGTTTATGTGACTGATAGGTTTCGTTATAGGAAATGTAATTAGCGCTCATGTCAATGAAACGTCCCCACTGTAGAAAGCCATGTGTATTTAAAGCTGGTTTATGTGCCCTATTGGTGTCTGTAAAGTCATAATTTGCATAAGAAAGTATGATTTCATTGCTTGTCATGATTTATCAGGGGGTGATTTGTGTTTTTAGATGCATATTGTATATAATGCTGCTTCTAGATGTGTGCTTGTTGGTGCAGGGAGAGTCAATAGCCACAAATATCTGTGCCACCTTCAGTAGTGAGTTATCGGAACAGGGCAGAGCAGAAGATTATGGCTATAATTTATATAGCTCAGGAGGGCAGTTCTATCTCAGCAATGGATTTCATAAGATACTTACACATCCATCTAAATAAGAGACTCTGAGCCAAGTGTGTTTTATAAAGATCTGTGAGATTTATGAAACGAAAAGTGCACATATTAAAAAACAACACCGAGTCACATACATGTGCTCTGCAATGAGCATATTTTGCAGACATTAGGCAAATCACTCAGTTTTTCTCTCATTTAATTGCAGTCGTTTGCTGTAAACTGCATTTGCATAATCATCTCATTCCATACATGCAGAGCGTAAATACTGACCTCATGAGGAAGAGGAGCGGCAGCATGGATTTAAGCAAGGAGAGATTCTGACATGTGACCAGGAATGAGATCAGTGTGCCAGCTTCACACCCCTCAAACGGTGCCCGGCAAAAGATGTCAAACAACATCAGAGCACTGAGCTGCAATTCCCTCTGCCAGCTTCAAATTTCTGGTGCCCGAGCCTCCTGTGCACATTTTGCCTGTGGTATATTTGCAGTTTGACTCGGGGGTTTTCACAGCCTGCTGGTGTTTTTCAGGAGTGTAGGAATTATCTGAAAATTGGGATGGAAACATGCATATTATTAGCTTGGCTCGTGAATATTAATTAGGTGATTAAATGATTTGCTTTAAGTGCACATACTTTAAGTGGGCACTAGCTGGCTATATAAGGATTAGCACTTATTGATTGTGCTTTCGTTCATTCAGTCGAATGCTGATACAGCCAGTTGGCAAAGGCTTCTGTCTGAGCTTAAAGCTGTTGTTTTATGCCGCAGGCTACAAATTTTTTTTTTTTTTTTTTTTTTCTTTACACTGCAGCCAAGCAAAACAAAGCTCTTTAAATATAATGATTGTTGCCACAAAAAAAAAAAAAAAAAAAAAAAAAAAAAAAAAAACGGTGGGTCTCAAACTCAGTATAAATGTGCTTGTGTAGATTTATTCTGAAATGCATTCAAATAATGAATACTTTATATTTCTAACTATTTAAATAAGCAATAACTAATAATTATTTAAACAGTATATAACATATAATAGTATAGTTACCAGTGTTCGTTTTAGTATTATTATTATTATTATATTATTATAGTATTTATTATTACTTTGAAATAGCTTTCTTTTTTCCTGTTTTCTTTTCATTTTTGTTTAAGTTTTAGTCATTTTATTTTCATTTTATTAGTTTTTGTTTTTATATATTTATTTCTATTTAGTTTTATTTTCATTTCAGTTGTATTTTTGGTAATGTTAGTACTTACATTTATTTTCAGTTAGCGGCCAAGGCAACATTTCTTATGTTCCTTTAAGTTTTTCTATTTCTTTCATTTTAAGCTTTTCATCTAATACTTATATTTTACTTTAGTTCATATTCTTTCTATGTAAAGTAAGATGGTTCACATTTACTGTGTGCCGCATTCTGCAGTGTTTCAATAATCAAGCTGTTATTAAAATCACAATATGGTGACATTACTAATCAAAAGACATCACTTAGTATTGAGTCATCCACTTTATTTTCTCAAATAAATGTACTTCAGTATGCCTCCATATTTGATTCTTGTTATGTATGTATGTAATGTATGTTATGTATGTTATGTATGTTATGTATGTTATGTATGTTTGTATGTTTGTATGTATGTATGTATGTGTGTGTTTAAAGGTAATTAGCTAATATGAATTATGAAGCTGTATAAACAGCAAACACAACACATCAGCATCTTCATCAGACCAGTTTAGCATTAACTCAACACACTTCGGCAAGTCCTGTTGTGAATCATTTTTATGGTGTAGCTTGGTCACACTGAATATTGATTTACCAGCATCATTACATTATAATACAGCTGTGTACTAAACCATTCAGCTAATAAATTTCTCATCCTACAGTAGGAGCTCACATGGCTTTCGGTACACAGCTAGATTTGTAAACACATTTCACGCAATGAGAGAACATGGAAATGAAATATAGACATGAGCAAGAGTCTTGGATTTTTAAATCAATCTCAACAGAGTGCAACAAGTGCAATATTTTTTCCCATAGGGATTTGAAAAGGTAAGTCACAGGACTACAAACTTTGATTTGATCGGACAAAAATACAAACGTACAATACTGTGTACTTAATGGTTTTAGTTAGGGAAAGAACTACACTCCCATGAAGCATTGCGAACAGCATAATCGAATTAAAAACAATGGAAAAAACTACTCATTTACAAATGTTGATTGTATAAAAACAATATATTTTAAGTTTATTGCAAAGTATATGCCTCTACAAACATTTCAATATTTTAAGGGTGTAGGGAGATTACATCATTTGCAATGCTTCATGGGAGTGGGCGGAGCTAAAGAGCTATTTTGGAGCATGTTGTTTTTTCGACTCTTTCCTTTTTACTGTATTAGAAAGAATTTAACTTTTCTTTTTTTTGCACGTCATGTCCGGGGCTCCGTAGTAATTTTCTGTACAGCACCAGAAGCAAATACCATTGCTTAACAACCTCGTAGCAAAGTCTGTCTTTCTTTAAAGGTTAAGTTATTGTTCAAAAGAAAATGAATTGAGTTTTTACTTCTGGAACCCAACCTTTTCACTCTATAGACCTGTTAGCTACACTGTAAAACAGAATGATTTTTCAAAGTGGTATACTATTTCTGTCAGGACCACTATCGTCAAAGATGACTGACAATTCACATATAGTTTGGATTAGTGGTATACCATATATAGTTCTATTCTGGGCGAGAACTCTTTGCAGCCATGCAGCCTTTATGGATAAGAGCAGGGAAGGCAGTGATAATCCCCCTAGGGTGAACAGAACAGAACCAACATAAATGTATTGCAGATATCATTAATGTTCAGTAATTTAATGTACAACATAATTTAAGACAAATTAGTTGGAGGAATATCAGAAGGCCAATTCCTGACTGGACGAGAGGAGGAACAGAGGTGGTTAATGGAGGAGGTTAATAAGCTCCTGAGTGACATGATAAAGCTGCTGATAATATTGAATGGGCCTCATATATAGGGATGCTGTGATAAGTGTTGTATTCCTATATGTACACAGCTGAGAGTCAGCTGATGCAGGCTTGACTGACGTGACATTAATGTGTCACTTGCTGTTTTTTGTAATTATTTTTTAAATGTTTTTGAAATTTCTGAGTGAAAAGTTTTTCAAAGAAATCTTACACCAACTATTTTCAGTGTATGTATCCTAGCCATCCCCTATCAAGGTGGATTCACCATGTAGACCGTTAACCCCGCTCTTTACTCCAGCAGAGAGAGAAGATTATGCAGCCCGGCTGCCAGGAACTCAGTTTATGCCTTCTTGTCCTGCAGGTAGACCATTAAGAACTCCCTCAGAGACATTAAACTGATCTCATATGCCTGTCTGAGCTTCATTCAGGCCTTGGGATTAGAGACCACCCCTAGAGATCTGGCAGAAACTAAGATGTTTAAAAAATATTCTTGTCGCATGGTGTTCTGGCCAGGATTTAGCCAGGGGTGAAATTGTTTTTCCTTTTTTTTTTAACCTTGTAAAATTGGAATTTGTGACCGGAGATATCTCAGTCCAGCCTTTGAAGAATAAAATCAAGTATCCGTTATGCTCTTTCTTTTAAATATATATTTATTCACCCTTTTGACAATCTCTGCCCTTTGAAAGGGTTCACGGGTCCTTGCCTTTATATTTCTGTTTGTTGCAATCTCGACAGCCTTTCATCACGATGGGCTTCGCCTCCCTCACAGCTTAAACGATTAAACCATGCATTTGTTTTTGTTCATGTGTTTTTATCAGAGCAGCTTTTCCTGATCCACCACACATATTGAACAGCTATTTTCCCTAGAACCTTTTGCACACACTGTATCTTGTTGTGTACTGCTTAGATAAGTTTAGACAAATAGTTTATTATTATTATTATTATTATTATTATTATTATTATTATTATTATTATTATTATTATTATTATTATTATTATTATTATTATTGCTTAAAGTGCATAAATCCCTGACAATTAATATGCATATGTTCATTTAACATACTGGCAACTTTCTAAAAGTGAGATTAATGTGCTCCTGTTGAGTTGTATTGTGATGGTCCTTATCTCGTTTCAGCACATTTCACTAAGAGTGTATAGCTGAGTGGAGACAGAGAGCAGTGTATCAAACAGACTAGACCAACCACTGTAAGCATCAATGTGTGCATGGAGAAGCTACATGCGGGCCAACATTTGTAATGCAGTTAGGATTTAGAAAATGTTCA
The DNA here is from genome assembly GCA_018749465.1 of Paracanthobrama guichenoti. Lineage (NCBI taxonomy): Eukaryota > Metazoa > Chordata > Actinopteri > Cypriniformes > Gobionidae > Paracanthobrama > Paracanthobrama guichenoti. Next base: position 17,827,056 of record CM031956.1, on the reverse strand, counting down.
GTGCTCCACAGAATGAGATTTTTTTGAATGAGTACACTTGATAAACTCATAATGGATCTCCATTTGAGCATGTGATTTCCATTAGTTTTTCTGAATTATTTAGCAGCACAAATACAAAATATTCAGTTCCTGAGTAAAATGCTGGCTGATGCTCATAGTCCGATAATTATGTTTGTTTACTGACAACTGATAATGACTGATATTAATATTCTAATGTTTTGTCTATATGCAGTATCGTTTTATCAAGTTTTATCAACATTGACATAATTGATATTCCAGAATCATAGGAATAAATGACATTCAAAAATATATTAAAATAGAAAACAGTTAGGCTATTTTATAATATTTGACAATATTACTGTTTTTACTGTATTTTTTTAACAAATAAATGCAAGACTTACAATATTTAAAAAAATAATTTTTAGAAGTGAATTTAGTGAATTTACACCACAACATTGTATGTACAGTGTGGAAATTGTATATTCATTTTTAAATGTAATAAATATTTACATCAACTATTTGAATTATTAATTTTCAGTAGGCTACATCTATTGTTGTATAATTTGAAATTTGAAGTTTTATTATAGTTCTCTCAAATACATGGTAATTGGTTTGGTGTTTAGCTTTATAATACAAAGACAGATTTTAAACATGGCATTTTACATGTACTAAAACGTATTGAGGCCATTGTATGAGTGTATATTTGCATTCACATATACGTGTATGTTTCCACAGGTCTCTCTCTGGTCGTATAGTCGGTGGTGTGTGGTGGTTCTTCACTCTAATCATCATCTCCTCATACACAGCAAACCTAGCTGCTTTTCTCACAGTGGAGAGGATGGTGTCACCCATCGAGAGTGCAGAGGATCTGGCCAAACAGACTGAGATTGCTTATGGGACTCTAGACGCCGGCTCCACCAAAGAGTTCTTTAGGGTGAGAGGTGCAATGAATGAGGGGAAATGTTAACCTAAGCTGTTGTTTTTTTCACATCAAAAATATTATTCAGCATCATTGAATCAACCTAAATACATTAAGTTACACCAACAAAACAACATTTAAAGTGCTATTTATTATGCTATTTTAAAGTTTCCTAATTTTGTTTTGGTGGTGGGTGCCTTACAACAGTTCAAATCTATGGTCAAAAAACACTTTAATTGTCTCATAATATACATTGCACATCACCTCATTCTCATTAAACCCATTATTTCTGCGAGCCTGCTCTGCTCTGATGGTCAGATGGCCCAGTCTGTTGGATTGGTCTACCACTTGCAGTGCATGTCTGAAATTAAACATCTATTACTATATCTGAATATACATATAGATAAAGTGTTATTTCAAAAATGTTTTCTAAAAGTGTCACGGGCCGAGTACCAAAACAAACTTGGAGCCAATCAGCAGTAAGGGGCGTGTCTACTAATGATGGTGAGAGCGCTCAGTGTACGCCATTATTCAAAAGACACGACACAGGACGGACATTAGCTGAGCGACGACAGAAAGAGAGATAAAAAACAAATGTGGAAAATGTCTATGGAACAAAAGAAGGCTCATAGGTATATTCAGATATGTAATAGGTATATATATATATATGCAAATTTGTTACAAACCTACATAGGTTCGTTCAGGAAGTAAGACTAGAATTACCGACAACTCGTTTCAGGCAGTTCAGAATCAGCTCTTTTTAAACTCAATTTATTGTGCTTTGATTTTTGAAAGTTTCCAGACCTTTTACATTCACAAACCGCTATATTACACACTGCATGAAAGGTAATATCCAAAAAAACCGTAATAGGGGCACTTTAAGGTTAGATCTGAAAGAAATAGCTTTGTAAAGTAACAATTGCATGTTACCACTTTTTACAGTGCAAATGCATAATGTTTCAATTTCTTTCCTCTTTTAGAGGTCAAAGATTGCGGTCTTTGAGAAGATGTGGTCCTATATGAAATCAGCAGACCCCTCAGTGTTTGTAAAAACCACAGATGAAGGAGTTATACGGGTGAGGAAGTCCAAAGGGAAGTATGCCTATCTGCTTGAGTCTACCATGAACGAGTACATCGAGCAGCGCAAACCCTGTGACACTATGAAGGTTGGAGGGAATCTGGACTCCAAAGGCTACGGCATCGCCACCCCCAAAGGATCGCCTCTCAGGTAAAGCCAGCTGTCCACTGTATGCTAACTGTATTTGACTATTATGAAAATAACATCAGATGGTGGTTCAGTTATAGTAGAGGCTGGATAGAGTCCTAAAGGGGTTATGCTCACCTTGGATAACTTTACATCTAAGTTTACATCATCTACTAGATAAATAAAAAAGATAAAAAGAGAAACTGAGGGGAATTCATTAAAATAAGTATGCAAATCAGGTCACAGCACAAATATAGACAAAAATTAATAAATAGATATTTGCATGTTGCAATTCCCAATTTTGCAAGCAAGTTCTGAGGACTAGATTATGAAGGACTCAGCAAACTAATGCAATCTGCTATACTTTACTGAAACTGTATAGCGTTACTCCATCACTGCAGTCCAGGCGCCTAAATCAGCTCTTTAAAATGCCAAGTGTGCTTGAGTCTATATGTGTTTTTCTCCATCATTTGATGATTTTTTTGCTGACAAGATTGCAGGAAAAAATTGCTGAGTTTTGCAAATAAGACGCATTTATAGCAAAACAACATGTTTGTGCTGCATGAGAATGTCAGTAACTTAATTTAATACTCACGGCACAACGAAAAAAAAACAAAAAGACGCACATTTAGCGCCTGGATTCTAGGTGGTTTGTGAATAAGGTGCATGTTTTTTGCCAAATTAGTGTGACTTCAGTGAACTCATCTGGTTTCTCTTTTGAAGGACTTTAATGAAGTTATACATGATCATTTGAACCAAGGGCGAGGGTAGAAGCACTGTGCTAAGCAGCCTCTGCTATAACAGAACATGCTGTTGTGTGGGTGTACATATGCGTGTGTGGAGCTGGTCAAAATCCCTCCCATAACTCATGTTGCTTGAAGGGTTTTTCACACACTCCACCAGAAGTGCTTGCATAAGAAACGGCAGGAAAATGACACGCTCTCTTCAGAAGCTCTTTAGGAAACACGCATGTTCGCCGTCCTATCATTAAACAGCAGCGCTGCTCGGCAGAGCCCATTGAGACACCGCAGACATTATTCACGACAGACACTTTGAAGCTATAGGTCTAGCGGATGCTAATTTCAGTTTCTCTCCTTCATTCCGAATTACGAAAGCTCTATCCTCACTGAGTGGAGTGACTTGTGCATGAAAGAAATTGGGCAATCAGTTGTTATTCTTATGCAAGCCACTTCTAAAGATGAATGTCGACATTAACATGTTTCTTTTATATTCTCTGCAATATAAGGTGAACAGTTGTTATTTCAATTGTACGCCGCCATCATTAACGTCACATTTATTGTGCTTGAATGTACCCATCTGACTAATACACCATGGCCCACATGATATTACATTCATTGCAGTGCAAAGGGCCTCGCAAGGGCAATTTGGAGCTGTTGAAATAACCTCAATAACTCCATCTCTCTCTAATAAGATAAGCTCCTTGGGGAAACGACCTCATAGCAATTGTAGTCATTTTTTGGGTCACCTTATAGCAAAGCGAACATGGGGAGAGGGTGGATGGAGTGGGAGAGAGAGACATCAGATACAAGATGTTAATGGCTGACTTCCATCTTGCTACCTAGGGCAGGACTCGAATTAAATTCAATACTTGCTAGCCATTACAGTGACAGCAAGACTGAAAGAGGCTCGGAAATTAATTCATAAATGTGTTTCTCTGTCTGTTGAGTTTCCAGCTGTGCGGTGTATATCTGATTTTGAGAGAGAGCAACTCCCTTAATGACATGTGCTTACATGAGCTGAAAGATTATATGGGCATCTACTGCATGATTTCAACATGTGAAAGACAACTGGAGATTTTGCTCTCTCTCTGATAAAATCGGTAGACACTGAAAAACTTTTTAGATTGTGTGATTTTGCTGAACTAACCTTGTAGTGCAGCTGTTGAAATGTAATAATGCTCCTGTGTATCTATACTAAATTTTGCATGTTATGGCTTTATTTACACTTTCAACCAATAGTATTATTTATAGACATCTGGCACTGACCTATGGAAGCTTGTTTCCGCCACGGAATACAATTAGTGTTCGTTGAATTGCTTGATATAAACTCGCATTTGGGGAGGGGGCCGAGGAGGTGGTGGTGCAAGTTTATATCTCACAATTCTGACTTTATAACTCGTAATTGCGAGTATCTCAGTATATCTCTGAGAAAAAAGTCAGAATTACAAGATAAAAAGTTATAATGACCTTTTTATTTTTTATTCAGTGATGGAAACAAGCTTCCATACAGATCAGATATAGATCAGTTAGGTGCAAAAACTGTTAAAAAAAAAAAAAAAAAAAAAAAAAAAATCATGTATTAATTCAAATGAATCCTCTAATCTGTGAAAATGAAAAAATAAAAATACTTTTTTATTGAGATTTTAATGAAAAAGCACTTTACAAATTGACAAATATTTAAAACTGTTCGCGTAATTAATGTTTCAAATGTAGTTAGATGAAACAATGAAAAAATGCTAAATACATTTTAAATGCAAAATTAACATTTTTTGGTGAGTTATTAGTCATAAGTGAACTGATGCAAACAGTCAGGATAAAGATTTGGATGAGAGTTCTGTACATTATGTATAAATTTACATAAATGCAGAATTATAGGCTTGAATTATAGGCTACTGATCAAAGCCTTTAATAAAGATGATTTGTCTCATATGTTATGGTCTGCTAGCTGCATCTTGCTTTAATGATCAGTTTTTTTAACAACATGTTAATTGAGCTTTTGAACTTGTTTTACCTCGTAATTCACTTTGTTTTAGGTCGTTTACTGACTGATGGAATAATCAGTTTTTTTTTTGCATTTCAACAGCTGTTCCACATTGTCTTTGTCTTATCTCAAACTGATACCTTAAATCGGTTTGTTTTGCAGTCAAGATGCAAAAGCCCTAAAGATTGATGTGTGTGTGCCCTTTTATCTCTATCCATCTGTGCCATTCTCTGAGTTTAGTCAATGAAATCATCTCACCCAAAGCACTGCCACCTCCTGAAGCAAATGCTCATCAAACTGAATGTAGTTGTTTGTTTCCTCATTCCTGAGACACTCTGACTTCTTTCTGTCTGGTACTTCTGGGATTAGAAAGAATTCCTGGGTTTTATCAAGCCAAAGAATCACTCCCTATACATGCAGAGCTGCAGACGTCATTTGCTCACAACGCAGATCGGCCAGCCGATTCTGTAGGTTGTGAGGAGATGTATATTTGTGCCTTTGAACTGTATGGGGTGCTTAAGACTTGAGGATGAAGGAGAAGATGAAAAGAGAGACACACGCTTCAGATGTGGGGTGGGGGCAGGAGGACATAATGGAAGACATTTAATGGAAGACATAAAGAAAAGGAAAGTGTTTGGTTTGAGGGTGAGTAAATGATGACAGAAATTACATTTTGGGTGAACTATCACTTTAAGAATTTGTCTAATGTCTCTAGTTGTTTTCGATTCACATCATTACAGTTCCCCAAAAGGGAAGAGCAAAAAGCACACAGCAAAAACCAAGGACATCTTTTTTTTCTCCTCCTCTGTCTGAAGAAGTCTTGTTCTTGGCTTTTTAAAGCCTGATTTTCACAAAGGCCACTAACAAAAGCATTGCTCTCCATTAAAACATGTTAACATACTTTATATACAGACTCAGGGCAAAACCACTGCGAATGCCATGCATTTAACATTTCAACCTACATAGAGCAGTGGCTGTTGTGTTCAAACCAGTCTGAGTCTGTTCTCCCATCACACTGTCTCTGAAATGGTTTATCTGGGCTGACACTGACCAAAATATTATTTCATTATCGTTTCAAGAAACCCAGTAAACCTGGCAGTGTTAAAACTGAATGAACAAGGCCTGTTGGACAAATTGAAAAACAAATGGTGGTACGACAAAGGAGAGTGTGGCAGCGGAGGAGGTGATTCCAAGGTCAGCCCCAATGTGACAAACCCAACGGGTAAAACCACCACTACCATGGGGGGGTAACCGGCAACTCACGCCGACCAAACACTCTAGACGAAAACAATCTGGTGTAAACTGTGCTTACTACTAGCAAATTGTTAAATTAATAGCAAGTAAAGTTTTGATCAAATCATGGCTTATCACGGCAAGTAGTCAGTAATAGCCAACCGCATTCAAGTTATTCCAGGCGGAGTGTTTGCGGTCTGCCGGTTACCCAAAGTGATATAATAATGCACATCTCGCAGCAGGGAGCAAGGAAGCATCGCTAGATGGAGTATTAACCCATATCACTTTTACAATGAACTACCAACATGTTTCTGATATGTGTGCAGTCAATAAAAAATAAAAAAAACACAGAACAGTTGATATTGATGGGTATGTGTTTAATGTGTGCTGAATAACATAAAATAACATAGATAATGTTATTTATGTTATTTCCCTGGTTGAAGAATCCCAGTTAACCTAGCGGTGTTGAAACTCAGTGAGCAAGCCGTCTTAGACAAACTGAAAAACAAATGGTGGTACGATAAGGGGGAGTGTGGAAGCAAGGACTCCGGAAGAAAGGTCAGTTCACACATTTGGTCCTGCTCTGTTCCCCTCAGTTTAGCCTTCCCAGAACCCTTTCAGGAGGTTCAGTATGGAATCTGGACATGGGCGGCTCTTACTCTCTCTCCAGAGTTGTATTCTTTCATTTGGGCTGGCAGAGGACAAATTTAAAGGCTTTAGAATTTATACACGATTTAAACTGAAACCGCTGGTATTTTGAATGATGAAGTTGAAGTTGAAGTTGAAGTTTATTCGTCATTACACATGTACAAGTACAGTATAACAAAATGAAGTTTGGAGCAAGCCTCCGGGCCGCAGCCGATTATTCAGGCGCCGCCTACACGCTCCAGAAATACAAGAATGCAATTTAGCAAGCATTACATAGCAAACACAACAAAACATAAACATAAACATAAACATGACACAGTACACGTGGTCACGTGATGGGATTTTTTGTATGGAGTGGGAGAGGAGATAGATAAACAGGCAGACGGTTGGAGGGGGTGGGATCGGGTAGGTTGTGTATGGTGCGAGTGAGTCTGAGATTGTGTTGTGTGAGAATGTTAGCCATAACTTCAGATGTTTTCGAGTTCAGTTCTATGGTTTGTCCTTGAAGGGAGATAAGGCAGTGCACAGGGAAGATAGCAGACAGCTGCCCGGCTGACCTCCCAACCGAGAGATAGGGACCAAGTGAGGTTCGTTGGGCTAGTTGATTAGGTCAGGCAAATACAATTTATTATTTTTAATCCATTTGATGATCTTCGGTAATTTGTCGGATCATAATCAATCAATCAGATCTGGTCCTCAGCATTCGCGTCCGGTCTGTGCAGTTTCCTAGACATTACGCCCAGCCTCATGGCCAGACCGGTTACAGTCCGTAAAAGTTCACCGATCTGACCCCGATAGAGCCCACTCTACCCTGCGTATCCGCAGTCCGGACTGCGTTGTTACGGTTCAGTTCCTCAATTCCTATCACTTTCTGATCTAATTCCTTCAGACGGTCACACACAACCCGAAGCATTCTTTAATTTCCATAGACAGCGGCTGGGTGAATTTGCTTGCAGCTGTCTTACCAATCTTCCGATAGGTCAGGGCAATCCCAAAGCCAAAGAATAGGAACCCCGCCATCAATAATCCAATCATGTATAAATCTTCCGCATCCTCCACGGACAGAGCCTCCAGGCACAGGACTTGCCAGTTGTTCCATGCGTCCCTCACGCACCCTGCGGCAAAGGTCCCGTCCGGGCAGGTGGGTTCTCCGGGCACCCTTCCTTAGTGAGAAAATCTTGTCGATTGCGCTGATTGACCAGTTAATCAATTCCATTTCAGTATTTTCAGGAGTCCAGCAAAGCAGCAGTCAGAGAAGAGAAGAGACGAAACACTAGACAAAACAAAACAGCGCGAGAGCCAGCAGGGAACAGAGAGAAAACACGTCTGCACGGATAGAAGGACAGAAAGGAAAGCATACTTTGAGCATACTTTTAAAGCATACTTTTAAAGCATGAGCATACTTTTAAAACACTTCAGACTAGAATATTTGTACACAACTCTCTGATTTACAGATTTAAAATGGCAATGCTAGTACTGAAGTATACAACATTGTGCCCTCTTTCTTTTTCATGTTACCAGTTTGGTAGTAGACACCGCCATTTTGCATTTTTAATTACATTTTGTGTAAAAGCCTCTTAACTTTTGACAGTCAGGTAAAAAAAAAAAAAAAAAAAAGAAAATAATTATTTATAATATAATGTATATATATATATATATATATATATATATATATATATATATATATATATATATATATAAGGTTGTTCATTCATCACACTGGAATTGGAAAGTCAAGGCCAAAAAGAAATAGACCCAACCATTTATTTTTGGTAATGCAGTAAGCACCCTGAAGTGTGAAGTAGTATCTTATGCTCACAAAGGATGCATTTATTTGCTCAAAAACAATAAAAAAAATGGTGAAGATGTATTAATGGGTTAGTTCACCCAAAAATGAAAATTCTGTCATTAATTACTCACCCTCATGTCGTTCCAAACCTGTAAGACCTTTGTTGATCTTCAGATCACAAATGAAGAGATTTTTGATTAAATCCAAGAGCTCTCTGACTCCTCTATAGACAGTAATTTAATTAACACTTTCAAGGCCCAGAAAAGTAACACATTGTTAAAATGGTCCATGTGACTCCAGTGGTTCAAACTTAATTTTATGAAGCGACGAGAATACTTTTTGTGTGCAAAAAAACGAACAAAAATATTCAACAATTTCTTCTGCCTGTGTCAGACTCTTTCGCTGACGCAGTGTAAACAGTGCTGTGCTTCCTGGTTCTATGGCAGAACGACTCGTGCACATGCGTCGTGGTGCTCACGCAAACAGCGTCGGCCAATGGTAATCCCGGCATTCTGGAAGCGCTGCACTGTTTACACTACTGCACTGTTTGTTTGTTTTTTTGCACACAAAAAGTATTCTCGTCGCTTCATAAAATTAAGGTTGAACCACTGGCGTCACATGGACTATTTTAACTATGTCTTTACTACCTTTCTGGCCCTTATGGAGGGGTCAGAGAACTCTCAGATTTCATCAAAAAGATCTTTGTGTTTGTGTTCTGAAGTCTTAAATGGTCTTACAGTTTTGGAACGATATGAGGGTGAGTAATTCATGACAGAATTTTCATTTTTGGGTGAACTAACCCTTTAAGAGTATTATGTTAGTGTACTATTCCAAACATTTCCAACCATTATTTTTGTCCTGTCAGAAATTACAAGATTGTGTATTTGTAAAATAGATTAGATGCTAAGCTTAAATAAATAGATTAAACATTTTTGAATAAGTGAGGAAATGTATTTAAAAGTTATACTATATAATATGATTTTTATATTATTAATTCAAGTGTAGTACAGTAATAGTATTGTCTAGCTCCAGGAGTCGTGAGGTGAAAAGGCCATTATTATAGACCAGATGACTCACCGTATGATACACTCACTTTGTTTAAAATAGTCTGATGGTGAATGGAGCTCTGGAGAGAGACTGGTCATATTGATCTGATCATCCGTAAGAGTCAAGCCCCCCTTGTGGTTCTCAGCCTCTGTGTTCTCCCTTCTGTCTGCCCTTGGAGTGTGCATGTATTTGGATGCAAACCCAGTGGACAGCTGTCTGTGCTGTCATAGGCCCCAGCCGCCACACACCCCCACCGCACCAAACCCACCTGCATGGCACACACAGACGACATCACACTTCCCTTATATGCCTTTCATAGAGAACTGGTTCCACACCAATTAAGCTCCTTAGATTCTTATTGTCCTCATAAAGGAAATATATTACCTTTGAACAACTACAACTACAAATCCAAATCTTCTTAGATTCATGGCCTGGGCTGCATGGGTGCCAACCACTAATTATAAACATTTGCAGCTGTGATACGTGATAAAAAACAATAGACTGTAATTTAGTGGAGATGCTAACTAGCAGGTTAAATAAGTATTAAATTAGTCAAAGGTTAACACAGACTGCCTATGTTAGTGCATGAATGCATGTTCCGAAGTTCTAAATGACAATTTGTGCCATATTTTAATTTATGTTTGATATATTTTAAGATGTTTAATTATTGAACAGTTATTATTGTTATTAGTATTAGTTATGTTGTTTATATCATATTAGTATCAATCGTATTAACATTTATTTAATAATTTACTAGTTAATATTTAATATATTATATTTATTAGTAATTGGATATACAAGATATAAGTTCAGCTGTCAAAACAGAAACTAAATATATTAATCTATATATTAATGATAGGTTATGTCTGAGCAGCAAACCTTTTAAGCCTTTTAAGCTTTTAACTTGATGCCACAGTATTTTGTTGGCACTTGCAACATTGTTCAAGACAGTTCTTATTTTAGCTTTTATATCCAATGTATGTGTTTAGATGTTTGGATGAATGCATAAAAGTGTATATGTAATGTACAGGAATGCTTGTATTGTCTTTGTCCATATGAATTTGTTAACGTTGTATACAGAAACTCTCATCTATGACGCTGTTCCTTCTCCTGTAGGACAAGACCAGTGCTCTTAGCCTCAGCAATGTGGCTGGGGTCTTCTACATTCTGATCGGCGGTCTGGGTCTGGCCATGCTGGTGGCCCTGGTGGAGTTCTGCTACAAGTCCAGAACAGAGTCCCACAGAATGAAGGTGTCTGCGCGGGCCGCTCAGGCCTTTCACTGCACCGCCTTAGACAGCAGCTACACTGAGCTGCAGAGTTACGGCCTGTACGGTGCCGACACTGTTAAGATATAAAGCACTCTGGGGTAGGAACCTCAAGTATCGCGGAGAACTAGGCCACATCCTGCCCACATAGCAGCCTAAGCTGCCCCCCATCTAACCGTCACCAGAATCAAAGCTTCTGCTGCCCACTTTCAATGTCATCCTTTTTTTCCTCCACCTCTTCTTTTTCTGTCTCTTTTACACTGTTATTTTAATACTAGGGCTGTCAAAAAATTTAAGTAAAATAAAATTATGAAAAAATAGCTATGATTATTTAATAATATTAATCAAAATATTATTTTTAATATTACTTTTTTACTTTATTTTAATATTTAAAAATAGTTAACTTTTTATTATTGTTTAAATTGAGTGTTTTTATCATTTATTTTTAATTGTTAGTGTATGTAAACATGCAGACAACATCTTGACAGCCCTATTTAATACTTCTAATCTAATCTCTCTATATTCTTTTTTTTTTCTCTCTATTTCCTGCTCCCCAGTTTCTCGTTGGCTGCTAGCCTCTCTGTCCATAGACTAGAGCTTTGTTTATACGCATCGTGTCTCTGTTCATTCATGAAACAGAGCAGTGTTTCCCAGAGACACTGCAGGTCTCTGTTTTCCACCATGACTCCAAAAATAGTCAGTTTAGATGTATGATTTTGCATCAGTCAGCTTGTGTGCTCCTTCATACATTAAGACACAAATCAGATCTTACCTAATGTACTTTTGCTAATGCATAGTTGATTAAAAGTATCTATCAGGTAATAATTTATTTTATTCAGGCCAGACTGACAAATCAAAGAAGCACTGTAAAAAAAAAAAAAAAAAAAAAAAAAAAAAATTAATAATAATAATAATAATAATAATAATAATAATACATAAATACATAAATAAATAAATAAATATTTATATTATATATATATACTATTATATTATATATATATACACACACACACACACTCACCTAAAGGATTATTAGGAACACCTGTTCAATTTCTCATTAATGCAATTATCTAATCAACCAATCACATGGCAGTTGCTTCAATGCATTTAGGGGTGTGGTCCTGGTCACGACAATCTCCTGAACTCCAAACTGAATGTCAGAATGGGAAAGAAAGGTGATTTAAGCAATTTTGAGCGTGGCATGGTTGTTGGTGCCAGACGGGCCAATCTGAGTATTTCACAATCTGCTCAGTTACTGGAATTTTCACGCACAACCATTTCTAGGGTTGACAAAGAATGGTGTGAAAAGGGAAAAACATCCAGTATGCGGCAGTCCTGTGGGCGAAAAATGCCTTGTTGATGCTAGAGGTCAGAGGAGAATGGGCCGACTGATTCAAGCTGATAGAAGAGCAACTTTGACTGAAATAACCACTCGTTACAACCGAGGTATGCAGCAAAGCATTTGTGAAGCCACAACACACACAACCTTGAGGCGGATGGGCTACAACAGCAGAAGACCCCACCGGGTACCACTCATCTCCACTACAAATAGGAAAAAGAGGCTACAATTTGCACAAGCTCACCAAAATTGGACAGTTGAAGACTGGAAAAATGTTGCCTGGTCTGATGAGTCTCGATTTCTGTTGAGACATTCAGATGGTAGAGTCAGAATTTGGCGTAAACAGAATGAGAACATGGATCCATCATGCCTTGTTACCACTGTGCAGGCTGGTGGTGGTGGTGTAATGGTGTGGGATTTTTTTGGCACACTTTAGGCCCCTTAGTGCCAATTGGGCATCGTTTAAATGCCACGGCCTACCTGAGCATTGTTTCTGACCATGTCCATCCCTTTATGACCACCATGTACCCATTCTCTGAAGGCTACTTCCAGCAGGATAATGCACCATGTCACAAAGCTCGAATCATTTCAAATTGGTTTCTTGAACATGACAATGAGTTCACTGTACTAAAATGGCCCCCACAGTCACCAGACCTCAAGCCAATAGAGCATCTTTGGGATGTGGTGGAACGGGAGCTTCGTGCCCTGGATGTGCATCCCACAAATCTCCATCAACTGCAAGATGCTATCCTATCAATATGGGCCAACATTTCTAAAGAATGCTTTCAGCACCTTGTTGAATCAATGCCACGTAGAATTAAGGCAGTTCTGAAGGAGAAAGGTGGTCAAACACAGTATTAGTATGGTGTTCCTAATAATCCTTTAGGTGAGTGTATATATATATATATATATCCCGTTGAATATACAGATACCTCAGTGTGATTTTTGAAATAACTATCTTTATGACAGGCAATTACCCAAAGTAGGATTTGTAGCAAGTTTAGCTGGGTATTACACACTCGTGTAATACTATAATAGCACAGATTAATATAGATTTGCTTTAATTCAATTGACAGGAGTCACATTTCACAGCTGTCCATTTTTCATACTAGGCGAGCAGGAATCTGAGTCATTATGGGCAAACTAATTAGTCTGCATCAGGCGTATAGCTTCATCCCCCAACGCGTTGAAGTGTAGGGCAATGAAATCATTCCTAGATTGGAAAAATGCGATTTAAAGGGACACACCATTAGCCTTGGTTTCAGGCCCACTGGCTGCGACTACAATAGCGGGTTGCTCTTCACAACAGCAGCAATAAAACGATGACATTTCTCACTTCCCCCACCACCGTAGCAAATTAAGCTCATGTTACACGCCTATCAGGACTGTTTATTGTCTACTCATATGTCAGAGATGCTTTACAGTGTCAGCTTTGGTTTTGAGGGCTTAAATACAGTGGTCCTGGGGGGCACAATGCAACGACATCAGCAAAGCAATTAAAAGTTGAACACAACAGCATTAGCCCACAACACAGCATGGAATTGCAACACAGGCTCATGGGAAAAATGTGCCTGTGGTGACATTTCTGCAAAACGATATTACATTGCTGCTTGCACGTTTTGCAACACTTTCAAAGTGAAATATCCAGTGAGTGGCACTAAAAGTGCTTTCAGTTTTATTCAAAACAGATGAATCTGATAATGTTTTATTACAGTACTAAAAGGTTAATGCGTTTGAATATAACGTAGCACTTACACTAAACTCTACCAATTAACAATAGCAAACAAGATATGAAATTGCATTTGCTGAAGCAACTATACCATTTTGTCTTGCTTCTACATGTCTTTGAGCTCTTTTATGCAATGCTGTACAAGTGCAATGCTGTACCAGGTGAGCAATCGAGCAGAAAAGCCATATGGAGCTTGTTATGTGATGCAAACATAAAAATGTATTAGTTTACAAATCATGCACTATGGGAAAAGTGGTTTAATGTCATAACATGTGCAAGGAACCAATGTCTTTATTAATCGATAATCTGCCACTGTAATCATAATATGTTGAAAAAGGAATTCAAGTTGTTGTTTAACTGCCACTAGTGTTTATATTAACTGCAGTGAATTGTATGTAAAGTTTTGCAAAAATGTATGCAGAGGCACATTTTTTCAATAAGCCTATAGTATGTTGTGGAATTGGTAGGGTTTCAAATGGGATAGAGAGCTACTATTGTTATTTATTATAGCAATATGGCTAATATTGGATTGTTTTCTGAAATGCATCATTATTAGAAATGTTTCATTTAGCGTTTCATCTGTTTGCTTTGCTAAAGGCGTTGTGTCGCGCCCTCCAAGCCACCATGCTGATCAATTAAGTCAGGAAACCCAAAAGATGGAAATCTGCAGATTAGTTCAGCTCACAAATGTTGTCTCACTAATGATCCAGTCATCACATGACAAAACATTTTATGTGCATACTCCATTAGGCAGATGCTTAAATCATATTTTACTGTCTCCTACTAAAATTGAGCATCTTTTAAACATTTCCATTTTCCTGTCTAACGCTGTTGTGTCTCCATCTCAGCAATCCATCAACGATGCCATGCGCTGCTCCACGCTGACCAGGATGAGTGGGAATGGTAGCGGCGGGGAGAACGGGCGGATCGTCACACATGACTTCCCCAAAGCTGTGCAGACGCTGCCGTGCATGAGCCACGCGGCCAGCATGGGCCTGGGAGCCTCTGGCATGTGACCATCTTGACGGAGCGGCACGCGTCACATGTAACGCACGGACCTCCCGTTCACCTGCCGTCTGCCCCTATGTCTGTCTGCCTGCCCGCAACAGACGCATCGTACTGCCAAAATGCACTCGAAGACTCTTCTCAGTGAATAGCCACCAATAAAACTCTTTTCTAAAGAAAGACGAAACATTTTAAAAAGGAAGAAAAAAATGTGCTGCAATAACAAGCCTGTGGGACTCTTTTGGGGGGAAAAAGTGTTCGTTTATGTCATGAATTCAGAAAACAAAAAAGAGAAGTCACGTGTCCGATTCGACACTCGCGCTGTGCCAATATTATAAACCTGTTTACTTCTGTCTGAGTGTGCAATATTTTAGTTCATATCAGTGTTTGGCAATGTTGTCTCTAACTTGATTTTCTTTAAAAGGATTAGCTCACAGAGATTTTTTTTTTTTGTTTGTTTTTTTTTTTTTGCACAGATACGTTCTACGATATGACAAATACAGCATTTCTGTAAGTTCCTTTTCCTTATACTTACTAGAAAAGAGTTAGAGTAAACTAATGAGCAAGATCATGCTCATTTATATGGATCCAGTGCCCCGTAAACAACTTTGCTTATTTCTCTCCGTCACTCTGCATATTGAAGAAACATATCAGCTCATTTAGCGACCTGTCGATAGTGTAAATACTCAGATGTAAATCTGAAACTGAGTGAGGGATAAATTTGATTTGTTGTCGATTGGTAGAGCATAGCTGAAATGAACTTGTTGATAATCTTGCTCTGTGATTTCCCACCTCATGGACCTTGCATAGCTGCTACGCCTCGTTTCAGGCACCATACCTCATCGGAGACCTGGGAGCGAGCCGCCACATGTTTAGATTGCCACTTCATTGGGAGCTCTCCCAGGAAGGAGGAAAATTTGACCTCAGTTATGGGCAAATGTGCTTTAATGAGCTAGTTTGTCCCCAACACAAACCACCGGAGTATACATTATGAGTCAAGTTATTCTTGAATGGTGGTGCTGGAACAAAAAGGGACTTATGATGATATTTTGTTAATGATTCGTTCATATACTAGGCCTGCATGGAATATCCAGAGATATCTGCCAAATCCAAATGCCCATCATTCAGTTTTTTTACACATCCCCTGTCAAATGTGGCTAATTTGATAATGCTAAGAGTGTAACACTCTCGGTTCAATACATTTGAAATCCATTAAAACAGATTTTCACCCTCAATCAGTGCAGAAATTGCAAAAAAAAAAAAAATTGGGCCTCCACGTGACATGGCCTGAAGTGATTGTTCATGCAAAAATGAAAATTATTATCATTTACTCACCCTCATGTCATTCTAAATGACACAATTTTCTCTGTGGATCACAGACACGCACAAAAATACTTTGAAAAAAAGTATTTTTTTGTATTTTTTGATACCTTCATCCATGTAGTCTAAGTCCTGACTTTTTGTGTTCCTTAAAAATCACAGGATGTCCTTCAAAAAGAGTACCCATAGGCCAGATTTGCCCATTGGCCTCTGTCCATCATCATGGCTTCCTAATCATCCCCACCAATAATCTGGTGTGGGACTGCCGTTGCATCATCCAGGTGGATTCTGCACATTGGTGGTGGTTGAGGAGATTCCCCCCTTCCATGTGAAGAAGCACTATATAAATGTAACAAATTATTTAAAAACTAATTATTACTTTGGACCCCACTGACTTCCACTGTATGGACAAAAACATTGATATTCACAGAAGGAATTCATGCAGATTTGGTACTAAAATGAGGGTGAATAGATTTTCATTTTTGTGTAAACTATCCTTTTAAGTTGTTTTCTGTTAATAGGACAAACAAAGAAAGCAGATCAGCTAGGCCTACACCATCCAAACATAGGCTGTTCTGTCCTATACACACACTGTGCAACAAGGCTCCTCATGAGACGATGTTTGTGGAGATATCATTGATTGGCTTCTGGGGCCGTGCTGACCTTTCAGAGCTCTTGGCTTCGTCATTGCAGGCTTTCAGAACATGGCTTCCAGCTCAACATAAACAGCTCTACCTATTCAGCCTTCCCCTGCACACTGCCATTGTACCGTGAAACATGACACACTGTGTGGCCATCGAAACTCTTATATTTCTCTGGCTTTTTCCTTTCCATTTTCTTGACGTGTTTTATTAGGCACAGAACACCGCGGTCCTTTATGGCCTAGTGTGAGAGCAGTATTTTATAAGCAGTAAAAGATTTGTAAAGTTCAAGTGAGACATTTACCATTTATACCGCTGTGAGATTTTGAAGAGTTCATTGAACTAGTGTTTTACACATTGCTGATGCATATTCTAATGACGGATATTCTCACAGATAAGGATGATGATTTTGATTAGTTAAGAGAGAAATCTGGTCTTTGAGAGTCTTTGTGTTTCTGCTATAACAATGTTGATACTTCTTATTTTGGGGGTATATTATTTTAATGCAAAATGTATTGTTCATGCTCACATACTTCTTGACTTTTTCACAAACTTTAGCCTTTATTTGGGATCTTATTGTTTTATTTTGTTTTGTTTTTATCGTAAAGGAGAGGTGTGGTTAAAAAAATTACTGGAAAATACATTCAATCAATAACAAATAAAACTTTTCTAATCACAATCATCAAGAGCTGGGTCGTTGCTTTTCAACAATGGGAAATAAATTACATTTTAGCCCTATTTTTGTCAAAAATACTTTTACATTAGGTGTAAATTTATTTTTGAATGTATTCAATTTAGAAAAATATGCTATGAATATTGCTATGAATGGTATTTTATATGAACAATGATTGCTTAAAAGCAGGATGATTATTCATTCATTACTTAATAAGTGGCCATCTCTGAAAGATTGGTGTTTAATGTATTTCCCACTGTAGATCTTTAGAGCTTGACTCACTGTAGAGTGTTTTAATTACCTACAGGTGCATCCCACACATAATCATTGATGTTTAACCAGTTGGCACATGTTGCCTCAAACCCATTCGTTTTAGGAATTATTAATTCTTTAATCTTTGTCAATTTGAGCTCCCCTGCAGAAATAACGGAAGGACTTAATTGGGATGCCTCGTGGCTCTAATTATGGAGATGTTAACAAAATATGGAACTAAGAAACAGGTGTTTGTTCCCAAATTTTTAGTTTGGTCTGATGCCATACATTGCATTTTAAGTCTTATCAAGGCATCCTACAGAAATCGAAACCGCTTTACAACTGCATTATCACTGTAGCCAATATTATTCACAAACATCCATGTGCTGAAACTTCAACGATCACCCATGTCTGTTTCAATTCCTTCAGGATAAATCCTCAACCTCACTTGGAGATGCAGTCAGTAATAACTGAATTAATTTTTTTTCTTTAAGATTTGTGCTCCGGAGACTCATTTGTGAAATTATGTCAAGATGATTTGTACTGTAATTCCACACATGATAGGCAGGCCTCTGTGACTGAATTTCTTTTCATATTTTTCTTCTTTTTTTTTTTTTTTTTCGCATATCAGATTTATAATCAGTTCTGCTCTATTTCAAAGTAGGGCAGTTTAGTCTGAAAGCTGGCATACTGTGCAAAGTGTCAAGATGTGGCATTTTCAGCATAGTCCCGTTATCCGCTGTGATACTGGAGAAAATGAGTCGTTTGTTCACGGGAAGCTGCAGTCAAGCAATGAAATCTGGGTTTGTCTCTTATTTCCCCAGAGGTGGGTGACACAAGTTAACCTCCTTAACTACCTTGATCCTCCAGAACACCATTACTTTCTAAAGTTAAGGTTTTCCTCTAGGCCACAGAGACAAAAAAAAAACATCGTTATATATGTATATAAATTTGGCCTCAGTGTGTGTGTGTGTGTGTGTGTGTGTGTGTGTTCATGTTGCCAGCAGGTATAGCTGTGTATTGCTATTCTTTGCAACACACCATGTAAAATGTAAGAATAAACATGAAAAAATATAAGCAATAATGAAACTGCATGTTGTCAGGGTTATGTCTCATTTTATGTGTTTGTGTTTGCTTGAGTCTGACTCTGAGTTGGTTTCCTTCGTCTGCGTTCATTAGTTACTATGGTTTCTCTTGGGTTAATTAATGTTTGCACCTGATGTTCATTTAGTTCATTGGTTTGTTTTTAGCTCTGTGTTCATTTCACTTCTTTGTCTGTTGTCGTCACGTTTAGCTTAGTTTGCTCCTGCCTAGTGTTTTTTCGAGTGCCTAGTGTTTTTTCGAGTTCCTGTGTAAATAAAGTCTAGCAGCTGCATTTAGATCCTTTTCATTCATCTTTATTTCCAACAAGCTGTGACACATGTAATGATAGCCATGTTGATGTTCGAAAAAACTGTGTGGTTTGAAGAACGATTTTGCTACAACAGTTCAATGAACACAAAGTTATTTTAAGTAACTGACATTTTAGAAACAATATTGTCAGTTACTTTATTTGTTTTTGCTCTGTCAATAGTTCCAGCCACCGTATAATAACCAAGTCTTCAAGCAACACACAGTAGTGGTGTTACTGCATGTAATATTGACAGCTAGTGGTTGAAATGGGTACAAACTCAAAATATCGGAGAGTTGTTTTGCTTGATGAGACTTGATGCTCATGCAGGTTGCCAGATTGAGGACATTCAACAGGAGCGAGCGCATTTGACAATGGAAGTCGAGGAGACTTACACACTGCAAGTTGATGAGTTGATTTATCCACGTTTTAATACTCCCGTTAATAGAGATTTTTAGATGGATGCCTAGGCTTTTTAGGTCGGTAGTATCTCCGACCTCTGACACAGTTTGTTTGCTGGCTTCCGTGGCTGGAATACGCCGTTTTCCGCCAACTGGCAACCTGAGGTGTCTAAATACTATTGGGTAAAAGTTGGGCAAGGTTCGTTATCGCACAGACCAAAACAAAAACAGACGTTCCGACACAGAACGCACATTTCAAAGTAGAATAACTGGTTGTAGCATTATTTTTCAGAGAAACAAGTATGTGACCATAGAATGTTTCTTAAATATCTGCAAACATATTATATGGTATTTTTCAAGCCTGTAGCACTGACAGCTGGTCCCAGTATAGGTCCTGCTCTCTACTGCGCAGTCTCTGGTCCCGAGGTCACTACTACGCAGACTCGGTCCCAAATCTGTGCAAGATGTCAGCGCCATATTCAGACCTCCGGAGGCTTCAATTACTTCAACGGAAGAGAATAAAGTCGCGTTGTCCATATTTTTTTACAGTCTATGGCATTTTTATGGTTTAGTAGAGTGAAAACATTACATACAATGAATCAATGGCTCACTCATAAAGACAGTATAGTTTTATTCCTGAATGTATCAATGTATTTGAACAAACAGTGTAGTAAACGATTTAGTTGTTCACTGATAAAGACTTAGACTTGTGTATTTTGTGTATGTGCAGGGGGTGTAATGGAGGTCACAGCTCTCAGAAAGAAGTGCTGAGTTTGGAACAGCATACTACACTTACTTTTTCTGCCATAGAAAGATATGACAAAGGTAATGAGAGTAGTATAGTATGCGGATACTATACACTCACCTAAAAGATTATTAGGAACACCATACTAATACTGTGTTTGACCCCCTTTTGCCTTCAGAACTGCCTTAATTCTACGTGGCATTGATTCAACAAGGTGCTGAAAGCATTCTTTAGAAATGTTGGCCCATATTGATAGGATAGCATCTTGCAGTTGATGGAGATTTGTGGGATGCACATCCAGGGCACGAAGCTCCTGTTCCACCACATCCCAAAGATGCTCTATTGGGTTGAGATCTGGTGACTGTGGGGGCCATTTTAGTACAGTGAACTCATTGTCATGTTCAAGAAACCAATTTGAAATGATTCAAGGTTTGTGACATGGTGCATTATCCTGCTGGAAGTAGCCATCAGAGAACGGGTACATGGTGGTCATAAAGGGATGGACATGGTCAGAAACAATGCTCAGGTAGGCCATGCATTTAAACAATGCCCAATTGGCATTAAGTGGCCTAAAGTGTGCCAAGAAAACATCCCCCACACCATTACACCACCACCAGCAGCCTGCAAAGTGGTAACAAGGCATGATGGATCCATGTTCTCATTCTGTTTACACCAAAGTCTGACTCTACCATCTGAATGTCTCAACAGAAATCGAGACTCATCAGACCAGGCAACATTTTTCCAGTCTTCAACTGTCCAATTTTGGTGAGCTTGTGCAAATTGTAGCCTCTTTTTCCTATTTGTAGTGGAGATGAGTGGTACCCGGTGGGGTCTTCTGCTGTTGTTGTAGCCCATCCGCCTCAAGGTTGTGCGTGTTGTGGCTTCACAAATGCTTTGCTGCATACCTTGGTTGTATCAGCTTGAATCAGTCGACCCATTCTCCTCTGACCTCTAGCATCAACAAGGCATTTTCGCCCACAGGACTGCCGCATGATGGATGTTTTTCCCTTTTCACACCATTCTTTGTAAACCCTAGAAATGGTTGTGCGTGAAAATCCCAGTAACTGAGCAGATTGTGAAATACTCAGACCGGCTCGTCTGGCACCAACAACCATGCCACGCTCAAAATTGCTTAAATCACCTTTCTTTCCCATTCTGACATTCAGATTGGAGTTCAGGAGATTGTCTTGACCAGGACCACACCCCTAAATGCATTGAAGCAACTGCCATGTGATTGGTTGATTAGATAATTGCATTAATGAGAAATTGAACAGGTGTTCCTAATAATCCTTTAGGTGAGTGTATATATAGTCTTTTCGTGCATATTCCTGTATTTCTGCCCTGAGGGCAGTGGAACAAACAGTCTGGTGCATGGGTGTGATCTACGCCAACGTTTCTGGCCTTCTTCTGGAGGCGTTCTACATACACCAAGTCCAGATCTAGAAGTGGATTCCCCACAATCCTCTGCACTGTTTTAACCACTGCTTTAACCCTCTGTGAACACCGGAGCACCGTTTTAACTGTTTTAACCACCAAAGACATTTAGATAATATAATAAGATAAGATAGATAGATCAGATTAAAGGACCGGAACTGACTGATGTACAAATATTCTCCTGCATACTGCAATAACTTCTTTGACATCATATCATCAAAAAGACTTGAAAACCATTCAGTATAAAAGAAAACCTCAATTTTAAGGCAGTCTAAAATAGCAGTATGCTTCCTGATAGCCTGAGCTGTTTGATTGCTCACACTGTGACTGTGGCATTGTAATGTGTGTGATTGTGTGGGCATGAACAGCATACATAATGAAGACACGGTGTGGGTGTGTGAGACACCATGAGAGGATCCATGACACCTGCCACTGTGCCTCAATCCCACGCTCTTTCTTTTCCTTTCTTTGCTATTTTCTCATACACTCCTCCCTGTGATTATTATTATTTATTTCCCATCAATCTATCTTCTTTTTGGCTGCACAATCCAGTCATAGCCGAGTCAGTCACAGCCACTTTTATCTGAGCAGAGGGTCTCAGACCATCCGGCATCACATCCAGATTTTCAATAAAATACAGACACAAACATGCATGGATGTTTTACCCGCAGTGATGTACAATGAAAAATACAAGCAGAGGATATCTTAAGTGACATGCCGTCTTCTGCCTATAAGCTTCTCGACTCCGAGACTGATATTAATCATGAATAGTAAAGGGGGCAGAATATTTGATCTGGGACTGATCTGACACTACCATCCCATCATCGAGAGACAGAATGGCTCGGGGCAACACGGTACATGGTGGATGGATGAACGTGGTCTGAGGAAGCAAACATACATGAAACATGACAGAAGTCATCTCCCTTTAGATCATATCATACTCCATGCTCTTTTCCATGCAATTACATGGGTTAGAAGCTTTCGATTTGTTTTAAAGCAAAAGCACTGTAAAATTATAAGTCGAAGGCTTCTAACGGTGTGTGAGGAAATATACTAAAATTTAAGTCACTGATAATGTTCCTCTCCAGTAAGCCATTAGCTGTCTGTATTGTATATGGAAGCCCATTTCTACCATGTAAGAAAAATTAAGATGCTTACTAGTCAAAATGATTAGATACTAAGTCATAATTGTGACGATAAAGATTTGAAATTATGACATACTGACGATGTTTGCCTTCATTTTTGTTTGTTTGTTTTAGGACTTTTTATGTTATATGTTTATGTTATATTTTTAATGTCACAATTTAATGTCTCATGACGTAGTACTTCATAATTTTGACTGGTATCATAATTATGATTTTACTAAAGCGTTTTTTTTTTTTCTTCTGTGGTGAAATGGGCTTTCATAATCATATGACTTAGGCTTGTACTGTAATATAGACCAATCTTATTGATTTTGACACTTTTGACACTTCATAGCATCTACATGGTGTTCCACATTATTGTGCAAGTGACATATTTCAGTACAATAAACATTCAGATTTTAGTTTTTCAAAGAAAGTGTTTCTTTGTTTTATTTCTCCATATCTTTTAGATAACTGGTATCAATCTCAGACAGGTTTCTTAAATAGTTTGCCAGGTTTACTTAAAGAGGTTGTTCCATATTATTAAGCAAGTCACAGTTATCATGCAATATGGGGAGAAAGAAAGCTGAAGATGAAAAGCATGAAATGTTGCAATGTTATGCAAAAGGCATAAAAACAACTAATATTGAGATTATTGAACTATCATAAGATTTGTGAGTAATTACAGCACAAGAGTATTCAGTCAGATAAAGGCTTATTATGGAAAGTTTCTGTCAAAAATGTAATTGTATTAAAAAGATAGCTATGGAGAATTAAAAAAAAAAAAAAAAAAACCTGTTGAGCAGCAAACAGGAATTTGAAGCTGCTGGAGTCTCAAGAACCTCTCCGTGCAGGCTGGCAGTTGTGCGTAAAGTTGCATTTCAGCCACCTCTAACCAAAGCTCACAAAGAGAAATGTTTACAGTGGGTTTAACAAACACTTTATTTGAAAAAAAATCTGAATGTTTATTGTACTGAAATCCTACTGATATGTCACCTGCATAATAATTAGCAAAACGATGCATTCCTGTTTATTGTAGTCCAGTTTTAATTTTTAGGGGGAACTATCCCTTTAATTAAAATCTGAAACACTGTATTTATTTTTCTATGACGAGGGGTTTCTGTAATAGGTGTGATTTGTTTTTATTTGTTTGTTACAAGGGGGCAGACATGAGTGGGAGTGATGGAATGATAGACCAAAAGAGAGAGCGGGTATGCTTACGTACACATGTGAAAGAAGAGAACACGAGGGAGAGAGAAAAGAGCATTGTATTTGTGAGTTGGCTCATCAGCTGCTCCCACTGTTCTGCGGTCTGTGCAGAGAGCGGAGGCCTGTTAATCACGCGCGCTCATCAGTGCAGTGACAAAGATAGATCCCCTGCCTCCTCTCCTGCACAGCCACGGGTGATGCGTACGAATCGCGCAAATGCGCTCATGATTTCACTTCTCTCTTACAAAGGCACCCTCCAATGTTTCATCCCAGCCACATTAATGCACAGCCTTTGATCTCATCCAAATCTCCTCTCACTCAATGCTATATGCGGTGAATCAAAAGTTAAAATGAAGGCTCACCCCGCTCTGTCTACCATGGGTGAATCGGACAGTTGTGTTGTTGAGCGTAGGCCTAGATGTAGAAAGTTGCCAGTGTAAGATGGATGGTGAAGTTAAATGAGTAACGCAGAGAGATGTATGGTGGTGCACATGGAGTGAGACGGGATGACGGATGAACGGATTACAGAGTCACACTGGAGCCTCGCTTGTCACTGTTGAGAGGGGAGCAGGAACAGCCAAGCAGGACAGTCCCAGTTGACCTCTGGTCTGTTACAAGCCCGACTATAGGGACATCACACGGAAAGAACAGCAGGATATGCCTGCCACTTGAAGGCAGTTTTGTGATTGTCACGGCTAGAGTTTGTTTTAAGGTACAATTTTAAAGAGATAGCTCACCCAAACGTCGCAAACATAAAACTGCTACATACAACTTTCTGAGGGACACTGTCCAGCAGAGTTTAGCTCCAACCCCAATTAAAAACACCTGATCCAGCTAATCAAGGTCAGAGTGGGCATGCTAGAAAGTTCCAGGCAGGTGTGTTGAGGCAAGTTGGAGCTAAAATCTGCAGGACAGTGGCCCTACAGGACCGAGTTTGGACACCCCTGTTGTAATGTTTAATCAAAATGTCATTTCGACACCCCGTCCCTCCGCTATCGACCGCAAGCTGGCACTGTAAAAAATATTACACACTATCTACTTAAAAAAAAATATTGTGTAATTTTGTTACCATATTTTATTTGTTGTTTTTTTTTAAGTAGTTTTTACAATTTGTGGAATCTACCTGAATAAGTTAAGTAAAATTTCCTGAATTATTTAGTCTATAGCACATGATGGATTGAATATTATTAGTGGAATCTGCTTTTTAATTTAAGTTGATTTATAAAAATTTTTTTAAAGTATAAATTAGAATATGGAAATGACTTGTTTATATTTGGCTTATGTTATACAATTAATAGTCTATGCTGTTAGCACAGCATAAGTAAAAACAAACTTGCTACTGAGCTAGCATTAGCAAAATTATTGCTCATTGAACAAAGCAACATGCTATATTATATAAAAACATGCAGTTATTCACATCACAACCTAACCATATACCAGCTTTCAAATGTCAAATGTCAATCATAACTGAACATTAAACATTAACCATTAACAGATGTTTCCCTTCACTCAAAAACACATAAAATAACACTTAATTTCAATTTTAACTCTCCATTTCCAGCCATATGCAAAGCAAGCTGGGAATTAACCCAATGCTCAGCTAAACTACTTTATTTAGTGTCTCTAAATAAAACTGCACAATTGAGCTAATTCTCTTAAAATAAATAGGTAACCTTATTTTCCTTAATTTTATCAACTTAATTGGTTCTTCAATTGAAGCCTCAAAATTGCTTACATTTCCTTAAAAAAAAAAATTTGGAAAATGTATCTCTGTTTTATTAGTACAAATTTTCTCAACACACTATTTTTAATTATAACCTTAATTTTTTTAATAATTGTTTTAAAATGACGAGACCCATGATTAATTTTTTACAGTTTGCGTTTATTATTTAGTACAATGGCCACATCTGAAAATTCAGTTGATATCGGATGGACAGAACCAAGCCCCTGCCCTACTTTTTTTTCCATTTTCGATAATACGTTACATTTCAGTGTGTCACAATGTGGAAGAAAAGCATTTTCATAGCAACTTTAAAGGGGACCTATTATGTAAAATTCATTTTTATAAGGTGTTTGAACACCGCACAGCTGCTCAGGTGCTGACCGCAGTGCGTGAAAACAACCAACCTATAATGGCAAAAATCCACTCACTCATTTTTTTATTCCCATATATCAAAAACAGTCTATTTAAACGTGCTGATTCTGATTCCCCCCTGCAGTGACGTCATTGTAGGGAGAAGCCCCACCCACAGCTGGTGACATTCTGCCCCATTAGCACAGAGTCCAGCATTTCTGTATCCTCGCTGTAGTAGCTGGAGTTGTACAATGTCTGCGTCAAAAAGGCATTACAAGTGCTGTGTTTTGGGATGGACCACTGCACATAATAGTCTCCATAGCCTCCTGCCATCTCATTGAGTCATTGAGGACATCATGGTTAAATTTCATGCCTTCAGAAGTGGGAATTATGACATTTCTGATAGCATGCGAAGACACCAGGAGACCAAAGCTATGTCGTTATTTTTATCCCGCCATACTCACCATCTGCATAATTCATAAACGCACATTTATTATGCACAGCACAGTCAGATGACAGATGATTGAACATATAAGGCTGATCTCCGCTACTTACGGTTTCTATCGCTTTAATGCATTCTCCTGTTTTGTTGTTGCCAGTATGCTGGAGCACGAAGCTCTTGAAGCTCCGCCCTCTTTTTGAAAGGGGGCCAGGAGCACCAGCTCATTTGCATTTAAAGGGACACAAAAAAAATTTTTCGCTCACCCCCCAAAAAAATGGCAATTTTAACATGCTATAAAAAAAATCTCTGTAGGGTATTTTGAGCTAAAACTTCACACACACACTGTGACATCAGAGGCTTATATTACATCTTGTAAAAAGGGGCATAATACATCCCTTTAAAATGTAGTAAAATTGCTGGCTTATCTTTTCCAACAAATGTATACCACATCTGAAATTCACACACACAAAGGCTTTGTGTCTTTTACTGCCATTCAGATCTACAACATGCCTTCAGAAGACTTATAGAATAAAGTGCATAACTTGTATGGTCCACTTTTAATGTTGATTTGTGTAGTTTTACAGTTGGTCACTATGAACTGTCATTGTATGGCAGAGCTCCTCCACTCCAGTCCAGGAGGGACAGTGATCCTGCAGACTTTAGTACTAAACCCACCCACTTTTACATTAAGTAATTCTGAACACCTTGAGCTTGTTTGGTTGTGAAGTTGGAGAACCTTGTTGTATAGCAAGAACTGTGTAACACTTCTTCAAAAAAGTCTCCTTTATGCTCCACAGAAGCAAATAACATCTTAGAGGTTTTTAAAAGCATAAGGGTGAGTAAATAATGACATTATTTTAAATTTTTGGGTGAACTATCCCTCTTCATACAGAGTTCTAACCATCAGTATGTATGTATACAAGATCACTGGCGATGACTTTGTTTTATAATCTTGAGAGCAATGTAAATGCAGTGCATCTCATATGAAATTTCCTGGTAGCATCTTTGTATTGTCAAACCGTACATTACTTCTTACAAACAATAAGCACCACTTGTGCTTTGAGTGTAATGTGAATGTATAATAGATGCAGCCCATTTTCATTTCAGTAAACAGCATCTCTAACCTTGAATAATGGATTCAGCGCCTGCAAGAATGATCGGTGAACCTTGATCTGAGTCCATTGAAGTTTAATATCATTCTGAATGTCAGAATGCTTTATGGCAGAGAAACATAATCCTTTTTCACTGAAGGTTGGGCTTGTCACCAAGATGTGCTCCAAAAACACTTCCAAATTATCTGAGATAAATTTTTGTGGTTCTGCAGAAATTAACAATGGAAAAACTATGGCTGAATAATCATTTCAATTGATTTATTGGATTCAAAAACATTTCGTCACTGGGTGTAAATAGGCTGTGGTCCAATGACTGAATGACTCACAGCTTGAGTCCTAAAAGAGACTCCATTAGAAATCTCTCTGGGAACCTTTTCCCAAACGAGCTCTGAGGTTTTGAGGAGCACATCTAAGACAGCAGAACAAGCTTTTCCACTTCTTGATCCCTGAAAATTACTTAAAAGCATAAGCTTTCTAAAGATGAAACATGAGCAATGAGAAGCGAGTACATGTTCAGTGAGGTCACTGCCATTGGCTGCTCTTGAACTACACACACGCGCTCATGGGATCAGTATCTCAGTCGACATGTTCAGACCTGCTTTTCTGAACTGGCAGAAGTGCACCTGTCCTATGAAGGTGTGATCACCATCAGGGAAAAATAAATCAATTGGAAACAGACAGCACTTGCCTTTTGTCATTTTACCTGAAAAGTAAAGAGTTCCTGTCACATTGCAGTGTTGTATTACTTTTGTTCAACTCAGCATGATGGCCATTTAAGAGTGACATTTCTTTCTTTCGAATGTAAAAAGTAGGTTTCCTCCGAATGGGTTTTTCCAATACACTTCCACAATGCATGTCGCCTGGAAAATGGTGCATTGCCCAATAAATAGGATATATTTGCGAATATAAGTGCCATGTAATGTGCAGTCTTTTGTAGAATGCTGTCTCAGAAATATAAAAGGCACACTAAATCAGCTCATCATAAAGGTGAATTAAATACGGGCTACACGACTAAACTGATAATAATGTCGCACAGTTGTGACATTTAAGTTTCTTTCCTTTGCAGGCACAGTTTTCATTTTCCTGCCTCAATCTATGGCCTGGTGGGTCTTTAACAAGAGAACGAATTCTATATTCACGAGCATCCACTGGACCATTGCACTGGAATGCAAATAGGTTGGCTGCAGAGAGGGGAAAGTGTGCTGGGCTGCCACTTCCTATTGTGGATTTTTTAAAGACGTGGCAGTTTTGATGATTATTCTAATCCCACCAAGGGCCTCTTAGTCTGAACTTTCCTTATCTCTCACTCTCAGTCATTCTCTCATTAAAAGGCAATCACAGGCCACCAACTCTAATAAACCAGCAAGTTCCCTTTTGAAATAAGGGGAAAATGAACATTTCTGGAGGCTGCTGTTTTTCCTTTTCAGGATGATAAAACCACTAGTTGTTCATGCAAATAAATGTATATTGAACTATTTGCATAATTGTATATGTATATTGTTTCTAGATTCAATGAAGCGCAAGTCCTAAAACTCTGGCTGAGCTCAACATCAGGTTCAGATCAGTCACCATATGTAATTTTCTTATTGTGCCTTTTTTGTTGTTAAATTTTATTTAAAATTAAATTTAAAAAAAAAAGGTTTCTAATTCTGTTAATGAAAATATATCACAGGTCACATCTGTGATCATTGCAATTGTGTTAGTAAGTGGTCATTCCACCTTAATATCATTAAAATCATTGATGCTTTTGCAACTAAGCCTGTAATGATTATGAATTGTGTACTGATGATTAAAGGTGCACTATGTAACAGTTTTTCAGTAAAATATCCAAAAACCACTAGGCCAGTGTTATATATTTTGTTCAGTTGAGTTCTTACAATATCACAAATGTTTCCAACTATTTTAACCAATGAACCGGGACGTGTGAGGGCGTCGCCTGTCTATTGCGTCATATCTGCGTTACCCTCGGTTTCCGGTTTTATTTTGCAGAAATGCTTTACTCTTACTGCAGTGTGCAACAAGTGTCACAGCAGCCGCCAAGCGAACGCACAGAGTAATGTCATAACATCATTTTCAACACCCTCAAATGTATCTAATATGATAAACAGAGCTGTGTTACCTCATACTCATGACTGGAAAGCGGAAATGCTGCTGACGACTGTAAGTATAAGTATGGCATAATACAAGTCCTGCTGCTCACGAGCCGTGTGTTGCGTTCATCTTATTAACAATCGCTCCAGCAGCCTTGCTCAGCTCCCTCATCCATGAACATGATTTTCTTCTGATATCAGATTAATCAATATGTCCATTTTGTCTGTAATAGGGATTAAATATTGGAATGGTTTACGGCAGTCAATAAGACAATGTTCTACTTATCACACTTTTAAAGATCATCTTAAGAAATGTAAATTTTAAATAATGCGTTGGGGTATTTGTCTTTTATGGAGTGTAGGGTCTGCGGTTGTAAATTAACAATGTTGCTATAATCCGGCTTGCTTACGTTTTGTATTTTATACTTATGTTCATAAACATGCATTGTCCCCATCAAATATTATCAAACACATCATTAATAACCTATTGCCTATTTGCAACAAGTGTCTTAAATTAGAATGGATTTATTTCCCTCACTTCCTTAATAGCACATTGCTGTCCTTAAACATAAGATCTGAAGCCTTCAAAATGAGTTCCAGTTAACCTCCATGGTCTTTATCAAAGGCCCTGTTTACACTTGGTATTAAGATGCGTTTTGGTTGTTCGGATCACAAGTAGATGAGGGAGACCCCTGTTTACACCTAGTGTTTTTAATCGGTCTCTTATGTCCACTTTTAGCCACTTCTGTCCTGATTTACTTGAGGGTATGGTCTATGGGCAGGTAAATGTATGAGTTTTTTCAGATCTTCCGATCTAATGGAAAAAATTAAGCTCATGCAATTTACATATGAAACCCCCCTCCCCCAAAACAGCTAGATCAGCTTGTCTTGTCATTAGTGCATATTTACATATATGAGTAATCATTTGAAGTGTATTGTATGTTTTATACACAGCGTTTATATAACATGATATAACATCATTTTGGTTTTAATAAGATTTTCCCAATTATTGGCAAGAATAAACCTAGTGTCCTCCATGATTCCTGTTCATTCCAACAACAAAGCACTTGAATGCAACAAGCTTGTAATCACAACTTCAGAAGTGGTAATTAACAAATTTCCGATAGCATGTGACGGCAGCATAAATCCCGTCTGGGTAGCGCACTTCCCACAATGTTTCCGTATTAGGCAAGTAGGCAAAGAGTAGGGGTCTTTTTGTGGTTGTTCGAACCCATTCTACCACATGAGCATCTACACTATGCATTTGATTACCACTGAAAGTGGTCAAAGTGGACACACTCTTTTAGACCCCATTTACACCTGTATTTAGCGTTGTCCACTTGTGTTCTGATCTACCAAAATGCATCTTAATACCATAAACAGGGCCAAAGACATTGATCAGTTTGATGACATGGAAATCTGTTTGTTTGTTAAATAGCAATTACCAAGAGAGCTAGCCAATATGTTATACTTTCTTCCTATTTTTAGACCGGGACAGTCAGGCAGGAGAATGATGAATGGGATCAAGAAATGGCACAAGCTGCATTCAAATTCAGTGAAACAAAAACCAAAAGAAACCAGCAGACATCTTTCTCTGCAGGGCTTTTCACACTTAAAATAGGCTAGTTAACCTTGGGTCATTCCGGTAAACGTAATCCTGGGTTGTCTTGCTTCACATTTCACTCATACTTTACTTTGGGTCAACAATTAATCCTGGGTAATGGGTAAACTGCCATTTCACACAGTACATTCCTAAACACTGGGTTAAATTTCCTTATTTACATATTTGCAGTGACAAATATCAGCATCACTGATTGGCTGAGTGTCACAGTGTCATTGATTAAAAGGAATATGCCAACTTTTTGGGGCTTTAGCTTATTCAAAATATATACCCCAGAGTTAGATAAGGCCATACATACCATTTTTATCTCCGTGCGTTCCATAACTCTGTCTGACACACTCACCGCTAGCCTAGCTTAGCACAAAGACTGGAGGTAAACGGCTCCATCTAGCCTACTGCTCAATAAGTGACAAAATAACACCAACATTTTCCTATTTACATGTTGTGATGTGTATAGTTACATCATGTACTAAGCTCGACAGAAAATTAAAAGTTGCGATTTTCTAGGTCGATATGGCTAGGGACTATACTCTCATTCCTGCGTAATAATCAGGGAACTTTGCTGCCGTACCATGGGTGCAGCGGCGCAATGATATTATCCAGCACCTGAATGGTATGTATGGACTTATCTAACTCTGGGGGATGCGGTGAATAAGCTAAAGTCCCAAAAAGCCTGCGTGTTCCTTTAACACCGCAAAAGCAGTGCTAACCCTACTCTGGAGCAGGGTTTCACAGCCCCGCTTACATGTGTGAAACGTTCATTTACCCACATTGTTTAGAACGAGGATAACCCTTGGTTAGATGCAGTGTGAAAAGCCCTTATCAGTTCAGCTCTGCATGACAGAGTCACAGCTAGCACACTACCGCAAAAGGTAAATGAGCCAATCAAATGATTTCCAAACAGATTCATCTAGGGGCCAGAGATTGTAGAAATAACCATCTATGTCAATCCCATCCGTTTTTACAACAGTCGCCTCTGTCACAGCATAGTTTTTGCAGCTTTTTGGTTTGATGAAACCCCTTAACCTGCTTTGGCTTAGCACTCAGATATACTGTAGCTTGAAGCAGTTTTTCTACCACATACACTAATAATTTGTCATAATATGGAGTACCATCCAGGGACAGAGCTTTTGCAGTTTTATAGTTCCACTGAAGAGTAACATAAAGATTAGGCTCTTCCCTAACTTTCAAGATCAATGATTAATGACTGAGTGGCACAAAGCCAACTGCTTCACAAAGAGGGGGGAATTTATGTAAATAATATGCATTAAAATAGAGCACCAGCCAAACTCAGAGCAAGCGGCTGTCACTCGGCTTGATTCACAAATCTTTAAGTCCCCTTTGTTACCAAATTACGTCTGCAATCTGTTAGTGCTGCAGAGCTAGAGGCCGCCTTCGCAGATCTGTGATTCCCGAAACAGCTGTCCACAGCGGTGGATCCACATTTTAACACTTGCAAGCAGCCAATGGGATTTATTTTCAATATTACGCAGCATGGGCTGTAAAGTATCTGGAAGACACAGCACCCTGAGGCTTTGCAGTTGAGAAAAACAAGCTAAAAAAGCACCCAAAAGCAGGCATACTCATGTCAACACTCTTACACAATATGCTTCTACGTTTGCATTTGAACATGCATGTGAACTTTGAAATAAAACATTTTCTGCAGTATTAAAGAGTCTCGGTTCATTTGCACTGGATGAGAGGCACATTTCCTCAGATGTCTTAGGATATGCATTATTTATGGATCTGTTCACACAGAGAAGCCTCATATGGTTGGCTGCCATGTCCCAGTTGTGCTCCCAGAATTCTCTTCTCATCGTCTTTAGGAGGAGATAAACCTCCTCGGTGTAATGCAGAGGACCTGTGAGATGATACGGCTCTGTCCTCACACAAGAACAAGATTATGTGCTCCACGACTCATGGCGGCGATGAGACTAGTTGTACGTGTCATATTCTGAGTCTGTATAATCAGACTGTGACAATATTTTTACAAGCACTGTCAATTTTGTGTTTTTCATGTGATATCAGAAAGGATTTGTTTGTCTATTCACATCTCATATTTTATATGCTGCCCTGTTTTTTTGTTGTTGTGTGTTTTGTTTGTTTACATTTCAGCTATCGCTTTTCCGATTTCGGTGCAAACAAAGCAAACGAGTTTGACTGATGAGAATAATCTGATTAGAGAATTATGTCTGTGCATTACACTAAAAGCTATTGGCTGCTGAAGGTCTGTCACCATGACAATGCTCAGTCAAAAGAATATTGGGAACTCATTGGGGTGCTGATGAGAATAGACGAGCATGTTTTCATCAGTCAGAGCAAAAAGGCCACTCTGGTCTGCAGCCAAATGAGTGTTCATCAGCCTCTGTGCTGATCCACTGCCAGGTGTGTTCACCAGTCTGGGTTACCATTTGAAACAATTTGTGTGTACAATATGACTGTCTATAAAAAAAAAAAAAAGACAGCTTCAATATTTAAATTGGATTTTATGCAAGGAGTCTTTATCCTTAACATACATCAATCCTGATGGTTAGCTAGGGGCGCCAAAAGACATTTGACCAAATCAGAATATTATAATGATTTCTGAAGGATCATGTGACATTGAAGACTGGAGTAATGATGCTGAGAATTCAGCTTTGCCATCACAGCAATAAATTACATTTTAAAATATATTAAAATGGAAAAGTTATTATATAGTAGGCTAATATTATTATAGTTAATTATATCACTGTTTTTACTATATTTTTTATCTAATAAATGCTACCTTGGAAGGCAGTGAGAAATCTTATGGATCCCAAACTTTTTACAGTACACACCGATCAGGCATAACAGTATGACCACTGACTGGTGAAGTGAATAACACTGATCATCTCTTCATTGCGGCACCTGTTAGTGGGTGGGATATATTAGGCAGCAAGTGAACATTTTGACCTCAAAGTTAATGTGTTAGAAGCAGAAAAAAAAAAAAAAAAAAAAAGGACAAGCATAAGGATTTGAGTGAGTTTGACAAGGGCCAAATTGTGATGGCTAGACGACTGGGACAGAGCATTTCCAAAACTGCAGCTCTTGTGGGGTGTTCCTGGTCTGCAGTGGTAGTATCTATCAAAAGTGCTCCAAGGAAGCAACAGTGGTGAACTGGCGACAGGGTCATGGGCGGCCACGGCTCATTGATACACATGGGGAGTGAAGGCCGGCCTGTGTGTTCCGATCAAACAGACGAGCTACTGGAGCTCAAATTGCTCAAGAAGTTAATGCTGGTTCTGATAGAAAGGTGTCAGAATACACAGTGCATCGCGTATGGGGCTGCATAGCCGCACATCAGTCAGGGTGCCCATGCTGACCTCGGTCCACCGCCGAAAGCGTCGACAATGGGCGCATGAGCATCAGAACTGGACCACGGAGCAATAGAAGTAGGTGGCCTGGTCTGATGAATCACATTTTCTTGGCCGGAATGGTGGATGGCCGGGTGCATGTGCGTTGGTTACCTGGGGAACACATGGCACCAGGACTCACTATGGGAAGAA
The DNA here is from genome assembly GCA_018749465.1 of Paracanthobrama guichenoti. NCBI lineage: Eukaryota > Metazoa > Chordata > Actinopteri > Cypriniformes > Gobionidae > Paracanthobrama > Paracanthobrama guichenoti. The sequence goes on along the minus strand of CM031956.1, from coordinate 17,792,104 downwards.
GGCAAGCCGGCGGAGGCAGTCTGATGCTTTGGGCAATGTTCTGCTGGGAAACCTTGGGTCCTGCCACCCATGTGGATGTTACTTTGACACGTACCACCTACCTAAGCATTGTTGCAGACCATGCACCCTTTCATGGAAATGGTATTTCCTGGTGGCTGTGGCCTCTTTCAGCAGGATAATGCCTTGCCACAAAGCAAAAATGGTTCAGGAGTGGTTTGAAGAGCACAACGAGTTTGAGGTGTTGACTTGGCATTCAAATTCCAATAATAATAACAAAATGATAAAATACTTAGGAAAAAGTGCTGGACTAACATCTCTACTGCACTGTTCAGCCTAAAATGTTCAAAATACGTTCCATATATCATTTTGTTTCTTAAATTACATTTTTCTGAACACTGTCACTGTCAATTTTTTTCCAATACCAATACAACCGTACATCTAACACAAACTTATTCAATATTGTTATGTGTTTGGTTGCAGTAACCCTATATGAGGAATATAAAAGAAAGCTCCAAAAATATGTAATAAAGACTTCAACTCGCAGTAAGCAGAAGCTGGTTTTCTATAGGGAGGATTTTTATGACAGTCATTATTTCTTCAGTTGCCTGCTGATTTCAGGTCTCTTTTCTTAAGAGATTTCTATGCTGGAGAAAGCCAAGAGACTGCTGATTTGTGCAGGTTTGTGGAGAATGAAAGCTGAACACGAAAAGCATTCTTATCAGCCACATTTATTTGAATAGCTGTCAAAATGAATAGGTCTCCTGTTTGACCCTACATAAAGACAGGGAAGGAATATGCTCTCTTGTATTCTTAAAGGTTCCTCTTAAATGCATTAGGTATTGTGCTACCCTAGCAGGTAATGCAGTAGACCTTCTCAGGTAGACGCCATTACTGTGTTTCAGCTTTATTTATTTGGATGAGGGGGTCATGTCTTGCATGAAATGTGGGCTTTTCATCTATACTGTTTGGCATGACCAGTGCGGTGCTGTGTTGTGTATCTAAACCCGATCTGTAAATAAAGCTTTTGTCTGCCTTTTTTTTTTTTTTTTTTTTTTTTTTAACTGTTTTTCATTCCAAATGTTTATTAGAGCCAGAGCATCGATGGTGTAAGGACCCTATTGGAATTGCTTCATCTCCAAAATGAAAATCGCATTTGAGGGCCTAAACATGCTCAAACTCATGAAACTTTGCACACGCATCAGAAGTGGTGAAATTTACGTCTGATATGGGTTTCAGAATTAGGTGTGGAAAAATGGCTCGATAGCGCCATCTACAAAATTTCAGTCAAGCGCTGTTCCTGATACGTACAGGTATGAAATTCAGTACACACATGTAACAGCCCAATACTTAAAAAAAAAAAGCCCCTGGGAGCAAAATCTGAAAACCCAACAGGAAGTAAGATTTTTAATTTTCTCTGCACATTTTTTGCAGTTTTTGCCATTTCCAGACATTGTACTGTAATGAACACCTCCTAGAGATTTTATCAGATAAACATAATGCTCGGTCAGTTTAATCTAAAGGCCTTTGCAACGTTAAATTGCTAATATCTTGAGTTTTTGAGCTGAAGGGTGTGTGCGTAGCGGCACAGGAAGTTGTTGTAACTCAGGCATACAATGTCCGACCTGCCCCAAACTTCACATGTTTGATAAGAGTCCTGGCCTGAAGACGTCATTACAGTCATTGCGCCACCTGTGGGCAACAGGTCAAAAAATGTCATGTTTTACACTGTGATTAACTCCTCATTGAGATTTAACCAGATCAACGTCATATTGGGTCGGTCTAATCTTAAGGCCTTGTTGATGTTAAATTGTGAAGATCTTGAGAGTTCGCTGAAGGGCATGTCTGTGGTGGCCTGACAAAGTCTGATGTTTCGCCATGAAGCAGGAAGCTGTTGTAAGTCAGGCAAACAATCGGTCCCAAACTTCACGTTTTATTAGAGTCCTGGCCTGAAGACATCTACATGCCAATATTCAATTAGTCACAGCACCATCTGCCGGCAACAGGCACACTATAATTCACTCCCCGAAACACATTTAAATATGACATGAAGTACCAAACATGCTATAAACACGTTAATTCATGCGACACTTGGCTAAGTGCTAATGTATGTGATTAACGCCACAGAAAGGAAGCTATTGTAACTCAAGCATACAATGTCCAATCTGCCCCAAATTTCACATATTTGATAAGTGCCCTGGCCTGAAGACATCTATATGCCAATATTCAGTTACAGTCATAGCGCCACCATCTGGTAGCAGGAAGTGTGGCAAATACAAATGACTGACTTAGTCCTCCTATTTTTATATACTTAAATGCATATTGCCCACCGTGCTCGGTTTTCCTAAAGTCACCAGGTGGCGGTGGCACGAGTGCGAGGGCCCTTTCATCGCTGCTTGCAGCTTTAATTTCACTTGCCATTACAACCCCAGATCCAGAAAAGTGCAATAAAATTGAGAATCTGGAGATCTTAAAATTCTCGTTAACCTTTATTTAAACTCTTTTGAAGAGTAGGTGAACTGTTATAGGTGAGGGTATCCATGATTGACATTTTACAAAGTGTCCTACATTTTTGGGATATGGGGGTTTACTATATTACGTTTGGCTCCCATGAAGAGGTTGGACTCTCCAAAAGGCTTTTACTTTACTTTTTTGGTCATGAATGCCACCATGAATTCGTAAATACCAGTGGGATGTTCGGGATTTTCTTTTAATCTGTACGAGTTGGGGGCGTGTCAGTGAGCAACATGGCGGAATCAATGGATGCAACGTCTGTAGTTGAATATAACGGGTATTTAGCAGTGACACTGTCAGGCTTTGTCATTTACAACAAAGTAAGCTAGCATTGTAATATAACAATTAGCCTAATATATAACAATACCGTTTACAGTGGCCTCATAGGTTAATTAAAAATGTAAAAGATTAAAACTCACCTGATGCGCATTCTTTGTTCTTCATTTTCTAGAAGCAGAGTTAACAAACCTTGCTGTATTTTCCTGTGACTTGAACGCATATGATGTTGTAACATGACTCTTCACCTTAAATACGAACATACCGGGAGGACTTGAATGCACCATTACATAACAAAGGCCACCCTGCACATTTCACTCATCATTTTACTCATAACATGCAGCTAATGAAAAAGGTCCACAAATGCACATTACATGAACTTAACTAGCATTGCAGTTGTTTTTGTTTTTTTGGCCCTTTATCCTTTTTGCTTTATACACAATGTCTTTCTGCCTAATCTCCTCATTTAAACTATACTGGTTAAATGTATGATTTTCTTGGTAAATGTCAACAGATACATTGCCATGATGACTTTTTGTTTCAGCACAGCTTATCATATTGGTCATGTTGAAAGATTTTTAGTCAGCTTAGAAATAAAATGGCAGTGTGTTAGAATAATTCTCCCTGCTGTTTGTTTTTGCCTGAAATATTTTAGGCTAATTATGTAACACATTTTGTGAAAATGTTATGCCTATTGGAGACCGTTTTTATACTATAGTGTTTTAGTGAGTGTCATACTTTTTTCCTCTGTTTTTTTTTTTTTTTAATAATGCATTTTATACTACCATGTTTATGTTATACGTTTTTTTTTGAAAAAAAAATTTTTTGGTTAAGAAATTATTCAGCAAAGACCTAAAATTACAGTAAAGACATTACAAAACATTTCTAAATCTAATAAATGCTTGGATCAAAACTTTCAAACTTTCTGTTCATCATTCTCACATTATGTCAGAATTAGTGCTATCAAAATTAGCACGTTAATGCATGCGATTAATTTCAGTTTAACACATTAAAATATTTAATGCAATCTGTCATCCTTTGGCTAGCATTACATTAATGATCACGCTCTTATTCATGCAAATGGTAAAACCATTCAAGCGCAACAAGACAGGAGAGACACACACACACACACACACACACACACACACACACACACACACACACAGAATAGAGTTCTCTTTCGTGCTTGAACAAACAATAACGCATAGAATTATGCCAAAATGCCTACATTGTCGATTATTCTAATAAGAGCAGTCTTTAATGAGTCAAATAACCAAGCGTCAACCTCCCCCAGTTTCTCTTGAAGCTACTACGGAAGAGACTTAAACTGCAATTCATCGACTGGCCACAAGGGACAGGCTCCAGAAGGTACAAATTGTGGTTTTGGTCTATACGGCTAATTTTGCCCTTCATGACAACTGTGAGTGGGGTGAATTTTTTTATAACTCATTCGTTTACATTATATAAAGCCTTAAAGTTCTGCATAATTAAGGGCGTGGCCACTTTGAGTGACAGGTAGATAGCTTTATCTGCTGTCTGTTAGTCATCGCGGCACCTCAGCTCCGCCCACGTCCCGCATCTTGGCCCATTTTCTATTATCCGGGGGTGACGTGCAATGACACGCTGCCAAGATGGCAACGGCCAGCTCTACCCTATTTTATGCTTCAAAACTGCTCTTCAGAATCCTATGGGTGACGTCACGGTCACTACGTCCATACTTTTTTACAGTCTATGCAAATAACGTCTTACATGAAAGGTGCAGTATGCAGGACTGACAGTGGTTGAAACAGACCGTAAAAAAAATATGGACGACGTGACTTCATTCTCTTCCGCTGAAGTTAATGAAGCCTCCGGAGGTCTGAATATGGCGCTGACATCTTGCGCAGATTTGGGACCAAGTCTGCGTAGTAGTGACCTCGGGACCAGAGACTGCGCAGTAGAGAGCAGGAAGTAGAGGCGCAATATCAAAAGACCGCCCACACTGTCACAGATGCAGAACAATTCATTATGTTGGTGTGAAATAAACAGTTATGGAAATGTAGAAATTAAAGCTAAAGCTCCAATCTCCTCCCAAAAATCCCAGAATAAAAAAAGTCTGTTAGTGCCTCAGTGACAACTTCACTCAGAAGCCATCAATCTCAGCTGTCAATCATGACGTCACTCCCCTGCAATCTCTGACCCAGTTTGTTTGCTGGCTTCCAATGTAGCAATAAGCGGTTTTCCACCAACTGGCACTGGGGTGTCGAAATACTATTGGGTAAACTGGCGGCATGCGGTATCACACAAACCAAAACTAAAACAGACATGGAATAAACATTTCAAAGTAGAATAACTGGCTGTAACATTGTAGCATTCTGAGAAACAAGTAGGTGAATTTAACATGTTGGTATTTTTATGCTTTAGTAAAGTGAAAATCTTACAGCACCTTTAAAGAGTTGTAGGTAAATGAAATGCGCCTCAGATCCGCGTCATGTTTAGCAGCGGCAGATCTTAAAGTGACAGAAGTCAATAATGCTGTCTGTCATTACAGTTAATCGAAGAGCAAAGGTAACAGAGAAAATAGTAGCTTTAATAAGGATTCATCTATATTTAATAAATTATGCAGTTAAGACTGTAAAGTGTTTGATAACTAATCTTTTTTTGTATTTTTGTTAGACAGGAAGGCCACAGGTAAAAGACATGTATTATAATGTAGTGTCAATTTACACCAAGTGCAAATAGGGTGCCTTGTTGGCAATTGCTATTTGCACTAGCTCCGCCTAACAATGCCTGATTGGGCCAAACAAGATTGTAAAAAGACATGCATATTTAAATGTCTTCAGTGGCATAGTCAGTAAAGTGTAAGGCTCAAGCATCTAGGTTGACGTGATCAACCCAGATTCAAATCCACCTTTTGGACACAAAGACGCGGTTTGGTTCTCACCTCTTCCTGATGTCCTTTGTCCACTAGACCAGCACAGCACAGATCGAAGAGCAGCAGGTGTCCTTAACAGACAGTTCCTGTCACAGTTTATAGTGTGACAACAACTCAGTGTCTAGTCCCTTGGGTGAAGGAGGCCAACCATTAGAAATCTGTGTACAACGTTTGGTTAGAGCAGGACAAGAAGCACATGGTCAGTATACCGCATCATAATTGAATTACATGAGACCTGCAGACAACCTTGCTACACAAATGCTTGATGATCTGTATGTAGAGTGAAACGGAGGCCCCACAGATACATACACCAGCTCTCAATGGCCTGCACTCATGCTAGCACTTCCTTTTCCACCATGGCATATTTACGCTCAGCAGTAGACAGTGTGCATCAGGGATTCCCAACCGTGTGTCCTTGTCTAACACACCCATTTCAGGTCTTGGAGCTAATGAGCTGATGATCTAAATCAGGTATGTTTGATTAAGGATGCAAAACATGGTCTGAATCCAAAATCGCCCCGTAAACCCTCAATCACTATTCCCTACTTTAGTCCACTAATACAGTTTTTAACAGAACCAGTGACATCGTCAGCACCAGATCTCATCACTCCACCCATACAATCACAATCACCGGAATTCTGATTCACCTCACCTGCTGCACATAATCAGGACTGCATACACAAATACCCATACAAACCATCATGTCTCGTCAATGACTACCATGCATTGTCTACCCGACTACTCGCCTGCGGATCGCCTATCTTCTACCGAAGACTTCATCTTCTCCACGATTGTTATTCTAACTCTAAGATCACTCAAACTGTCATAGAGCTAAGTCTGCTTACCAAGTCCATTCCTTATAATAAAATTCCTCAACGATCACCCAGCGTCTCCTCTTCTGTGTGTTCATGACACCGTTCACTTGAAGGAGTGAATGAAAACAAGTGAGCGAATCCGGACAGCCACTGAGCATACATCACCTGAACACTTGTCATTGTAGTGCAGTGTGGGTTAGAATGATAACACCCACTATGGTTTTGGACACCACTATAAATGGCTGTCCCCTCAAATAGCCTGTTTTGACCAGTGGAAGCCATTTGGATCTTGTAGGCATGTGCGCACTGGAGCAACAGCAATGACAAAATCAGGAATAAACTTACTGTACCACGACATAGAAAAGTTGATACTTGTCTTTATTAAGTTGCAAGACAGCAGCTTCTAGTCATTATAAGTCGTCAAAGTGAGTTCTGAGTAATAAAGGATGTGAGGTCACGACGGTCCCCATGCAGCGGCACTTGGTAGTAAGCATTTGTTCGGTCGATGGTAGGGAAAACAGAACACTTTAGATCAGAGAGTAGTTCATCCATGTGTGGCAATGGAAAAGTGTCCACAATTTATTTGCGTTATCTAGCTCTCTGAGGTTAACACACATTCTAATTTTACCTGACTTTTTCTGTAACAGCAATTGGTGACATCTATGCAGAGCCATCGATGCGTTCTATCACCCCAGCTGCTTGCAAGTTATTTAATTCCTCTCTGACACAGCACTGCGAACAGAGAGTGACAGACGGCAAAGTTTTTGCCGCACAGGTGTGATGGTTTCATCCAGCTTTATGTGGTGTATAAAATATTTAGCACATCCAACCTCAGCTGACTCAGCAACAGTGCACTGAAAGACTGGCACATGAGAAGCAGGCACTGGAAGGGCATTAGGAGGCAGGCCTTGATTGTTTTCAATCCTCACATGCTGAGCAGACATACGGTCCCTCCCCGTTAGTGGTGTCCCTTTGTCCACAATAAAGAACATAGCAGGAACTGAGTGGTCAAATGTTTGCTGACAAATATCCAACCACCGGAATTTGGGCTTTTGAATATGTCACAAGCCTGGCTGTGGTTAGCGACAGCACAACATTACCTAAATGGCATGCATAAGTGCTGTAAGGCCGGATAGACCCACTGTCAACCGCCAAATCCACTACACAATCCACTGTGAGTCAGATGTAGTCACTGTGCTTGTGATGCTGATAGTACAAGCTAAATATTCCATGTACAGTACAGTAACTTCTGGTAATTCAATTTCATGGACTGCATGCATATTTGATTACGCTGATCAGCACAGTTTAGCATAATGTCCAATCTTTTTACTCATCCTGCTTGTTGCCATTGCAGCCGGGCAGTTTGCAGCATTAGCTAAAGCTGTGGTCACACTACATTTTGAGGATGCAAAATTTCTCTGGACATGGCCATGATATGATAGTCGCGATATGACGTCACTCTCTGAAGCGTCTTTTTTATAAACATGAATTCAACATATAGCTTAACAAACTAATACACTCAATGTAAAAAATGTTCCACTTATTCCAATTTTTTTATTTCACAACAAAATGCTCCACTTTACTGCAAAATATTGTTCTTTTTTTAATTCAGCCAAGAGTTCACGCCGTGACTTATCGATCTTCTAATGGTCACAAGTCGTCACATGATGTGAATTCGCAACTCAGAGTTCACCAAGCTTGAACTTTGGAACGCAGCGAAATGCTAAACTTTTTACATGAGCTTGCATCAGTACTGGTGCCAAAATTACATGAAACAACAAGCTCTCACAAAGCAACAACATACTGTAAAAATGTCTTGTGAAGCACCTGCCAGCGTTTGCAGAAGGCGTGTCGTTCAGCTACTATGTTAATCTTTTAGCAAGAAGTAGGCTTTCAATCAAGCTGCAACCTTCCGGTCTCTCTCTTGAATCCAACACGGAAGTGACTTAAACTGCAATTAATCCCATAGATCTCCCCCATGTTAAAACTTTAAAGCAGAAAAAAATATATTTACAGCCTGGTACAAAAAGTGGTTTTAGTATATATCAAATTTTGCCCTTCATGACAACTGAGGGGTGAATTATTTTTATAACTCATTCGTTTAAATTGTATTAAGCATTACATTTCTGCATAATTAAGGGCGTGGCCACTTGAGTGACAGGTGGATTGCCATTGCTGTCACTACCAGCTGTTTGTCTGCTCCACCCACGTCCACCTCTTTGCCCATTTTCGGTTATACAGGAATTATGCGTGATGATGCGTGGTGACACGCTGCCAAGATGGCGAAGGCCGGCTCCATTTCAACTTGGGTCTTTAAAAATGCTCTTCAGAAACCTATGGGTGACGTCACCATTGTTTTTACAGTCTATGCTTTCAATGCATCCTCTGCACCCTTTTTTGTCATAAATTTGTTAGGCAATGATTAGAAAATCTGTGGCAGTGAAGCACTACAGCTCTCTGTCTTTCATCCGGCCAAGTATCCCCTGTAGCATCAATAACTCATAGGTGATTTTAAAAAATCCGCAGCCATGTGCTGAACAGCATAGCAGGCTGGAAAAAGCTCTGGCAAGGCACGTTAGCAACAGCCATTCTCATGACCATGATCTATCAAAAGTCATAAAACAATGAAGCACATGAGACAGTAGCGAACTTCATCCATCTTCTTTACTCATTTACTTCTGTTCTCACACACATTACATCAGAATACAACAACATTTCAGACTTCCTTTTCAAAATAGGAGTCACAATTCACATAATATTAAAGGGTTAGTTCACAAAAAAAAAAAAAAAAAAAAAAAAAGAAATTACTGAAAATTACTCACTCTCACGTGGTTCCAAAGTCGTACGACTTTTGTTCATCTTCGGAACACAATCTTTTTTAATGAAATCTGACAGCTTTCTGTCCATCCATTGACAGCTTATGCAACTACTACTTTCAAGCCCCAGGAAGGTAGTAAAGTCATCATAAAAGTAATCCACGTGACTCCAGTGGTTTAACCTCAGTTTTATGAAGCGATGCGAGTGCTTGCTTTGCGGAAAAAAACAACAAAAAAAAAAAACGACTTTGTTTTCAAAAAATTAATCTCCAACATGCGTTCACAAGAGCACCACAATGCATGTGTGTTGTGCTGATGTGAGAGCAGACGTCAAATATGTTATTTAATTGTGAGTTCTGCAATTTTTTGAGATTTCAGGGTTCCCCATTCATATAGATAGGACTTGTTCTTGGATGACCGAAATAGCTGCCCAGAGGTGTTAATATGGCAGCCAAGTGAACAAAATTAATAAACACTCTCTAAGACAGCTAAACTTGCAACAATTGAAACAAAAATGAAGACTCTTAAATCTATTAGCTTTAAGGCTGATTTATACTTCTGCGTCGGACCTGCGCCGTACCCTATACGCCGTGGGCTACGCGTCAATTTTCATTTATACTTCTGCGTCGTTGTTCGCGCCGACACGCAGTTACACATGCAGAGGGAGCATGAGACCACTGAGGGAGGGGTTCTGGCAGACCAATCACACTGCTTGCAGTCCGTGTAGAATCGATGCGTTGTTACATTTTTGGAGAGGTGCACGTCAGGGTATGTCGTAGTCTACGCGTGCTACACACAGCCTATGACGTAGCTACTGCGTACACTCGATGCAAAAGTATAAATTGGGCTTTACTCTGATTGTTTCGAGAAGAGTGAAAAAAGAGTGTCAAAAACAGTGCCATCTTGTGGCAGATCAAATTTATAGCAGCCATAAACCCGCATCTGTTGTTTTATCCATTAAAGGTAGGGTAGGCCATTTCGGAGAGGCTAGCAATAGCAAGCTAGTTTTAAAGCCTCCGAAGCCTCTTCTGAAGCAGATTCTGTAAAGTGTCACAAGACAAGAGACACCGTTAAAATACCTCATGTCTCAAAGCTCATAACATTACAATAATAATGATTGTAAAAAGCTTAGAGCTCTTACTTGTACCACACCTGACTGCTGCAGATTCATTTCGCCATTGATAGTGTCGACACAGAAACACATAAATCCGAGTCTGAGGATGTGAACAGTTCTGGCTATTAAGTCACGGGTTGCCATCTCGTAATTAGGGTTACGACATGGCATGAAGCCGTGAACGCAGCATAAGCTTGTTGTTTTGGTTCAGGAGAAACTGCAGCGGTTGTGCTCGGTGACTGTCTTAGCCCCCCTATGATGATCTCAAGCCCCCCTGCGATGATATGAACTCTCCCACCAGAACGTGATTTCAACTGGAAGGCAATCTAAACCGAACGCAATTTCAACTGCAATTTCAAAATTATAAAAGCCCCACCTTTACTACCTTTTTGGGCCTGAAAGAGGTAGTTGTGTAGGCTGTCAATGGAAGGAAAGAAAGCTCTCAGATTTCATTAAAAAAGATCTTAATTTGTGCTCCGAAGATGAACAAAGGTCTTATGGGTTTGGAACGACATGAGGGTGTGTAATTAATGACAGAATTTTTATTTTTGGATGAACTAACCCTTAGTAGAATGTGCTTTTTCTATGACTTTGTTTTGTTTTCAAATGTAGTAGCTCTTCACAGAGAGGTTAGAGATTACTGTGTCTCATCTTGCCACCTAAGCGAGGAGACAAAGCCAGCTGCCTCTCATGGTAATCTCCGCCTCTACAGAGGGAGACGCGCTGCCTGCGTTCGTTACCAAATGCACCCTGAGACTAAAGTACCCAGGCTCTGATATGTTTACCTTTACTCTTTTGCACACTGCATTTGAAGCTTTATCAGTGTATTGACACAGGGGGATTAGGTTAGTGTGAAACAAGGCTGCTTTATCAATCCAAGCTCTGCCACCCCTTAGACGCTCCATAATCCCTACAAAGAGAACCAAGAGAGGTAGACAAACAGACATATTTGGTATCGTCTCATGTATTCACCATTTATCTCTCTGAAGTATTTGCATTTGACACGTCGGCTCGAAGGCTGTAAACAAACAAAATAGTCTGTGCGTGCAGTTGAAAAGTTTATTTTCAATTAACTAGCTACTTAAAAGTTTTATTTTGCCTCATACCTATTATGTGATGGTTTCCATGGCAACATGGGGTATTTGTTTGACAAGGCGGTAACGTGCCTGCATCATCTCTTCAACACTCTCCATCTCTTGACTGGCTGTGTGAAATTTACATTGATTTCATCCCAAATTAATTGCCACCATTTTGACACACCACCTCAAATGTCTACTCAACACATCATGGGGATTACATTAGCACACGCAGATGTCCTATGCAGGTTACCAATAAAGGGATAGTTCACCCCAAAAAAATTTAAATTACCTTCAAGTTGTTCTAAACCTGTATGAATTTCTTGCTTCTGCTGAACACAAAAGATATTTTAAATAATATGGGTAACCAAATACAAACCCGATTCCAAAAAGGTTGGGACACTACAAATTGTGAATAAAAACAGAATGCAATGATGTGGAAGTTTCAGATTTCAATATTTTATTCAGAATACAACACAGATGACATATCAAATGTTTAAACTGAGAAAATGTATCATTTTAAGGGAAAAATAAGTTGATTTTAAATTTCATGGCATCAACACATCTCAAAAAAGTTGGGACAAGGCCATGTTTCCCACTGTGTGGCATCCCCTCTTCTTTTTATAACAGTCTGCAAACGTCTGGGGACTGAGGAGACAAGTCGCTCAAGTTTAGGAATAGGAATGTTGTCCCATTCTTGTCTAATACAGGCTTCTAGTTGCTCAACTGTCTTAGGTCTTCTTTGTCGCATCTTCCTCTTTATGATGCACCAAATGTTTTCTATGGGTGAAAGATCTGGACTGCAGGCTGGCCATTTCAGTACCCGGATCCTTCTACGCAGCCATGATGTTGTAATTGATGCAGTATGTGGTCTGCATTGTCATGTTGGAAAATGCAAGGTCTTCCCTGAAAGAGACAACGTCTGGATGGGAGCATATGTTGTTCTAGAACTTGGATATACCTTTCAGCATTGATGGTGCCTTTCCAGATGTGTAAGCTGCCCATGCCACACGCACTCATGCAACCCCATACCATCAGAGATGCAGGCTTCTGAACGGAGCGCTGATAACAACTTGGGTTGACCTTGTCCTTTGTAGTCCGGATGACATGATGTCCCAGTTTTCCAAAAAGAACTTCAAATTTTGAGTGGTCTGACCACAGAACAGTTTTCCACTTTGCCACGGGGTGTGGGGGGGGATACTATGGAAGTCAGTGGGGCCTATAAACTAATGATGCACACAGATAAATAATTTATAATAAAAACTGCAATATTCCAAAGGATTGAACATTTTGAACGAACACACACACACACACACTTCACAGAGCAGGTTCTTTGTAATGACTTATTAACTACGAAAAAAAATGGCTGTCATCTCCACTCAAACAGCCAAAGGCATGCAGGGGAGTTGCAGCCGGGTGATGATGGATCAATTTAGCTTACCATACTGCTCTCCTGCCTGTGTTTGTAATAGGCTTTGATGTTCACATTGAGCTACATCAGAAGGAGGTTCTCAGATACCAAGCTCTGTGATTGTGCAGGAATGTCTCTTAAAAGTCTTAATCTTAAAAGTCACTTCAACGTTTCAGCATTTACATACTGTAGATGGGGTCAAGAGACATTTAGTAGGAAATCTGCATGACCAACTTAAAGGAGCTATGTAAGAATTATCACGTAGGCTATTAATCGCTTTTTTATTGCCAATGTGTGAACAGCTTGTAACAAAAAGAGACCTTACCCCACTTCCTAGTTTGTCTATTAAAGCATGTAGACTGATTTTTATGGGGACTTGGGATGTTTTTGCCCGATTAAATGACACATTAAATCAGGGGTGGGCAATTCTAACCCTAATCAAACACACCTGAACCAGCTAATCAATGTCTTCAGGATTACTAGAAGGTGTTGGGGTGCCTCCAGGACCATAATTGGGAACCACTGGTCTATAGTGTCAAATATCTGTTACTTTATAATCTACTTTATATACAGAAGATATTTTGAGGAATATGGGTAACCAAACTGTTAATGGGTGCCATTGACTTCCATAGTCAATAAAAAAAATTAAAAATAAATTATCAATTGTTTGGTTACCAACATTCTTTTTTACCAACATTTGCACTGTCAGAAAAAAAGGTACATTGCTGTCACTGGGGCGGTACCCTAAGGTACAAAACTGAAAAGGTGCTAATACGCACTCTTAAAGTACTGATATGTACCTTTAAGGTACTAATATGTACCATTTAGGGGTGAGTAAGGTACAAAGATGTACCTTTTCACTTTTGTACCTTAGGGTACCGCCCCAGTAACAGCACTGTACCTTTGTTATTGAGAGGAAAGCGTGCAGCACATATATTCATATAAATGTGGATAGTGTCGGGATGTTTGTTAAAAGTATATCGCTTCAAAGGTATTTCCAACTTTTTGGAAAACGAACTATCAGGGCCTTGAATCATGTTCAGTGTGCACGAGTGTGAGCACAAGCAAGTTGCTGGCTACAGTTCACTTAACGGCCACCGGTGTCGCTAATGGTATCTGAATTGCGAAATCTTTGAGGGGAAATCTTTCGCCCTCACAGATCGTGTGAATTCTTATTCGACAAAAACAATAGTAAATGTGGCCGCACCTGTCATGGTTGCCAAGTCTGCAGTTTTCCCATGGAATTGGGCTACTTTTACTGTTGCGGCAAGTTGATTTTTCTCCCGTGGGTTAAGGGTTTTACATATTTCATAAATTATATTTGACTGAAATACTTGTATTGAAATATATTGTATTCTACCAATGATTTACCGATTATTATTATTATTATTATTGTATTTTATTCATATATAGCACAATTTAATACAACCCAAGTAGCCAAAGTGCTTCCTAATCACAAACAACACATAGAAGATGGTAATTCTCAATCTCAAGGATGGGGGAGTAAATTGTCCTAGATGTTAAGTTTTGTGAAGGAGGGACACTTTTAGGGAGCCTTTGAACTGTGTTTATGATTACTACGATGTAGTGGTTTTCAATTTGCATAACAGTGACTGTAAAATACATATATTTTAGGTATGGGAGAGGCATATTTTGTGTTTTGATATTTGGGATATGGTCATTGGGCTACTTGTTTTTTGATGCTGTTAATTACAGATATCACTACATCCAGTGCATGGGGTCCAAATTAGTTATCATGGTCATTGTCACATGAGTGGTAATTTCAAAATTGTATAGAATCGTGAATATTTGTTCCTCATTTTATGCCATAACTTTTATTTGTTCAGCTCATCTGTCCACCAAGACTTGATTCGTGAATTTGTCATTAAGATTCTTAGTTATTTCACACAAAAATGAACATTCTGTCACCATTCTTCCAAATATCTTCCTTTGTGTTCAGCAGAAGAAAGAAATTCATACAGGTTTGGAACAACTTGAAGGTGAGTAAATGATGACAGGATTTAAATGTTTGGTTGAACTGTCCCTTTAACGCATTAACTTACTGTCATTAACAAGTGTTACCATGTTTTGTCCATACATGCAAAATAACATTAGACCTTCTGACCTACTGACCTTAATTGATAGACAAAAAAAAAAAAAAAAACTTAAGAGTTAACTTTAAGATTAAAAATATGCTAGAACAGTGATTAGAAAGGGGGAAAACTAACATCTTTACTTCTTCATGGTAAGAAATGGAAGACGCTGATAGATGCTAATAGGTACAACAGACATGCTGGTGCCAATCATGTGATTGTATGACGCCATCTAGTGGATGCTTTTTTAAATAAATAAATATGTTTGATTTTAATGTTTTACTATTATTATTATTATTATTTATGTATTTGCTGTTGCAATTTCCAACGACAAAAAAGCGATGACATTTTGATGAATGGTTTTAATATTACATTTATTGTATAATGCGATCGTATAACACCTTAAGAGTTATACAACAAATTTCTCAAAAGAAAAATCACTGATACAAGCCCCTAGTTTATACCAGGGATTACAAATTATAAAATACTCTGGCAAAGGCTGCTTTAATTCCAAACACATCAATATATGACAATAAAAGAATTAGTGACAAAAAAGAAAGAAAGAAACAGAAATACTACGCATCAGAGTCCACTGATCATTTCAAAACAAACAAGCAATGATTATTTGCCATTGACTGGAAAATATTTGCTTCTCAAGCTATTTCTTTACAAAACAAAGGATATAATCTTGATTATTGGGTTTGGTTATATAGATTAGTCAAATCAAAGTCTTTCTTTATAGCTGTTCCTCCAACTGATTTGACGGCGATACGAGCGACCTTCTCCTTGTTTTTGAGACTATTAGTGAAGAATAAAGTCACTCCACATGTGCACATGCACTATCCCAAAGCAACACCACAGATTCTGCCACTTTCATATACACTAATAAACAGAAGGGTTAAAATTTGACATTGTCAGTCTTGTTAGCACATGTTACTGAGACATACAGAGGAAGTAACAGTTCTGAAAGCGTTTGTACGTGATTTTCAAGTCCTTAATCCTGAGGATGGAACATTGAGAGTGCATCTTAAACATGAAACAACACATCAGATGCAACAATCAGTAACATTTCTATTATTTAAATTACTAAAGCGAATTAAAATAAAATCACATTCTGATTTGAATCCCTTTCATAAATATGTCTCTCTGGATCACTGCGGTCTCATAAGAAACATAACTGAGGCCTTTTTTAATCTCAGCTTAAGAACCTTTTTGTACCTAATAGAAGAGCCCTAAAAATCTTTCCTCCAAAAGTTCCCAGATTTACATTTCTTCAAACAAGACACTGTTTCTGTCTAAAATCAGTACATCTTTAGACATACTGCATTCAAAACAGGGTCGAAAGCAAAGCACCCACCTGTTAGTAACTGTTTTTCAATATGGCAAATTGACAGTAATCTTCAGAGCAGTGCTCAACAGATAAAATAAATTAACAGTGCAAGTGGGTGCATTTTAACCCTTGTTGGACTTGTTCCAGCTATTAGGAGCTAGAAACATATAAGAAACAAAACAATGGCACAATCACCAGAGTGGGGGGTGGGTGGGAGGAAGAGTAAAGAAAAATGTAAGTGTTACATCACATGTAACATTGCCGTTTTAACATTCCTTGGAATGTGGCACTAAAACAGAAGAAAGAAAAAATAAGAAACATAAATCTCACTGTCCCCCTTAACCAAATATCTGTAACCAGATTAAGGCCCGGCACAAGGCACAAGCACACATAAATAATCCATTATGATTGACACAGAGGTTTGGAGAGCTGTACTGATCAACCAGGTGGCTAAAACCTTCACAACACCTCCCACAACGGCCCTGGTGCCCATGACAAGCCTGAAACTGCTGTTTGGTTGAGAATATTGTATGCCACCATTCAAATGTTTAGGGCTGGTAAGATTTTTAATGTTTTTGATTTGATAGTCTCACCAAGGCTGCATGTATTTGATTTAAAATATAGCACAACAGTAATATTGTGAAATATCATTAAAATATCTGTTTTCCTCTTGATTATATTTCCAAATGTAATTTATTCCGGTGATGGCAAAGCAGAATTTTCAGCATCATTACTCCAGTCTTCAGTGTCACTGAACTGCTGCTCAAGAAATATTCATTCTTTTTCATAATAATAAAATATGTTGAAAACAGTTGTCTGTTCAATCTTTTTGTTGTTGTTGTTGTTGTTGTTGTTGTTGTTGGTGAATACTAGAATGTTCAAAAGAACAGGATTTTTTTTTAAACAAATGTTTTGTAAAATTATAAATGTCTTTAATGTCACTTTTGATAAATTTTAAGCATTCTTGCTAAATAAAAGTATTTATTTATTTAAAAACTGCTAGAATTCCTTTCTTTTCTCATCTCTACTGTTATGCCAGCAAGCTTGAAACAGATTTAATATTACAACTAGCAGGTTTCATTCATGGAAAAAAGCAAAATGTATTCTCTGTCGTTAGTACTGCAATATTAATGTAACCCCTCATCAGTTACTGAGGATAATATTATTTCTGATTCTTCTAAAACGTACGGCCGGAATTGTGAGCTTTTGAGGCTGTAGTCATAAGCGTTTCATTCATGCATAATCAATGAGCTCCTATTCAGTCATCAGACACATGGGCCAACTGTTTCCCACTCTGCCACAAATGTGAGCTACACTTTAAAAAAAATCCTGGCCAGGGCCCAGTACTCCTGGAAACATCTCAAATGTATGTCAACAATACTAGCTGCCACATTTGGCATCCACGCTGATGATGTTTAATGAAGCGAACAGCGTGAACCAATAAACAGCTGTTCTGTGTAGAACGAGTCTTTAATTCTTTGGTGCTTGACTAAGTAGGAATTAGTCCGATGACTAATTCAATAGTTGTATAGCCACCAGAACAAGTCATCTTATTTCTAACCAACCCATATCATAGCTGTCCGATGTATAATCCAAGCACAAGATCTTGTGTGTGGATTATGATCAGAAAAAAAAAGTGACAACGTTTTGGACAAGAGCAAACAAATCTCTCTCAGATGAATCAAAATATACAGTTTTTCTTCTTCCATGGTGCATGCATGCGATGAGATCAGCGGTATGTGCATATAATGTGCCTCTGTCCTAGCTCTGAGAGAAGTATTCTAGTACAATGCGTAGATGACCCAGTCTGTCCTTCAGGGAAGTCAAAGACAGAACGGTGGTCTGATAGGCTGGGTCTAACTGCAGCACTGACAGCAGCCACCAGCACCAGGCCGGTCCATTGACAGATGCCTGCAATGCACAAAAACACATTCATTCTAGTTAGGAAGTTGCTATTAAAACTCAAGATTGGTGGTTTTACTAATAAACACAATATTTTGTGTGCTCCGACCTGAATGTCGTCCTCTTTCTCAGGCATGATGCCGTACTGCCGGCTGATCTGCTCCTGAATGCGGCTGTTCAGACGGTGGTACCACTCCCTCGCCTGCTGATACACGCTGTCATGGAGAAGCTGCAGTAATTCAAGCTCGGCACCTTCGACCTAAACACAAACCAGCAGAAGTTTTACTGTCATACTGATGATAACACAACTGCTTGTGAAATCATAATGTAGATGGGTTAGAAATGAGTTTGAATTTGTTGACTAACAGGCAGTTAATCACAAACTCCTCTTCCTAATGTTTGCTGAATACACATGCAATTAACGCTAATTAACATTAAGTATTTACTTGATATTAAATTTGCAGTGCTAACAAAAGGTTTCATATTTACTGTCATTATAAGCAATCTATCAGGTAAACAGGCTCAGGCTTGTGATGGTGGTAATAACCCTCCTCATGAATCTTTAATGCATGCTTTTCATTTAATGTTCAATCATGACTTATTTATTTCTTAATATCTTATTTAGGTGGTTGAGACTAGGGGTGCCGTGGGAATCACAGGGCACCTCACGATACAATACATGGCTCACAATACCGATAATATCACGATACAGCAATTCTGCGATAATTAATATATTGCTAGACAATGTTCGTGGCATTACCAGTGTACTTTACTTTTACCAGGCAGTTCTGGCATATTGCGTACTCTTTGTCAATTTTGTTTGTCCCATCAATGGTATAAAAGCTAAAGTGGGTCCAGACTTTGGACTTAAACGTGGCTGGGGCATATATTATTTTATTCACACTGCTGTCTGCCATCCCATTAAAAAAACTTTTTTTTTTTGGCTAGTTAACTTATGTTCACGCTTCCCTCATTGATGTGTTAAGAGCCACCTTGAGAAGCCATGAAGTCGCAGTGCTGAGAGTAGGGAAATCTATTTAGAGTGCCTTATTCGATATTTGGCACCAGCATATCGATTCTCGTATCGCACGGAGAGTTAAAGATTACGAGTTAAAGTTAAGATTTGACTAAACGAACTGAAATCGCCATAGTTACTAAATAGATTAGATAGAATTCTAGAATTTCTGATGTTTCAGTGATACGGCCCCATGAGCACAATTTCATCCACATGATTGTTGTATCATCTGGTTATAGGGTTTAGGGGCCGTTTCCACGACAATGACGTTTTGGGGGCCTGACAATGCAAGCTTTTGAAAACGGGTTTCAAAGTGCAAGGTTTTGAAAACGATACCTTTACCGTCTCGATGTAAACAACAAAATGTACATCAAAAAGATCTTCATTTGTGTTCCGAAGATGAACGAAAGTCTTACGAGTTTGGAACAACGTGAGGGTGAGTAATTAATTGCAGAATTTTTCATTTATTTCATTTTCATTAAAGACGTCTTCCAATGTGCCTTTTCTTGGACCTAGATCTGAAATTAGAGTTATGGCACTCTGTAACCACTGACCTTATGGTCCTCCAGGTACTCAATATCAGCAGTGTGGTAGCCATCTCTCTGTCCTCTCCTGAGCACTCGGAAGCGACTTCCTCCCACTGTATCCACATAGGAGCGACCATCAGGAAGCAAATCCAGATCCAAAATATCCAACATGCAGCCATAATCTGCAAAGCTGTGACAGGGAATTTTGGTATCAAAACAAGCAAAACAGACATTTTTGTGGAAACTGGTGCATTGTTTTCATGATTCTTTGAAGAATAGAAAATTCAAGAGAACAGCATTTATTTAAAATAGTCTAGTAGTTCTAATAGTTTAGAACTGTCACGTTTTTACTGTCACTTTTGATCAGTTTAATGCATCCTTGCTGAATAAAATCATTTATTCCTACAAATACATTTTTTGGAACGGTAGTGTGTATAATGTATATGTATATAATTTGAGAATTAATAAGGCCTAAATTAAGTTTCTTAAACTCAGTAAGGGTGCCGAAGCTAGCATGACCTTAAATGACACATGTTAGCTGCATAATATTTTATTTGTATACCCTTTGCCATGTTCATAGCTGCACATGCCAAACTTTTTGGTGCCCGTCTCCATACATCTGCGCATCATCAGACGGTAGCGAGGCTCAAAGATATGCAGCGGGCAAGGGATACCAGGGTACGCCACCGTGCACACAAAAATCGGGATGTCCTTGGTCAAACTGGAGATAAAATATGGTCAATTAATAAATAATTCTGCTTTTGCATAACTTCACACAATATCAAATGTTTCCTTCTGGACTGTTAAAGCCTCTCTGATGAAATGTTAAGACTTCTAGACACCATTTTATACATTTTGCAGATACTGGAGCTCTTCCAGATCTCAGCAGCATGGGAAATTCCCTTAATAGAAACTCATTTGCACTATATAGGCAGGAGCACTGTTTTTCGTTATCATTGAGAGGGGCACTCACTTTGAGAGCTCTGCCATCTCTGCCTCGTGCACCTGTTTCCTCTCTGCCAACTGCTGGGGGAAGAGGCGGGACATAACCTCCTGCAGCAGCACTGTGGGGTTGTACTTCCTGTTCTTAAAATACTGGGAATAGGAAGTAATACGGTGAGACTTGAACTGCTATGTAATATGATTTGCTCTGTTTATTTGTTCATTTAGTTTTGTTTGTTTGTTTGTTTATTTACTTTATGAAAACACAATGTGATTGACTTGAATTAGAAGAATCAGGCTATTAGGTCTGATTTAAGACATGTTATTCTGTAGGTGAAAAACAAAACATTTAATTGTAAGATAAACTAAAATAATACTATGCATTTTTGAGATATAAAGTTAGAATTATATATATTTATATATCTTTCTACGTGCTTCTAAATACATGTAATTATTGTAACAGTCTGTAGTACCTCCTGCAGTGGTTGTTTGCAGAGTGGACAGCGCAGATTGTGATCCAGACTTCTCTCAATGCAGTTCTTGCAGAAAGTGTGTCCACAGGGTGTTGTCACCGGCTCATAGAATAACCTTTAATCCATTGATCATGTCAGTTGAGCATAGATAAGAGGTGGGAAGTTAACAAACACATCTATTTATGCACAACTTATAGTGATATAAGCTCTTCCAGTCTTCTGGAATACTAGATTGAGAAAATAGTAGTCTAGATCATCTAGAAATTTGAACCATCTGGTTTTATCCCATTTCATTAAAAAGAGGATGACTTTGCAGTAATATATCAATTGATAATACCTTAGATAAGGAATAATTAACACCAGACTGTTTAATTATTACAAATAACAATGCATTATTTTCTGCAGCCCGGAGCCTTTACATTACGGTTACCATGCCTCCAAACATTGTTCAATTTTTTATTTCAAGACATTTGTCAGATTTTTATCCTTTAAACACAAATTCCTTACGCATACGTGCGTGTGTGTGTGTGTGTGTGTGTGTGTGTGTGTGTGTGTGTGTGTGTGTGTGTGTGTGTGTGTGTGTACTTGTACAACTATCTCTGTGAGGACCAGTTTGATTTTTAGACCAGCGGAGTGAGGACAAAGAGTAAAGTGAGGACATTTTGGCTGGTCCTCACTTTCTGAGAGCCCTTTAAAGGCCTGTTTGAGGGTCAAGACTTGGTTTTAGGGATAAGGTTAT
Source organism: Paracanthobrama guichenoti (assembly GCA_018749465.1). Lineage (NCBI taxonomy): Eukaryota > Metazoa > Chordata > Actinopteri > Cypriniformes > Gobionidae > Paracanthobrama > Paracanthobrama guichenoti. Next base: position 17,770,150 of record CM031956.1, on the reverse strand, counting down.
AATAAGGGTAGGTTTAGGGTAAGGGTTCAGGTTAGGCACGTAGTTGTGATAGGTAGGGTTAAGGTAAGGGGCTAGAGGTTGTATTGTGTCAATGAATGTCCTCAAAAAGATAGATGTACAAGAATGAGAACCACAAAACAAGAATAAAACAGTCATGACATTTACCCTATATTAAATTACACTTGTATTATATATATATATATATATATATATATATATATATATATATATATATATTGTGTATAGCAAGTGCCTCCTGTAATCTAACATTTAAATACTATATCAAAGGAAATGCAAATGTCTGGTGGCAGGACATAAGGCCAGTGAAAAAGGACACACTATAAATCCCCACTGACCTGATGCAGAGAGGGCACTCAAAATCAGTCACTGTCAGAACGCCGAGGCAGGACTCTCTGTCCACACTGCAAACACCTAAAGAATCAAAAGTTTTATATGATTGTCATTCTGATTTTCTGTCTAATCATGTCTAAACGAAGACAGTATTGTTTGCAAACTGCTTATGAAGTCAAATGAAATAATATTTATATGAATAATAATTATATTTAATAATAATATAGATGTATAACCCATTATGTTTGCCTGTTACTAATGAACAAAGAACTTCCAAAACCCAAATTAATCTTGAATATCAAAATTAATATTATATGTTTAATATGACAATTTACTAATGACATATTTAATAATGACATTAGGACAATTTAATAATGACATTAGGATTATACTGTACTCGAGGAGTGTTATACTGTATATATAGCTTGGCTAATGTTATGAATATAATTAGTGTCAAACCAGTCTTACACGATTTGTGGAAACTAACACCTACATACATTATTATGTATTCTTTACTTAATGTGTAAAAAGTGACAATTAATTAAATTTGTATGAAGCAAAGTATGAAGCAAAGCAGCTAATCGCCATTTTTTCGGCATTTTGGACTGGAACAATCCATTTAAAAACTACACTTTTAAATGATATTTAATACGAAAACAATGTTTTAATCATTTCTAGATGCTGCATATATACATGTGAATGCATAACATTTGTTTTCATGAGCAGTAAGTAAGATATCTTCACCTCTGTTCTGTCTCTCCTCTCTCTTCATCATCAGTTCCTCATCATCCTCAGCAGTGGGGAGGAAGGACACGGCCTGACACAGGCTCAGGCAGCACTCGCCGCTGGTGCCGTGCTTCACTTTAGTTGCATTCTTGGACAGAACAGGAAAATCACATTTATTTTTATTGTCATATCAGCATCAAAGTCTATTTTCATGGGGGAAAAAATCTTTAAGAAAAAATTACAAAAACTATATCAGATCTTTCAGTTTGATATTTGTTGCTCACATTACCAATGTTACACAACAGCATAAGGGTTGTGCGTACACCTCACCTGCCCGGCATCACTTTGACCTTCAGCATTGTTGAGCGTGTAGCGCTGACTATCTGTGCACGAGGGGCTTACAGAGCTGGTGATGGGACAGGGATCTTGCAAGTACTCAGACACAACATGCAGGATCCGTGGTACTTCTTCCGGTACAGGCATGCCCTCTGCTTCCAAGATCTGCATCATATAAAACATTAATTCATGTTTTTAAGCAAAAAGTGCTTCATATATGGATGTTTTGGATGTTCTGAATCGTTTGGTTCTGACTCTCTCCAGAAAAGTGAATTGTTCATCAAACTTTCTGAAAGACCCACCTTCTTAATCTGGTTTTTTGCAGGGGCAAAGTCAGGCTGCTGCTTCAGGCAGCGGTAGAACTGGATGAGGGCTTCAGTCTGTCTGCCCATTTCAAGAAGAACATTCCCTTTACGAAAGAACCCCTAAAAACACAGAATTTAAACAAAGGCTGCGTTTATTTGATCCAAGAATACAGTAAAAAAAAAAATTAAAAAAAAACAGTAATATTTTGAAATATTATTACAATTTAAAATAACCGTTTCCTATTTTAATATATTTTAAAATGAAATGTATTCCTGTAATGGTAAAGCTGAATTTTCAGCATCATTACTCCAGTCTTCAATGTCACATGATCCTTCAGAAATCATTATAATATGAGGATTTGCTGCTCAAGAAACATTTCTTATTATTATCAATGTTGAAAACAGTTGTGCTGCTTAATATTTTTGGAAACCATCATTTTTAAGGATTCTTTGATGAATATAAGGTTAAAAAAACAACATTTATTTGAAATATAATTCTTCTTTTGATCAATGTAATGCGTTCTTGCTGAATAAAAGTAATACATCATTTTAAAAAGTATCATCATATATTAACTTAACGCAGTTAATTATTAAAGTTTAGTTAAAATGTGCAGCAAGATAGTGGGGACAGACGAAGGACCATTACACAAATTTATGAACACAGGGTGAAGATGTTACCCATCTATTGTGTACTGAATTTAATCTGCTTCCTTCAGGCCGGAGATTTAAACTCCCTTTGTGCAAATCAAATATATATAATAATTCCTTTAAACCTGCTGAAATCATGTTTTCAAATGATTTATTATAAATGTGTGTCATTTGATGCGTGTTGTGTTGCTGTATGTGTATGTATACTGTTGTCTACACAAAGAATTGCCTTCAAGGACAATAATAAAGTTAAGTTAACTTTGAAAGGTAGTGTATGCCAGTATATTGCTGGGGGAATAATGGCAAATCCAACAATGTGCTCTGTCCATTCCAACAGAGATGACATAACTATGAAACTGTGTCAGTCATTTCCATAATACCAGACCATGAGACTGCACAGACACTTTAGAGATCTAGAGTGAGTATGCCAAATAATAAATATGTATCATAAATTGATACAGATTTTCAGAATGCAGAATTCATCTGTCAACACCATCCCTAAACTGTAATCAAACAAAAGTCTTGTCCCTAGAAAACATATAAATAACGAGTACAGTCAGCAAAGATGGTCCTCACCTCAGTCCAATTGGGTCGCACACAGCACAGGTCATCCAGGTCACGGAGGGCATCAGAAAAGCGACGGAGGCCCATGCAGGCCTCAGCCCGCCACACTTTCAGACTCACGTCATCAGGAGCTGTAGATGCATGAAAAGATAGACAGTACGATCCTCTGTCTCATTTCAGACATAGATTTGAGGCTTTTAACTTTTTGGAGTGTTTTAAATGTGCATAAACCTAAATGGACATCTTTAATCTCTGAACAGCAGCTCTCTGCATAAACATTCCTGACACCTTCAGGGAACATTGTGTTTTAGTGCATAGCTAACATCTGTACCACTTGGATGGCATGAGGACTAATAGCACAATGCAAAAAAAGAAGGAAAAGAAACTGTCCAATGCATAAAGAATGGAGTTCACCTGCTACAAGATAAACAAAGGGGTGGATGCGCATTAGAGATTAATCAAATTCAATTACAAAGGGATCTGACAGTGATCGGAAATCCATTGCATAAAGAGGGACAGAAATGCAAAAGTTGCTTACTTATATATGTGCACACAGACCAATGAAATAACCTGTTACGATACAAAACAAACCAGATTATGTCACAGGATCCCAGGTTACACAAGAGGGAAAGTATATGTGGGGCAGAACGCTGAACATACAGGAAACTGCCTCTAATTGGATTCAAAGAGTTGAAACGATCTCGCTTTTGCCTCGGAGGGTTTATGTTACTGACAGATAATTGCAGTCATTCAGTGGCCGTAAAATGATACGTAGAATTCACTAAAAGATACTGTTGCTGTTAATAGTAATGCTATATCTATAAGAGAAGAGCTTTACAATATTAGCAAACTGCACTATAGCTCATTATATCGAGATACATTCATTCCACCGGATTCTCCACTACATTCATGCATCTTATAATGTCTCCTTTGTGTATTGTGTACCTAGGGGAACTTGTTATTTCACCAATGTGTGCCCTAGAGATGCTTTTGTGGCCTTATTTACCATTGTTAGTGACATCAGCCACTCAACATGTTTTAACCCACTTTCACTGGTACTCATTAACCCTTTAGGAGACCTGAGCTTATGAAATCACGGTTGCTTGCAACAAGCACGGCTCTCCGCTCACAAGTGTGTGAGTAGGAGGATCACAAAGACAATATCTAACAGTCTTCAACTAGCCCACGCTGTGTTAAAATGCTGCAATCTAGGGCAAATATTTCTAGAAACAACAGATTTCAAGCTCCTGCTGCATATTCATTATCTCAGCCTACCTGTGTTTATAGGCTGATCTAATTCTAAACATGCATTTAGTACATTAATTACATCATCTCTGTGATGCACTTTCCACAGTGATGACCAGAAATGACATGATTCATATACTATTGTCAGTTCCTTGTACATTTATCCTCGTTTAATTAAAAGTATCATATGTCTGGAGGCTTTTAATTGCATTGAATGAATTCCTTTTTCATTAGTGAATGTGAGGTTCACAAACTCGTTGGCCTACTTCTGCAGAATGAAGTGTGCTGTCATTGCACAAATGTCCTATAAAAGGCAAGTGCCGGCTATTATTATGAGTTACAAAAATCCTGTACAGCAAGAAAAGGAAATGTTAGTATTTGCTTTAACTTGCTGCATAAAATCCAGCCAGCTTCCCATCTAGACTGCACAACCTACCTAGGTAACGTTACCTTCCATGTCACCGAGCACTTATTAGGCACAAACTAATTCTGTTATGCACCAAAATTGCAATTCTCGAGAGGTTGTACTTTGTAACTAAACATTAAATAAAAAATATTAGAACAAAAACAAATTTACATTTCATTAATTCTGTCATATGAACAACCAATAATGAATTCTAATAAAAGTATCTAAAGTAGCAACAGTAACAGTTTTGGTTTATTTTGAGACAGACATGACGTTATAGGTAACTTGCGGTTGGGTAAGTAAATCTGATTAATTCACTAACCTAACTCCTAAGTGTGTTGGTTTACTCAAATTAACCTTTTTATGATTCTTTCGGTATTCTGATTCGTTATGTATGTTTTGATTCACGAAAAAAAGAGTCGGCTCTTAAGAATGATTCGTTCGAATACACTGGTCGCGCTGTATGTTTCTCTGTATGTTTTGAACGCAAACGCCGTAAAGCAACTAAATATCATAAAAAATAAAACAAATAATAAAAAATAAAAAAAACATTCAGTTGCTGTATTTATTCAAATATAATCAGTGTTTAATACAAAAAAATAAAAATGCGAATCGCAAGTGCATGTTCAGTTGTCATAACCAAAACGGAACACTAAACGCGCCCTGTTGCACAATAAACATCATGTTGCATAAGGTAATTTGCCTCGTAAACAGAGTTTGCATCCTTACCCATCTCGATCCCTTCGTCCGCAATACGCAGCGCTTCAGTAAACTCGCTCGTTTTCAGCTTCTCCTGAATGTGACACTTCATCTTAGTCTCTTCTGGACAACATTTCTCAATGACGCTGAAGAGTAACACATTGTTTTTGATGTTTTTCGCATCTCTCTGTTTTAATCGCTCTTTGCACGTGGGGCATCGCGAGGGCAGGAAAGCGCCCATGCATCTCCTGCAGAACGAGTGACCGCAGCTCATGGTCACGGGCTCGCACATGAGGAACAGACAGATCGGACACTCCAGCAGATCCATACTGGACTCTTTCATCCGGTGACAGCGTCCTCCTGAAAGTTGAACACCTTAAGTTACAGAGCTCGATTCTTGAGCGTGAACTGTGGCATGATTAAAAAGTTAAAAGATACGGGTAGTTTAGCAGCTCTGTCCTATCTCATTTCGTGACCACTGCTTTTATAAGCTGCCAAAGGCCAGTTTCTGCCAAACTGAGCCAGGTGTGCCAAGAGCATGCTTTAGGATTCCCTCTCCAACTTACGTTTATATATGACAATATATTTAATATGTATGATTATCCGTTGTCAATCATATCTCAGTCTTTGTTGTGAGAGTAACGTTTTCCCTTGTTCTGAATGATGAATTGGTTCACTCCGCTTCAGACCGATCAGTGTGGCTTTGCTGACTCCTCCGAACTCCATCAACGCAGCGCATGGACCAAATAAAAAACGACCGATTGATCTCTATTGTCCTGTTTTTGTGTTCGCTAGACCAACATCTTGCTCTTGCGTTTATCCCGCATTATACTGGTTTCTCTTCTGACACCATTACATTACATAAATAAAAAACACGTGACGCTTGGCGGTGCTTCCCATTGGCTCCCCCGCTCCGCGTTCCACCCTGTTGTGAAACAGCGAACGCCGCGTTTCATAACAGGGAATCTCGCGCACTAATTCAATGACAGACGCCTATGAAGCAAATTGTGCCGCTATGGACATATTTGTGCTCAATAATTGTGCTTTGATAATTGCTTTTCCTTCGTGTATTTCAGCATCTGCCGCACGTAGGAAGAGGTTTTGCTTTAGATATTGAAATGCATGCAGTCGCTTCCCGAAGATCCTGCACTCTAAACCCCTGATAACATTACAATCCCCCAGGAATAACATTATGTTAACATATCTTAAACATGCATCTCACAAACATTACCCTTGAAACGTCTAAGTAACATACATTTTTGTTTACTTTTAGTATTTGTGTTTGTGTATTTATGGACTGGTGAGTAAAAACTTGAATTTACTAGCCTAAAACATGGAAATAGCATATTAGGATGACACTGCAAATACAGAGGCATTGTAATTACCAACCAATTATACAAATATCCATTTGGTTAAAATACGCATCACTCATAAGGCTAAGGTGCACTTACACAAGATTGCATAAGCGCAGTAAAGGTTGTATAAGTTTGCATTTCCCCAACCAATCAGCATCATATAAACATGTGACACTGAGAATGGCTAAATCACATAACACCACATGACACCACTGTCTGGCTACAGAGCAGGTTATTACTAAGCAGTTTGACATGTTTTTTTTTCCTTTATCATTATCGTTCCATAATATACATGTCTACGTCCAACAACAGTTTATGAAATCTGGCTTGAACTACTGTCTGTAGTCTGTTTTATTAATGTGAAAACAACACAAAAAGCAGTGAGCAATATGAAAAAGAAAAGACCAGTAGATGTTTATTATTTTACACATACAGTTCTGTTTCAATGACTGTGTGAGCTGACCACCGTGTTAAATAGTAAAAATGTCTATGTGTTTGTGGTCTGCTGAGTCTTTGTAACAAAGTTGAAGAACTGGCATTTACTGAATAACAATAAAAACACATTACATTCCTTCAACAGCTCAAGTCATCTCATCAATAATACTGCACATTGCAGCATCCTTGTCCCACACTTTGTCCTTCTTACAAGACACATTCTTGTCCGTTTGTGCAACCATGCAACTAACACCCGTCACATCTACATCCATAGGCTCGGTTTTCAGTCTCGTGGCTCCAGCTGACCCCACGCCACCAGCCTCTCCCACGCTGGAACTGTTAGGTTGTGGCAAATCATCTGGAAGCGAAGCAAGACACCCCTGGATCATCTCCACCACCCGCTCCAGATGCTTCTGGAAACGATCGGCCGTCTCCAGCCTCTGTCTCTTCTGAACCTCCATCATGACCCGAAGCGTCTCCCTGGCCTGGTGAGGACGGTACTCGTTGATGAGGTGATGCATGTGGACAAACAGGAGTTTCAAGTCCTCCATCTTCTCCTCTCGCTTAATGCTGCCTGGGCTTTTGATGAGGATGTCCAGAAGGTCCAGAAAGTTGACTAGGATGGACATATTGAGTTTCTTCAGCTCTCTCTTGTGGTCAAACTGCATAGGGTGGAGACGCTCGATGCCCTGGCTCTCTAATGGTCGAATAATGATGTCATCACATTGAAAATGATTGCCAAACATCATGTAATTGTCTCGAATAGGAGGAGGGGGTTTGGGGGCCAGCCCCTTTCGCACGTTCTCATCCGTGTACTCCTTAATGTACTGCATTGGAGGCGGTGGAAGAGCACTGACCTGCTGTGGCTCCCCCATTTTGTAAATCTAGTCGAGAAAAGGGATAAAAAAAAAATAAAAAAAAGTCAAATCTATTTATTAAATAGACTAGTAGCAATATCCAATATTGTTATTATTATTTATTAAAACTCTGGCTCTCTCTGGGATGCAATCTACAAACAAAAATCATTATTATAAACAAAATTCGCTTTGAAAAATTATTTTCTTTTTAAAAAAAAAAAAAAAATACACATATTGGAGGGCTTCGGAAATGAAAAGGAACCATATACATTTTATCAAGAACACTGGTTTAGAAACAGCTAATAGCTTACAAGCTAAATGCTACAGTTTTGCACCGAATAAATGATATAGCGAATCGCAAAGCGGGAGTCATTACTGTAGTAATCAACAAAACATACATACCGAAACTCCTGGCTTTATTAAATAAAAATAGTCTCGGCTACGTAAACATAAGCAAAGCGATCAAGTCCTCTTGCATGTCTCGATTTTCGATTCCTTCATGTCTAACATAAATGGACTGCATTGGTACACAGTCCTCTAGCAACGAGGTATTTCATTGGCCAAAAGCAGATTAGGGCGTGTCCAAAGTAAAGCGAATTCAGTGACATCGTAGTTTGACTGTATAACAATAGGCTATATGAGAAATCGATACAATGAATTATTAACTAATAATGTTCATGTTCATAGTGACCCACGACAAATGTATTCTGTGAGGTTTTTTTTTTCCTTTTCCTTTTTCTTTTTTCTCTCGTTTGTATGATACAACCACATAGACACCACTGGTAGTTTTTAAGTTACTCAAAAACAAATGTGCCACAAACTGAGGACACTTTTGGAAATTCTCAACATTTATAAATATGTTTAACCCTGAAAGACCCATATATATATATATATATATATATATATATATATATATATATATATATATATATATATATATATATATATATATATATATATATATATATATATATATATATATATATATATATATATATATTATAACTTTTACATGCTGTTGGAGGCCTCTAATGCAGAAATAAATGGGTTTTTACATTTAGTTTAACAAAAGTTTTTAGGGAAATGTAATGTTGAAACATTGGGCCTGTTGGGTAGCAGGATTTTAATGATTTCACTCACTGTCTGAACAAATGTAGAGATCATCTAAGGGTTAATTTGCAGGGTGTAGGCTACTGCTTATGTTGTCAGAGATGGACACAAATACATCAAAATGTATTTCAAATAAAAATACTAAATACTGTGTGGAAAAAAATTTATTTAAATACAAATACAGTATTCTGAAAATACAGAAAATACACGTGAAAATGGCTATCCAATGAAGTAACACTATTAAGGCCTATTCACACTAAGAACGATCATTTGACTTAGGGTGTACTCAAACTAAGTGATCTGATCTGTGATTTGATTGTCGTGGTTGCCTTGGGGTGCATACACAGAAAGGTGCCTGGAAGCGTGCAAGTAGACCTAATGAATTTGAGTTCTATTTCACGGCATACTGCACTTTTATACTCTTTTTAATATCAAGCACATCTCGCTCTTTATCACTCATTTATCAATGTTTCTCTATTGCTCTAACATGTCAATAACTCAGGCCTACTAAACTAAAAAACAAAACAAAAAAACTGTGAAGACTGACTGCTTGCTCTAATGTACAGTGCTAGTGCTAATGCTTTGTTCCCCTTGCTAGTGCTCTTTTTTCCTTCATGTTAACTAAAGGCAAATCTGAATGGTGTTCCATTTTAACCTTAATCAACAAGAAAAACCATGAAATCACCTTATCTTATGATGTCAAATTTATTGTAAATATGAGTTTCCTGGTTGGAAACTGGACATGAATGCCTTTGTCATATTTACTTGAAACGCAGAGATCATTTTTATACCTAAGTTTCTGAGTTGGGTGTGCCATAAACCTGCTGTGACAGGTAGGGCTATGTTTTTTGTTGTTGTTGTTGTTGTTTTTGTTGTTGTTGTTGTTGTTGTTTGTTTGTTTTTTTCCCCACAAAAGCAAGATCACCTTGTTTTAATGTTAAAGTAGTGCATATTGTAGTGCAATAACCATTTTGGGCATTTTGTATGTTTTATACACAGCAAAACAGCCTGTTTTTGACTAAAGATCCAGAATCATCAACAAGCTGACTAGATAGCACTGTGAATGTTTATATGGATGTCAACGAATGGGATACTACATTTTATTCAAAATAACATTTTGGCTTTAATAAGATTTTCCCAAGAAACCTGCCATCCTCCATGCTTCCTATTCTTTCCAACAGAAAAGAACTTGAATGCGACAGACTAATAATTGGAAGTAGGAAATGTCTGATAGCACATGAAGGCAGCTTTATTCCTTATTTCCTCGCAGGAATCCAGGAAATTTGCGCACCCACTTCTAGATGGAGTCTTGCAGCTGCCGCTCACATGCATGAAAGTGCCCATGTGTGAACTAGTTGATACAGGAAATCAGCTGCCTATTAAAGGTTGATTGGCAAAAAGTATTTTATGTATTTTTAAAATACAAAAAATACTAAGATTAAATCTATTTAAACACAAAATACATTAGATTTTTTTCAAAGGTATTTAAATAAAAATAAAACAAATCTCATCAAATACGCATTTTAAAATACTGCCCATCCCTGTATGTAGTCCCATAACAGCCTACACTAATAATCACACAATATTAATAATTTGACGTCATTTTATGGAGAAAAAAAATATATATGTTCAGATTGTATTCACAAAATCTGATGAACTGAATGAAAACTTTGGCATTTATTATGAATTAGCTATGTTCATAGTCATATTCAGCTATAGTCCCAAAGGCAGTTCTTGTCCTCCGAGAAACAGAGGCGGACATTGCACTTGCAAAGTGTGTTGGTGTAGCCTTTACCACAGTGTCTGCAGCGTTCTCTATTTTGTTCATATCTTCTGACACAAACTTTCAGAAATACTTCAGTGGTGTATGAAGGGAGACGGCATCATTAGTGATACCCTGACCTGAAAAGTTAGTGTTGGGATTAATAAAATCCTTTATCAGCCAGTGATACCTGTCATGGTTCTGTGCTCTTGAGTGACTTGATTTTGTTGGCATGATGTCCACATAATCATCAGATGGGTGGTCACTGAGTTGTTTATTTTACTTTTCCAGTTCACGGCATCTCCACATTCATCTTCATCACTTGCATCAGAATCCATTTAAAAATCACTGTTCCCATTTTGGACGGCATCAATGACTTCATACACTTTGTAGATAATATGGTCTTTCCTGGTGGGTGGCATTCTGAAATAGAAGTGGGGGGGGGGGAAACACTGGTTTTTTTCCATATCCCAATGATACATTCACAATTAAAGAATTCACACAATACAGTCTGGCTAGCGTATTGTGCCTTCTACTTATCATTCTAATATTATTTATATCCCCCACATTCCAGAACATTATCACCTGTTCCTGATGCAACAAGCAGATGTTTGGCCAAGCAAAGCCCAGAAAGAAAAACGGACCAGTTATGTATGTTTTATAAATAATAAGATACAGATAGTTTGAAATATTGCTACACAAATGCTTTCAAAGTCTCAAAGAAATAATGTATTCCTTAATTCAACTTGAACTTATTTAATAATAATTACAATTTGTAACAAAGACATTTAAACTTTGTGAATGATCAAAACATTATGTTTCTATTAGTATTTGCCTTCTATGCGCAGGCAAATTTTGCTACCCCTTTATTAAAATGTAAAATTACAACATTGACGTTACAAGCTCAAAATGTGAAATGATTAAAGCACTCAACGGTACATCTGCATGATCTAGACATATTACTAATCACATAAAAAATATTTTGGGCATTTTACTTACTTCAATGTTGATTTATCCAGTCCAGTAAAACACGATGATGTGCTTCAAATCAAGTTCGAAGGAGTTTATGGCCATGTGAACAGGCCTATTCACAAAATCTTCCATCCAATAGCACTGCAAGACTGAACAATAGAATCTATTAGTTGTGTAAATATGGTCTTAGAGAAAAAAGGTTTATTTTAGAAGAGCTAAAATTGATATTTACAACAGTGGGCCTTACATTTATGCATTTGGCAGACACCTTTATCCAAAGTGACTTACATTGCATTCAAGGTACACATTTTTTGTCAGTTCTTGCTTTCCCTGGGAATTGAACCCATGACCTTGGCATTGCTAGCACCATGCTCTTATTGTTTGAGCTACAGGAAATCTAAGGTTAATTGTTAATCTGTGTGTAGTTGTGTATGTGGCTAATCATATGATGTTTGTGTGGTTAAAATAGTTTTGAAGTGTTTGATTTGGCAAGAGATGTGTGTAGTTTCAATAAATGGAGCCATAGTTTCAGAAGTTGTGTGTAAACAATACAAAATCTTTAAAAAAAAAAAAAAAAAAACTGTAATGAGTTTTATCAAGCATTACCTAATCTCAGCTACTAAAAAAACACACACAATTTTCATTTCATTTTGTGTCACAATAAGTCCTATCGCCTACTGGAGGTGTCACAAAATACAATTTTCAGTTACACATGCCACAATCCGCTGGCACATGACACAAGTTTTAGTGGCATGCACTGGCGTATGACATTTGAAAACCAGATGCGCCACTAAACATAGCAACATGTGCCAATGGCTTTGATGTGTAGGATGCCATGCCACTTAATGTTACTGTAATACCATCTAAAATGGGTCAAAGCTCGGAAAGAAGGTGAGCTTATAATGTCTGTTAAAAGTGATATTTGTAAATTATCCTATTTTGTTTTTCTTTTAATGTATTTTCTGTTCATTCTTCATTTTCTCTTTATTGTTGTATTTTTATTTTCTTGTTTATAATTATTGTGTTGTATAAAAGGTTTAATAACTGAATAAAATAAATAAAGAAAATGGTATACACTCAAATGTTTGGGGATTTTCTATTAGAAGGATAGCTGATATTGTTTTTAAGTTGGATTAAATAATATATGACATATATGATGACACACACACACACATATATATATATATATATATATATATATATATATATATATATATATATATATATATATATATATATATATAACTTCACCATTATATAGACAACAACTTCACCATTTTGAGAAAAAGTTATATTGATAAAAAATAAATGGCCAGGCTCGTGCACCTCTTCCAGGAAATAGCAAAACCAGATAGAAGAAGAAAAAAAAAACATCTATGATTTGTCAATGATAAAGGAAAACAATATCAAAGACTTAAAAATAAGAAAGAAAGCTGCTACCAGTAAATATGCTGGAATTTTTATATTTTCTTCACATATTTTCATAACTGTTTTAAGTTAACCCACACAAAAAAAAAAAAAAATTTTTAAAAACAAATAGTCGCATTTCATTTTGTACTTTGTTTTAGCCAGCTGTAGATGTGTACAGTAATTAAGTTACTTTTATATGACTGTTATTTTCACACTGACGCAGTTTCCTTATTAACGTCTGTGGTTAGAAAATTTTCAACCGCTGCTATACCTGTAATGTCAAGTTTCAAGTTTATATATCTTTTATCTCAAAATTATTAACACTCATTTTGAACATATCTTTCCTGCCATGTTCAGGTGAATCCTTCAGTTTCATGCTCAGGATTTGTTTGATGTTCCCACAAAGATTTTTAAATCACCTATATTGTATTACTGTATTACAAGGAAAACAGCTTAATAAACATTGTAAAAAATGTCTTGAAGAAAAATAAAAAATGCTAAATTGTTTAGTAGGGGTACAATTATGCGCACACGTCAGTAGATAAAACATATATTTTGCTCAGTAAAAACAACAGAAGTCAATGCACAGTCCCCAATAATGTGTTTGTAAAAAAAGTGAGAATGAAGGAGAAACTGTCTGTCTGTCTGTCTGTCTGTCTGTCTGTCTGTCTGTCTGTCTGTCTGTCTGTCTGTCTGTCTGTCTGTGTTTGTCTGTCTGTCTGTCTGTCTTGTCCTTGTGGGGGCATTTTTTGGTCCCCATGAGGAAAACATCTTATAAATCATACTAAGTGATGTTTTTTGAAAATGTAAAAATGCAGAATGTTTCCTGTGATGGATAGGTTTAGGGGCTAGTGTAGGGGGATAGAAAATACGTACAGTATTACAGTATAGTATAGTTTGTACAGTATAAAAACCATTACGCCTATGGAATGTCCCCATAAAACATGAAAACACAACAAGAGCGTGTGTGCGTGCGTGTGTGTGCGTGTGTGTTGGGGTGTATGTGTGTGTTCATGTTTTTCTATCCCAGTGGGGACTTGAACCTGAATGCACACACACACTCTTGGGGACTTGTGTCACCGCGTGGACCTAAATTGAGGTCCCCGTGAGGAAACAAACTTATAAATCTTTTTTTTTAAAATACAGTTTTTTTGAAAATGTAAAAGAAAGTGTTGTGTGATGGGTAGGTTTAGGGATAGGGTTAGTGTAAGGGGATAGAATGTACAATTTGTACAGTATAAAAACCATTACACCTATGGAGAGCCCCCACAAAGATAGTGAACCAGACACACCACAACCAGTGTCTGTCTGTCTGTCTGTGTCTGTGTCTGTGTCTGTGTGTGTGTGTGTGTGTGTGTGTGTGTGTGTGTGTGTGTGTGTGTGTGTGTGTGTGTGTGTGTGTGTGTGTGTGTGTGTGTGTGGTCCTATTAGCTACGTTATGAGGACCAAATATCCCCAAGGATGGCAATACCAGAATTCTTTGACCTTATAGAACAATTTTTTTATTTTTTTATTTTGATCCCCATGAAGAAAACAGCTTATAAATCATATTAAATGTTGTTGTTGTTTTTTTAATGTTAAAATGCAGAAAGTTTTCTCTTAGGGAACTGAATCTACAGTTTGCACAGTAAAAAAATCATTATGTCACCATAAAAAATTAAACCCTTTGTGCGTGTGTGTGTGCGTGCATGTGTGTGTGTATGTGTGTGTTGGGGGGCATGCATGTGATTGCTTGAGAATTTGTCTAGTGCAGTCTGCCTCAGGAAGTGGTTTACCTAATGCACTGGCTCCGGAAACCTACGTTTTATACATCGGTTTGAGCTCGACAAGTGTATAACTAGTGACTGGCACACATCATTCGCCATGAGTCAACCTTCCATGTGGTAGTTAAATATCAAATTTCACCATGTACCCAAGGGTCATCTTAAAGGAAACGCTGTACAAGAAATCACAACAAAAGAGAAGAACTTCACCGTGCAATTACAAAGAGAGGGTTTTTGTGCTAAACACAGAGGATCTGACATACTTTGAGCATCGTCCTGGGGTATGTATTCACGCCTTCTGAAGACGTTATTTTAACTGTCAATATTTGCAAATATAAAAGTTCCTTTTTCACTTTTTTTATAGTAAGTTAAGAAAATGACTGTGATGAACTGACTACAGAGTAACATATCATTACTTTTTATATCGCCTTAGAAAAAGCCAACTCAAAAAGGCTGCATTGAACTGTCTCATATCAAGTGTGTGGAGATAGTACGCAGTGATGTTCCCATTCCCTGTGATTACAAGTACCCTTTCCAGGTGAGAATCAAGTGGATTTTTTCGTATAATGTCTTTGTCGGAGACAGTGCCTATAAATATTGTCAATATTATGCCTAGTCTTTCTATAAGTGTCTTTCATAGAAGTCTTAAATGAAATTTTTGCTTTGATTTTTCTTTACAACGCTTAAAATGCTTTGTTGCTTTTTTTTTGACAGATCGCCCATGACAGCTACTATCTGTATGTGTTTGCTCCAGACAACGACTGCAGGTTAAAATGGGTCAAAGCTCTGAAAGAAGGTGAGCAGCTGTTACAGAAAGTGATCGACAAAAAAGAGTTTTCACTGTAGAGTGAAATATTGTTGTTTAAATGACATGTCAATGTACTTTATCTTTTGTATTTTATATTATTTCTTCAACTTATGAAGCGACGCAAAATAACAACTTGTTTCTGAAGTATCATCCTGACTTCTGGGGAGAAGGGAAATGGAAATGTTGTCATCAGACAGAGAAGCTGGCGACGGGATGCAGTGAATACTATCCCAATGGAGGTGCAGGCTCATTTATGTTTTGAAGTATATAAAATAGCTGCTCATTTTAAATCAAATCACTTTATTGTCACTCCGCCATATGAATGCAGTAATTACACTCACCTAAAGGATTATTAGGAATACCTGTTCAATTTATCATTAATGCAATTATCTAATCAACCAATCACATGGCAGTTGCTTCAATGCATTTAGGGGTGTGGTCCTGGTCAAGACAATCTCCTGAACTCCAAACTGAATGTCAGAATGGGAAAGAAAGGTGATTTAAGCAATTTTGAGCGTGGCATGGTTGTTGGTCCCAGCCGGCCTGTCTGAGTATTTCACAATCTGCTCAGTTACTGGGATTTTCACACACAACCATTTCTAGGGTTTACAAAGAATGGTGTGAAAAGGGAAAAACATCCAGTATGCGGCAGTCCTGTGGGCGAAAATGCCTTGTTGATGCTAGAGGTCAGAGGAGAATGGGCTGACTGATTCAAGCTGATAGAAGAGCAACTTTGACTGAAATAACCACTCATTACAACTGAGGTATGCAGCAAAGCATTTGTGAAGCCACAACACGCACAACCTTGAGGCGGATGGGCTATAAAAGCAGAAGACCCCACCGGGTACCACTCATCTCCACTACAAATAGGAAAAAGACACTACAATTTGCACGAACTCACCAAAATTGGACAGTTGAAGACTGGAAAAATGTTGCCTGGTCTGATGAGTCTCGATTTCTGTTGAGACATTCAGATGGTAGAGTCAGAATTTGGCGTAAACAGAATGAGAACATGGATCCATCATGCTTTGTTACCACTGTGCAGGCTGGTGGTGGTGGTGTAATGGTGTGGGGGATGTTTTCTTGGCACACTTTAGGCCCCTTAGTGCCAATTGGGCATCGTTTAAATGCCACGGCCTACCTGAGCATTGTTTCTGACCATGTCCATCCCTTTATGACACCATGTACCCATTCTCTGATGGCTACTTCCAGCAGGATAATGCACCATGTCACAAAGCTCGAATCATTTCAAATTGGTTTCTTGAACATGACAATGAGTTCACTGTACTAAAATGGTCCCCATATTCACCAGATCTCAACCCAATAGAGCATCTTTGGGATGTGGTGGAACGGGAGCTTCGTGCCCTGGATGTGCATCCCACAAATCTCCATCAACTGCAAGATGCTATCCTATCAATATGGGCCAACATTTCTAAAGAATGCTTTCAGCACCTTGTTGAATCAATGCCACGTAGAATTAAGGCAGTTCTGAAGGTGAAAGGGGGTCAAACACAGTATTAGTATGGTGTTCCTAATAATACTTTAGGTGAGTGTATAATGCAGAGTATGGTGAATCTGAATCCTTTTTCATAGTGTTCATAGTTGTTTCATTTCATCCCACAGCCAAACCACTTCCCCCAACTCCAGATCCAACGGTTAGTCATTCAATCTCTGTTCACTGTTTCTGATTTTTATGCGTATGTAAGCCTATGACTTATTTTAGACTTAATTGCCTGGTTTCATAGATGAGGCTTAGACCCAGACTGAAATGCATGTTTGAGCTGTTTTAACTGAAAGCAACTTGCACTGACGTATCTTAAAATATGTCAGTGCCATTGTTTTGTCTCAAGATGCAACTTTTTTAAGAAAGGCATGTTTAAGAAAAGCTACATAAAGGTGCACTATGTAACTTTTCCGTCTGCTAGAGGGCACCTATTCAAAACAAAGGCATAGTTTGATGACGCCTAGTTTGAGCGCAGAATCTTGGGACATGTGGTCTTCACCTCACAGCCGGTGGAAAAGAATCGGTATAGGACTCGGGCAGAAATCATGTTCATGGATGCGGTTCTTAACGTTACTGTAGTATGAAGCAGAGCAGAACCGAGTGTTGAGGGAGCTGAGCAAGGCCTCTGGAGTGATTGTTACACAACACATGGCTCGCGAGCAGCGGGACTTTTATTATGCCACAGTCGCCGGCGCCATTTCCGCTTTTCCGGGGCTTTTTTGAGTATGAGGTAACGCAGCTCTGTTTATCATATTAGATACATTTGAGGGTGTTGAAAATGATGTTATGACGTTACTCTGTGTTTTTGCTCGGTGGCTGCTATGACACTTGCAGTGAGAGTAAAGCGTTTCTGCAAAAAAAAAAAAAAAAAAAAACGGAAACCGAGGGTAACGCAGATATGTCCCGGTTCCTTGGTTAAAATAGCAATTTTCTCATAATTTACAAATAGTTGGAAACATTTGGGATATTGTAAGAACTCAACTGAACAAAATATATAACACTGGCCTAGTGGTTTTTAGATATTTTATTGCAAAAATGTTACATAGTGCACCTTTAAATGTCTTAATTTAATAAAATTAATAGCCTACCCTTATATAAAAAAAGTTTATTCAAGTGTGCTATTACACTTCTTTTAAACTAAAAAATAAGAAATATACTTTCAGTCTACTTTGTATGTACTTCTCAGAATAGGCTATACTTTATGTACTTCTCAGAAATATAGCATAAAATTGCACTTAATTAGACTTGACTTATACTGTCAGAAAGGTATATAGAAAGCTATAAAGTATATTTGGCCTATACTTGTACTCAATTTTTTGATCGAGATATACTCAAAAGTATCCATATTTTCAGTGTTATACAGTAGGGGTTGCTATGACACATCTTCTAGTACAGAATCTCCAGATCAAAACACAGGTGAAGAAGCAACAGAAACAAATGATAGAAGATTGCGTGTCAGAATTTGATAGAATTTGATTTTCTGAGCTTTTGTTTAAAATATTGCTTTTTTTAAATGTAACTTGCCCAGAAATGTTGATTTTAAAAAAGGATGAAGCAAGAATAAAATGTTTTTAAAATGTAAAGAGTTAAAATAGTTACAGGTATATTTCAAGTATATAAAAAAATACCTAAATAGGAACATAGTAGTACTTAAAGTGCCAAAATAATATCTAAATAACTAATTATGATGTTATGTTCACTTAAATCAAATTTACAAGCAGAGGTGTAAAGTACTTGAGTAATTTTACCTGATTACTGTACTTAAGTATTATTTTTGGGGATTTTTACTTTACGTGAGTACAATTAAAAATCAATACTTTTACTTAATTACATTTTTAAGAAAAAGTACTTTTACACCTTACAATTTTATATAAGTACTTTTTTGGCGATCACTTCATTCTATTTTCCTTGATATTACCAATTGAATTGCTTATGTTTAATTTAAATGTTATTTATTCTGCCAATGAGATTCGTTTTTAAATTCCATGAAATTGGTCAGAGATGTTCATTGGTCCTTTGGAAGTGACTTCATGCCGCAGCAATTACCACAATGCACAGCACCTTGACCTGGAACCAGTGCCAGTACGCATAGTGACATGTGCCATTGGCTTCGGTGTGTCAGATGCCATGTCACTTAATGTTAATACCGCCTCTCCAAAGTTGCCAGGGTTGCGGTTTTCCCGCACAATTGGGCTATTTTAAAAAAGGAGTAGCGGGAAAAATTACGAGCTGCGGGTTGCGGTTTTTCGGGCTACAATTATAATGTACCGCAGCCGCAAAAAAAAAAAAAAAAAAAAAAAGTGTAGGCAAAGAAAAATTTGATTGGAACCGTTTATTAGTGGGTATTGATCCCCAGGAACGAATACTTGGCAACAACTGCTGCTTCACGTGAGTAGACGCGTCACCTGAGCATTTGACATAACATCACAAATCAAGCATCATCACGTCACATTTGAGTCGGTTTATGCCTAGATTCGGTGGTTGTAGTATAAGCATCGGTTGTCTGTGGATGAACAAGCAGCACTATAAAATGACAGGTAAATGGAGAAAAACCATCACCACGGATGCTTTCTCTCTTTACAGCTGAAATCTATTCAGCACCACCTGAGAAGGGTGGGGAAGAGAGCACAAATGTCTAACAGCCCTGAGATTGTATATAGTTCTGTTCATGTGTGTGTATGTGTGTGTGTGTGTATATATATATATATATATATATATATATATATATATATATATATATATATATATATATATATATATATATATATATATATATATATATATATATATAAAAGAGTTTAAAGAAATTAATACATTTATTCAGCAGGGATGCATTCAATTGATCAAGTGACAGTATAGACATTTATAATTTTGCAAAAGCTTTATATTTCAGATAAATGCTGTTATTTTGAATCTTCTATTAATTAAATAATCCTGAAAAAAATCACACAACTATTTTAATCATAAATAAATAAATAATCAAATGTTTCTAGAGCACTAAATCATCATATTATAATGATTTCTGAAGGATCATGTGACACTGAAGACTGGAGTAATGATGCTGGAAATTCAGCTTTGATCACAGGAATAAATTACATTTTAAAGTATATTCACATAGAAAAAAATATTTTAAATAGTAAAAATATTTCACAATATTATTGTTTTTTCTGTATTTTGGATCAAATAAATGCAGCCTTGGTGAGCAGAAGAGACTTCTTTGAAAAACAATCAAAATAGTACAGTTTCCAAACTTTTGACTGGTAGTGTGTGTGTGTGTGTGTGTGTGTGTGTGTGTGTGTGTGTGTGTGTGTGTGTGTGTGTGTATATATATATAATATAACGTTTATTTTAGGCCCTTTGTGGGAATCCAGTCGTTGTCTAATCTGATTGGACACTGGAAAATTGGGCTAGTTTTCATTCCATTTGAGTTGTCATTGGGCTGGAAATATTTCTGGGACCTGGCAACCCTGCCTGGAAATTAGAATGAGAGGCTTTTCAGCACTGCAAGATTGCTTTTCAACCCCAAAAGACAAAAGAGCTATAGGCTTGACACTCGAAAATCAGCTTCTGCTTAAAGTCGTGTGCACACTGGCCCCGATTTGGCCGCTTGAGACAAATTTTGCAAATCCTAAAAGATTCCTTTAACCCTAGGCTAAAATCTGAAGTATTTTCTCATTAGTTTGATGTTCACCGACAGCCGACTGATGACCGTTGCGATTAAATTTTACCTCAGATGAAATTCTGGCAGTGTCATAAGATTGGGCGTACAGTCCTGCTGTGTGACTTCTCCTACGACGACCGTAAAATTGTCTTTATTTTTCAAGACAAACCATGACCAAAATGAGCGCTAGAGATTTCTTTGTAGCCCCATTTCAATCCCGCGTGTAATGCAGCTCACTGTCAATGAACACGTCATTGATGAATTGATGATGATGGAAAAAGTTTTTTTTTTCTTTGCGTCCGTTTTTAACGCGCCTTGACTATCGTACAGTTTGAAATAATGACAGCTGAGATCTTGTAGTGTGACATGGCTAACAGCAGGGATCATGGTCGTAAAGGACTATTATAAATCGCACAGTGTGCACCCGGTTTAAGTTAAATCCGAGGTTTTACAACTTTGAGTAGCATGTTGCATACTGGCATTAGGTAGTAGTCTAATCGTTCGATAATTAAATACAAACAGTTCTAAAGCAGGATAAAACCTTGTATGTGGTTTATTCACTTCATCTCTAGTTTTCATTCTTGCTGTCACTTTTACTTGTTTAATACTCAAGTACTTTTTTTACTTTGACTCAAGTATGATTCCGGCCAGATGCTTTTCCTTTCACTTGAGTAACATTTTTGAGTAGCCTACTTTTTACACCTCTGCTTACAAGTATACTTGCAGTATAAAGCTAATAAACTAGTAGTTTACTGAGTATACTTCAAAGTATACTTTCATAAACTTAAAAAAAGTATTTTGGTAGTAAACTATCAGTATACCTATGTTAACTTGTAGTATAGTTACAGTACAAACAAAAAACTTAGTTGTAAACTAGTTGTGTACTCAAAGTTTACTACTGTTACATTTAAACTATACTTTTCCACACTAAAAAGTGGGATAGTTGTGTCCCAAGTAGTAATGAAGCAGTACATTTACCAGTATACTACTAGTATATTGATATTAGCATACTTACTACATAAAGTATACTTGAAAATATATTTGAAATTTACTGAAGTATATAAAATGAACTTGAAGTATACTTATTTTTCGTAAGGGTACTCCTACTCTAAGCCCTGTCTGAAACCAGGCCAATATGTTTTATTTGTCTTTAGGTTTAAAATGTAAAATTAGCTTTAAACGTTTGTGATGATTAAAATGTTTCTATTATGTTTGCTGTTGAAATGCTTAGTATAATCAGGACAGTGTTTGGATGAGATAAATTGAGCTGTCTGTATTGATCCTCTAGCGACGATCTTCAGATCCAGAGGACAGGATTGTTGTGGCTTTGAGGAATTTCAGCCCTGTAGAAGATACAGACCTGCCTCTACATAAAGATGAAGAGTATTTTATCGTAGACTGTTCTGAACCAAACTGGTGGACTGTGAGGGACAAAGACGGGTAAATATCTAAAACAATTTTTGCAGCCTCATGTTAGATTTAGCATAATGCCTTGTAAAAGAACTTTGAAAAGTTTGACACATTACATAAACATTCTTATAAATGAATAAATGTTTTACATTTGCCAAATGAGATCATTAAACAAAATGTCACACCCTTTGCACTCGCCATCATGAATATCAGGCACAAAAACCATGATAGATAGATAGCTAGCTAGATAGCTAGCTAGATAGCTAGCTAGATAGCTAGCTAGATAGCTAGCTAGATAGAGATAGAGATAGATAGATAGATAGATAGATAGATAGATAGACTTTGATATATAGCATGAAATAGTGACATAAGTCCTTGCAGGAGAATTGTGAGTAATGTTTTTTTATTTTTTTATTTGTTAATTTGTCATCACCTATTAAAAAAATGGTAATTAATATTCAGTCAAAGCCAAGGTTATGTTTATTAACTAAAACGTACTTTTAGTGTGTTACATATTATAAAGTAAAAGTATAAAGTGTAAACAATGACAAGTAATTTATAGAGCACCATTTATATAAAGCTTGTAATAAAGCAAATTTAATAATAAAGCCCAAAATCTAGTCAACAAGAAAAGAATTGTGAAAAATCTAGTTTTTAATCAAGTTGGAAGTAACAAGTAAAGATTTTTATGCTCCTTTCTCTCCTTTTACAGAAATGTTGGCTCTGTGCCGTGCATATATATTGCAGAAAAAATGTCAAACAACATTGAGAAATTTGAGTAAGTTCTGTATGTTACAGAATAAAACTTATGTAAAAAATTTTGATGAAAGGTCTTAAGTTCATAATTAAATGCTGATTAAGCTCACAGTAATGCTTTGTGGTTTTATAGGTGGTACAATAAGGATGTAACTCGGACAGAGGCAGAGGAGTTACTCATGAGAGAGGTAAGGCAGCCAGCAACACTCAAATTATGTTTATTATCAGTTAATGTTTCCATGAAGTCATATAACAGTAAACTTTAACTGTGTTAAACACTTAGTCAAAATCTGTGCATCACTACATTTTCACAGTTTTTGGGCATTGCAGAAAGTTGGGGTTCTTTGCAAACCTGCAAGAGCAACATCTGCAGACGGTGCAGGCAAAAGTGTGCAGAGTTCAAACAGAAATATACAGACCGTAAACCAGAATGTGGCTGTGCCATGTTTCCTGTCATGACGATCTTATGTGTTATGTTTTAAATATGAGAGGAGATTCAGACATAGAGTGAGGGTTGAGACAGTTCATGTTCTAATCATTATCAGTAACTCTGCCACAGAGTATTAGTACAACATATACATGGACACATTTACCTATACCAATTTGATCAAAAAAATCATGTCTTTGTATACTTTCTCATTTTTGGTATTCATATTTGGTTAGTATTTACATGAATATGAATTTATGGTTAACATTATAAGTTTCATTTACAGAACAAGGACGGGGGTTTCATGGTTCGTGACTCCAAACATGCAGGTGTACACACTGTGTCAATATTTTCCAGAGTTTCAGGGTAAACACTTACTTTGCATTGAAATAAATGTTACTTAAAATCACTTACAAAGAGATATCTTACCATTTTGTACAAATATTAAATTGGTGTTCTAATGTTTTCTGATGAATGTCACTCATCTGCAGGTCTAATGGAGAGAAGTATCCTCTAGTTAAGCACTACCAGATCAAAGTGCAGAGAGAAGGTGAAAAGGTCATGTATTTCTTAGCTGAGAAATACCTGTTCTCAAGTATCCCGGAGCTCATCCACTATCACCAACACAATCCGGCAGGTAAGTTAAGACAAAAACCTCAGTTGCTCTTATATTAAAAGCCATTCTGTTGAATAGTGTTCATTACATGATAGGCTATTAGCTGCCTCTTGCTGTAAGTTCAAATCTGAAAGTTGCACCATGATGATTTGATAAAGCTTTAGATCCTTTTCCTTCTCCTTGTTTTTGTGGCAGGTTTAATAACCAGATTGAGGCATTGTGTGTCTAGAAGTGTTCCAAATTCTTCAAAGATGAAGGAGTTGTCTTCAGGTAAAATTCCAGCAGTAAAGTAAAATTTGATTTGTCTTTCATCATTAAAATTTCATAATATTAATACAGTGTGCAACTTATATCACTAAGATTTTTTAAGAAATTAATAATTTTTAAAGAAACTAATTACTTTTATTCAACGGAACACATTACATTGATCAAAATGACAGAAAAAGACATTTATAATATGTTACAAAATATTTCTATTTCAAATAAATACTGTTCCTTTGAACTTTCTATTCATCAAAGAATCATGAAAAAATGGAGCATGGTTTCCATACTAAGCAGCACAAATGCTTTCAATGTTGATAATAATAAGAAATGTTTCTTGAGCAGCAAATCAGCATATGATTTCTGAAGAATCATGTGACACTGAGGACTAGAGAAATGAAAAGTAATAAAAAATTCAGCTTTGTCATCAAAGGAATAAATTACAGTTTAAAATGTGTTAAATTAGAAAAGTTATTTTACATTATAGTAATGGTTCACCAAAATTACTGTTTTTACTGTATTTTTGATGAGCATTAGAAACTTTCTTTCTTTTATACCAACCCCAAGCTTTTGAACAGTAGTGTGTGTGTGTGTTTATTTATGTAAAACCTTTCTTTTACAGATAAATGGGTAATTCACCCTGATGAACTGATATTAAGTGAGGAACTGGGCAGTGGGCAGTTTGGTTTGGTCTGGAAGGGAATCTGGCATGACTGGCAGGTGGCAGTTAAAACTGTCCGTGAGGGTTTCATGTCAGAGGAAGAATTTAAAGAGGAAGCACAAGTTATGATGTGAGTAACTCATGCTGTGTGTTTCATATGTATGAATCCGAGGTACCATGAGGAAATGTCACAAATGTATTGCTCCCTCATTGTCTGCCTCCACAGGAAACTGTCCCACGATAAGCTGGTCCAGTTGTATGGTGTGGTCATTGAGCGCTCACCCATCTGTCTGGTATTTGAATTCATGGAGAATGGCTGCCTAACAGACTTCTTACGTGCCAAAAAAGGCTCTCTTTCCCAGAAGGTCCTGCTGGGGATGTGTTTGGATGTAAGTGAGGGGATGGCCTACCTGGAGAGCTCCAACTTTATCCACAGAGACTTGGTATGTGTAAACAGGGTCTTTAATTAGTCAATTTCTTGCTTTACTGAGACAAACTTTTGTGCATTTGTTCCAAAATCTTGCTTTTTTTAACAGGCTGCAAGAAACTGTTTGGTTTCTGAAGATAGTGTGGTGAAGATAGCAGATTTTGGAATGACAAGGTGAGTAGTACTGCCTCAATATTTCAGAGACCCATGTCACTACTCAGTGTAATGGAACATTCCCACCTGTATTGGCAGGTTTGTCCTAGATGACCAATACACCAGCTCTTATGGGTCCAAATTTCCAGTCAGGTGGTCCTCTCCAGAGGTGATCAAATTCGGGAAGTACAGCAGCAAATCAGATGTGTGGTCATTTGGTGAGTCCATTTTGATCCATTAGACAAAGTTAAAAAGAAAAAAAACCACCTGATTTTAAAAGAATCACTCCGCTTTATCCACATATTTAGTTGATCTAAATATGCATCAACGGTCCCTTTGCAGGTGTGCTCATGTGGGAGGTGTACAGTGAGGGACGTTTGCCCTATGATAACCGTAGTAATGCAGAGGTAGTGGAGGCCCTAAATGCAAAACAACGGCTCCTGAGACCCCGTCTCTGTCCACAGAGTGTGTACGAGTTAATGCAGTGGAGCTGGAAAGAGGTGAGTCCACCAAAAACAGCACCAGAAGCTTAACAGTATAGCAAATTATCTCAGTAAACTTTCCTTGAACTGTTTCTATATTAATAAAATATAACGTCATATCCCATAAAGGTTGTTTTACTGAGAAATCCTGTTCTCGTGAATAGGGCCCTCTGAGGAAGTTAGTCATGTTCCCATTTTGTTTCTTTCAGTTTTAAATATTTATTATATAGGGTATTTTACACACAATTAATGTAAACCTTCTTATTGTGTTTCTTTTGTTGCTCATGTCATTCGCAGCAGGTGCAATTTCTGTGTCCTGATCTGTTTATTCAGTTGTTTGCCTACGAGTCTCGTTACTGTCGTTATTGCCATGGCAGCATAAACACAACAATGTTTGTTTAACAGAAACCTGAGGATCGACCCTCGTTTGCTCTGCTCCTGCATGAACTGGCCTGCCTTGATCAAGAACCATGATCCTGATCACACCTTTGCCTTTGAATTAATAACAGTTCACTCAAAAATGAACATTTTGTGATTTTAATCACCCTTGTATCATTTCAAACCTGTAGCCTATACAGTTTTTTTTTTTTATTTAGATATAAAAAAGGTTATTTTTGAAGAATCTTTGGTCAATCATATTGACCAGATAAGAAAAAATGCACTATAAAATGACCATAGACACTTGTGAGCTATATTTTGGGAGCCCTGAAACAAAATGATATCTTTGTTTGAGGAAAGAGTTTGAACTGTTTTATGAACAGTTGTTATATGGAAACAAGCTGCTTCAAATGTTCTTCTTTAGTTTCAGCAGGTTTGGAATGGCATAAGGATGAGTAAATAATGACAATTTTTTTGGGTGAATTATCCCTGTAAATGAAAATACTGTATATTATACAAATCAAATATTGTATTTATTTGTATATTTTATTTATTTTACAGATTTTATTTTATTTTCATCATTTATTTCACATTATGTCACTGAAGGGTATATTTCCTGTGTTTATACTGTAGCTATACATGCATGATTTCTGCAAACACAATTCTGTCCCTTAGGAGGCACACATGAGCCATGTTTTTGGTTTTTTTTCACCCACCAGTAAATACTGTATGTTGCTTATTCGTTTATGGCTGTTGCATATTCAACAAAACATCAAATTTGCATCTCAGTGCTTTCCTTAGTTTGCATAAGGTTTTGTGCACAAGTAAAAATTAGTAATACTCAATTTGAACTGAATTGTTCATGAGATTTGATTAAAACTACTTCGTCTACGGACTGTTTATTATAACTGGCATACATGTATGAGCACATGATGCAGACCTGCTGTTCCTGCTGACTGGTCCGTAGTGTCACAAACCTTCACTGGTTACTGTGACAACAGCACTGAATAGAAACACTCCAGCATGCCAATATTCACTGCATATGCCGCCTGGGGCCATAGGCATCAAATAAATGCATATTTATTTAATGTGCTTCTAGAGTGAAACCCTTTTTTCCCCCAGTGAAACAGAAATGCAATCATCAAGGGTTGTCACTAAAATTCACAAGGCCTGGGCTTGAGTGAGTAGAGTTTACATAGAGCAGTTGGGTTGCTCTGTGCCACAGACCCCAAATGAGCATCCTTGTGCGAGGAACCCTAATCCTTAAATTTGAAAAGCATCTAGTTTCTTATATAAAGACCCAATTTATTCTGTGAAAAATGTATATTATAAATACGTCTTAAATATTATTTTAAAATAATAATATTCAAATATTAATAATATTTAATATTATTAAGCAGTTTTTATTATCACACTGGTTTTCTACTCATATACTATACTGTTAAATGTATGATTTATTTACTATTTATTTTAATACAATTTTATTAATTTTATTTACTTATTTATTTTAATCTATCTTTTATTCATTTTAATCTTTATGATCATTATTTATTTTGACATTTTTTACACAGTGGTTCTCATCGTTTTGACTCGTATAGGCTCCCGTTGTCCAACACAATATTCAAAGACCCCCTCCATATTCCTAAGATATTTCTCAAGGTCAAGGTCAAAGTTCATTTTTATAGCACCTTTAAACAACACGAATGTTGACCAAAGTGCTTCACAAGCAGAGCAAATTACACACATAGTAAAACAGAATATGAAAAATAAATAATAATCATAAAATAATACAAAATAATAATAATAATCATAACCTGGTACATCACAAAAACTGCAATCCCTGGCATTTAAGAGATGCATACAAAAGTAAAAGCAAGTTATGAGAACGCCTGAGGAAAAAAAGGTAGGTTTAACTGATGCTTTAAAAATGCCTTAGTTCAGTAGGGTCCCCCTCATCACAGAGCCTGCGACGAGTTCCCAGTTAGTTATTTAAACATGTATTTATGTAAATGTGTTTATGTTACAGCTACTTCTGCATTTGATGTTGATTTGATATTATAATTGCAGGAATTGTGTTCTGATTAAAAATGATTGCTTTTTATTCAAAATGATTTGCTGTTTTTGTATGTGCTTTAGAAAATATGCCCTCATAAATGTAAAAGATCAATTCCAGAATGCATATATTGTCCATTATTTAAAAAGTTAAAAGTGAATACACCTATTCTGTTGTATATTTCTATATTATTTGGCTCTCTATGATCATATAAACTTAACATCATTGTTCATGACATAATATAAATCGACCACAGTGACAGAGTGCTAAGTGGGTCAGAAGTACAGCAGTCAATACAAATGTATGACCATGCTCACAGAAAAGTATCTAGAATTTGCACTAGTCTTACCAACTTTGTTCATGATCATACTAAAATCAATAGGCCTACATAAATAGAAGAATTCTGAAAATCGAAGATGTATTGTAAACTGATGACTCACACCCGCTCACACCAGAGATGCTGTTTTAAATGGATGCCTGTCTCTTTAAGAGCATGCACTTGCAGCCATTTTCTGCTCTTTGTGTGGGGTGGATTAGCGGATAGAGACCGAACACAGAGCATCAATTCTACTACACCGAGCAAACGCTATTTCACACCGTTTCTCCCCGCTTTGCACTGACCGCCTGTTAGTTTGGGAGCGGACATGCAATTAGCAGGTAGGTACATGTGATTATTTTAATCAATTACAGAGATGAGAGCGTTCACTCGACGGAGCGCGAGAGATGATGACACCAACCTGCGCGTGTAACGTTATTCCCCGGGCATGATGCTCAGTCCTATTTTCACAGCTGTATGTTTTTGGGTTTTTTTCAAGACAGCACATATTATGTGCGTGTTTGGAGGCGTTTTACACTCATTTGGTGACGGTTTATTATGATGGAGGTGCAGATAGCATCTCTCCGCTATATGGGTGGGGTGAGGGGGGTGCGCGCACGTATCTCACACATCTCATATGTGATCTAACGCGCTTTATCTCTATTTTTTTACATTAGTGCATAATTAGATGACTTAAATAGCAGTGGAGTTTCATTCCATCATAAGCATATTTTAAGGTGTTTTATCCATTCCTTCCGCGAGCTGTCGAGCGTGGTGCTGGTGTCCGGTGACTGGGGGCTGTTGCTAGGATATAGCCAACCGAACCGTTATTTTGACGCCTTTGATGATTAAGAATTGCGAAGTGTGACATTTAAATGACTGATTCTTGTCTTTTCCTTTAAATGCGTGGATGGAGTTTGTTCGTGTTACGATTAAGGCCATGCATTTGGACTTTTTATGCTGTAAAATAGGGTTTAGTGATTTAGTAATTTATAAGGGATCATTTACAGCCTCCCGGGCAAAATAAACTATATTAGGTGGTTATGACCAGCATATTGTAGATTATCCTGCTTACTACACTGCTAGTTATGAATAATAATAATAATAATAATAAAAGCACATAGCATGAAATACTGATATGATTTGTAAATACTTTATATTAGTTTTACCCTTCCGCTAAGAAAAAAATAGTCCATTACAATTGCAACATACAATTGGCCAAGCAACAAGGCGAACACTACAGCAGTTTTATAATATTACTTTATATATTAATCAGCTATCCAAGTTAATTTTTCCATGTAGGCTACATATACAGCTACAATGATCACTTTCTCTCTCATTCTGTTGTTTATGTTTTACCGGTTCGTTGTTTTTCCGAGTGATGGTTTAATTGGCCTTCTTTAAAGATATCAGAGCTTCTATTCATCTATCAAAGTTTTATTTGAATAAAATTAAAACTTAAGGCCATTTTTCTACAGTCTGACTTGGTAATAACCATCTTGAGTCGCAAGAGGGCGCTGCGCCAGACCGCGGGGCGGAGTGATATGAGAGATATGAATGTAGCAGCATCAGTGTATGTATTGCTATGGTCAGCTGTCACATGTCCAGTTCAGCGTTCATTGTTTCAGACTATATTTGATCACTAATCCAGTATTCCCGAGAGAGCGTGTAAAATCAGAATATATATATATTGTCCAAATCTTTTTTTGTCCAAGTCGTGATGAAACTGAAGTGGCCAAAAAAAAAAAAAAAGTATTGTGACGTATCCGACTCAGTGAAGCCGATTAGCGAAAATGAGAAAAATGTAGGTTCTATCAATTGATTGTTGATTGAATGGAAGCTGATCTGATTGCGAGCTTGCAGTTGATGGTTAGAAAGAGTAGTATGCAAAAAAAAAAAAAAAAAAAAAGTATACAAAATAATTGGAGATGTCTGGCTTATGTCACCAGAGCGAAGTCTGTCGTTTCAGTGCAAGGTGGAGTTACGCTATTTTTATTAAAATTACGAGCTAAAGGAAAAAGTAACATGCACTAATAATTAATTCACAATAAGAGCAATAACATGCATTTAGAAAGTAGATAGTGAAATTTCGTTTCATGCCAAATTTAACGGTGTAACATTCTGCAATATCCTGTGTTGTGAATAAAGACATGTTAAACCACCTCTTGTATATCACTAACACATTGTATATTATGCACATGTGCCTTTTGAAGGGAACAAGGAACCACTAGTTTCCTGAATACTAACAAAGAAACCATTTGAATGGTTTTTGCTTGCAAATATATTCAGTGTTAAAATGGTGTACAGCACTCATAATGAGTCACTTCACCTGCTGACAGAAATGATGCATGCCTACATCATGAACCACATTTGCCTAATTTATTTTCATCTCAGGAAATTACGACAGTGCAGTCATGACTAGTCCAGGCAGAGTATGCAGAGGGGTTGTCTCAGTGTGTCCCGTCTGTACATAAGGGAGATTCTTTCAGTCAGCCATTTACATGTCCCGCCTGCCTGTCTAGTAATTGTAGCTTAAGGCTTGCAGAAAGGGCTGGAGTATAATGTCCCACCGAGTGGTGTGACCCAAATGTGACACTCTTTCGGTGGTGGAAGCTCTTATGTGAACTGTGATATTTAGTCCTTATTTTTGTGGCTTGACCAGTGGATCTCAACTTGCGTCCGCAAGGTGACTTAAAAATAAAGACAAAAGCATTAAACATTTGATTTTAATTCACCCCCCTCAACAACAGTTTTTTTTTATTTTATTTGAAGAATTATAAAGGTTGGATTTTCAGACCTGTAAAAGAGTTAATGAATAAAGTCTAAT
The DNA here is from genome assembly GCA_018749465.1 of Paracanthobrama guichenoti. Taxonomy (NCBI): domain Eukaryota; kingdom Metazoa; phylum Chordata; class Actinopteri; order Cypriniformes; family Gobionidae; genus Paracanthobrama; species Paracanthobrama guichenoti. The sequence continues at coordinate 17,738,466 of CM031956.1, read as the reverse complement.
ATCTCCATATGTATTGCAAATATACATTTTGTAGATTTGCCAAGCTCTAAAAAATATTATATCAGGTAAAAATTGAGTAAAAAATATTTTTTTAAAATGCTTATCCTTAATCTTTGTACATTTTAAATCATGAATAACTGGAAATGTACAGAGACCTGCACATGACATGCAGGAAAAACCTAACATCGTGCGCACAATTTATTAATTCTTTCCTTCGATTTATAAATCGTGCGCACAATTTACTAATTCGTTCCCTCAATTTGCTAAATCGTGCGTACGATTTATAAATCGAGGGAACAAATTAGTAAATCGTGTGGACGGTTTAGCAAGTCAAGTGAATGAAGTAGTAAATTGTCCGCACGATTTAGCAAATCGTTCGAACTAAATAGTCATGCACGAAATTGCACGTCATGTGCGTGGCTCCGTAGAAGGGTCAATGACGTGACTCCTAAATTTTCTGTCCGATAGCATTTTTTTCCGTTAAAAATTGGATTAAATGCATAAAAAGATACCATATGTATTTAGTCCCTCTCCAATGTATATACTCACTTTAATTTTTCAAAAAACATTTGTCATTTGTAATTTTTCTGTTATTTAAAGTGTCAAAATATCACGTGGTGTGACCACATGATATTTATGGTTTGGAAACATCTCTGACATGACTCTAAATGTATTCAAATTTATTTTCTTCACTATTTGGCATGATTTCCAAAGTGTTTTGTAATCCTGCACAAAATTGCAAAGCGCTTTTAATTATTTATTATTATTTTTTATTTCTTTCATAATATGCAAACAAACATTGTCCGATGAAGTCCGTTTTATGAAATATCATTTGGTGCGAACATCAAGAAACTACCAATTTTTGGATTTTATGTTGAAATCCATTCAGAGACAGGAAGTTGCATCATATACCAATTTGCCAAGGACCCATTGAAGCAATGTTTGTAACTCTTTCTCAAATTTCCTTTTTAAAAAAATTAAAAATTAAAAAAAATCTCAAATACCTTTTTAATTGCTGGTGTGCAGTTACCACATTTGGATATCATGTGGTGCGACCAAAAAACAATGAGTATTAAGTTATTTCTACAAATATATATTTTTATTTAAAATTTCATAGTGACCTTTTGTGGGAATCTGATGTTTTGTTTAGGTGGCCAATTCTATGCCTGTAAATTGAGTGAATTTAAAAATATCATGTGGTGCTACCGCTGTGTTTTCCATGATAGATATATATCCTAGATTGGCAGGTTTTGTGCTTTTATATTCAATTGATGGTTTATATATGTAAAGTACTTTATTTTAGTATTATTTGGAATAGATTTTTAATTTATTCCAATTTGGGTCATTGACAAACATTTCTGACAGTTTATTTTTAATCTTTGTAGACTGAGAAAAACAAATAATTTAGAGCATTAATTTAATTTGAGTAATTATGCATTTATTAGTAATTTATTATTTATTTATTTATTTATTTATTTATTTATTTACAACTACGTCTATTTTAACAGATGGCACTGCCAAGCGTTTAAGAAAAAACACTCGCCATAGGCAGCGTGTTAACTCAAGAGCAAGAGCAGAGTATCTTGCCAGGAGAATAGGAAGCTGTGTTAAAAAAAAAATCAGCAGCATGATGATGGTCACGTTTAATTAAATGTTTGTTCACAAGAAGGCCACAAGTGTGACCCTGGACCCCTGCCTTTAAAGTTGTCCAAATGAAGGCCTTAGCAATGCATATTACTACTAATAATAATTAAAAATATATATATATACTTGTGGTAGGAAATTTACAAAATATCTTCATGGAACTTGATCTTTACTTAATGTCCTGATTTTTGGTATAAAAGAAAAATGGCCACAAATATACCTGTATGACTTGTGACTTGTTTTGTGCTCCAGTGTCACAAATATGCATTTACTTAAAACTGTTCATGACAAGGAATATTACATGATTATACATGGTTCTGATCAAAATGAAATCAAAATTATTATTTTTCCATCGTCTCTGTTGTCAAGTTAAATACAAGGTTGCAATTAGAAAAAAAAACTTTTTGCAATTAGATTTTTCTAAAAATATTATAAAATGTTTGTTCATTAAAACTATTCTGTGAATTAATAAAATATGGTTTAAATCTATTTTTTGTATGAAATATATTGTGTATTGATCTCTTTAAATATATTTTTAATAATATTCGAGATCTTCATGTCATTTGGAGCGACCACTCATCATGTGGCGCGACCAATAATAGCAATAACTATTCAATTAAAAATGTAAAAAAAAAAAAATCTAATTTATGTGGCTGAAATAGGAATCGCTGATACAGAATGCTTAAGTGAATGGTATTTTTACAAAAATTGTATCAGTTTTATGCAATTTACAAGAAAAATAAGTCTGTTAACTACATTTACAAGGCAACTCTGAAATTAAAAAACAAAAATGTAAGATCATCTTTTGCAAAAATTCAGAAGAAATGCTAATACTATAAACACTTTAATTAAAGAGAACTTGTAAAAAAATGTTAAGCACATTAAGGAAATAAATAAATTTTAAGATAAATCACGGTCGCACCTCATGACTTTTTTTTTTTTTTTTTAAGGCCACGACCAATTCATCTAGATGGAAAAAAAACAGTAAAATCACTTAATTTGACATTTTTAATATGAATTTATGTGTACACAACATTCTTAATGTTTGAACAATTGCAATAGATATTATTATTTTCTGTATTTTAAAATTGGCCAGTTGAAAATCCTTATACGTCATTGACCCAGAAACGTCATGGGGTCTTTGACTGTTGTTGTGGACAATGTGGGGCCTTGGAGTCAAAAGATCCACTGGGCTAGATGATGTAAATAGTATGGATTTCAATCCCGTTCATAGTGATAGCCTTTATCACACATTTTTAGCATTTCAGGGTGTGTTCACATTTGACAGGTTTGGTTCGATTAAAACAAACTGGTGCAATTGTTCTGTTGTGGTTTTGAAATTGACTTGAAATGGTGTGAACGCTGCCATCCGAACCCTGCCTTTTCAGGGGGTCTTGCTCCGCTTCCAAACAAACAGTTCGACTGAAATATGAACACAACAGGGTCCAAAGACATCTAAACGAACCCAAAAACAGGATGTGATGTCACAAGATGGACCCATAAAAGGACAGAATGCTCAGGCATACCTGGTTCTTCTTGTCATAGGAGTTATGTTGCCCATTACACTTCGGTACAGGCTTAAGAACCGTGGTCTCCTTGCACCAAATATCCATTTGTGTGTCTGCAACAGAGGAATTCTAGTACGGTTTTGATTTCTTTACACATTACTTTACACGTTGCAAAATATACTTCATAAAAGCTGTTTTTGCTTTGTATCTTTAGGTTCAGTGTTTTAAAAAAAAAAAAATTAAGGACTAAATACGCTAGGACTAAATGTATCATTTTCTTTTTTGGACTGGGCCAAAAGAACCAAGAGAATTGAACTTCAAGTGTGAACACCCTCAGTGAAAAAGGCATGTGGCCCATGAGTCTGTCAATGGTCTGGTTTTGTCATGCTCACATAACGTATAGGAATGTAGACCGTTCATCCCACCGTACAAAAGGGAATCAGCCATTGTGGGAAAGTTTATTCTGTATCTCAGCATCCATTCCCACAGGCACAGTGTCTACCTCTCTCTCTGTCTGTCTCCCACTTTTTCACCCCCTTCCTGTCAGATCACTTCTTCCGCTTGTGGAACGTGGTGGTGTCATGGATGTTTTTTCCAAGAGTCCCTTTTTGAATGACAATGATTCAGCTCTGAGGTTGTTATCAGTCTGAACATGTCTCGCGCCACCTCACGTGATCCTTTTCAACAGATTAATATGTGCAGAAACACCCAGGGCTCAAAGTACAGCCGCTTTTTTATTTTTGTTCTGATGCAGACCATATCTGTGTGTTGAATATGACACAATTAGATACAATCACCTATAAGGTGTTTTTTTGTTTTGTTTTTGTCTTTCAAAAAGTAGTTCAGACCATTTTAAAATGAATTATTTTAGTCTAGTTGTGTGTGACGTGTGTGTTAAATTGTGAGGTGAGTCTCTCAAGCAGAGTATTGATGTGGCGCTGCATATGTAGGGTATTCCAAATGAGTCGGTTACGAGGTTCCATGATGCCTAGTATGCTGCCTATATAGGCAGCAAGACTGTCGAAATCAGGTCTCCACATATAGTTATACTAAGTATACACCAACAACATTAGTGTCTGTAAAATATGTATAAATTGCTTGCTACTATGTCCGCTATTTCTTTCACTTGATACATTTTAAATAAATAATAATAAAATTAATAAACAATTGAACATTACATGTTTTTAATTAATGTAATAATTTGGACATTTTATGTATTGCATTAAAGATCATTGTGAATACATGTAGGTAAAGGCAAATGCTTTGCATATATAAGCTAAGCATGCTAATTGGTTATCTGTATGCTGTGCTAGTACTTAAGCTTACTAAAAAGAGACATTAATGCTCATTATACTGTAGTTCAAATGGCATATATCATAAGAAATCTGTTTTTTTTTGGGGGGTTTAAGATGATGGGATCGCTTGGGGTCCTAATGAAGACCCGTTTTTTTGTGGATTTGTGTACAACTGAATTGCTCACTAGGTTTTGGAGCTGAGCTTAAGTTTTCTTTCAGGGCAGAACTTGAACAAGCTTTGCAGAATTAGTTAAGCACAATAGCAGCTTTTACTTGTGTAAGATTTGCTTCGGTTGTCTAAATGAAAAATCTTCTTGTAGTTGCATGACATTGTGAGATACATAAATGCTGAAAGGAAACCCCACCCTTTTACAGAAGCAGTGGATGAATCGGTATTGTTAAAGGGCTGTAGAGCGTATCAGCATGCATTTGTTAGAGATGTGTACTCCCAGCGAGAAAAATGGCAAGTGACATATTAACCATGGGCGGTTTATTGGAAGATGTTCCTTGTAGCTTGCACCACATACTGACTCAGTAACATGACTTGTATTGATTTGACTTGCCATACACCTCTGGACTAGATTGTGCTTGTTAAGACCAGGGGACGACAGCTGCACTTTGAAAAGTTGTTAATAAAAAAACAAATAATAATATAATGACTAACTTTTAAGACTAGTCTAAGCTGTTTGTGAATCCGGCCACCGATGTTGCCTCTTTTGTGGTCTTCAGCATTGTGCTCAAGTGTTATTTCCACACTGAGCTACTCTGAGAGCTCTGAGACAGTTATTCCATCATGTGATTCTGCTGTGACCTCCAAGCATCTGACACCAACTTGGTCTCAGCTCACCAGACCCGTTGAGAATGCAGTTTAAAGCTGACGTGTGTACTTTTTGATGTTAAACTACTTTTATCCCAGCTTAATGTGGAGAAACAACTATTAGTAAGCCATTTGTAGATTGATTTTTATTTTATTTATTTTTTTCCCCCAAAAAATTTTCAATTGCATTAAGTCTGCAGACATTACAATAATTTTTGGTAATTTTACTTGAATGTTTCTGTTTACACATTCATTTTGTGTGTTGTTGCTGTGAAGTGTTATCATTTATCTTAGCTTGTTCACACTTGGTTCCTGTTTGTTTCTGTTAATCTTGAAGAACTCAAATACACCATATCTTGATGCAGTCGTGTTTATTGTCTTCGTGTCATCAGTCAAAGCGTTTCTATCTTTTCATTCAGCCTACAGTGCTAGCTTCACATTAGAAAACTGAAAACTAAACTAACTTCTCTGAGGCAAATGGGGTTTCTGCTCGAGGGCGACCTCTGGCTTCCAGTATGAATGAAACTTTTGGGTAACAAATAAGAAAAATAATACTTATCTTTAAATAAATGAATGACAATCCATATGTTTCCCTTCAGTGTATGAGTTTTTTCCCCACAGTGGATGCATAAGAGGCTCATATTTCATATTAAAGACATAGACTTTAAGAAATTGATATCATCGATTAAAAGGCACCTATTTTTTATATATATATATTATTTATTTATTTTTTACAATAAATCCTTAGACCTTTCTAATGATTTTTAGTCAGGCTGTCTGCATATTAACAGGTAACCCAGCATTTTTTGTAAAATAAGTAAACTGTAAAATTAATTTAATTAATAATAATAATAATTATTATTATTATTAACTATTTTCAATAATGAAAATGTTTATAATAGTAATATTTCTTATTTTATTAAATATTTTTATTTATCAATCATAATAATTATTATAAGTCATTAATATATAAGCACAAAATGTTATACACACTTTTCATTTTTTGTGAAAATAAAAACAAAACTAATTTTAAATCAGTTTTAACCAGAATAATCGCAATTAGATATCTTCCCCAAATTGTGCAGCCCTAGATTGGAGTAGCCTGTTCAATCTCTATTAGGCTATTAATATACTGTTTTGTAATGTAAATAAATATGAGATGAAATCTATTCTATTTGATGGCAAGTTTTTATTTTTTATTTTTAAAGACTATTTTCATTTTGGGCCTAAGGTTTTGGGCATTGGGAAGGTTACTAATGTGATTTGCTTTATCTGTAAATTAAATGAATGCTTTTTCAATGACTGAATTTCTTTGGTAATGCCAAAGGTAGGTCTTAAATTTCAATCTTTATGGTCTTAAAATGTCTTCCAAAGGTCTTAAATTTGACTTACTGAAACTTGCAAGAACCCTGCTATAGTTTCACTTATGATTAATCTGTCCAGAACAGGTGATGTGGTTTAGTATTGCATAAACATTTGCAGGTCTGTTTAAAATGATTTTCAAGAGGAAAGAAATTTATTTGAGCTGTGGCATAGCAAAAATGTTGAGCTTTCCCAAACCCATTCCTCATCTGTCTCCCATCATTTAATAATAGTAATAATAATAATAATAAAACAAATTATTTGACAGTTTTGTCCCATACATAAATTCTGCAATGAGGGATTTTTCTACAATTGGAGCAATTAACATACCATTTAAATGCAAAGCATTAGTGATGCACCGATCACGATTGTTCATGGCTGATTAGATGGATGGACTGAATGAAAATGCAAATTCACTCTCCGACTGTAGGTGGCGCTGAACACAAAGCAGCGCTGCACTTAAAAACACTACTTTATACAGAGGTAGAGGAAAAGAAAATGCCATCAAAACTTTTTAGGGAACATCAGTTCCCTTAAAAGATACATTTATATAACCCCACCCCCAATTCAGTATTTATTTTTTTCCTATATTTCGAGTATTGTGAACGGTGAGCTTGCTGTGCCTGGTACAGTATTTGCTCTGCTGGCGTGTGTCTGTGTTCTCTTCTTTGCGTCCGTCTTCAGCGTGTCCCGTGTCTGGCCTGTGTTAATGTCCCGCTTACAGACTTCGTAATATTCCCACACAAATGTATTAGTGGGAAATGATTGCAATCCAGTTTGTGTTCAAGTCCAGCATAGAGAATAAAACTAAATTCCAGTTTATGGCTGGTCGACTGGTGCATCATTTAATTTGACTTAATGATCATTTAAGGCATCTTATATTTTGGGGATGGAAAAAAAAAAAGCTATGATTTCATGAAATAAATGTGAGCACATTTATAGCGCACATTTATGTTCCTAAGCGATTGCTTATGAACTAATGCTGATCATTTATGACAATGTTTACTTTATGGTGTTTATATTGTAATATGTTGTATATGGTTGTAAGAATGCATATTTTATCCCCATCCTCTGAATTTGAATGAGGATCCTGCAATAATAAAGCATAGACATTTCAAAATAAGAGTCCTGGTGTATTTCGGGCTTGTTCATTAAATAAGTCACACAGTGTGTCCACCCCGGTTATTATTTGGTTACACAAACTATTACATTTAATTTCCCTTTAAGTGAAAGTAAACCATTTTAGCTTCTGTCTGGGATGCCCTGTCACAGGAAGGAAAGATTAAGAACATTATTTGACATATTATTAAATGTATAGATTTTACTAGCATTATGCCCAGTTCATACTTCTGTGTCGAGTGTATGCCATAGCTACGTCGTAGGCTGTGTGTTGCATGCGTAGACTACAACGCACCCTGACGTGCACCTCTCCAAAAATGTAACAACACTTCGATTCTACACGGACCGAAAGCGCTGTGATTGGTCTGCCAGAACCCCTCCCTCTGCATGTGTAACTACACGTCAATGTGGACAAGGACGCAGAAGTATCAATGAAAATCGACACAGAGCGCAGTCCGACGCAGAAGTAGCCTTTAGTCTTTTTATAGTTATCAAAAGCTAAAACCATAAAAAAAGTAATTACTTGAAATTAATAAATGTTAGCTGACAATAAAATAAAATATAAAAAACTTAACCTCATTTTAAGCAAAAATAACTATATTGTGATATAGCTTATTGTTATATGAATAGGATTTGGGTCATATCGCCTACCCCTGTATTTATATATTAGTTTAATTAATTGACTAAATCTGTAGCAGCCCTAATTAATAATGTCTTTTGGAATTTGCTGGCAGCCAAAGCTGCATTTGTGTTTTGAGACTAATTGAATTCCACGAGTGAAACCGAGTGAAAGACTTTAACAAACTAGAGTCATGACATTTTTCCTTTTCTAATGCCAGTGTTTTATAGACTACATTTCACTTAAACAGAGCTGAAGTGCTTAGTGCAGCATCCATGTCTGATGATGTTGAAGCTCATGGTCTATTTTTGTTTCAGATTGGGTTGTTTTGTGAGTGAACCTGTGTCGCCATGACAACCCACGTGACCCTGGAGGATGCGCTGTCCAATGTGGACCTGCTGGAGGAGCTTCCCCTCCCGGACCAGCAGCCATGCATCGAACCCCCACCATCCTCCATCATGTACCAGGTACAGGCCCTTATGCATTAACGCAAATGCATTTCAATATTTGTAGTAGGATGTAGAGTTCACACTTCACTGTAAAATTTTGCTGGCCTTCTGTTTCTTACTAGGCAAATTTTGACACCAACTTTGAGGACCGAAATGCGTTTGTCACTGGTATTGCCCGCTACATTGAACAGGCCACTGTTCACTCCAGCATGGTAAGTAGAAGGACACTTTGTGAAACGGCACATTAGGATGGCTGGTCATGTGACCAGGGCAGCAATAACAAAAGGATGTTGCATTATAACAAAGCTGCTCTTTATGGTTCTTGCTGAAATCTTTATCAGAAGAGCACTGAGAAGCAGAAACAGTCATTCAGTTTATCTAATGAAGGCTTTTCTTTGCCACAGCGATATTTAAATAAGCCCTGAGCAGTGCAGTTTCTGTCCCAAAGTTTCACTTGCAAAAGAAAATCATTAACATATTTTTAGATACTGTGATAAAGAAAACATTTTTCAACATGTAAACTGTCATTGTACAATACAGTAGTGATACTTCCGATTCATATACATCAACCTTAAAATATCACTTTTAATTCGTGAATCAGCGTTTGTGTTGGCCAATAATAAAGTCGTGTTATGCTGTATATTAAAATATACAACCGTTCAAAAGTTTGTATATAGTAAGATGTTTTTGTTTTGTAAAAGATTTTATTCAGCAAGGGTGGGTTAAATTAAACATTTAGAATGTTACAAAAGATTTCTGTTTCAAATAAGTGTAGTCCTTTTGAATTCATCAGACAATCCAAAGAAAAAACTATCACAGTTTACACAAAAATATTAAGCAGTACAACTGTTTTCAGCATGTTTTGCTCTATATCAAAACCCCATCAGTTTCAATTCTGTTTTAGCAGAGGCGGAGAGCTCAGGACAAACACCTTTTCACAAAGCCACCCTTGTCTTGTTCATGCTTGCTGTTTTGTACTGTTTTGTGTATGTGGGGGTTTGGGGTTTGTGCTGGAGAGAATTGAGATTGAAGCATCTACTCCACCTCTTCCTCACACAGCTCAGTGGCTCGTGGATGTGCTTGGACTGTCAAACAGTAGCACATGTTAGTCAGAGAAATGGAGAAGTCCTCAAGGACTTGGGGGTCCTGTTTGCTTCAGCGACCTTCTGTTAAAGCTCTAATGAGCGCATGGTTGTAGGTCTGAATGAATGATCTGGCATCTCTAAACTTGGAATTAGGAGCATATATCGTGTTTTTAAGGTGAACAATGCAGGCCTATTGAAATCATACCCTCATACTAATATACAACTTGCTTAATGTGCAGACTCCCAGTAACTACCGAGGGGCCACAAGGGGGTGCTATGGGGAGAAGTTCAGAGAAAAAAAATTAATAAAAAAACAAGCTAAATAAGTCAAAATTTTAAATGTACCTTATTGCGATTTAATTATCCTTTATAAACACTGATCAGAAAATTTGAGATTAATCACAATTTTTGTGAAACTGGTGACGTCATGTGCATGCGTATTACGTGTTCAGTCTATAGGTGTGTACTGCATAGTGGTTCTTTACAGTGTGACATCAACTACTATTGGCCTGGCATGCATAATACAGCGTTTTAAGTTGTTTTCACTGATGCATGGGAATGGATCTTTTTGACATCATCGTTGTCTGCAAAACCTTTCAACAACACAAAGGGAAGACTTAATTTTTAACACATCGTTTGTTGTCGTGTAAACGTACCCTTAGATGACATGTCTAGTCAGTTTTGCACATACTTAGTTTTGCAAAGGCCTAATTGTAATACTTGCTGAATTGTGATTGGCAGAAATCCAGGTTACATGATTTATTAATGGAAAGTGGAGCATAATTAGGGACTTGGTCTACACTGAATGCACATTGCCACTCTAATCAACGAAACTGTCTAGACTACAAGTGCTCTGATTATAATGGAGCAATCTAGTTTTGCCATGTTGGTTTTTCGCTTTCTTCCTCTGTCTATAAATGGGTTTGCAACTGTTCACACCATCATTGTTGCTTTGTAAGCACTGGGAATCCTTTCAAGAAATGTAGATCTAGTTATACTACATAGCAATAATGGTGAATACCAACAGGTTATAACATGTATTAACCGCACATTTACACAGAATTCCCAGGAGTTTATATTTGTGGTTTCTATAGCTGTTGTTCTTTTTCCTCTTTTTCAAAGTGTTTTTTTTTTCCCCTCTCAGAATGAAATGCTGGAGGAGGGGCATGAGTATGCCGTCATGCTGTACACCTGGAGGAGCTGCTCCAGAGCCATTCCTCAGGTACACACACACACACACATATTTGTTTTTGTGACTTGTGGGGACATTCCATAGGCGTAATGTTTTTTTTATACTGTACAAACCGTATTTTCTATCCCCCTACACTACCCCTACCCTTGAGCCTACCCATCACAGGAAACATATTTTCTGTAAAAACACATTTTTACTTTCTCCCCAAAAAACTCATTCTGTATGATTTATTAGCCTTTTGAAAAATGGGGACATGGGTAATGTCCTCATAAGTCACCCTGTCCTTGTAACACCCATGTCATACCCATGTCATTATACACATTTAGTATGCAGTTAGTGCATTTAGCATATACAGTTTTACTATCTGGTGTATCGTAGTGTGGAAGAGGAACTCAGTATGAACATGCTGGAGTGTAAAAATGTACATATTTATAGATTTATTGAAGTTTATTTCTGCATTCAAATTGCATTTATTGAAGTGCCAGCATTCAAAAGTTTGTGTGTGTTAAGTCTTGTCTTACATGAAACGCTCTCCTCCAGTCTGAACCCTTTTTCATTTATCTAGAAGATATAATTGAAATGCCCAAGTTCAATAACATGACTGCCCTGCACTAACTGCAGAAAATGGCTCATTATTTATAATCTCAGTTCTGAATCCAGCCATTTTAATGTCGCCCTCTTGTGCCTTTCAGGTGAAGTGCAATGAGCAGCCAAATCGGGTGGAGATCTATGAGAAGACTGTGGAGGTGCTGGAACCTGAGGTCACCAAACTCATGAAGTTCATGTACTTCCAGGTGAGAGAGGAATAAAAATCTTTGCACTCTATTCATTATTTATTCAAACTTAAATGTCTCGTTCATCAAACAACAATACTGGCAATATGTTTTTTATTTCTTATGTAGAAATGTTAACTTTATTAAGAAATACTTGAAGACTTCATGCAATTTAATTTACTTATTAATTTTTAACTTTTTAAATAAAGGAGTGTGATAAATGGCATAGTTTTTGCAGTGCAATTTTTATTTTTATTTTTTTTTTGGTATTGAGAATCATGACGTTTCACTAGTACACTGCGTTAACATTGATATCCCTCCCTCTAGCGCAAGGCCATTGAACGTTTTTGCAGCGAGGTAAAGCGACTGTGTCACGCTGAACGCAGGAAGGACTTTGTATCCGAGGCCTACCTGCTCACTTTAGGAAAATTCATCAACATGTTTGCTGTGCTGGACGAACTTAAGAATATGAAGTGCAGTGTGAAAAATGACCACTCTGCATACAAAAGGTATTATAGGGTCATGCTTGCATTAAAGGAAGAGTGATTTATTTATTTATTTTCTTCATCATAAAACACACATTTGATGACACCATTTCTTCTTTTCAGAGCGGCTCAGTTCCTGAGAAAGATGGCTGACCCACAGTCCATCCAGGAGTCCCAAAACCTCTCTATGTTTTTAGCCAATCACAACAGAATTACACAGGTACATTTAATTTCAAATATGTCCTTATTTACATTAAAGGAATAATTCATCCAAAATCCAAACCTTTATTTGTTTTATATTTCTCATGTCATTCCCAATTTGTATGCTGTACATTTTTTTTTAAATTATTCAAGTAGTTGTTCAGCTCTTGTAGTTCAATGACAGTTCATTCTGACTGAGGCTTTTAAACTCCAATAAAGGCTAAAAACACACCAGAAAGGCAGCATAAATGTGGTCTTTTTTTTTTTTTTTTTTTTTTTTTTTTGTGGATAACTTTGCCTTCCCCCAAAGCTTCTCTGTTCACCTCTCATTTGGACATTGACATACAGTGTTTTGTTTTGTGTGATGTTTGTCCAGTGTCTGCACCAGCAGCTGGAGGTGATCCCAGGTTATGAGGAGCTGCTGGCTGATATTGTCAACATCTGTGTGGATTACTATGAGAACAAGATGTACTTGACCCCCAGTGAGAAACACATGCTGCTAAAGGTGAGCACATCCATTCCTGCTGAAGCCTTTAAGACTCGGCTGAAAGAGAACTTCACAAATTAAGGCACGGCTCTGTTTCAGGTCATGGGTTTTGGCCTGTACTTGATGGATGGAAATGTCAGCAACATCTATAAGTTGGATGCAAAGAAAAGGATAAACCTCAGCAAAATCGACAAGTTCTTTAAGGTGAACACAAATTGTCTGGTTCTCATGAAAACTGACTCTTCTCAGAGTTTTTTTGTTTTGTTTTGTTGTCAATCCTCTGATTGTGATGTCTGTTTGGATGCTTCAAAGCTCCAGGTTGTGCCCTTGTTTGGAGACATGCAGATCGAGCTGTCACGGTACATAGAAACAAGTGCCCACTATGAAGAGAACAAATCCAAGTGAGTCTACTAAAGACGTCCTGCATGCATTAAAAGCATTAGGGTTGTTTTCTGTGTGATACTAGTTCTCTTTTCAGCATTACTTGACTGGTTATGAAAAGTTATTTTTGAGCTTGCATAATTAGCATAAGCTTTGGAGTCAGTAAGGGTTGTTTTTAAAGAAATTAATACTTTTACTCCACAAGGACACATTTGATCAAAAGTGATAAAAGATTTTCGTAACACCTAATTTTAAGGTAACGTAGTTACACATTACTACATAGTAATAACAGTAAATTATGCATAATTACAAGTAAACCTAACCCTTACCACAGCTCTATATTAAGTACACATAGTTAATTAATATTTCTCAGTTCTTATTTGAGTAAGTACAATGTGACTACGTCACCAAAAAATAAAGTATCACCAAGATTTCTGTTTCAAACTAATGCTGTTCTTTTGAATTTTCTGTTCATCAAAGAATCAGCATTGATGATAATAAGACACTGAAGACTGTGTGTAATGATGCTGATCTTTGCCAAATTACATTTTAAAATGTGTACAAATATTATTTTAAATTATAATGATATTTCACAATATTGCTGTTTTTATTGATCAGATCGAATAAATGTAGCCTTGGTGAGCATAAGAGCTTCTTTCAAAAAATAATCTTACAGACCCCAAGTGTTTGAATGGTAACGTGTATGGTGTCTGTCTCTCTCTCTCTCACTCTATCTCACTCAGGTGGACCTGCACTCAGAGCAGCATCAGTCCACAGTATAACCTGTGCGAGCAGATGGTGCAGATCAGAGAAGACCACATCCGCTTCATCTCTGAGCTGGCGCGCTACAGTAACAGTGAGGTGGTGACTGGCTCTGGACTGGACAGTCAGAAGTCTGATGAGGAATACAGGGAGCTCTTTGACTTGGCGCTCAGAGGACTCCAGCTTCTGTCTAAATGGAGCACTCATGTCATGGAAGTGGTACGCCTGAGATCGTGCAAACAGTTTTCAGCATTTCACTTCTCGATTTGTCATGCATTTCAACCATCTTCTCTTCCTCTAGTACTCTTGGAAACTGGTCCACCCAACCGATAAATTCTGTAATAAGGACTGTCCGGGCACAGCTGAGGAGTATGAACGTGCTACTCGCTACAACTACACCAGTGAGGAGAAGTTTGCCTTGGTGGAGGTCATTGCTATGATCAAGGGTCTTCAGGTTCTGATGGGCCGGATGGAGAGCGTGTTCAACCAGGCCATCAGGCACACCATCTACTCCGCCCTCCAGGATTTTGCACAGGTGACCCTGAGAGAGCCACTAAGACAGGCGGTGCGCAAGAAGAAGAACGTCCTCATTAGGTAAGAAGTTCACCACATTAAAAATGATATACTTTTTGCGGCATTACTTATCATCTTGCTTCCCTGTAGTGTTCTTCAGGCTATTCGTAAAACCATCTGTGATTGGGAAGGGGCAAGAGAACCTCCTAATGACCCGTGTCTGAGGGGAGAGAAGGACCCCAAAGGGGGCTTTGATATCAAAGTTCCTCGTCGTGCTGTTGGCCCCTCAAGCACACAGGTCAGTCAAATAATTTTTGCAACCTAGATGATATTTAATGATATTTGTAGTGTTGTCTATAAAGCAAAGTTTGTTTCTGAGTAAGTGATCCTTCCTGTCTTGCAGCTCTATATGGTGCGCACCATGCTGGAGTCTCTCATCGCTGATAAAAGTGGCTCTAAGAAGACTCTCCGCAGCAGTCTGGATGGCCCCATCGTTCAGGCCATCGAGGACTTCCACAAGCAGTCTTTCTTCTTCACCCACCTTCTGAACTTTAGTGGTGAGACAGCAGTAACATTTTTCTATTTTGCAAACCTATCATTTTTATATACCAAGTGCATATTCATGAATTTCATAGCATAATAGAATAGACTGAGAGAAATTTTGAATTCCTGTCATGGCGGTCTCGTTCTCTCCTAATTTGCTGTCAGAAGCCCTACAGCAGTGCTGTGATCTTTCCCAACTCTGGTTCCGAGAGTTCTTCCTGGAGCTCACCATGGGCCGTCGCATCCAGTTCCCCATCGAGATGTCCATGCCCTGGATCCTCACCGATCACATTCTGGAGACCAAAGAGCCCTCCATGATGGAGTATGTGCCATATACATAGTTCATACTGGTTATTAAGTTATACTTCCATTTCAAAAGTTTAGGGTCAGTCAGAATTTAATTATTTTTTTGGACAGAAATTGATGTATACATTTAGCAAGGATGCAGTTAATTGATTTAAAAGTAATATTTATAATGTTAAAGGAAATGTACATACAATGTACTCCAGCACATACAAGAAATGTCTTGAGCAACAAATCATCATATTAGAATGTGACACTGAAGACTGGAGTAATGATGCTGAAAATGCAGCGTTACCAAAATATATTCAAATAGAAAACTTTTTTAAGTTTTATTATTACGCGCTCTTTGAAATGCTTGATTTCTGATTGGTGCAATATTCCAAGAGCAGTTATTCCCAGATAATGGCTGTCGCAATGCTGAAGTCCTTATTTTTTTCTCTCTCCTCTCAGATATGTGTTGTATCCGTTGGACCTTTATAATGACAGTGGTTATTATGCCCTCACTAAATTTAAGAAGCAGTTCCTCTATGATGAGATAGAGGCTGAGGTAGAGTATCACAGATCTATCTACCCATTTATTAATATGTCTTCCATTCAGAAATATCTCTTCTAAAGTAAATACTAAAGCAATCTCTTTTTCTTTTAAGGTCAACCTGTGTTTTGATCAGTTTGTATACAAGTTAGCTGACCAGATATTTGCCTACTACAAAGCAATGGCTGGAAGGTAACAATATTCCTTTATTTTAAATGTTAGCATGTTTTTCGTAGTAGTTAAGGTCAAAGTGAGGACATTAGTCTGCTAGATGTTTTTTCAATCTTTGAATGGATTGTATGGTTCTTTCTCTTCCTCACAGTGTCCTCCTAGACAAACGCTTCCGTGCGGAGTGTAAGAACTATGGTGTGATCATTCCATACCCGCCCTCAAACCGCTACGAGACACTGCTCAAACAGAGACATGTGCAGGTGTCACACAATTCTACCATTTGAATGGGCAACTCAAAATTTCTTTTCTATTTAGTAAATAAATAATTGGTAATAAATGCATTTCAGGTTGCTATGATCTTCAAGTATGTGTGTTTCAGTTTTAATGAATAACAAATTTACTTTTACTCTGGATCCTTTGTAAAGATTAACACAACACATTTGTGTTTGTGTTTGTTTTTTTTTTTGGTTTTTTTTAGCTGCTGGGTCGCTCCATTGACCTGAACAGGTTGATAACCCAGAGGATCTCAGCAGCCATGTACAAATCTCTGGATCAGGCCATCAGCCGCTTTGAGAGCGAGGACCTCACCTCCATAGTGGTGAGAAACCGATGCTCTCGGTTTTTGGTGTTTATCTCCATAATCTCTGTTAATTTAGAGTGACAAACTTGCAGACAATTTTCTTACCCATTTGGAAATCTTAAAGGGGGTAGTTCACCCAAAATGTAAAAAATTAAAAAATCTGTCATCTACTTGTTCCAAACCTGTATGAATTTCTTCTTTCTTCCTGAAGAATGTCAGTAACCAAATAGTATGGGGGAAAAATACTATGGAAGTAAATAGGGCCCCATCAAGTATTTGGTTACTGACATTCTTCAAAATATCTTTTGTGTTCAGCAGAAGAAAGAAATTGACAGAATTGAACTGTCCGTTTAACCCTGTAAAGCCTGGCATATGAAATAATAGTCAGAAAAAAATACATATGCATTTGCAATACATTTGCATATGTGTTTTGTAGAGTATCATATTTGATACATCAGGCTTTTATGGCTCATATATATGAGAATATAGCGCTCTAAGGAAAAATGTTTCAGTTTTATTCAGAGGCCCAAACCGATCAATAATGTGCAATTTGGTGCAGTTGCTGATATTTATATGAACAAAGATCTTTATAATGTTATAGCAGACTACTCGCATAACATGCATATAAATTAGGGATGCACCGATATGACATTTTTGGCCGATAACTAGGGCTGTCGCGATAACCGCAATATTGCAATACTATTGAGGAGCCAACCGCAGAGCAACGCAAGAACCGCAGCAACCGTGATTTTTGTTCTCATTTTACACTTCGTGCATGTGTACTGAATATTAAATAAGTTAGTAATGATAACATATGTACAACGGTGATTTGTACTGAGGCGCCGTAGGTTTGCACTTAACAAGCCTAAACAGAAAGTGAATGTGAGTGTGTGCGATTACCTGCGTCTGTCCTTCAGGCCGAGACACATTCGTGAAAAAAGGTTGCCATGTCCAAAGCATGCAAAATCTCTGTCTTAGCATCGACTAGTGTTGAAGTACTCGAAACTGGTCTTGGTCTTGAGACCGGTCTTAAGACCATTTTTTTGAAGGTCTTGGTCTTGTCTCGGTCTCGACCACATTTGTACTCTGTCTTGTCTCGGCCTCAGACTTAAAGGACTCAGGATTTTGTTTCAAGACCACAACTGCTGGGATATTACTAAATTGCTGGTGCATTGTCTGATTTATTTATTGACATCATTAATGTGATTGGATGTAAAACTTCAGATGCAATCAATAACTTATTTCTAATTTGATTTATTTGTTGTTCCAGTTTAGAAATGAATGAGGGATTGTAAAAAATGTCACCAAAATCAATGCAAATGCTCACAAAATTCAAGATATTGTTGCAAAAATGTACTTGTATGAGTTTTCACAAATTTGAGCGTGACTGCAAACATGATATTGCTTTTATAACAAACATTCAATAATAATACAAAAAAATATTCTCAACATTATTTATGCATTTGTAATTTACCAATTCAGATGCATCTTCTGTACCACCTCTGCAGTGTAAAGATGAATCTTGTTGTAAATGATTTATCGGTAACAGCTCTATAAAGTATCTTATTCTAATTATTTACTGTTTAAAAATAAGTAATTTCTCAGGTGGTAATGTGGATCTTTATGAATTTAAGGAGTGCTGGTCTGGTCTTGGTCTTGACTCGGTCTCGCCCTGCCTCGGTCTTGTCTTGGTCTCAACACACATTGGTCTTGGTCTCGGTTTTGGATTAGGTGGTCTTGACTACAACACTAGCATCATTGCTGATCAGCTGAGTCTTCTAAACGGGCGCTCAAAGTTAAAATGATTTCAGCAGCCGTTTCATTTCATCTCTCTTTGAAAGAATCAGCATTTTTGAACGTGCAGTTGAATGAACGGCTTAAAGACTCACTCAAAGACAGTCCCTTGCCGCCACCTTGTGGTGTAACATCGTAACGGCACTGACTGACATCCCGTCTAGAACGCGCAGAGATGAGTAGTTCTGCTTTTACTGATGAAATATTAGCAGAAAGTCTCTCGTCCAGTCAGATTCGATTATCAGAACTAACTGTTATACATATAATAATAGCCCTACAATTTTATTGTGAGGTTTATGTTCTGTTATGTGGACCCTTATTTGACATTCTCTTTGGTTTACTTCACTTCCTGTTTCAACGCTCTATACAAGACCTCTTACATCGTAACACACCGATTATATGGCGATAATACCGCATATCATGCTATTGAGCCACTCATAATTACCGCAAGTGAAATTCCGTCACCGCGAAAGCCCTACCGACACGCGATAATTCTTTATATTTGAAAGTCGATAACTGATATATGTGCCAATAAACACAACATTCCTTTACAATTGACTCCTCATTAGAATTTTATGTAGCCTACATTACAGAATTGTGTTGCAGTTAACTGCATTTTCCTTTTCAAAGTGATTTCAATCATATTTCAAGCAATTCAAAACCATCATGGCGGACAGCGTGCATCTGAAGTGTCTCAGCTGGAGGAGAAATAGGCTAAGTTATCTATCGGCTTGAATATATCGTCCAGATTTTCTTATTGGATGTTGTCGACTATATCGTGCATCCCTAATCTAAATATCAGTTCTCTCTCTATATTTCCCAGTAATGTTTTAGTAAGATGATATTTAAATGCCTAGTTTTATGATCAATATAAATCAATGCAGTGGTGATTGAGAGATATACAAATAAACACGCTCAACCTCAAAAGCCTGATGATATCATGTTTGATACTCACATTTTAACATATTTCTGTGTATATGCCTGATGAATGTCATGAGACTGAAGCATTGCTAATAAAAAGTTTTTGATATCTTCTGCAAGTATCGATAGTGTGCAGGATTTCCTTTTTAACTTTTGAGAATTGTGTTTTTTTTTTTTTTTTTTTTTTTTTTTATCCTCTTTCTCACGCACCTATTACCAAAAGGTGTGAATGTAATTGTCAATTAACATATTTAAAAAAAAATAAAATGCTTGAATTTGCTTAATTCCAGTAAGTGTTCATCTTTAAATACTACTTAACAATATAAAAGCTATTCTTACATTTTTCTTTATAAAAAAACAGTAGATTTCACAGCAAAGTGACATGAACCACAACCTTAAGAGGAGGCAAAGGTTTGATCATGTCGACAATTTAAAGGCAAATTTCTAAGGCAGATCAAATATGATCCATTAGGCTTTATAGGGTTAATATTAGAATGACAAAAGTGTTATGCTTTACAAATGTAAAGACTCCAAAATCTAAGGATTTATGAAATTATGGTTTGGTCATGTGTGTTTCAGGAGCTTGAATGGCTGATGGAAATCAATCGGTTGACTCATCGTCTGCTCTCTAAGCACATGACCCTGGACAGTTTTGATGCCATGTTCCGTGAGGCCAACCATAACGTGTCTGCTCCTTACGGGCGCATCACGCTGCACGTCTTCTGGGAACTCAACTTTGACTTCTTACCAAACTACTGTTACAATGGCTCCACCAACAGGTCAGTGAACAGAAGTTGTAGATCCATAACCCTACTAACGTGGTTCATTGTAGATGACAGTGTTGAAAAATGTGTTGAATCTCATGGAACAGGTTTGTGCGGACAGCCATTCCATTCACCCAGGAGCCTCAGAGGGACAAGCCTGCCAATGTCCAGCCTTACTACTTGTATGGCTCCAAGGTCTGTAAGCAACATGATTAGTTAATGTGAGACTGAACCAAAGAGTTGAATGTGTTACATGCAGTGTATTAGAGAACACTAATGTCCATTTATAAACATCTCGCTCTGTCTTTCAGCCTCTGAACATTGCTTACTCCCACATCTACAGTTCCTACAGGAACTTTGTGGGTCCTCCACACTTCAAAACAATCTGCCGTCTTCTTGGTTACCAGGGCATCGCCGTGGTGATGGAGGAGCTGCTCAAGATAGTCAAGAGCTTGGTATTTTGTCTCTCTGCTTAGTGTACATGTATTTTCTCTCTTAGCCATTCCATTCCCATAAAATCAGGGGGGAAAAAATTGGACTAAATATTTGCCACAATTTACACTTTTTTTTTTTTTTTCACTTGTCCATCCATCTTCCAGTTGCAAGGCACCATTCTGCAGTATGTGAAGACACTCATAGAGGTGATGCCCAAAATCTGCCGTCTACCTCGCCATGAGTACGGCTCACCAGGTGAGATCAACACCACTAGTGCGGTATGACTAGTAACACGCTGGTTATGCTTTCTAAAGGCTGATTTATACTTCTGCATCATAGCCTCTACAGTGTGTGCTACGCATCGATTTTCATTTATACCACCTCTGTTGTCTGCGCCGACAATTACACATGCAGAGGGAGCATGATAACCCCTGAGGGAGGGGTTCTGGCAGACCAATCACAGCGATTGCGGTCCGCGTAAAATTGACGCGTTGTTACATTTTTGGACAGGTGCACGTCAGGCTACACTCAATGCAAAAGTATAAATTGGGACTGTAATCGGTCTGATTTAGCTTTCCCCTATATTATGTATAATAACTAATTTTTATATTATTATATTAAAGACAAATACAATAATAAAAATAAATAAAACTTGCATGCTTTATAAGCCAATTTAATGTGTTCATTTAAAACAATGAATTAATGAAAACCTTACAAAAACACTTTGTAAAGCATATTGTGTCGCTCGTTAAGATTGAAAGGCTATAAATTAAGCATGAATATCAGATCTAGCCAGTAGCCACTGATCTATATAAATGACTGGATTGCTCATGACATCATAAAAAGTGAAGCCACCATGCCGCCATATTGACATTGACATAGGAAATCATCTGAATTTAATGAGAAAACATTACCTAACAAGTGCGCATTTTTATATCTGAAGTCTCCCTGTACAATTTTAAAACGCAAACGTCCTAAACATTTAAATGGTTATTCATTTAAAGTCTGGAATTTCCGCTTTTATTACAAGTTACGTTAATCTCCATTACAGTAGCGAATATCAGATCAGCTGACAGATGACACCTCAGCATTTATATTACACATTTCACAATATTTCTTCTGAAATCTGAATACAGATTTAGCTAAACTAAACATTGGTTAAATAAATAATTGGCTCAACAATACAAATAACAGTTCATATGCAACCTGTCATGCTAGTAAAAAGCCATAGATTTTGAGCAGACCTGTGTTGTGTTTTTTTTTTTTTTTATGGTTTCCATGATTTTTGAAGTGGATGCTGGTCAACAAAGACGTCAGGAAATAATATACATGCTTCACAACTTATTCTTATAAACTATGCTGACTGTATATGGATTTAAAGACATGAAGCTTTATTTCCAAGCAAGATGATACATGGTTAACCATTTTAAAATTTAATATAGTTCAATTTAGTAATGGGTGATTGTATGTATTGTAATATTTAATGTATATTCAGATCAATTTGTGTAATTTGCGTACATAAAGAAATATTAGTTTATATTTTGTTACACACTCAAGTGTGCAGTAGACACATCCATCTTGGTGATTTCTATATCTTTTATCCTGCCCGAAAAGACCATAAACCCTACAGATAACGTTCGATGCATATGCATGTATCTGAAAAACTATTAATGTGCAACTGATACGCTACAAATTGATTCTTAGATCAATGGTTTGGCTGTAAGTCAATGATGCCTTCTGTCGGTAGGGAATCATAAGATGGCTGCTCGAACACTTCCGATGGCGTCACAGCCTGCTGGCAGTTTAGATCGCAATGAGCAATCCAGTCATTAATATAGATCAGTGGATCTAGCCTGGATTGTTTTTGATGTTATGTAATATGGAACATTTGTCAGGCATCCTGGAATTCTTCCACCATCAGCTGAAGGACATCATTGAATACGCTGAGCTCAAGACAGATGTGTTTCAGAGTCTGAGGGAGGTGGGCAATGCCATCCTCTTCTGTCTGCTCATCGAGCAAGCTCTGGTGAGACCCCCTCTTAGTTCCTCTTTGCATGACATAGGAGTAAGTGATAAAAGATCAATTCAGCAACTACACTAATCAATTGACCTAAAATCTCATCATCTCAAGCTGATTTCTAATTTAGCATTAGCCATTCAGACCTGCCAACCTGTATGTATTTTCAGTATCATGTACGCATTTTGACCTCAAAGTACCCAGGTATGATTTGTGACTCTATGCAAAAAGCCAGTGACCCCTTGTGTTCAATTGTGCACATGCAGTACTTGAGTCCAGCAAGAGGCAACAGCATATAGCCTGTTCTGTAAAAATATAGTAGTGGGAATATTTTTTATTTATTTTTTAAACCGTACTATTACAGTAATATTGTTTAAATTTTAGCATTTAATAAAAAATATTGTTATTATTGTGTAGTCATATAGAAAATTGACTGGAAATCCAGTTTCAAGCTGATATAAAAAAAGAAAATCTTTGCAGGGGCAACTTTGGCTCAATAATATACAATTCTGTTGTTGTATTTTCATAGCCAATTTTTTGTTGAATAATGCCGTTGAGTGGGGATATATATCACTCAATACATGTATGTGGGGATATATATATATAAATATAATGCTATATAAAAAAAAAAATAAAAAAAATATGTATAATATATATATATATATATATATATATATATATATATATATATATATATATATATATATATATATATATATATATATATATATATATATATATATATATATATATATGAGACTGCAAACTGCAAATGCAAAGTCAAGTATTACACACATTATAGTGGTACTTAAAATACTTTGCCACGGTTGGCAGGTCTGGTCTTTCACAAAATGCTTTGTTTTCTTATGAATTTTTATGATATTCTTTATGGAAATTCTTTATAATGTTTATCATGAAAGGGTCCTATCAAGGCACAATCCTTGACTTGACTCAGCCTGGCTTTGCTAATCAGCTGCATAAAGAGGCAGATTTGAATTTGTAGAATGCGTGTGTGTGTTTCTGGATGTGAATAATTAATTAATTACTGTGTGTATGTTAACGAGTGTGTGGGTGGATGACACTGCTGCCTTCTGCCCCTAAAAAGCAACTTTATTTCTCATTACACGCTGGCAACAACTACAGGTGGTAAGGAATTAGGCCTCATTCATGTAACCAAATCACAAACTGACTGAACGCACACTCTTCCTGGTTTCTATACTTTTTCTTTAGTCACTTTTGTGCCGTGTTCTGCCATGGATTCAAGGATGTTAGCGTCACCGAGACGAGAGAATAAAACTCGAAATGTAATACGGAGCTGCAAACGTCTGGCCCTGTTGTGATGTTTGGACTCTACACGTGCCCACTGGGTTAATATTAAGAGGCTTCTTTAGGATAATTTCTTCCAAAGGAAGTCTTCCTTGCTTTCATGGCAGTCACGACTCCTCTCTGGCTGCCTGTGACGTCACGTGCTGGTGCACACCTGCTTCCATACACTTCTTCTCTTCTCTTCACTTCTTCTGATGCCTGTTTCTCTTGTGTTTCTGTTTGGGTCTCTCTCTGAAGCATAGTGAATGTGTCGGATGATCATTGCACGCTGATCTCTCATTAACATTGTTTCTGTCAGGGTGCTCTTCTGGTCTTTTCTCTCTCTTTTGTTTGGGTGTTGTTCGGTGCTTGTTTTATTATTGTGAATGAAGTGATTTTTGCTCAAATTTGTGTACCTCACAAACTGGTCGTTGCCATAAGAACTTTAATTTAGGGTTTCCATCAACTGCCACGGTAATATTTAATATCGCATAACAAATATAATATCTCCTGCGACTTTTTATCTCAATTCTGTTTCTCGCATTTACAACTTTTTCAACTTGCTATTGTGGGTTTATCTCACAATTCTGATTAAAAAAAGAACTAAGACGTATTAAATTGTGAAATATAATCTCACAGTTGTGACTTATGAGGTCTGAATTGTGAGAAATTGCGAGATAAAAAGTTGTTTTTTATTTATTCTGTGGCAGAAACAAACTTCCATATTCTGGGTCCAATTATTTATTTTAATAAATGTTTCGGTAACACTACCTTTACAATAAGGTTTAATTTGTTATCATTATAACTACATTAGTTAACATGAAATAACAATGAGAAATACTTCTATATCATTTATTAATTTTAGCTAATGTTAATCTCAACATTTCCTAATACATTCTTAAAATCATAATTTGTATCTGTTAACATGAATTATTGCACTGTTAACTAACATGAATGAGATCTTTGTTAACTAACATTAACAAAGTTTAATAAATGCTGTAAGAAGGTATAGCTCATTGTTAGTTCATGTATGTTAATGCATTAACTAATGTTAACAAATGAGACCTTATCGTAAAGTGTTACCAATCTTTTGATGTGGAGGTATAATGAAACTAAAAGTACATATTAATAGTTAGGGATGTGCAAAACTATGTTTTTTAATCTGTATGTTGGTGGATTGGGCATCAGGCATTCACATGACCCATTTTTATGTTTAAAAACAGCTAGATCAGGAATCGTCAACTTATGGCACGCATGCCAACATTGGCACACAGAGGAATAATCACTGGCACTTGACAACAGCTAAAGGGGTGTATGTACTTAATTTAAGTTCCCCGAACTTGCATACAGACATACATTTTAAGGTAATCATTCCGCATAGTCACACAGCCTGTTTTATTAAGTTAGGTGCTTTAAATGCTATTAAAGTGTGGGATTTTAACCCACGCTAGCGCACAGACCCGACAATCCATTTACACGACCTGAGGTGCGCACTTCTGTGATTATCCCCCTGCGTGCCAGAAGATTGCCGACCGCTGAGCTAGATGGAGTACAACAGACTGGAATGTAGAACACACTAGTCTCGTGACACCTTTTTTTAGATAATGCCTTAAATTGTGTCACTTAAAGCGATTGTTCACCCAAAAATGAAAATGATCCCATGATTTACTCACCCTCAAGCCATCCTAGGTGTTAATGACTATTTTCATTCAGACTTTCAGAGTTATATTAAAAACAAATCATTGCTCTACCAAGCTTTATAATGGTAGTGAATGGCGGACCTGATTTTGAAGTCCAAAAAAACTCATCCATCCATCATG
Organism: Paracanthobrama guichenoti; assembly: GCA_018749465.1. Classification (NCBI taxonomy): domain Eukaryota; kingdom Metazoa; phylum Chordata; class Actinopteri; order Cypriniformes; family Gobionidae; genus Paracanthobrama; species Paracanthobrama guichenoti. The sequence continues at coordinate 17,712,589 of CM031956.1, read as the reverse complement.
AAGTAAACCATATGGCTCCGGGGGGGTTAATAAAGACCTTCTGAAGTGAAGCAAGTGGGTTTTTGTAAGAAAAATATCCATATTTAAAACTTTATACACTGAAATAACTAGCTTGCGGCAGATGGCCTATGATTTGACACGATGTATGACGTCGGATATAGGAGTAACGCAAGCTTTGACGCCTCTCACTTTTCAAACAGGGCTGGGCAACAAACTCAAGCTTCTCTGACATTTCTCTTCTCTTTAAAAATTCTCGTTTTAGACTTCTAATTCGTCACCAGAGTGTTTTTTGTTTGTTTGTTTTGCTCTATCCTCTGCACTTCCATGTTCGTCCATGCGTCAGGTCATGGGTTACTCTTTCACCATAAATCGATGTGTATGGCTGTCTGTCAAAAGCTAGTTATTTTAGTTTTATAAAGTTTTAAATATGGATATTTTTCTTACTTAAATGCATCGCTTTGCTTCAGAAGGCCTGGAGCCATATGGATTACTTTTATGATGGATGGATTTGTTTTTTTGGACTTCAAAATCAGGTCTGCCATTCACTACCATCATAAAGCTTGGAAGAGCCAGAATATATTTTTTAATGTTAACCCTAAATGTGTTCGTCTGAAAGAAGAAAGTCATAAACACCTAGGATGGCTTGAGGGTGAGTAAATCATGGGGTAATTTTCATTTTTGGGTGAACTAACCCTTTAAGGCACAAAATGTTGATGGAAAAAGTCAGCCATGTTGCAATGACCAAGGACAAAATGGTGTTAAATGCAAGAACATGCCACCCTTTAATAGTGCACAAAATTATCGTAGTCCTCTCAAAAATATGGAGACTATGCATAATGGGAACACTGCTCACAGCAGCTGATTTAAAGTCTGCCAGGCAATGTTTTGAAATTGTTAAAAATAAAGTGAATGTATTATACAAGCAGTAAACTGATGGTTGGAGAAGCGGTGATCCTTTGAAGGGGGTGAATTTAGATATATAATCCTGTCTGAGAATTTGTCTCTTAAATTCCACCTTCCACCTTCCATTAGAATCAAATAATTAAGCCCAAAGTATACTTCAGCTGTCCGCGTTCCACTATGGTCCACGCACTATCCGCGTGACGTAATTTTCAGGGTCCGCGTGCAGCCCAATTTTGTGTCTGCATGGATGGTGCGCGTACAACAGCGCATGCGCAAGGTGAATGTTAAGACCGAAGGGTCCACTAGGTGGCAATATGCACCTGTTGTGGAAGAACGATACAAAACATGCTGTTCCAAGGACAGTAGAGTGATTGTATAATTGGAGATACATTTTGCATTTCAAAAAGATAAGGAAAAAAACTGTCCAGTATTCTTATTGAAAAAAATATTAAAATTGAGTAATTCAAGTTACTCCCCTTTTTTGACTCTTTATAGTATTGTTTGTCAACTCTGTTACAGACAAATTAGGCAATGTGTAGAAATAACATTGGTAACAGAGTTTGACAGTAACAGGATTGACAAATTTTAAACTTTTTAGCCGAAAACTCCACTTGCTAGCATAAATGCTAAGAGCACATGGCACTAATGAAATCATGATTAAAAGACTTAACCCACTGTGTGATCAGTGATAAATTCTGTTTTCCTTTTGATATTGTGGTAACAATTTTGACGTTTTTACAAAATAACCCTTGGTGTAAGAACGTTTTAGATTAAAATGTTTTCTTAGAGAAAGCACACATACCTTTCAGTGATTTGGATATTATCAGTGAAGGAAAGTGACATCATTTCCTGTATCTTGCATAGTTGTGGGAGATAATTCCACCAATTTAAAGGCAAAGTATGGTACGGTAACAGAATTGACGCAAGATTTATGGACACATTTTTATAAGATTAAAGTTATTTTTAAACAATTTAATGTTGTAGAATTAGGGAAATGACTATGTAGGGCTTTTATAAATTAAATTAAATATTACCAAAAGAAAAGTAAAATTAAATATTTTGATTTCACTATACATAATGGAAAAAAAATACACTGACTAATTCAGACAACAAGAAATCTTGATTTTCAGCTATACAAAACACTTTTTACAGAAAATACTATATTGTTATGGCCTGTAACATCTTGTGATCCATGACAATGCGTAACGAAATATTAACATAATTAAAAATATAACCATTTGAAAAATGACACCAAATGTACCTGCAATTATAGAATCACCCAGTAAACAAAGCAGCATATCATTCTTCATTATTTTATTTTATTTCATTATTTTTATTTATTTATTTCTTCTATCCTTCCGAGCGGATGTCCTGTAAATTATGCCCTCTGACATCTTGTAGAGTATAGAAAAGCAGTTGCACTGCGCATGTTGAACTCGTCCATCCGCACTCATCCGTGGTTGCGTATACTTTGAAAGCTGTGCGGAGACAGAGCAGAACGCAGAAAATGAAGTATAGCCGGGCCTTTAGGTGGGATCCTTTATCAATACTATATTTGGTATAATCATATAATTTCAGACTGAGCTTCTCATTCAACATAAATGCTACATAAATATCATCATATTTAGGGTCAAAACGTTACATTTTCATACATATTATGACTAACCCATTTTCACACTAATTTGTGTGTGGCGTTTGTGTTATGTAAAGCTTGATTTCATTTAACAGTGTGAATCATTTCTCATTTGATCCTCATGTTTCTGTGCTGTTTGTTTGTGACCTCAGTCACAGGAAGAAGTTTGTGACTTACTTCATGCTGCACCGTTCCAGAACATCCTCCCAAGGGTCTACATCAAAGGTGGGAAATGATATTCAATAGCACAAAGATCACTTTCCTCTTCAGAGATATATATATATACACTCACCTAAAGGATTATTAGGAACACCATACTAATACTGTGTTTGACTGCCTTTCGCCTTCAGAACTGCCTTAATTCTACGTGGCATTGATTCAACAAGGTGCTGAAGGCATTCTTTAGAAATGTTGGCCCATATTGATAGGATAGCATCTTGCAGTTGATGGAGATTTGTGGGATGCACATCCAGGGCCCGAAGCTCCCGTTCCACCACATCCCAAAGATGCTCTATTGGGTTGAGATCTGGTGACTGTGGGGGCCATTTTAGTACAGTGAACTCATTGTCATGTTCAAGAAACCAATTTGAAATGATTCGAGCTTTGTGACATGGTGCATTATCCTGCTGGAAGTAGCCATCAGAGAATGGGTACATAGTGGTCATAAAGGGATGGACATGGTCAGAAACAATGCTCAGGTACGCCGTGGCATTTAAACGATGGCCAATTGGCACTAAGGGGCCTAAAGTGTGCCAAGAAAACATCCCCACACCATTACACCACCACCACCACCAGCCTGCACAGTGGTAACAAGGCATGATGGATCCATGTTCTCATTCTGTTTACGCCAAATTCTGACTCTACCATCTGAATGTCTCAACTGAAATCGAGACTCATCAGACCAGGCAACATTTTTCCAGTCTTCAGCTGTCCAATTTTGGTGAGCTCATGCAAATTGTAGCCTCTTTTTCCTATTTGTAGTGGAGATGAGTGGTACCGGTGGGGTCTTCTGCTGTTGTAGCCCATCCGCCTCAAGGTTGTGCGTGTTGTAGCTTCACAAATGCTTTGCTGCATACCTCGGTTGTAACGAGTGGTTATTTCAGTCAAAGTTGCTCTTCTATCAGCTTGAATCAGTCGGCCCATTCTCCTCTGACCTCTAGCATCAACAAGGCATTTTCGCCCACAGGACTGCCGCATACTGGATGTTTTTCCTTTTTCGCACCATTCTTTGTAAACCCTAGAAATGGTTGTGCGTGAAAATCCCAGTAACTGAGCAGATTGTGAAATACTCAGACTGGCCCATCTGGCACCAACAACCATGCCACGCTCAAAATTGCTTAAATCACCTTTCTTTGCCATTCTGACATTCAGTTTGGAGTTCAGGAGATTGTCTTGACCAGGACCACACCCCTAAATGCATTGAAGCAACTGCCATGTGATTGGTTGATTAGATAATTGCGTTAATGAGAAATTGAACAGGTGTTCTTAATAATCCTTTAGGTGTGTGTGTGTGTGTGTGTGTGTGTGTGTGTGTGTGTGTGTGTGTGTGTGTGTGTGTGTATAAATAAATAAATAAATAAAAATAAATAAATAAATAAATAAATAATAATATAATATCTGCATCTGCTGAAATCTTGCTTTAATGTTGAACTCTACAGAGGGAGAGCGACTGGAGGTGAGAATGAAGAGGCTGGAGGCAAAGTATGCCCCTCTTCATCTGGTGCCCCTCATTGAGAGACTTGGGACCCCACAGGTGAGGCACTCAGTTCAGAGCCATCTCATGACTAGTATTATGCCAGGTGTTCTCAAACTGTGAATTTCTTTTAAATAATCATTTTATTTTCCCATGTTTTATTTCTAATTTCTGATCTGATTCTTAAATATGACTGTTTAAAATGTTGGGGTCAATTTTTATCTTATGTTCACCAAGGCTGATCATACATGCAGTAAAACAGTAGTATTGTGAAATATTAGTATAATTTAAAATACATTTTCTATTGTTATATATTTTAAAATGCAATTTGTTCCTGTGATGTCAAAGCTGTATTTTCAGCATCATTACTCCAGTCTTCAGTGTCACATGATCCTTCAGAAATCATTCATACAATGAATTTGAAAGAAATCGAAACAGCATTTATTTTGTAATATTGTAAATGTTTACTGTCAATTTTGATCTATTTAATGTGTTTTTGTTACATAAAAGTATTAATTTATTTATAAAAAAATAGTCTTACTGACCCTAAACTTTTGAATGTTAGTGTAGGTTTGTGCATCCGTTTATGGCATTGTATGTAAATTGGTTGATTTTGGTTGCCATTTAAACATTTTGTTTTTGTTTTTAATAACTTTTTTTCAGCAAATTGCAATCGCACGGGAAGGAGACCTTCTGACGAAGGAGCGTCTGTGCTGTGGGCTGTCCATGTTTGAAGTCATCCTGACACGCATTCGCAGCTTCCTGCAGGACAGCGTGTGGCGAGGCCCTCCCCCCACCAACGGCGTCATGCATGTGGACGAGTGCATGGAGTTCCACCGCCTCTGGAGTGCCATGCAGTTTGTGTACTGCATCCCTGTGGGCACACACGAGTTCACTGCAGAGTATGCCAACATCATACAAAAAAAATTTAGCAAGCAAGCATTTGATTTAGGTTTACATCATAAAACTGAAATGTTTGGGGTATTTTTGCCTTTAGGCAGTGTTTCGGTGATGGTCTGAACTGGGCAGGCTGCGCCATCATTGTGCTATTAGGACAGCAACGTCGCTTTGATCTCTTCGATTTCTGCTACCATTTGCTGAAGGTCCAGAGGCAGGACGGCAAAGACGAGATCATTAAGAACGTGGTGGGTGTCTGATGTCGTAGACATGAACTATTAAAATGACATGACTCATTTCAGGAAACTGTTAGCACAGCCAAATATGATATACACACTACCATTTATATGTTTGGGATTTTAAAAAAGAATAATAATGTTAGTTTGTTTCAAATAAATGCTGTTCTTTGGAAGCTTATATTCGTCAAAGAATCCTGGACAAAAATGTACCATGGTTTTCACAAAAATATTAAGCAGCACAACTGTTTTCAACATTTAATAAGAAGATTGATTTCTGAAGGATCATGTGACACTAAAGACTGGAGTAATGATGCTGAAAATTCAGCTTTGCCTTATTTAAATAAGTTGTTGTTGAAATGAGTCGAAAACAGTTATTTTAAATTGTAATAATATTGCACAATATTACGGTTTCACTGTTTTTGATCAAATAAATGCAGCCTTAGTGAGCATAAGAGACTTCTTTCAAAAACATCATACAGACCTCAAACTTTTGAATGGCAGTGTAAATGCGCCAACTTCTGTATTTAATGTTATTTGTCGTGTATTTTTCAGCCACTGAAGAAGATGGCAGACCGCATCAGAAAGTATCAGATTCTCAACAACGAGATCTTTGCCATCCTCAACAAGTACATGAAGGCTGTGGAGACAGACAGTTCTACTGTGGAGCATGTTCGCTGTTTCCAGCCTCCTATACATCAGTCTCTGGCCACCACATGTTAAACAAACTTTGACTTCCAGCTGTCCTATTCTTCCTCTGGTGTGACATTGCTCTCAAACTTAGTGTACAGGGCATCTGAGCTTTCAAGATTGCCTCAGTTTTATTTAAATAAGAGACAAATCTCCAGTCTCGCCACATGGTTAAAAAAAAAACACAGTAGATTCTGTCCCAGATGTTATCTAACCCTTATAAATATCAACACTCCGCATCCATTTTACATTTAAAGAAGATGTGAAGTAAACCGGTTTGAGAGATTTAGGACTGCTGAAAATTTTCCAGGTTACCAGAGAACATTTTAACAAATGTTGTTTAAGTTCTAGTAAAAGAAAAGAAAAGTAAATCTAAATTACTTTTGATTATAAATAACTATTAAGAGAAAACATAATTGATGTCCGTTTAGTTTTTCTTTTCTTAAATCATGCCCATACAGATATGATTTCATTTATAATAGTATTTGCATGTACCTCACAAATCCCATATATCCTAACATTGTTTGTACTGTAATATACAAACCAAAAACAAGAGTACATTGACTATGGACATGAATGTCCAATAATTTCTCCCCTTCAAATATTTTTATGCCCAGAATTGTTTACAGAATTCTGTTCTCTTTATTGTATTACAGCACTGGTTTACAGATCTTTGCAACATCCGTCATTGTAAATGCTGTCGAAATTTGCTTGTAGTACTTGTTCTAATTTTATTGGTACTTAAATGGTATCAGTATTTGCCTCAACTATTGAAAAGTAACCTCACTTATCGTTTCTGTCAGTTTAATCGCAGTCTTCGACTGTTAATTTGGGCTATTTTATACACGATATGTGTAAACTAGTGAAGCAGTTTGCCGTTCTAAAGTACTAATAACTGGATTTGTGCTGTGATGACATCTCTTTAATCACTTCTTAGTTGTTACAGACTGCAGTAGTATTACTGCATCACCTTGACCAATAACGGATAAAAAGGGAAAATGTTGGACATACATTGTTTCAATATCATGGTTACTAAAACTTCCAGAAATATTTCAGTATTAACTTTCACAGGCCCTTTGCTTCAGCAGTGTTAGACAGATTGGCAAGCGTTCTGTTCAATTTTGTAATTTATGTGGCTATTGTAAATGTAACCTCATGAATGCTCATCATATTGTTTTTGTTTTGTTTTTTTCCAAGAGTTTTCAGATTGATTTTAATCTGTTTTTAAATAACTGTTGAATTAAATGGGTATTTTCCAGTAATCTATTTATGCATAAAAGTTGATTTTTCTTGCTCTTGGAAGGGTTTGTATGTGAATGATGATGGAAAAATGTTTTGGCATTTAAGGAAGCGCTGTTTTAAAAACTCAAAGCATGACAGGTGTAATTTATTGTCCTCATGGATCTATTTGTGACATGAGATTTTTGTTCATATTGTTGTACAAGTGATCATGTTTTGAAATACAAAAAGGAGAAAATAATACAATGTACAACAAATGGTTCTGAACAGGAATTATAATAATGTTGTATTTCCATGAAATAAAAAAGATCTAACTGAAAGGGGCTGATTTATTTGAATTATTTTGCATTAAACTTCAATTAATTAGCATTTATTGTAAATTGCGGCATCTCTAGGTTACCACAATCCAGCATCTTTCAGTTTAATGATAAAATATTAGGTCCTTTTGCAAGATAATTTTTGGTACCAATATCCAGCAAAGTCAAAAACAGTGAAATGCTTACCTTGTGTAGCCTCAAACATTACTTAATAAAGTTAAGAAAGCTCCTTATTTAAGAACGAGTCTTCATGGATTACCGTGTTAATGCCCAATTGGTGATTTAATCAGTAAGTTCCTGTGATTTTTCACACCTTGGGTAGGTCTGAATAGGATGTAATTAATTGTCTTGTTTTTAAGAACATTTCGTCTAATGCAGGAGGCACTTAGCACTAGATAAACATTTCCTCCACATGGGGATGATGATGGCACAGCTGGAAATGTGAGGAATCCACAGGTTTTTTTCCCTTTCGAAACTGACTTTGTGGAAGTTTCAAGAAATGTTATGGATATTTTGGTCACTTTTCTTTTGACGATATGAATACACAACTCATAAAGACCGTTTTGTAAGACCAGGAGTGTTTCTTGAGGCCTCTGATTGGCTGAGCTGAATGGGCAGGCAGAGGAGGGTGGTGCTTTTAAATGGCACACAGAGTAAATGTTTGCTTTCCATCAATAAAAATGACACCCAACACCCCCAATCCGCCAAACAGCTGTCTCTCACAATGGAGAGGACGGAGATGTAGAGGGAGAGAAAGGGAGAGGGGCGAGCTGTGACCACTGAATGAGACACAATGCCAACTTTACAGACTGAAAGAAAAAATGGATATTATATATGGGCCTATATATCATTTCAGCAACAGTGTTCACCTTTTGAGGGCCAGTTCTTAGAACCATCATCATTTATTTTCACATTACATCAATAGATTTGAGAATTGATTACCGTTAACCATAAAACTCTTATTTAGGATATGTATAACTAGGCCTAGAATAGAATATTAAAATTAATAGTGTAATAATATTCTAAAATTAATAGTATCATATATTTTAATACATAGCTTTTATATTACATAGCTTTTTTCTTTTTTACTTTCTTTCTTTCTTTCTTTCTTTCTTTCTTTCTTTCTTTCTTTCTTTCTTTCTTTTCTTTCTTTCTTTCTTTCTTTCTTTCTTTCTTTCTATCTATCTATCTATCCAAAACAAAACAAAAATTCAAGATTTTTGCCCTTTTCAGTTCTGACTATTCTGCTTTCATATAAATGTCACAATTATAGTCTTTATCAATTGACTGTAATGGTGAAACAGCAATGGCTAATGGTGGAACAGCAAACTCGTAAGTTAAACTAAATGATATGAGAAAGAAAGAAATGTCAAGCCCATTGAACAATGTAACTTTACATTATCATGAGATAATCTGGCCATCGTTGTGTTATCTTGAACGTTTACTTTAAGTCGAATGAACACAAGGTTTTGGGCTAGGCCTAAAACTGTCAGGCCATTTTGTGACATTAACATTTCAGATGATCTATTTATTGAAGGCGTACGTGTAATTGCTGGATAGTAAAGCAGTGTAGTGGTGTGTGTATGGTGCAGAGGGCAGGACATGGGCAGGACGCTGGTCAGAGGGCGGGAGATCGGCACTCATATATGTGACTCAGTCAGTCCGTGAGGAGCAGCACACTTCCAAACTTTCCTGACTGGACTCCTACAGCAGTTTACACACATGGTGTGGGATTTCCAAATGCGCTGTGGTCCAAATTGACATTTAAATATAATTGATTTCAAATTCACTCTGGAATTTTGCGTTATTTTCCAATTAAATAATTATTTAGCTGAATATCAGAAGACATGATTGACGAAGTAAAACGTGAGAGAGGCGATCAATGGATGTCATATTACTCAACCGAGGTATGTTCTCCCCATGGGAGAAAACATTTCATTCAATTTACCTGCAATTTCTCATTTATTTCGTGTAATTGTAATTGTTGTTTTAACTATCTAAATTTGTTTTGGAAGGAAATATCTAAATATATATATATATATATAAACAAATATATATATACTAATATATATATATATATATATATATATATATATATAATTTGCTAACTTTTATTTATTTATTAATTTATTAATGACGTGTTTATAGGCCTGTGTCATAACTGACGCATAAAACAATTGGCATTAGTTTAAAAAAAAAAAACTCATCAAACATAGCCTATAGCTATATTTTTTTTTCTTTTAATATTCTTCTAATTCATTCAAACATATTTTTCCGTCAAAACAGAACAAATCCTTTTAAAATAATAGTTTAGAATAGGTGACTTATAACAGGTGAATAGCTGTTTGAAGCTTTTTATCTGTATGACGCAGTCACGTTAACGTTCTTTTGGTTATAGGAATAAAAGCGTGTGTGTGTGTGTGTGTGTGTGTGTGTGTGTGGTCTCGCAGCAGTTAATTGATTGACTCTGTGATTGTGTTGAATGTCTCGCGCTTTGACACTCGTGTATGACTTACAATCGGCCCAGCATGGGCTCATAACCAGAGGGGCGTTTCGGAATCCGAAACACGAAAGCGGGGTTCCGACATGAAAGGGCCGAATTATTACGAACGGTGTCCATTTGGGGGGGAAAAGAACAACTGAGAACAGCAGTCGCGCCCCCAAATACCCCTCTGTCATGAGATAGAAAAAAAGGACGGTGAGTGACTTAAAAAGAGACAAAACAAGAGCGAGGAGAAAAGCCGGACTAGCTGGATAATGGGGTTATCGGCTGGGTGGGTGGTCAGAATACATTTACATCGCGTTACCCAAGGCGCTGATGTTTGGTTATGAAATAAAGGTTAGGCTCTATGGATCTATGATGAATATATTAGGAAATTCTGCACACTCAAAGTCCAATATTAATGAGTTTTAATATTAATCTTTTGTGTCCCAAATACTGATCAAAAAGCAAGCAAATTTGTATGATAAACATTCACTCAGTCCTGTAAGGCAGAGCATTAAAAGGTCTATTAGCATTTTAATTTGCTCTTTTAATGGGTGATATTTACCCCCATTCATGTAAAACCCATCTTTTTAGAGACACATTCAACAACAATTGTCTTTGATTGATATATTCATAAACATAAAATAAAGATACATTTTTATGGGACATTTTTGCCACAAGGCCTTGATTTATTTCGGACTGTGGCCCTCACAATACAATAATAATTAATGATAGTGTTCTTTTCAGTTAAAATGATAATTTCTCATCTTTGCAGGTGTATTATGGAGCAGACAGCCTGCCGTTGGGCCCCAGAGGATATTCCCCCCCAGAGCATCACTACCAGAGTTACGGCCCATCGTGTGATTTAGTAGCTGCGGGAAACACCGGGAGGCTTGAAAGCCCAGTGGGAATACTGCCTCCACCAAACCCCAAAGGATACGCTGAAAGCAACTCCAATGAACCCGAGTTTCCGGCACTGAAATCAGTTTACAGACGGACCTTAAGCCATGCCAAACCACCGTATTCCTACATTTCTCTTATCTGCATGGCAATCCAGCAGTCGCCAGCCAAGAGACTGACTCTGAACGAGATCTACGACTGGATCCGCCAACTCTTCCCGTATTACAGACAGAATCAACAGCGATGGCAAAACTCCATCCGCCATTCCCTGTCGTTCAACGACTGCTTTGTGCGTGTACCGAGATCGCCAGACTCACCAGGGAAAGGCTCGTACTGGGCCCTGCACCCCGACTCTGGTAACATGTTCGAAAACGGCTGCTACATGCGTCGCCAGAAGCGCTTCAAGTGCCACAAGGCGACATCGCCATCAGCAACAAAAAATTTGGATGGGGAAGCTGTGAAAGTCGAAGGGAAGAAAAAAAAGGTGGAGGTCAAGACAGTTATCTCTTCTTGCAAATCACCTGTATCTCCTTCAAGTGACACCACAACACAGCATTCAGCCATTTTACCAGTGTCCTATCCAACCACCAAAGCACCTTCTCCTTCCCATCTTCCTCAGCATCTTACTCACTCACACACTTTGTTTCCCACCCAGCCTCCAGATATCTCAACACATTTGCCCTCCCTGAGCGTGCCATTCCCAACAATGCCCAGCCCCAACCTGCAGTCTGTCCCGTCAGCCTCTATGGAAACCAGCTTGCACTGTGAACCAACATCTCAACACCCTATTTCTGTCCCGCGACTTATGGACTTCCAGTACTGCGAGGCCCCTGTGGGCTACCCGGTTTACTGCCAGTCAAATTCCCATCCTAACTTCACCTCGTATGCTGGAGACTCCGTTTACTATCCTGGATTTAGCATGTGTTCTGCTCCTCTTTTGAGTTCCTCCTGATCTTCTGTAGCATATTAAGGGCTAATGCGTTTCTGTTTAGATACTTATAATTGCTGTATATATATTAGTTAATGGACGCCCCATAGCTGGAGAAGTATCTGTTATCTGATGCTAAAGGATTTCTGTGATTCTGTGTGAACGTTTTGGATAAATTCAATTGAATTGAAGGTGTTTGAAGATACATATCAACATGAATTCCATGCTGTAAATCTCAAGTAAAATTTTAAACATTCATAAAGGTGTTCATTCTATTATTTGCGTGTCTGGTGTAAGGTGCAAGATTATGATCACACTTTCAGGCTTTCACATTATTTTACTGCTGCATTTTTTAAATTCCTCAAGAGAGTGTTTGGGGAAGAATCAACTCAACGGAGGCATCTCCGTCGAGCATTGTCCTGCTCACATTGTAAAAGATAAACATCATTTCCTGCCCTAACATTCCTCACACTAACCAGACACTGAAAACTAGTAGCCCTTTAGTAGCCACCTTTAGAAACCAATAAAAATGAATAAAATCGACAAAACACACAAACAGCAGACTCTGAACTATATATATATGTGTGTGTGTGTGTGTGTGTGTGTGTGTGTGTGTGTGTGTGTGTGTGTGTGTGTGTGTGTGTGTGTGTGTGTGTGTAACTAATATAGTAATATTATGCATATTAATCTACTATTAAGTGAGTTGAAATAAAAGTATAATTATGGTGCTAATCATGGTTAGAAAAAATATATAAATAAAAATAAATTATATATGCTAAAATAATTATATAATATTAAATAAATAAATGCATATTAATTTACAAGTATTAATGAGCACTTAACCTCATCGTTAAAAAAAAAAAAAAAAATGCTTTCAATTTCCTTTAACCCCTCCCTATTCTAGCTTATGCTACTCTAAGCAATGTCTGAAACTGTCTTTTGAGCACTTGTGTTTATTTGCCTCTTCACAATGAATCGCTTTCTGTATTCCTTTGGTTAAAAGCGTCTGCAAAATGAATAAATATAAATGCAAGTAAATGAGTTTAAAATAAAAATGCATATTTATGCCACTAACATGCAGAAAATACTGATGATATGGGATAGGGTAGTACTAATGGGCAGTGTCCAGACATGGCTTGCGATTTTGACTGTCTGATGGGCTGAATGCTAGCAGTAGAAAGGTTGCGACCCCCTCCATCCCCTCCTAGCCTAACCTTTGATTCCTGGGTAAGCAGGATTGTGTTTGAGTGTATGAGAACAAAAGGAAGACACTGATCTTAATGGTGGACCTCCCCAAAGCAGTGTCTTCTCAACAATGGGACACAGGGACACCCACAGCGATCTGAGCAGAAGCCACGGACCCCTCAGTGTGTGTCCGAGATTCAGAGAGAGGGGCGAGACGTGAGGAGTTCATGAGATTTCAGGGATGTGATCTGTTCCTGTGATGGTAATTGTCTTCTTTAGAAGTCGGCCCGTCTTCAGATTTTGCTGTATGCTCATATGATTGATGACCGTGCTGTTGCTTTCTAAATATCTGAAGTCTGGCTATGTGTGTATTCAGTTCTAAGCAATACGAGGGTGTGAACTGTGATTTGTAGAGTGTGAAGATGCTGTCTGTAGGTCATCAGTAGGCCAGCTGTGGATACAGACTGTGAGCGGGGTGGGACGGGAGGAAGGGCTGCCAGGTGACTCGTTTCAACTCATCTGTCTCATCTTAAATTAGTTTAAACGTAAAAAGTAGAATTTTTGGTATCGAAAACATGATCTTTATGACTGTACTATTGCTCACAACTGCTTTGGATGATAGCATCTGCCAAATTCAATGTAATTTATTGAAATTATATGAATGTAAACTTTGTTTTGAAAGTTATGCTGTTTCCATGTTTTATGGGGACTTTCCATAGGCGTAATGGTTTTTCAAACCGTATTTTCTATCCCCCTACACTGCCCCTACCCATCACAGGAAACATTCTGCATTTTTACATTTTCAAAAAACATCACTTAGCATGATTTATAAGATGTTTTCCTCATGGGGACCAAAAAATGTCCCCACAAGGACAAGGATTTCGGATATTGCCATCATTGTGGGGACATTTTGTCCACATTAGGTAGGGTTTACCAGGCCACACACACACACACACACACACACACACACACACACACACACACACACACACACACACACTATTAACAAACACATGAACAAACACACAATATATATATATATATATATATATATATATAGAATATATATATATATATATATATATATATATATATATATATCATTAACATATTTTCAACATTGATAATAATAAGAAATGTTACTTTAGGAACAAATCGGCATATTAGAGTGATTTTTGAAGGATGAAGACTGAAGTAATTATGATGAAAATTCAGCTTTGCCATCACAGGAATAAATGACAGTAAACTGTTTATTTTTATTTTTTATTATTGTAATATTTCACAATATTACTATTTTACTGTATTTTTGATCAAATAAATGCAGCCTTTGTGAGCATAAGAGACTTATGAAACCTTTTTAAAAAATCGTACAGCGCCCAAACTTTTGAACGGTAGCTACTGTCTAAGAGAAAGAACAATTAATTAAATACATCTTAAAATAATAATTTCATTCAATAAATAATAAATTCAAAAGTGTATATTAATGTGTAGGTCACCATTCTGTTAAAACTTTACACCATTCAGAATCAGTTTTTTCATGTTGTAAATTGTCCTGTGTTGTGACAGTTTTAAAGTACAAAATCCATAGGTCATAAAAAAGCTGCATGCACAATAATTATAAAAGAATTACAAAAGCATGTCACACCGCAAGATATGTCACTTCCAAAAAGTATCGACTACCAAAATGCAGAAGATAATATTTTATTTTATTAACATTTCGTCAATGGCTGCTTAAAACGTCTGATGGGGGTTTTGTTCCACTTGTCAAAAAGCTGGCATGTGATTGGCTGAAAAGTGGAAGCTACCCTGTTGGCATGGCAGCGGCCGAACAGACTAGGCCATGTTGTTTACACAGTGGCCAGCTTTTTATTGCCTGTCTGTGCCTGCGCGTCTCCGTTAGTGTCCCTCCGTCTCCTTTCACAAGGGCTCGGGTAAATATGCCTGTTCAAATAGCCATCACTCAGAGGCAGTGACAGGCCTGTACTCCTTCCCTTAGCACCCCCTCTTCGTCCGAACCCCCACTCATCCCCCTCGCTTCAGGCCACGCTCCCTATCTGAATGAGAAAGCATTCAAACTCTGGCTACATTTAAATGAATACTGAAGAATTCAGGGCAAACACTTTGATTCCCAATAGGACATAAATAAAACTGTTTTATGAAAGTGACACCATTTCAGCTATGTGCTTAGAATAAAATCTGTAACTTGGCTTATTTCATTTAACGTCATCCACTATTCATCTCCTCTATTATTCTCTCTTCATCTCGGGATCCACCTGTGTTTGCAGAGTGACAGTGGTGCGGTGCTTTCAGGACAGTCAGATAAGCTACCAGCAAATAACAAAAAAAGATGAGGGACACCCAGCATCTATTTATCCTTTTCTTCCTCTTTCATCCCTTTGTAATCCGACTCCTCTATTCATTGCTCGGCCTTGTGGCTCTCTGGCCGGTCTGAGGCTGCTGTTTAGGGTGTGCACCTTGCTCATTTTCTGAAAGCATCGAGTTATTGCAGCTTCTGTCCAATGTATTCATCCATTGTTGGTTTCCTCCTTCCATTATTTCCCACCTTTATGTTCTAGTTTCTGGTTTAATCATAGAAGTGGTCAAACTCATCATCAGACTCCACTGACTCATTTATGGCAGCAGGACGGTTCTCCTGTGGTAGATTTTCGTCCTCTGAACCAGAGTGTTGATCTGGATGAAAACAGGTAAGATTAAAAGATTAAATGCAAATAACACATTTTTACTTGTCAAATTTTAGACAGATAGATAGAGTCATGTAAAAAAGAAAGTACACCCTCTTGTACAAGTACAACATTCTATCATTTTGCATATCAGGACATAATAAAAAAAAAAAAAAAGATTTGCTCTTTAGCAGGTCTTAAAATGGGGTAAATACAACATCTTATAACAAACATGCCATTCTTGTCCCATCCTTTTTCTAACTGAAGCCTGCAGAGTCTGCGATGTAGCCCTTGGGTTTTTTGCAATTTCTCAGAGTGCATGGTCTGACCTTGAGGTGAATTTGCTGGGAGGTCCACTCCTGGGAAGATTGGCAACTCTCTTAAATGTTTTCCACTTGTGAATAATCTTCCTCACTGTAGAATGATAGACTTCAAACTGTTTGGAAATGGCCATATTACCCTTCCCAGATTGATGGCAGCAACAATTGCTTCTCTAAGATCATTGCTGATGTTTTTCGTCCTTGGCATTGTGTTAACACACACCTAAATGCTCCAGACCAAACTGCCAAAACTTCTGCTTTTATAGAGGTGATCACACTTGCTGATGATCAATTAATCAAAGAATCAATTTGATTAGCAGTGCCTGATTTACTAATTACCCTCTTAATACCTATGTAAACTGTAAGGGTGCACTTAGCAGCCATTGACTACCATAGTATTTTTTCCCCCCTATGGTACTCAATGTCTGCCGAGATCTGCTTGGTTACAAACATTCTTCCACATATCTTCCTCAGTGCTCAGCAGAACAAAGACATTTATACAGGTTTGGAACAACTTGAGCGTGAATTAATAATGACATAATTTTTGGGTGAACTGTCTCTTTAAAAAAAAAAAACTAGGCGAAAATGGAGAAGCCACGGGTAAGTAATAAGTAGTAAATCAGGCACTGCTAATCAAACGTCTTTGATTAATTGATCATCATTAATCATAAGTGTGATCACCTCTATATAAGCAGAAGTTTTGGCAGTTTGGTTAGGAGCATTCAGGTGTGTGTTAACACAATGCCAAGGACGAGTTCACCCATTTTTGGATGAACTATCCCTTTAAATAAATAATGACACGTTGTAATATGTCATGTGTTGTTGTTCATCTGAGGATTTATTTACCTAATTTCAAGACCTGTAGAGGACCAGATTAATTTTTATTATGTCTTGATACGTAAAACCATAGAATTCAATAGAGTGTAATTTCTTTTTCACATGAGTGTAGATAGATAGATAGACAGACAGATTCGGGTCATTCTCAAATGACAAACCTGGCTCGATTTACCTGAATTCAGCTTATAGTTTGCATGTTTGTACTGAAAGCAGCTAGATTTAATGTGCAAAAATAAACATACCATTTGATTGGTATCCATCTGTCTCCTCCACATCATCCTCCCTATGGGAATAAATAAAGGTTAGAGAAAGTCCTGATGAGCAAAACATATACAATACAGTATAGAATACAACAAAACTCACTTCTGTGTTTGGGAGTTGACAGGGTTGAGAAGACCTTCAATATCGTCATCTTCATCATCAGGGCATTTTGTGTGATCATCAATAGGGTCTCTTGACCAGGGGTATGCTTTCTCAACCACAACCTCATCATCATCTTCAATTTCTTGATTGTAAACCTCTTCCTCGTCAGTCTCATCTGCATACAACTCTTCAAGACTATGCAGAAAGTTAGTATTAGTCCAATGAGGAGAAGATTCATTTAAAAAAATAACAAGAAGATGAATATTCATGACCAGTGTTATTTGCACAAATTTAAATATTCACCTTTTGTGAATGTCAGAAGTATTAACTTTTTTGTCATCCTCTACACTTTTTATGGCCTCCTTTTGATCTTGAAAACTGTTCTCTGTCTCCTCTTCCTCTGTTGTCTCTCTTCCATCTCCTTCCCCACTGGGTTCAATCCCATCTCTCTTTCCCGCCACTTTCTCACTCCCTTCTTCATCATCACCCTGTGCTTCATCATCCAATCCTGCTTCTTCCTCTCCACCTGTACCTTCCTCGTACTCTTCTTCATTTTCAACTTCTCTGTCACATATTTTCTCTTCTGCAACATGACTGTCACCATTTCCTTCAAAATCTTCTTCCTCTCTAATATTGAGTCTTTCAGATCCATCATTCTTTTCTGAGCTTACACTACTTGGAAGTATTTCTCGGCTCCTGCTTTCTTCCTGTTTGTCTTCCTCTTCATCTTGCATCACTGCATCAACATTCTTCTTAGTGATGATAGATTCTTTGCTGCTATACTTTTTAGAAGTGTTTTGATGTATTTTGCTGATTTTTGTGTCCGAGTGGCTTTCTGAAGCATCTTGTGACATGGAAGTGGAAGAGCTACAACAGATAATTGTGGAAAAATGTTACAATAAGATATGGATATTTGAATAATGTTTCCAAAATCTCATAGAAGATCTAGGGCTGTCAATAACGATTATTTTGGTAATCAAGTAATCTGTCTTTTTTTTTTTTTTTTTTTTTTTTTTTTTTTTTTTTTACGATTAATCGAGTAATCAGAATTTCTTTGTGATTGTAAAAATAGACCCAAGTGAATAATAGCCTTTCAAAATCCTTGTTTTAATATTTGCTACACAACATTTAATTCAAATGTCCACCTAATCTTTAATGTTTGGCCACTTCTTTACAATAGAAATGCTAGAGCCACTGTAATTTCTTGAACAAGAACATGTGGACATCAAAACAAACAAACTCAGAGCGAGTTTAAACTTTTATTTTGAAATCGGGATGAACAAAAATTTTCGGTTTTTAGAAACATATTGATGTATTCTCCTGTGTTGGCGTAGGATTATAAATTATTTACCTTACAAATCAGGTGAAAAGGCGGACATTGCATTCCCAGATGAACGTTATAAGCAACCCAAACTTACAGCATATACAGAGATGGAGTTTGTTAACCGAGCTGCTGAGACGTGCCCCACGCACGATAACAGTGCAGCACTTTGCTATAAAACACATAGCGTGTCAGACATTATATGCATTCCCAAATGGACGTTATTGGAAATACAAACAAACAGCACATTCAGAGACTGAGTTTGTGTGGAACAGCATTTACTGTGAACGGAGCTGCTCTGAGACGCTGGAAGAAACACGTAACCTGTGCGGATATAAATAATTAATGCTTAACGATTTTTTTTGCCCATGTAATCTTAAGATATTTAGGTTAAGCTTATTTGGTTTGCTGTCTACTGATGAGGGGCTCGATGAAGCAGCTTCAACTCGAGCTCTGATATACCCCCACAGTGACTAAATGATTATGTAGGGCAAGGTACCTAAGATAAAGGTGGAGTTTGGGGAGGTGGTGGGATGCTGGAACATCTGAGACTGAGGAGAGGTAAGCAGATGTTTATATACTCTAGCTGTTGGCTTTTGATTGGAAGATTAGATGGGCCCGCTCCTCCCTAAATTACGCTTAGAACTTCACATTGCGCTTCACTCTGAAATCTGCAGCGCATGTATTTATTTAATTGAATCGCAGCCTTTGTAATTTTACAATAGCACTATGCTATTTTTAAATGGTTTTAATATATATAGCGCAGCCTTAGAAATGGATTCTCGTCCGTGGCCGGTTATTTGACAGAGGTAAATTTTCAATCAAGGAATTTTTTTAAATCATGCACTCAGATTTAATCGAGGAATCGTGACAGCCCTAAGAAGATCCATCTCTAACATGCAGTCTGCATGGATTGATTAAAATGTGAAAATGATTGTTAATTTGGCTTACCCTTGAGAATTGTTATCATTTTCTGTAGAATGCGATTTGGTCCCATCTCTTTTTTTCTTTCCCCTTTTTTGCATCCCAGACACCGTGACTTCAGAGGGCACAGCGCTGCCTTCACTACTTTCTTCATGGTCAACTGATAGACGCACTTTAAGCATACAAAATATACACAGACTTATAAGGAGAGTTTGTTCACATTAGACTAATATCATGTTATATTTTTCCCAGTGAGAAACAAATCAATGTAAAGTCACCAAATTTCACAGAACTAACCTGGCCTACAGTCTAGCTCAGATCGATCACTCTCTTTCCCATTCCTCTTATGCTTTAGTCTCTGGCAACTCTCCTCATTTGGGTTCGGTGTTTCTTTTTTCACCTTTTCCTTGTCTGTCTCACAACGTTGGATTCTTTCCTCACTGGGGTTTGGTACATCCATGGTACATCCATCATACATCCATCGTACATCCATCATGGGGCTCAACACAGGAAGTCGTGGCCAGGAAGCACCAGCAGGAGTGAAGTGAGCTGTAGGCATAAACCCTTGCCTTATACCGGCCCATAGATGGTCCATTGATGGTGACTTTTGCTGGACTGGAGAATGTGATTGATGGAGTGAATCTCCAGTTAAAGAATAATAGGGCGGCAAGGGATGATTCATGGCTTGAATGTTCTGAAGGTTTTTATAATCCTTTGGGATATTGTTTTGGGGGAGTCCGGAAATAAAAGGCTGTGAGCCAGTTAACCAAGTGGGTGGAAAGTAAGGATGACAGCCATTTGGGTTGCATCTTTCAGTATTTTGCTTGATGTCTTAAGAAAGAGGGTAGTGTTAACAGTTTCCTCAAAAAAAAAGAACTTGAAAACAGAAATTGCTAAGCACATTACCTTTTGCTGTCTGAGTGTTTCGCATGGTGTGAGAAGCTTGAGATGGGTTTGAAGAATTGGAGGACAGAAGGTGGCCTCTAAAGTCAGACCTATGTGCAGTCTTCATACCTTCGTTCTCCTCCATCTGCTGAATATAACTCTTTAAGGGCTGTTGTACCCCATAGATAAAAAAATTAATAAAAAAAACAGATATCACAAGGGGACAAGTTTACACCTTGTAAAAGAGATAATTTTCCTTAAAAAAAAAAAAAAACACCTTGGACTTTTCAGACACTCTTATGTCTTTCAGTCTTTTCTGCCATTGTGGGAAGTTCTCTTCCAGATACTGTTCATACTGAACCTTTTGAAGAGCATATGTGTAGGTTATTTTAACAAATGTGACCCTGGACCACAAAACCAGTCATAAGTCGCACGGGTATATTTGTGGCAATAGCCAACAATACATTGTATGGGTCAAAATTATTGATTTTTCTTTTATGCCAAAAATCATTAGGATAATAAGTAAAGATCATGTTCCATGAAGATATTTTGTAAATTTCTGTAAATATCTTTTACTACCGTAAAAATATATATAAAAAAAATTATTATTAGTAGTAAAATGCATTGCTAAGGACTTCATTTGGACAACTTTAAAGGCAATTTTCTCAATATTTCGTTTTTGGCAAGCTCAGACTCAGATTTTCAAATAGTTGTATCTCCTTCCAAATGTCCTATCCTAACAAACAAGACATCAATGGAAGGCTTATTTATTCAGCTTTCAGATTATGTATAAATCTCAATTTTAAAAAAATGACCTTTATGACTAGCTTTGTGGTCCAGGGTCACACATAATCATGTACATGCAATGCCAAACTGCAATGAATCATTTTGTCTTTAAGAAGACAAAAGCAGGTCATGTGATGGATCTGATTTTCTATGCATTATAATACACTCTCAGAAGAAAATAAAGTACAAACATTGTACCTTTAGTGTGATACACAGCTTGTCACCGTGGCAGTACTGTTAAAGGGACATCTTTATACATTATGTATCCCTAAAAGATGCATAGTAGAACCTTAAAGTCAACATGAAATGGAAATTGCAATCGTTTTTTCTTCCTTATTGTGATGTATCCGAGCAAAGCGTTTTCTCAAACGAGGGGAAAAAAAATGTAGGGCAGGATTTTGTAAGTGATTGGATTGTAGTCATTTGCTAATGGATGTGATTTTATGTGATTGGCAGGTTTCAGGAGTAGAGGGATTGTTAGCCCACTCTTGCACCAGTTCACACTTCATCAAAGAGATGACATTGCGAGGGGGAGAAGTTAATGTTTTTGATTAAAGAGTACACATAAAAACAATTATGTGCACAAACAAATCATCTATAATAAACATATTCCCTAAAACATAATTTGTCAGTTTTGATTTCATTGTGACTTTAAGGGTACATAACTCTAAGGTAGTAATATGCACATTTTAAGGTTAGATAAGGTACAATGCTGTCCCTTTAAATGCCCCAGTTACTGACAAGCCCCTAAAGGTAATTTTTTTTCTGTCAATACAGTTGTATTCTACAATGTAAATCATGGAAGGGGGCAGAGAAGTCCTGCGTGGTTGCTTACCCGTATATTGTTCATGGCTTCAGTGCTGGCCAACATGTCATTGAGCATGTCTTGTGCTCTCTGAAAGTCCTGCAGCAGCTTTTGGTTATGGATCTGAGCCCTGCGTTCCTGTTCACTGATCTCTAACCAGCGGCCTTGCAGCCAGGCAGCCCTGCTGCTGTATCACAACAAAAAAACCTTCAAGATTCAAGAGTTTTATTTCAAACATGATGAACTCATGATTCATTGATGATAATAAACTCAAAACAAATGTCAGAATGCTCTATAGTTTCCAACTGAAGTCCAATTGTTTCTTGACAACCTAAAAAAATCCAGTTTACCCAGCAGAATCTGATTATATAGAATTCTTGTTTGATTCCATTGGTTCCAAAATATGATACTTTCATTAACATCATGATATTTGACAGCAAAAATAGTGTCAGACATGCAAATATTCCACTACATTACAGCACAATACCACAGATAACACATTCCATTTATATTAAAATTCTGAATTCAATAGGCTAAATATTGATGTTAGGATGTTCAATAAACGGATAGGTTTCTTACAGGCGATGATTCCGCTGCTGTGACTGAAACTCACTCTGGAGCTGCATCCTTCTTCGCTGACTGCAAATATTAGATATTAGAGATAACCATTCAGAAAAAGTTAGCAATGTTAAACACACATACCCAAACTACCGAATGGTTTAAAAAGCAGTGCACTTTCAGCAGTGTCTTGTTTTTTTCGAACAGACCAGGGAGTGTTGTAACACAGGGTTAGATGTAACACTGTTTGACAGGTCAGAAGAGAGCCACGGATCATCAATATCATACACTTCCATCTTCTTTTCGAGCTCACATGAGAAATTGCATGTGACTGTGTGCAAATTTGTAGATTTGATGACCAAAAAACTGATTTTCAGGCAAGAAAGTAAAATGTGTTGGTCTAGCAATCATTTTATTAGAGGTGCAATTATTTAACTTGACCTGAAGAAGCTTTTTATCTAGTTTAATTTGATGCTTTGTACTTAAGCTAACTTCAAACCCACATGCTAAAACAGTTAGCCTTGTTGTGGCTGTTTGGGTGGGGATATTTGTAACAGTTCATTAAAAAAAAAAAAAAATGGTACAACCAACCCCTATGATGATTTCAATGAGTCCAGTTATCAATCATCCTCTGTTGAGGCAAAACTGTTTTTTTTTTGTTTTTTTTTGCGTATCGAGGGATTTATTCAGTAGGCTAAATGTGTTTCCATCATAGTTTATGCGTCTTCTTTGTGCACATTATTAGACTTTATGCGCATCTTGATGTTTCCATACACCATTTTTTATGCAATATCTTGGAAACATAGCTGACTGGACCCTATTATGACATGGATACAGCACACTTACACTCACACAAACACACGCAGCAATTGTTTTGCATTACATTTAATGTTCTAAAAAAATACAATAAAAATTATTCTTTCATAGTGTGGGTGTCATTTCAGCGAATGACCAGTGTCTATCCCCCATCTAGTGTTACAACAAACTCCAGTGGTGGGGTAGATTGTAACAACGGAACGCTTTGTATTTGTATTTGTACATTAACTCACATAATCTGTGACGTACAACATCTCTAAGTGAGTTATGTAGCAGACAAATGTGGCTACCGTGCCGTATCAAAATGTAAAGGATCTAGCACAACTGAACCACCACTGGGTTACTGATGCTCAAACAAAAAGTGTGACAAAACCATCCCCGGTCTCCCCTTCTTTTGGGTGAACTATCCCTGTAGTAGGCTATTTCGATTAATTTACTACACTTGTTGACAGACAATAGCGCCCTCTCCTGGGTTTTAAAGATACGAGAGACCACTAACACAATGAAATCAGAATTCACTTAGAATTTAACTCACAATATCATGTCAACGTGCACAACACTTCGGCATCACAAACTAAACTATTCTATAGATAACTTGAGTAAATGCAATTCTGAGATGGGTAGAAAATATCTGGGGCTGGCAGGGACGAAACGAACAAATTAAAGTCACACGTCACACGATCATACGAGCAATTCTGAGATGGGTCATCTCACTTGTGTTGTATGTTCGTCACACGATCATATGCGGTCACTCCTTGTGTAATTGTCTGTCCTTTGGTAATTGTCACGGCGCTCCTCCTCAGCCTTTGCAAAGGGTGTCATGTTAAACTCGATCTGAATGGCAAACTGCTCTCTCAACAACCAGCAATGCGGATTAAGAGATTAGGGATTATTCTTTGCGAAAGTGGGTCAGAAAGGAAAGGGTCGTCAAAGGAAAATCGTGGTAGGCTTTGACTAAACGCTATTTTACAAGGATAAACAAGGGGAAATAATAAACGTTCTTACATTCAGACAGAACTTCATAATGAAGATCTACACTGAAATTGAATTGTGTTCATGACAAGAGCATTTTTCATACACCAGGTCGAGGCAAATGTGCCTTATTATCAGGTTCCCATTATTTATTTACTTATTTATTGATTTAGCTATAGTTCGAGTGAGTTAGTAGGCTAGCTTTAAGACTTTAAGGAACGTGTCTCAAAGTAAATAACTGAAATGTATTAACCTACTTTATTTATTCATAAATGTGATTTTTTTAGCACAATATACATGGCAGTTTTTAAAATAAATGTAACAGTGAATTTGTTTTTGTTTTGTTTTTTTGTAAAAATTTAAACAATCCTTATTTGTGTGTATGTGTGTGGTCCTGGTAAACCCTACGTTGTGGGGTCAAAATGTCCCCACAAAGATGGCAATATCCAAAATCCTTGTCACTGTGCAGCAAATCATACTGAGTAATGTTTTTTTGAAAATGTAAAAGTGCAGAAGGTAATGGGTAGGTTTATGGGTAGGGTTAGTGCAAGGGGATAGAAATATGCAGATCGTGGAATCTATGGAAATCTATGGAATGTCCCCATAAAACAAGAAAACCCACCTTGTGTGTGTGGTTCAGGTAAACCCTATATGGGTAAAAATGTCCCCACAAAGATGGCAATATCCTAATTCCTTGTCCTTGTGGGAAAAAATTTTGATCCTCATGAGGAAAACAGCTTGTAAATCATACTAAGTGGTGATTTTTGAAAATCTAAAAATGCGCGCGTGTGTGTGAAATATTTCCACGTGGAACTGTTGTAGAGTGCCGTTTACGTCAGAGGGACCGTTTCAGCTGCAACACAGACCTGTCAAGAGCCGAATGTTGTTGTGTTGTTAGCCTGCAGCAGAAGTTCATTGTGTGAGACCAGCAGAGTATTTCCTGTTGAAACGATATTTTGAATGGAATGACAGGTCGGTATCAATTAATAAAAAAGTAGTATGAGTATTTTATAGTTTCTAACCGATATCTGTTGTCAGTGTTACTGGAACACTCAAAGTAATGTGTCAGAGTTAGCAATGTCCTGTTCATTACTAGTTTCAAAAGCTTCCTATTTGTTGTAGCTTCTATATATGTAACGCACTTTAGCCAACAGACTTTTGAAGGATTTTTAATGTCTCTCTCAACTGGCTATTTTTCTGTCTTTGTGTCCAGATTCGAGCAAACGAGAATCGAGTGGCTTTACAGGTAGAAAACAGGTTGAGCAGGTCGTGTCTCTCGCAGCGAATGATTTAAAGCTGGAAACATGACCAGGTTCATGAGTAGAGTATGGTGTAAGGTGGAGTCAACCGGTCGGCATCTGCCTATCGTTCTGAACGCTGTTCTGGTGTTCTCCATCACTGCTGAGGTCAGCTATCTGGTGCTGGTGGAGGCTCCTCTTGAGCCAGCGCAGAAGAAGACAGAGTGGTCCACCATATGGAAGGCCATACATCTCTTCGCTCAGTACTTCATGCTAGGAAATATAACCTGGAATGCTTCGTTGTTTGTGAAAACTAACCCAAGTATCCGTGGAGTGTTTCTTGCAGGGGATGCATTGGGTCATGGGTGGAGGTAATTGGTTTGTATTTATCATGTATTTATGCTCTTGAATCCCTGTTTGAGCTTTTGTGGTCGATCAAAAAGCAGTAAACAATTATGATGTGATATTTTCCTCTTCTATGACAGGTACTGCTACAGCTGTGAGACCCACACTCCTCCACGATGCTCGCACTGCTACGATTGCAACGTGTGTGTACTGCGGCGTGATCACCACTGTGTGTTTTTTGGCCAGTGTGTCGGTTTCCACAATTACCGGTATTTCCTGACTTGTTTGCTGTTCATGTGGGCAGGGCTGCTCTATGCAGTAGTCATGAATGCTGAGGTCTTCATTGTCGTCTTAAAGGAGGGCGTCACTTTTCACAGTGTCATGCTTTTGCTTGTGCCCTGGATAATGCTTGTTTCTGGTGAGTATTGAGATTTCTGCGTTTCTCAAAAGCACTGTGAGCTAAGTTCATCGTGGTTCTACGATCTACTTAGGCTTATTATGCTTTTGGGAAATGCAGCCCAGAAGTTTGGGGTCTGTAAGATTTAAATTTTTCTTTTTGAAAGAAGTTAATACTATTATTCAGAAATGATGCTTGATCAAGACAGTAAAGAAATGTATAAAGTTACAAAACAATTTCTATTTTTTCTATTCACCAAAGAATTAAGTATTAATTAAGAAATATTTCTTGAGCACCAAATCAGCATATTAGAATGTTTTCTGAAGGATCATGTAAAACTGAAGACAGGAATAATGATGCTGACAATTCAGCTTTGCCATCACAGGAATACATTACATTTTAAAATATATTAAATAGAGAACAAAAAAATTTTTAAGATAATATTTCACAACATTACTGATTTTACAAAATCTTTGATCAAATAAATGCAGCAAAAAAACTTTTGAATGTTAGAAAACTAACAAAAAAGGGCCATAAGCTGAGGAAAATGGTTGTGCAAATGATGACATTTGGCCTAAAAATAAAATGATAAATAAATGTATTATATGACACCTTTTAAATTGTCACAAAAATAACATAAACATCTTTTTTTTTTTCTCCAATCACAGGACAGGTGACGGCACGAGCGTTTGCTTTTGCATTCATTGCTGACACTTGTGTAGTGGGCTTCCTACTGGTGGCTGCCTTCCTCTTCTTTCACGTGGTTCTGATGCTGAGGGGACAAACCACACGTGAGTGGTACTCCACCCGGCGGCCTTACAGCCTGGGAGTGCTGGCCAACATCAGGGAATGCCTGGGCAAGTACTGGTACATCAGCTGGCTCTGTCCTTTGATACCTTCCCCGCTGCCGGGAGACGGCATAAACTTCAAGGTGACTGGTTCACTAGAGCCCAAGAAGTAGGGTGTGCACTGATAGGTATTTTCTCATTGCAATTTCAATGCATTGATCCAGCTGATCCAGAATGGCATGTTGTCGAGCCTGCAGCAGCAGCTGCATGCTGTTCTCACACCAAACAATTAGCAGCTCTTTTTTATCTAAAGAACCAGCAAGAAGTCATGTTTTCTATTTTCACTTTACAATGGTTTTTCTTTTCTTATTGGTTTTAATTGGGGTTGTTTTGGTGGATGTCAAGTACACAATTTAAAATATTTTAAAATGCGTTTTGTTTTTGGTTCTGTTGTGTAATCTTTGCTTTTGTAAAGCAATTTTTTTGGAAGGGGAAATATTTGAATATCTTAATGGTATGCTTTTTTATTTTATTTGCTCTTTATTTTCCTCTGTCATTGACGTGCCAAATAATATGTTCAAAGTACAAATGTGAATGTGCTCTATGCCAAGCTGTCTTTTTGTCCTGAATTATACAACAAATGTAATTTTGTTTGTAAGGCACTGAATATTGTTTACCTTAAGTTTAATGTTTATATGTTTTTGTTTTTTAATCAATACCAAGGCTTGTGTTATCTTTCCTTAAAATAAATAATGTTTGGTTTTATTTTTGTAATGGACATATATATAATTTTTTTTTTTTTTTTTTTTTTTTTTTTAAGCTATATCTTAGGTTTCCAAATCAACCATGTTTCAACCCTGTTACAAACATTATTGCTAGAAAACTCTTTTACCTAAATATATATTTCCTATAAATTAATCAACTACAAACCACCCCTGCTGGGTGAAAGTGTGCTAAAATTAGCCTCAACTGAGCTATTACTTACAACCATGTTTTTGAATATAATTCAGAAAATTGCAAAACCACTCCAATCAGGGATACTAGTTCTTCAATACCACTAAATCTAGCGCGACCCCCTAAAAGGAAAAATAACTTAATTGTAATAAAAAATAAAAAAAGGGTTTCTGGGCTTATTTTGTACCCTATTCGTGGACAGTACCTCAAATTCTTTTTGAGGCCAGTATATCTAGTCTCAAACACTCGAGAGCTGATTTACTCTAGCAGGATAACCGTGTTGTTGTTCTTGTGAACCCTGCATGAGGGCGCAGTTGTGAGTCTGGGAAACACCCTCGGTGACGGAGTCGAGCGCTGTGTGGAGGGAGGAGAGGGCGAGAAAGGGACACAGATGGAGATGGAGGTGGATGTGATAAGAATGCTTATAAGCTGAAACAATATGTGAAAACATTTGAGTATTTGTATTTCTTGCTGAACGACAGCTTAAGATATTTTCGCTGTTTCGTTATAACACTAAAGATCCGAATAGGTGCACATTTCGGTAAGTGAAAGATGACAGTGTGTCTTTACTGAAGCGGTAGGGTGCAAAGGCGATAGACGTATGGGTGAATTTAAGCAAGCTAGCCCGCCGTATGTTGAAAAGAAAGGCCAATATATGTGGTGTGAATGAAAGAAGAGGGCTTCTCTCTTGGGTGGACATGTTTTGAGAGGTGTGGTGGAGGGATGAAGGCGGTGTTGTTATCGAGACGGCAGCGGCTCTTCTATCGGCTCTTCATATGTGCTGTCGGGCTCCTCGCCATCACCTGCTTCGCTCAAATTCTTCATGTAACAGGTGCGTTTATTCATTAACACAAATCTTTTCTATATATATATATTTTTTTCTTTTTTGTTAAAGGTTGAGTTTGTGCGTCTTTCCCGTCTCCCGTTGTGCATGATGTGTGTACAGACACAGTTGTGTATTCTTCATTGTCGTGGAGATGTGGAACATTCATGATTCATTAACAAGTTTCTGTCATAATGTGTTTCTGTGATGCAGTGTGGCTGTAAATCAACCATATGCAGCTACAATGGTCTGGGACTGCCATAATCCACCCTAAATTAAAAACGAAATGTTCGAGAGGTTTTCAGAAAAATGTAGACCTATTATTTTTGACATACATCAAGTGATGTCACAGAAACCCCAAAAGGAGCTGAGAGCAGCAGGGACTTACTGAACTGCAGGGGTGGCAGACCATGGTAGGCACATAATTGCCTTTCTTTAAAGGGCATCACTGTGACAGCTGTCAGCCTGACATATTTCACAGTGACCTCTCTAGAATATCTCGGACATTGTTACCTGGACATCACACCTGTGTATTGGGCCTTCATTATTACTCATCTTCCGAGGTTGAAGGGTTGAATCAGCAGGGGTTTGGAAGTTCTTCAGACATCAGCGAAGATCAGTCCAGCTGGGTTATTTTAATTTACGTTCCATTTTTAGAGTTATCAACTTTCTGTTGTAATTTAGGTGCTTATATGGAGCAGATAAAAGCTTTTAACAGCTCTTTTATGACAATTAAATGAATATGACAGAATATAATGGGATATGAACCATATGTTTACATGTGTATTAAAGGGATGTTCCACCCCAGATGAAAATTCTGTCATTTACTCATCCTCCTGTCATTTCGAATCTGGAACACAAATGAAGATATATTGGAAAATGTGTCAGTGTTTCATTATTATTATTATTTACACAATGACAGTCAGTAGGGCCCAAAATTGTTTGGACCCCAACATTCTTCAAAATATTTTCTATTAGGTACCATAGAATAAAGTAAGCCATACACATGACATAATTGACATCATCCTCTTGACATATCACATTTAAATGACATAAGGGTAGGCATATGATGACAGGATTTTCTTTTTGGGTGGTCTGTATCATTTTAAGATTAGGGACTATTAGTTGATGCATAACATGTCCATGTGCTTTGGTCATCATTTCCTTTTCCTTTTATTTTGGGGCATTTTGAATCACCATTTTGCCATAACTGGTTACTCTGGTCTGACAAAAGTGATTACAAATATTTACAAGTACTCAGAATTAATTGACTCGCAATTAAATGATATGATGAAAGCTAGATAAATATCATAAAAGTTTGAAAGAAATCTGTTTATTATTGAGAATATAGCATTTCACACCTCAGGATATGTCAACTTCCCTGTGAGTTGTATCAGAGGTGACATTTCCACACCCTGTCGAAAAGCACAAACAGATTCTGACATAGATGAGGGGAAAAATGTTTAATGTGACCTGCTTCTCTGTCGTAATTCTTCTGTCTTGCTTATAATTTGATCTTTTCACAGTGCCTTTAACTTTTCCAGCTTTGTCTGTGTGAGTAATGAGTTCCTCTGGGAGGTTGAATCTGAATGTTAAGCAGCTTCTAAAAAGTGCCATTGGAATCTACAGCTGAATGAAAGAGTGTGATTTTATTTTTGTAACTGAAGCTTAATTTTAATAATAGACTGTAACATTACCATGTCAATCACAATGCATATTTAGATGTGGATCTATAGACAAGTCAAAATCCAGAAAACCATATAGCCTACTATTGATGAATCAGATATAAACATCTTAGCAATTGGCAATTGGCCATTCTATAATTGGTGATGACCTTATAAGTTAACAATAAACTCATCTACTTATCAAAAAGTTTTTTTTTTTTTAAATATACAGGTTGCTGTAATGTGTAAATGCTCTCTTGAATCACTACTGTGCCATTGTCTTAATATTGTCTACATATTTTATTATGCAGACATTTAGCCTAATGCAGTTATATTTGGAACCGATTAGTTTGCATATGTAAATGAGAACTATCTTTGTCATTTGGTCCTTGGTTAAACCACACCCTCTCTGGGCTCAAATCCAGTTCCACACCACTCATTAATCACTGCTTTTAGATCAGGTTTCCATGGAAACTTGAGAGGACAGGAAGAAGCATTCTGATTGCCTCAATCTTTTGCCTATTTTTAAATAAGTTGGAGTTTAAGTTAGCTACAGCGTGTCCAAAAGCCTGAAAAAAATTAAAATAATAATAAATTAGAAAATGCAGAATGCAAGCACTCCTGCATCTTTGGTGTAACTAAAGAACTGTGGTTATGAATAAAATTTAAAAAAATTATATATATATATATATATATATATATATATATATATATGTACATATGTACATATGTGTGCCTGTATATATTTATAATGTACATATGTGTGCCTGTATATATTTATAATGTATAAATTGTCTTGAGAAGCTAAATTTGTGCCATAAAAATCTTGGACCAATTAAATTGTATAAGTAAAAAAATAAAGGTATACGTATTGTGCATTTTACAGCCCATTCCAAAGAGGATTCAGACTTGATCTGGATCCGGCGTAAACTAACCCAGCAAATCATAGAGGAGAACCAGACATCAAGCACACCGAGAGCTGGTGAGTTAAAGCCTGAGCAGCTCTCTCTCTCTTTATTCGCCTGTCTTTCTGTATTACATCCGTCCATATCTTGCTATCTTTCCCCCTGCCTCCTCATTCTGTGAAATGATGCAGACAGGTGCCCTCTTCATAGTCAAGCCCCCTTTGAGGCTTACGTTACTAAGCAACAGAATCCCTAATTTCAGAACAGATGATAGTCTGTTTTAAGCATTCAAAGTGTGCTACTTTAGAGAGATTCGTCATCTGTCTTTTTTTTCCTTTAATCAGCTGCACAAATCACTCATTGACAGAGGTTTGCCTTTTCCTTTCTTTCCTTTTTTCATCTCTCATTCTCCAAATCCCTCACTTTTTGATTGGTTGATCTCACCTTTAGAAATGAGAGATTTTGAGTGTTTTTTCACCAAATAAATGTTCAGTGCCTCAATTATTAAAGCTCGCGACAGCCCTTAATGGATCCTAGCACAGGGTTGCACCTTCTGGACCTTGCACCTTTATACATGATATAGTTGGTGTCATTAATTATATTTCTATCATTTAAAGGGATAGTTCACCCTAAAATTAATATTAAGCTATCATTTACTTACCCTAGTGTTGTTCTAATGCAGTATGCTGTTCTTTCTTTTTCAGACCACAAAATCAGAAATAAAAAAATGCCCCCCAGCATCAAGCTTTATAAAAATAAGAAGTATGACAGAATGTATGAAGTATGACAGAATGAGCCCAGGCAACACGTGTCATATATTCCAAGTGTTCAAACTGAAATGTAATGTATTATTTAACTAAAATCCTGACCTTGGCCGTTGGTCTTCTGTGCATGGTACACATTCATGACACTCTGTTAGTGCCGCACTTCACTCCAAGTCGATCAATAGAAAAACGTGGTATGAAGTACAATCTATGTACTTTCTTCTCTGAGGTTCCACTGTGTTCGTCGTAACAAGTTATCGGATTCATGGCAACTGAGATATTTAACTCTGTGAAGAAAGTACACAGACACTTTTTTGGGATTTATTGTATTACATTTAGCAATTATAATATGGTACATGTCGCTTGTTTTGCGTCTTTAAAAAAAAACGTAATGCTGGTGGCTGTTCACTGCCATTATATCTCCTTTTGTGGTCTGAAAAAGATACGGTATTAGAACAGCACCAGGGTGAATAAATACTTTTAGGGTGAACTATCCCTTTAAAGGCGTTTCACTTCATATAATTCACTTTAAAAACATAAAAATACACTGTTTTGCTAAAGATTATTTGCTTGCACTGTTCACACATCACAAATGGCTTAAATGAATTGATTTAATTTTTAAATGACATTTAATCTGTACATATTATTCTTGCTGATATATAATTAATTACTATTTAAGTTGCAAGGCTTATAAATATTTAAAAATAGCTAACTAAAGTATCAGCGGTAGTGTATGCTGAGCATTTCACTTTTGGAGGGCAAATGTAATAAAATGTAATGCTCTAAAAGGCCTTAAAATCATTACACCCCTTTAATCATTTAAAAATCCTTCTGATTTATGAAATTCAATAAGGGTGTCCTTGGCCAATTTAATCTTAAATGTAACTGAGCAGCTGTTGGTTCCAGCTATGCATTTCGATAACAGATTCGATAGCATTGCTCAGAAAAATCGAGACATATTCAACATTACATATGGCATATTATCTAGTGAAATGGCACTTAAAATAACTGATAGATGTAGCAAATTAAATGCAAAGTCTGTGCGTTATAAAAAAACGTGAGAAGTTTAAAAACTGAAAAGCTGTGATACTTATTATTCTTAGCATTTAAAGGGGTGTCATTTCCTCCCTCGTCTTTATTTCATGGCT
The DNA here is from genome assembly GCA_018749465.1 of Paracanthobrama guichenoti. Lineage (NCBI taxonomy): Eukaryota > Metazoa > Chordata > Actinopteri > Cypriniformes > Gobionidae > Paracanthobrama > Paracanthobrama guichenoti. The sequence goes on along the minus strand of CM031956.1, from coordinate 17,679,189 downwards.
GTTTATTAGACAGCTGGCCTCTTTAAGGCAGTCAGAGCAAGAACAGTCTTCACGCTGATTGCATCTCAAGAAGCTGTGGGCTAAAGTATTACCAGTCCTCTGATTTAACTAGGCCCACTCTTCCTGGCCTCTCTGCACTATTACAGATTAGCTAAAAGGCTGGTCAATTCAATTGCCACTTAGTTACAATAGACAAAAGCTTCTTAACAACCTAAAGTTACATGCAGCACATTCTCTTGATAAGGGCTGCAGTACATCAATGAAGTGAGAAAACACAACACTAAATAGGTTAGTGTTTTCACAGATAAATCTAATTTTCTTGGCCTTATTTTGATTTTCCTTCATCCAAAATGTATACATCTGAATATGTGGTTAGATATTCTCTTATCTGTCACAATTTCTAGGGCCAAAAGAAACCTTCTTAGTAACCCAGAATACGGTTTGCCACTGTGCGCTGTCAGGTGCAAAACCTTTATATGTGACCTTTAACACAAACGTTAACGTGCTAACGTGTGATTAGCACCTGTTCCAGTTCAGACCAGAGCTGTCAAGATTGTTTCATAGTGATTGAAGGGGTTTCAGAATATTGTTAGCCTTGCTTTATGGATTGCATAGTTTCTCTGTGCTATATGTTCTTTTAACTCCATCTCCAATCTCAAAAATGTTCACTTTTCCATCAAGCTATCCATGAATTTCCAGAGGACATCTTCACTAAGGGACAGAGGAGGCATGGGGCAATTCTACTGCATGTGTTTTGTGTAAGTATGCCACAGTCCAGTGATTAATCTACAGATAACTGTGTGGACATTAATACTTTTATTCAGCAATGATGCATTACATTGATCGAATGTGACTGTATAAGACATTTATAACGTTACAAAAGATTTCTGCTTCAGATAAATGCTATTCCTTTAAATGTCCAATTAATTGTTGCTATCAACATTGCTAAGAAATGTTTCTTGAGTACTAAATCAGATCATATTAGAATGATTTCCAACAGATCATGTGACACTGAAGTAATGATGCTGAAAATTCAGCTTTACCATCACAGTAATAAATTACATTTTAAAATATATTAAAATAGTGGTAATGCTTTAAAATAAGGTTTTATGTTAACATTAGTTAACTGCAGTAGTGAAAAACAATGCTTCTGCAGCATTTATTAAGATACAAATTTAAATCTGTTTACGTTAGTTAATGCATGTGAACCAACATGAAATTTTTTTATTAACTAACATTAACAAAGGTAAATAAATATAAAAATGTATTGCCCATTGTCAGCTCATGTTAGTTAATGCATTAAGTAAGGTTAACAAATGAGACCGTATTGTAAAGTGTTACCAAAATAGGAAAATTAGGACATTTTAAATTTCACATTATTGTTTTTACTGTATTTTTGATCAAATAAATTGAGCCTTGGTGAGCAGAAGAGACTTCTTTCAAAAACATCAAACAAATAGGTAACACTTTACAATATTTATTCATCTTTGTTAATGTCCGTTAATACAAATACAGCCATTCATGTTAGTTCACAGTGCATGAATTAATGTTAACAAATACAATTTTTGATTTCAATAATGTTAGTAAATGTTGAAATTAACATTAACTAAGATTAATAAATGATGTAGAAGTATTGTTCAATCTTAGTTCTCGCTAACTAAAGTAGCTAACTAATGTTAACTAATGAAACCTTATTGTAAAGTGTTACCAAAAAATATAACCGATATTTTAATTATTTAAGTTAAGTTTTATTGTTTAAATTTGACTTAAATTGACTTGTAGAATTATATTTGTGATTTGATTTGATTCGATTCGATAAACATGTTTGTTTGCTAGATGCGTAGCAAAGTTCAAAATAATGAAATAACTAAAAATAGCACTATTATTTGATAGCACTATTATTGCTCTAGTGTTTGTGAAAATTAAATAGTGGATCTCTGCTGACCTGTCTTCTGTGTGCTGTTGTGATCACAGGCAGTTTATATGTTCTATGCCCTTGCTATTGTCTGCGATGTCTACTTTGTCCCCTCTCTGGAAAAAATCTGTGAGGTGAGTGTAGTTTGTTACTACTAGCAGGAATCTCAATGTTCCTGGGAAATAGCAGAGCATATTCTGAGTTGGAATTTGTATTTTCAGAATCTGCACCTCAGTGAGGATGTTGCAGGTGCCACCTTCATGGCGGCAGGCAGCTCCGCACCTGAGCTTTTCACATCTTTAATTGGTCAGTAACAGTAAATGTTTTTTTGTAATGCGTTGTTACTGTAAATAAGTTGTCAATACATAGTTGTCTCTTCATATCAGGTGTGTTCATCACCAAGGGAGACCTGGGGGTGGGAACTATAGTGGGATCAGCTGTCTTCAACATCCTGGTCATCATCGGAGTTTGTGGAATATTTTCTGGACAGGTAGTTTATGCTTATGTTATTATATTAAATATAAAACTTTACAGATTCACTTTGTTCGTTTCTTGTGACTTTTCACCATTCCTTTACAGACCATCATTCTGACCTGGTGGCCGCTCTTCCGTGACTCTATGTTCTACATCCTCTCTGTGTTGGCCTTGATTATGGTAAGCAGCACTATATTTGTCTGTCTGTATTTTGTAGTCACACTTAATTACTTAATTTACTTTGTGTATTTCAGGTCATATATGATGAAAAAGTAATGTGGTAAGTGTGCTAAATTCATCATGAAAAATGTGTAATAATCTTCATTGACATTTAAGTGAACCAGAGTTTATAGCATTATCATAAACATCACTGTTATAGGTGGGAGACTATAATCCTCATATCAATGTATGGAGTTTACATCCTTATCATGAAGTGAGTATTTAACATTTTGACTTTTCATATACAGTACCAGTCAAAATAGAATTTATAATAATTAAATAAAATATGATCTATTATATTATAGTAAATAAAATTAAAAAAAAATTATATAACTTATTTACATACTTATATTTTTGGTCAGTGCATAATTTCCGCAATATATAATATACGTTTATATGTGTCCATTTCAAGGTTTAACAGTCAGATTTGGGGCTGGGTGGAGCAGAGGTTTGGTATCCCAGGTCAGCCGTGTTTGGTGAGCAGTCTGCGCAGAGATGTGTCAGTAGGAGAGGCAAGCCCCCACTGTGACACCTCCATGATCCTCTTGAAGAAAGGTGTGTGTGGGTGGAGGGTGGAGCTGTGTGGATCATACTGAGTGGTTGTGCATTATAAAGTACCATGTCACTCTCTCTCAGGTCAGAATGCGGGTGGCCAGGACTCCCCGGTGGTGATGGTGGATGAGTTGATGAGTCTACACCCTCACCAGTTCTCTTTCTCAGAGGCAAGCCTCCGTGTCATGATCACGCCCCACTTCTCCCCCCGCACTCGCCTCAGCATGGCCGGACGCATGCTCATCACTGAGGTACTGGCTGGATGCTTGCTCGCTTTTTGCACGTCTGGATGGGACAACAGCTCCTCAGTTGCGCAACCAAGAATATAAACTATCAGGCTTATTTCATGTGTGGATTAAAGGAAGTAATTAATTGGAGTTAAATGGAGTTTTTTTTTGTTTGTTTTTTGTCTCAAAAGATAGCTGCAAAAATTATTGTTTTCCAGTAAAGATACTGGTGTGAAAAACAACATTTTATTAGATATTAAGACTTGATTTAAGAATATACTGCTGTTCAAAAGTTTGGGGTCGATAGGATTTTTTGGTAACTTTAGTATGGGGAACATATATTCACTATTAACTATATGACCTTTGCCTTAAACTCCTAATTCACTGCTTATTAATAGTTAGTAAGGTAGTTGTGAAATTTAGGTATTGGGTAGGATTGAGGGATGTAGAATATGGTCATGCAGAATAAGGCATTAATATGTGCTTTATAAGTACTAATAAACAGCCAATATCCTAGTAATATGCATGCTAATAAGCAACTAGTTAATAGCTATAATTGAACCCAAAAAGATAGTTTTACTGATTAAATTTTTTTTTTTTTTTTTAAATAAAAACTAATTTTTATATTGTTTTCTTGTGCATATTTACTGTTTTCAATATAAAAATATAGTAAAACAGTATTATTATGAAATATTAAAATTTAAAATAACTGTTTAAATACTTTTAAAAATGTCATTTATTCCTGTGATGTGAATTTTCAGCATCATTACTTCATTACTTCCTTCAGAATCATTCTAATATGATGATTTAGTGATCATTAGTAACATTATTACATTATAATAACATTTATTATTATTATTATTATTATTATTATTATTATTATTATTATTATCAGTGTTGAAATAATGCTGCTCAATATTTTTTTGTAGAAACTGTGATACGGTTTTCCAGGATTTCAAAAGAACACCATTTATTTGAAACAGATAAAAATAGATCAAATCTTTTGTAAAATTATAGATGTCTTTACTGTTACTTTTGATCAGTCCAACTTTTGATGCATCTGCTGAAAAAAAAAAACTTTTTATATGTTGAATATTATTTTTCTCAACCCATTAGCAAATTTTTTCTTGTTTTAAGCATAAATCAAAAAAGTTCAAGCAAAAAAAAAAAAAACAAGATTGAGGTTCAGGCTTAAAATCAGCAAATACTGCATTCGAGATAAACTAATTTACTACATATTCTTATAAAGTCTTTTTATCTTACACAATGTTTAATAAAATTATGATATCGCTTATGTTCGATTGGAAAACAAAATTTAAAAATGGATTAAGACAAAAATCAGTGCTTTCAGTGACTTTAAAATAGATACAACTAAGACAATTGTTCACATTTAGTAAGAAATATGAAATTACGTTTTTTTTTCTTCAGGAGGAAAAAGAGAAGCAGGAGTTTCCATTTGAGCTTGTTTAATGTCATTGCTAGATATTAAAGAGATCTCAATTTCCTATGGGTCCTTTAATACGACCCTTCTGTTGTAACATCTGCAACTGGTATGATGGTGACTGATCCAGTCCTCAGAACGTCTGCTGTCATTTCCCGTGTACTCTTCAAATTTCAGCAATAGTATTTCTTTCTATAGGTTCAGGCATCCTCAGACACTACTCCTGATTTCCATTTTTGTTTAAACCCCTGGGAGATCTTATGTAACCACCATTTTGTTGTTTGTTTGGGCAAATGCTTTATTCCATCTACACTTGTTTACATGACTTGCTTGTTGGCTTGACTCTTGCATGTCATCTTTAAGAGGCCCTGACAGGCTGCGCTTTACTTTGGTCTTGCTGTGTGTTCGGCAAGCTTGACTCTTAATCTCTGTCCTCACCATTTCTCACCTAACTGAATCTCATTCGGTTGAAGGGGTTCACATTGGGTCTCCCCTACACAGTGTATATCTCTCACATCTTCTGCCTGTCTTCTATAGAGGCAGAGACTAATTCGAAACAGGAGCCCTGGAGACAGCAATGGCAGCGGAGCAGGGGACATTGCCGGTCAAGATGGTCCAGGCATGGAGGGAGTTCCTTGGGGTTTGGAGAATGGAGGGGCCCTTGAGAGTGAAACACAACCCCTGGAGGAACCCAGACAGAGGGGACGAGGAGAGGAGTTAGAACGGGTAACAGATATAGAGGACGCACAGCCTAAAGAGGAAGAGGAGGAAGAAGAAGAGGCAGATGAAGAACAACCCTTCAGACCTCTTACTGTGCCAGGTGAGTGCAGGGCTTAAAGTTTTCTGGCACCGTGCTGGATCTCTGGCGTGCTGTGTTTGGCTGCGGGAAAAAAAATACATTTAAAAACAAAAAAAAAGGTGTTGATATCATGTTTGAGTTCATGAGTTTGACTACCAACGGATTGAGAGGAACACAGCTTTCACTCTTAACCAAACTAACATAACCAGTCAGAAGTAGAATGGAGCGGGTCTTGGGGTTTTGAATTTGATTGCGTGGGTAAAAATAGCTTGGGAGGGTGGACAAAATTTGGGCTGGCTTGAGGTCATTTTGGCGGTTTTCGGAGTCTAATTTTGTTTAGTTATTGGTTAATGAACAAAACTCAAGTGTGCATGAACTCCATAAAATCAGTAATCATGACACACACTGGCTCACACAGGCGTGAATAGAAGAAATAGGCAGAGACGGCAAGCCTTTTGGTAACCAGTGTAAGAAATTAAACGAACCAGGTGCTTGCATCTGCGTGTTGTGCTCGAGAAAGCTAATTTATGCATCTAACTTAGTGGTACAAAAGTGCTGCCACGTCATAAATTAGACCCCGGTCATAGAACAGCTGTCCACGCTCTCCAAAACAGGGAGCAACAACCACAGCTGACGTATCGCTTTAATGTTTTTGTTGTATTTTCTGTTTTGCATTTATTCAGTGTTGAACTGCTTGAATACGTTCAAAGGCAGGACAGCGGTCCCACTGAAATTCTTTCAGAGGCTCCTGGGGCATATGGCATTTGCAGCCGCAGTAACACTGCTCGGATTGCTTCATATCAAATCACCTTTATTTATATAGCGCTTTTTACAAGTCCAATTGTTTCAAAGCAGCTTCACAGTGTTAACAGGAAAATAATGCAACAGAATTTGATTCGGCTGTACAGCCACTCTGGTGAAAATGGTGATGTTATCCAGCTAATTTCAATTATCATATAGTGTCAATGCGGGCAGATCGGTAATATAGTTGACATTTAGGTGACCCCAACTGAGCAAGCCAAAAGCCAAAGGCAACGGTGGCAAGGAACCAAAACTCCTTCAGGGTCAGAATGGAGAAAAAAACCTTGGGAGAAACCAGGCTCAGTCAGGCTAGTTCTCCTCTGGCCGACGAACAAACAGTGTATGATTATAATTCTGGCAATATTTCAGTTCTTAAGTCATATTAGGTAAATAGATATTCGTAAGATTGTTCGAAAGATTGGAGTCGTCATGCTAGAGACGGGTTTAATGAGGATGTCGTGTCGATGCGGCCTTTACAGGGGGAGTTTAATTGACACGCTCTCTGCAGACATTTCAGGGATGCATTGGTCATGTCCAGGCGCAGGTCCACCATCTGATCTGGATACGGCCCAGATCCGGCTGACTGCAGTAAACCTCGGGATAAACAGAGAGACTAACATTAGCATAGATGCCATTCTTCTTATGATGTAACGAATACATCAGGTGTTATGGGAAGTGTTACCGGTTCTGCCTGACCTAGTTAATACAGCCTAACAATAATTTAACTGATTTGAATAATAGAGATTGATAATGTTCTATGTGTATGCCATAGTAAAGAGATGCATTTTTAGTCTAGATTTAAACTGACAGAGTGTGTTTGCTTCCCGAACAATGCTAGGAAGACTGTTCCAGAGTTTAGGTGCTAAATAGGAAAAGGATCGACCGCCTGCAGTTGATTTTGATATTCTAGGGATTATCAACTGGCCAGAGTTTTGATACCGCAATAGACGTGATGGAGTATAATGCGTTAAGAGTTCGCTCAAGTACTGGGGAGCTAAACTATTTAGTGCTTTGTAAGTAATAAGCAAGATTTTAAAATTTATTTCCTGGTTCTAGTAAGAGCTCGAGCTGTTGCGTTTTGGACCAGCTGGAGTTTGCTTATTAAGCGAGCAGGGCAACCACCCAGTAGAGCATTACAATAATCTAGCCTTGAGGTCATGAGGTCAAAATGCTGAATTAACTGTTCAGCATTTTGCATTGAAAGCATGTGCCGTAATTTAGATATATTTTTAAGATGGTAGAATGCAGTTTTACAGATGCTAGAAACGTGGCTTTCAAATGAAAGATTGGTATCAAATATGAGACCGCTTCAACGCTGGCTTCACGACAGAGTCCTGAAATGGGCATTGCAGAGCGGCAAGTACCAGGTCTCAGTTACTCCTTACTGTCACCCAAACCTTCAACCCGTGGGCGGACCCTTAGTTTCTACTGTTTCTACAACGGCACTGCGGCCGTTGCGTACATCAACCGTCAGGGTGGTCTACGCTCTCGTTGCATGCTCCGGCTCGCCCGCTATCTCCTCCTGTGGAGTCAGAAGTGTCTGAGGTCGCTTCGAGCCATTCACATCCCAGGTGCGCTGAACCAGACAGCCGACGTGCTCTCTCGTCAGTCGACACCTCCGGGAGAGTGGCGACTCCACCCCCGGAGCGTCCAGCTGATATGGGACCTCCTCGGAGCCGTGCAGGTAGACCTGTTCACCTCTCCAGACTTGACCCATTGCCAGTTGTACTATTCTCTGACCAGGGGCACCCTCGGCACGGATGCACTGGTGCACAGCTGGCCCCGGAACCTACGCAAATATGTGTTTCCCCCAGTGAGCCTTCTCGCACAGACACTGTGAAAGGTCAGGGAGGACGAGGAGCAGTTGCTAGTTGCACCTTATTGGCCCAACCAGACCTGGTTCTCCGAACTCACACTCCTTTCAACAGCCCCTCCCTGGCCGATCCCCCTGAGGCCTGCTTTCTCAGGGGCGGGGCACTCTATGGCACCCGCATCCAGACCTCTGGAAACTCTATGTCTGGTCCCTGGACAGGACGCAGAGGTTCTAGGTGGCCTGCCACAGGCAGTGGTAGACACCATCACTTCTGCTGGAGCCCCCTCTATGAGGCACCTCTATGCTCTGAAGTGGAACCTGTTCGTTGAATGGTGCTCTTCCCACCGGGAAGACCCCCCGAAGGTGTTCGATTAACATCGTGCTTTCTTTCCTGCAAGGTGGGCTGGAGCGAAGGCTGTCTCCCTTCACCCTCAAAGTGTACGTTGCGGCAATAGCGGCGTATCACGATGCAGTGGAAAGCAAGTCCTTAGGGAAGCATGACTTAATCGTCAGGTTCCTCAGAGGTGCGAGGAGACTGAATCCTCCTTGCTCAACCCTCTTGGGACTTAGCCCTGGTGCTCGGAGCACTTCAGGGTCCTCCCTTTGAGCCTTTACAGTCTGTAGAGTTAAACATCCTGTCTATGAAGACAGTGCTCCTGACTGCATTGGCCTCAATCAAGAGGGTAGGGGACCTGCACTCAACGAATCGTGCCTAGAATTCAGGCCGGCCAACTCTCACATTGTCCTGAGACCCCGGCCTGGATACACACCCAAGGTTCCCACCACTCCCTTCCGGGACCAGGTGGTGAACCTGCAAGCGCTGCCCTCGGAGGAGGCAGACCCAGCCCTGGCTTTGTGTCCCGTCCACGCTCTTTGCGCTTACATTGACCGGACTCAAAGCTTTAGAACCTCAGAATAGCTCTTTGTCTGTTATGGAGGCCAGCAGAAGGGAAAGGCTGTCTCCAAGCAGAGGTTAGCCCACTGGATAGTGGATGCTATCGTTTTGGCTTACCAGTCCCAAGACGTGCCTTGCCCACAAGGAGTGTAGCTTCCTCCTGAGCGCTGGCTCAAGCCTCCTCGCTGACAGACATATGTAGAGCTGCGGGCTGGGCGACACCTAACACGTTCGCTAGATTCTATAGCCTCCATGTAGAGCCGGTATCTTCCCGCATTCCTCGCCCCCAGTGGCCAGTAGCGCTAAGTGCCCGTTCTAGTGTCGGCTTGCAACACCACTCCCACCCTCTGGGCCAGATACGTGCGTCTGTTTCTCCAGTTGTGTTCCCCGGAAACGACTAACCCTGCGAGCTCCTCCGTCACCCCTTCAGTGCCAGACGTTGCGGCCGTCTGGCGCCAGGCCTGCACCCGTATGCTTGTGGAACGTGTGTGTAGGCTGGGTATCCATATGTAGCGGTTCCCTAACGGCAACCCCATATGTGTATTCTTCCACAGTACCAGCTACCCTACTCGGCTAGCCCGTGTCTTTCCCTTGACAGAGCCTGCTCTGTCGTCTCTGGGGCATTCTTTTCCCCCTGGGACCAGGTTGGATCCACCCCAGAGACTGCCATATGTAGCACTACCCTGATAAGTTAGTCCTTATGTGTAATCTGCCACCTCTCCTTCCATTGAAGGATGTGGCTCCGCAGCATACCATCTCCCCGAGACGGGCACGCTTTCCCAACGTTATCCAATAGTCATACTGAGTGGGTCTTGCAGGAACAGCTGTGACTGACCTTCCCTGCCAGGAGCCCTGACTCCCACTCCATCATAGGAGTGGTCCAGTGAGCACAGGCAGGGCGCTGGAAGCACCATCCCTGGCGTGTTGGTAGGGATCCCAATTCATCGGTCAGTTCCAAAGTACGTTGAACGTGATCGACTGAAAGGGAATGTCTCGGTTACGTATATGTAACCCTCATTCCCTGAAGGAGGGAACAGAGACGTATGTCCTGTCGCCAGTTACTGTGCTTCAGCTAAAGGCCGAGTCACTTGTCTCGTAACCGAGACGTTTTCTGTAGTAAACTGTCTTTGTATATTTTCTAATTTCTGTTCTGTTCCTAGTATATAATTAAACATTATTTCTTAATACAAAACCATTAAAAAAAATTCAGGTTTTAGATTGTTGGTCATCTTTTACCCTATCAAGGACAAAGCTAACCAGCAAAACTCGATATCAAAAGCATCCTAAATGTTACATGTTTGCACCATATTGTAGTGATTAACCTGTCTTGGTATTGCTGTTTCAAATAGCCCACCATAATCTGTAGTCTGGAGCTGGTCAACACGATGGCAGATACATTACTAGTTAGTTTCAAGGAAAATCACTTTCAAATACTGTTGTTTTTTCTTTTGTTTGCCAAATAACAGGATTTGTCCACCCCCAAATTTATTTTTGCTGTAACCCCTGACCAGTGTTGGGTGTAACTAGTTATTAAATAATTAGTTACTGTAATTTAATTACTTTTGCCTTGAAAAAGTATTCTTATTTTTTCTGTAATTTAATTACAGTTATTTCTGATGTCATTTAATTAAATACTGTGTATAGACTGTAGAACAATTTTATATATTACAATAGTGGAATTAACAGCTAAATTTAAAGTCTAACTTTAAAATGCATGTTTTTATGTATCCTCACATTTGTAATACTTTGGTCAGTTAATAAGAATAATTTATGTTGTTTTATATTATTTATTTGAATGAATTAAGAGTCATTGTCTATCCTTGAATCACTTAACTTAGTCGAGATTGATATAGGATTTAGAAAGTAATTAGTAATAAGTAATTAAATACTTTTTGGAGAGTAATTTGTACAGTAATCTAATTTCACTATTGAAGATGTAATTAGTAACTAGTAATTCATTACTTTTTAGAGTAACTTTCCCAACACTTCCCTGACTGAATATTAAGTATGAATTATAGATGTTTCTCAAACAATTCACAATCGATCCATAATTAACAAAAGTATCATGTAGAAAGTGTAAGTAAATGATTAATAAACTGTTTCAATCTCCTTTGTAAAAGCTTTACGAGGCATAAATAGTCCTCACTTAGCTCACAGAAATAATTAACTGACAACTACTAAATGTTTTATAACTACCTGAATTAATCATGAATTACAGTAGGAATGTGTTAATAAAGCATTTATTAACACACTGAGTAACTTTTACTATATGTCTAAATAATATGTATAAATGTACATTTAAATAGTTTATTAAACATTTACGTACATGATCTTATGAACCACTGACAACTCCTAAATAACTGGTTTGTAAATACTGTTATACTTGATTTAGAAATTATAAATTGATCATTAATAAAGTATGAAAATGCAATTACAGACATTACAGATATGCTTATAACTCAAGAACAAAGCATTTACATCTGCATTTATAAACTGTTTATTAATGTCTATTAATGCTTTATTAATGATGAATTAACTATTCACTAATGCTTAATTAAAGATTCATAGCGTGCAGTTATTATAAAGTGTTGCCCCTAAAGGTTAAATTAGCAACCAATGATCTGTATCATCTACAGTTTTAATATATGAATTATGAAATAAGTAAGCTTTTTTGTGTAATGCTTATAGTACTCTGTGATGTTGCTGAAAAATTTGAGTCATCTAGAATCATTTTAGAATTTGATTATGACTCTTTGAATTGAATCATGAGGAGCATAAACACTCCCAACTCTAGTGGGTATGTTTATAAATGATACCAAAACGTTATATTAAACCATTATTCAGAATATTCAGAATAACAGGACAACACATTGAGTTTATTGTGGTTCATCTGTCTCCAATATTTTTTCCACATCCTGATTAGGGGAATGGTCCTCATTTTTAGCCCATTAAGGACCGTAATCCATTAGTCTAAGAGCCATTTCCAGATAATGGGGACATGCATTTTAGATTTGTGCACTAGTGTTATGATTATAGAAAAATGATGAGAGCTCTCAAATCTCTCGGGGCTGATGCGCCTTGCAATCAAATTAACTCCATCACTGCTGAACAATTGAACATATCGCTGAAGATGACAGAGAGGGTTAAAATTGCAATTTTAAGAGCTTTGAAATGTGTCAGTAAAAGAAAGGCAAAAAAGAGAGATCATTAATGTATCATTCAAATATCATTGTCTATATTGGCAGTATCTGTCCTGTTGGTGACATTTGAATGTATGTGATACTCTCTTTGTCCTGTAAGTGGCGCTAAGGAGCCTAGTATGAAATAGTAATGATCTTAAGTATTTTTATCCACAGAGGGGCGCTGGGAGCAAATGAAGTGGGTGTTTTCATGGCCCTTAGGCTGCCTTCTGTACTACACTGTTCCCAACTGTGTCTTGGCCCGCTGGGAGCGCTGGTTCATGGTTACCTTTGCGGCCTCAACACTCTGGATTGCAGTGTTCTCCTACCTCATGGTGTGGATGGTGAGATCAACCCTTCAGCGCTCATTGTCACCTCAAAAACACCATGTGGAAATGTTTGTTTATCTCAAAATATGTAGAATTTCTCTTTAACAAACAATATTTTTTTTTGCAGGTCACCATTATCAGTTTTACACTGGACATTCCAGATGTTGTCATGGGTATTACATTTCTAGCAGCAGGCACCAGTGTCCCGGACTGCATGGCTAGTCTCATAGTTGCCCGTCAAGGTACTAAGATTACCCCACTCTTTCTTTGCTTGACCACATATTCAGTGTTATTGAATGATGAATGATTGAATGAATGAATGTGTCTGGTGCTGCAGGTATGGGAGACATGGCGGTGTCCAACTCTATCGGCAGCAACATCTTTGACATTCTGCTGGGTCTTGGTTTCCCATGGGCTTTGCGCACTCTAGTGGTTGATTATGGGTCAATAGTGAGTTTGTATTTATTTTAATTAGGGATGGAACTAGATGTTCTACTAGCCTGTGATGCATTGTGATTCTTTCTCAAACAATTTTGGATGGAGCCACAAAAATGTTATCAAAGTAAAAATGTAATTATATAATAATAATAATAATAATTACAATATATTAAAATATATTAATATATTAAATAAAATGTATATTTTATTTAACTTTTAAATCTTGAGACTCCTTCTGATCCATCCATAATTGTAACTTACTATTTAACTTACTATCCTTTCTATTTGTTTTAATTCGCTATATGAAGCAGCATTTCTGTACTGTGAAGTTATTTTTGTCTTATTTATTTACTATTATAATTTGTATTCATATTTTTATTTGCTTTTTATATTTGCAGTTTTAGTTTAAATATTTGGTTTAGTAAGTTTTAGTTATTTTATGTGCCTTTGCCATTTTTATTAGTTTTTTTATTCATTTTTTTATATATATATTTATAGTACATTTGAAGAGTGTGTGCAATTGAAGAGTGTGTGCTATGAGCACAGTATAACATCTGACAGGACAGGAAAGTCTGAGGTACGACTGAGACTTTTATTTTGTAACAAGTTAGGAAAATAACGTCAGAATAATGAAATAACATTTAGCCTGACAACATCTCATGATCTGATAGGAGATACTGAATCAGGACAACACTTTTTTCTCAGACACGCTTTACTTAAACTGCATCAACCGCTTTCATGCACGTCTTTCAAAATAAAAATCTCACATCAGAAAAACATTTAGAAATACAGCTGCAAACAGCCATTAAGGGGCCAAGCACAAAGAAAACTGCATGGGTGGGAGCATCAAACCAACTGCAACAACAAGCAATTAAAAGCATATTAAGATGATTTTAGGCAAAATGCCTGAAAATTCAAATGCAATCACTTGTAAAGTGATTTGATGGTCTATCACTTTCGATCAATGGGTGGCACTGTTCCGAAACTGATATGGTGTGGTCAGAGTGAAGTGACAATGACATGCAACGTTTGGTATCAATACGTCAAAGCACTGCACAGATACAACCTCAGATACAGTCCTTTTAGCATCATGCCTCAACTTTGTTGTTTCAGTATACAAAAACGGTTTTGTCTATCGACACAAAATCCATAACTTTTTGTCAGCATGGTCTGAAGATGATACAAATAGATTTTGGTGAAAATCGGACAAACGGTCTAGGATAGTTAAATTTTTTTTTTTAATAAAATCAAAATGGTGGACAGGAAGATGTTCTCAGCATGACACATATAATCTATTTCAAGACAGTTTCATTATAAAAGGCTAATTTATTCAAAAGTTATTAGCCTTTTTGGAAATGTCATTATAACTGCCACAAAACGTTTTGAGTACTATAGGCGTGGTGGCGAAGACACATACCAAGTTCCATAATGAAACGCCAATGTGTTCGTAAAAATGTAGCATTTTACAACAAAATTCAAAATGGCCGATGCCCAAAATGGCTGACACGGGGAAATTATAATTTTGTTTCTAGCCCTTATAGTTCAGCAGTTATTAGCACAAACATAAGTGAAACTTTGGACAGTTGGTGGCGCTAGAGGGATTGAGTTAGAGATGTTCAGACTGTCCTCTATCAGTGTGCCAAATTTCACAGCTTTGTACCATACGGTTCTATGGGCTGCCATACACTTCCAGAGCGGAAATGGAAGAATAATAATACGAACGCCAACAATCACAAAAGGTGCCGTTGCACCCTCTGTGCTTGGCCTCTAATTACGCAACACACTCAAAATGGTTTTGGGTTGTGACCCGCCAGTTGAGAAACACTTATTTTCTAAGTTTGTTTCATTCAGTTCTTTTCATTAACATTAACAAACATGTTTTTAATAGTTATAGTTTTATTTAACAATAATAACCCTGTTTCTGTGTGCTAAATATGAGTGGAACCAAAAGTGTACACTATTTTGATTCATACAGCATTTTCTCTTGGTCTTCCTCTAGGTCTTCATTAACAGTAAGGGGCTTGTGTACTCAGTGATTCTCCTTCTCGCTTCAGTTTTTCTTACTGTAAGTTCATCACTGAGAATTTGAGAACTCTCGTCTCATATTTATGCATTTACTTATTTTGTAATGTTTGTCTCATGGCATGTGTATGGTCTGTGTTCTGTCTGTCTGCACAGGTACTGAGCGTGCACCTGAACCACTGGAGGCTGGACCGGAGGTTAGGCCTTGGGCTTATGTTCCTGTATTCCATCTTCCTGCTCTGCTCCATCTGCTTTGAGAAACTCTAGATCACACTATTCATGTTTTGCTTAGATGTAGTCATAGATAACCATATTTTATCCCCAGTCACTGCCTTGATAGTAGCAGTTATTTCAGCCAGGGTTTAAACCGTGACTCTGCTCTGGTACGTTAAGAACAGTCAAGTTCTACACACGGCTTTAAGGCGAGACACTACAGGCCAAAACTGTTTTTTTCATGCATCTGTCAGTTTTGAGATTTTGTGCTTTTTGGCTTTTCATAAAGTTTTTTTTTTTTTTTTTATATAGTGGAAAGGAAACATCCAAAATTATACTTTTAAGTACATCTTTTATAACACTTTATCTATTTGCGTCTGTAGATTTCAATTACAATACATATCTTTAAAGGACATTTTCTCAAAATGAGTTTTTTTCTCCTGCACTGAGCCAGAAATCTCTGACCAATTACATACACCAAACTTTACAGGTTTGTTCCTATCTATATTCTGAAGGTTTTTACAGAGGGCTTTGTTCATTCATATATACAGTACTGTGCAAAAGTCTTAGGCACGTTGGTATTTTCACACGAAAAATGTTTTTAAGCCAATTATTTATATCTTTTACTGTAGTGTGTCAGTAGGAAATATCAGTTTACATGTCCAAACATTCATTTTGCAATTAATTGTAATAAATAAAAAATAAAAATGATGCACAAGTCGTCTGACAGCAGCCGGTATGATCTGATCTCACCATCATCGAGTCTGTCTGTGATTACACGAAGAAGCAGAAAAAACTGAGACGGACTAAATCCAGAAGAACTGAGGCAACGTCTCCCAGACACTCGAGGAAACCTTCCCTCAAAACTACAGCACTGTGAAAAGATTACCACTTGTCAGAATGCTTTAAAGTGAGAATGCTGTCAAAAATAAGAACATAAATAGCTTTTATTTATGAATGAACTAAATCGAATCGATATTTGCGTTTAAAACGGCTTTTGTCACCTGCATCTATTCTACACCTATTCATGTAGTTTTGAGGGAAGGTTTCCTCGAGTGTCTGGGAGACGCGTTGCCTCAGTTCTTCTGGATTTAGTCCGTCTCAGTTTTTTCTGTTTCTTCGTGTAATCACAGACAGACTCGATGATGGTGAGATCAGATCTCCATGTGGAGCATAGAGATTATTGTCAGACTCTTTATGCATACAAAAATCTCACTGGATTATTAAAATTAATGCCAATTAATTTATAAATGTAAACTGATATTCACTACAGCAAAAGATATAAATAACTGGCTTAAACCCACTTTTTGTGTGTAAAAATATTAGCGAGCCTAAGACTTTTGCACAGTACTGTATGTATGTATGTATATATATATAATTTGCCTGATTTTATACATTTTATTCTTTAAAAAAAAAAAAGTTTTTTCTGGCTGTTGACAGTATTTTCTGATTTATGGAGTGATAAAAAGAGATATCCAATCTCCCCTCTGTAAAAACCTTTGACTCTAATATGTCAAAAAAAGAAAAAGAATTTTGAACCTAACTTCATTCAATGTTCAGATTTTTGTTCTAGAAATGTATGCAAATTAGTGCATATTTAATTAGATAACAACTCATGTGCATATTTAAGCATAACATTTCAGAAAACTTGTAAAACAACATTTTTTTTGGAATTCTTATGTAATCAATCGACTGGGGAAGTATGGTGATATCTATTCGTTTTGTTTTTACTCTATTCACCTGGGGTGTCTTGCCTTGAGCCAATCACCCGCTAGACAGTGCTGCCAAACTCAAGGAGACTGTAATGCATACTGTACCTCTGAAACATTTCTACTTAACATACAGAGCTTCTTTAAGAGAACAAAAATCGCTTTCAATTACAAGATGTGATGAATTTATATAAAGCGGTGTTAAATGTTTACAGCACACAGAACTTCCTCTAACCTCGGCTTTTGCATATTTCTATTCTGAAATCTTATAATCAGTCAAGCACGGTACGAAGACAAAATTGACATTGCAAAAGTGTTAGTACTAAAAAGAGTTCTATTAACTCTTGTAACAGAGATACTCTCAATTTATTGCGTTACCTTGCCTTATTTATTTTTGACGTTAGCTCTGTGAAAATGTGGTTTAGGATTTGAGCATTTTCTTGTTTCAGTATATTTAAGAGCAGTCTGTCACTTTTTGTGTTGTTCCTTAAAAAAAGAAAGCATTCTGGTATTTTGAAAG
Organism: Paracanthobrama guichenoti; assembly: GCA_018749465.1. Taxonomy (NCBI): domain Eukaryota; kingdom Metazoa; phylum Chordata; class Actinopteri; order Cypriniformes; family Gobionidae; genus Paracanthobrama; species Paracanthobrama guichenoti. Next base: position 17,661,643 of record CM031956.1, on the reverse strand, counting down.
AGAGTTGTTATAGTATTACTGATTAACCAAAAACGTCCCCTGTCTTTGGTAAGTGTTTACATACCAAACATGCATAGTTTTATATAAATGTGTCTTGCACATTTTGATATGTTGATAGTTTCTTCACTTTTGTGCCCCACTGCACTACACTATGAACTATGAACGTGAGAAAGTAACAATCAAATAAATCTTTTACAATGTGTAACCATTATTCACAAATTACTTCTTTATACACAGGCCTGTATAACTGAATCAATATATTTTCACACTATGTATGAATGACACTTCATTAAACAACAGATCTTAATTGGTCTTTGCACCAAATGAAAATGTTTGGAATTCAATATAGTTATAATAATATAATACAGTCTTATAAACAATATAATCTTTTTTATATAATCCTGCATAATTAATATATAATGAATTATAATTCATATAATATATATTAACAATCAGAGGCTCCCACTGTTTGAGCTGAAAATGATTTGGTTAATTCTGATACAGCAGTGTTTTAATTGTTATCTTTAAAGTTATTTTTGACCTTTGACTTTTTATTCTGATTAAACGTGCTGATGTTTCAGTATATTTAATTTGTATTGCTTAAAAAGTCCTGCACCAATAGTCAAACATTTCTTGCTTGTGGTTTGCAGTTCTCTAGTACTAATGAGCAAAATCGTAAATTATTTAATTTCTCTTCTGAAATGTCCAGAAGATTTTCATCTTACCACTCACGATAAAAAGTGTTAATTAAATTGATGTGAGAAATAAATATGACATGACTGAGTAAACATCTTATTATGCTACTGGTTAAGGTTCACTTGAACATCTTCCCTGTTTATTTTCATTTTAAAAAGTCACACATGGCTCATTATTACTATCTCACCATTTGTTACAGTTCTGTCTATATTATTAAAGATATTTGTATGTTGTTGAGTGCAATAAAACAAGGTCTGTGCAATACCCAAGATCATCATTTTAGTCATTTGCATTCTTCCCCATATACTTATGGAAGTGTTGCAAATAAAGTTTCATTTTATTCTTAACTGTTTATTTATAAGCATTATGGGAACTACATTTTTTAAAGTGTCATGGAAACAGTTTTAACAAAATGGATAAACATTTAGCATAAGAACATTTATATCTTCCATCTGTGATCTAGCAGTGTGTGTTGGCTTCCACAAAAATATTAATGTTAATTGATAATAATAAGAAATGTTTCTTGAGCATATTAGAATGATTTCTGAAGGGTCATGTGACACTGAAGGTAATGATCCTGAAAATTCAGCTTTGCCATCACAGGAATAAATTGCATTTTAAAATATATTCAAATAGACAACTGTTATTTTAAATTGTAATAATACAAACCCGATTACAAAAAAGTTAGGGTTAGGGTTAGGCTAACCCTAACCCACTGATGTGGAAGTTTCAAATTTCAATATTTTATTCAGAATACAACACAGATGACATATCAAATGTTTAAACTGAGAAAATGCATAATTTTAAGGGAAAAATAAGTTGATTTTAAATTTCATGGCATCAACACATCTCAAAAAAGTTGGGACAAGGCCATGTTTCCCACTGTGTGGCATCCCCTCTTCTTTTTATAACAGTCTGCAAACGTCTGGGGACTGAAGAGACAAGTTGCTCAAGTTTAGGAATAGGAATGTTGTCCCATTCTTGTCTAATACAGGCTTCTAGTTGCTCGACTGTCTTAGGTCTTCTTTGTTGCATCTTCCTCTTTATGATGCGCCAAATGTTTTCTATGGGTGAAAGATCTGGCCATTTCAGTACCCGGATCCTTCTTCTACGCAGCCATGATGTTGTAATTGCTGCAGTATGTGGTCCGGCATTGTCATGTTGGAAAATGCAAGGTCTTCCCTGAAAGAGACGACGTCTGGATGGGAGCATATGTTGTTCTAGAACATGGATATACCTTTCAGCATTGATGGTGCCTTTCCAGATGTGTAAGCTGCCCATGCCACACGCACTCATGCAACCCCATACCATCAGAGATGCAGGCTTCTGAACTGAGCGCTGAGAACAACTTGGGTTGACCTTGTCCTCTTTAGTCCGGATGACATGGCGTCCCAGTTTTCCAAAAACAACTTCAAATTTTGATTGGTCTGACCACAGAACAGTTTTCCACTTTGCCACAGTCCATTTTAAATGAGCCTTGGCCCAGAGAAAACGCCTGCGCTTCTGGATCATGTTTAGATATGGCTTCTTTTTTGACCTATAGAGTTTTAGCCGGCAACGGCGAATGGCACGGTGGATTGTGTTCACCGACAATGTTTTCTGGAAGTATTCCTGAGCCCATGTTGTGATTTCCATTACAGTAGCATTCCTGTATGTGATGCAGTGCCGTCTAAGGGCCCGAAGATCACGGGCATCCAGTATGGTTTTCTGGCCTTGACCCTTACTCACAGAGATTGTTCCAGATTCTCTGAATCTTTGGATGATATTATGCACTGTAGATGATGATAACTTCAAACTCTTTACATTTTTTCTCTGAGAAACTCCTTTCTGATATTGCTCCACTATTTTTGGTCGCAGCATTGGGGGAATTGGTGATCCTCTGCCCATCTTGACTTCTGAGAGACACTGCCACTCTAAGAGGCTCTTTTTATACCCAATCATGTTGCCAATTGACCTAATAAGTTGCAAATTGTTCCTCCAGCTGTTCCTTATATGTACATTTAACTTTTCCGGCCTCTTATTGCTACCTGTCCTAACTTTTTTGGAATGTGTAGCTCTCATGAAATCCAAAATGAGCCAATATTTGGCATGACATTTCAAAATGTCTCACTTTCAACATTTGATATGTTATCTATATTCTATTGTGAATAAAATATAAGTTTATGAGATTTGTCAATTATTGCATTCCTTTTTTATTATTATTTATACTTTTTTGGAATCGGGTTTGTATTTCACAGTAATGCTGTTTTTAATGTATTTTTGATCAAATAAATCCTTTTCTAAAACACTAAAAAATAGTATGTATATTTCTTGACATTTATAACATAACAAAAGACCGTAGCAGTCGTGAATTTATTTTTTGTCCTTAAGAATTTTAGTTAACTAAACCACATTTACTAAATACAAATAATGTTTTTGAAGAAACATTCAAACTCTGCTATATAATATATGTATACTGATATATGTCAAATCTTGCCTTTCTTCAAAGTACACGCACACACACACACACACACACACACACACACACACACACACACACACACACACACACACACACACACACACACAAAAATGTTCTTCTTGTTTTGTTTCTTTCTGTTTTTGGACGATGAGAGATGTTACGGTCGAATACTTTCACCTGCAATTTCAGAAACTCAGGGACGACATAATCCATCACTGCGCTACGCTGTTTGTTCATTTGGCACCAAACATTTGTGTTGTATTATATACCTTTCACTTTGATAAATACAGCAAAAGAGAAACCAATTGCAATGTCCCAGGACACACGTCATCTGGTGCGTAAGAGGGCTTCTTGAGTATTCATGGTTTGCTTTGAATGTCTAACAAGGGCTGATTGTGACAGTATCTAGCTTTGATGTCACAGAGAACAGAATTATGTTTCGGCCCTACTATATATTATTTAGTACTATATATTATATAGTATTTAGCAACTATGCACTAACATTTAAATTAATCACTTGATACAATGCATTTGTTGTGGACATACATGTTTTTAAACTATAACTTTACCTGTCCCTAACCTTACCCATATCCCAAGATAGCAGAAAAAAAAAAAATTTGCAATACATACACACAATAATTCATTATTTTTCATGCAAGTACATTGTAGTTCAAGATACCTAATATAAAGTGTGACCAATGGAACATCATTACAGATTAAAATCATTCGAAATTTGTAAAATGCGTCATGCAATGCGAGGTATCAGACATAAAGAATCTGAGGCAGTCAGTGATGGGTAGTGAAGAGTAAACATTTGTTAGGGTGTCTGTGCAAGCAGAGATAGGCTCTGTCTGAATTGACAGCACACCCTAATTGTGTATATGACGAGAGAACATCACGTCAAAACCATTAACACTGGGATGGGGTGACATGAGCAGTATTGATCCCTTCAGGATAGATGGCCTCGGAAGATATAAAACTGAAGATGCCGGCTGGGGCAAGGGCACTGAAGACTGAAGTCACCCGTGATCCTCTCAACATGTTGTCACTGGCACTGCTCTACATTCTGGCTGTGGTTTGCTCTGCGAGGAGAACTCATGCACTGCCTCTATATTCAGACACGGCACTGCCACAGGAAGGTAAGATCACCTCTGTGCTTTTGATCAGTTGACAAGCTCATGATGTTTGTTAAAGCTGAACATCAAGCTGAATGTATGATGAAACTCATGCGCAGTAACCAACTGCACATTTATTAGACATTAGGTTGATTGCTGCGTGCTTCATGTCTCTTCTGTTTCCAATGTAAATTTTAAAAAGGATGCGGTATAGGGAAAATTTGATAAAGACCCAGGAGCTTGATTTATTACGATAATCCGAACCGTTCCACTACAACTTTTAGACGTAGACATTTCACTTGGAAACAGAAGAGATATGTTTTTGGACAATTGAGGAAATTCAAACTAGATGTTTTATTTTCCAATGTAATTAAATGTTTCCCCCTTGTAATTGAATTTCTTTTTCAAAAGAACAAAATCAAAATATGACATTTTGTTTGGCAGAACTGATTCAGAAACTGGTGGCAGAGGTTGAGGAGGGACAAAGTAATGATTTAACAGAGCAAAGGGACATCAAAACCGTGCTCCCTGTCCTGCTCCAGAGAGGTGAGACAGGGACTCTTGGGGACACTTGTTATTACTGAATAACATTTATCATGTTATTAGAAAGGATACATTTACGCATTTTATGCAGCCAAGTCATGTTTTTCTGTCTCTCTAGGTACAAAAGAAACTTTGCAGCAAGAGAAAATAAATAACATGGTATGATCGAAATCTTTGGAATGAATTTACAATTCTTTCTTTCTTTCTTTCTTTCTTTCTTTCTTTCTTTCTTTCTTTCTTTCTTTCTTTCTTTCTTTCTTTCTTTCTTTCTTGTGTGATAATGAATCGGTATGTCTGTGTCTTCAGGTGGATGACTTAAAAGCAGTTGTCATAAAACTAGCAGCAGCCGATAACCTGCGTTCTCAAGGCTATCTACGATCTGAGCAAAACTTGCCCAAAAACAATAAAAGAGGTGAGCAAAGAATCAAAGCAGAGATTCCCATATGTAGTGCAGATTTTTATTGATACACACACACACACACACACACACACACACACACACACACACACACACACACACACACACACACACACACACACACACACACACACACACACACACACATATATATATATATATATATATATATATATATATATATATATATATATATATATATATATATATAAGCCAGTTATTTATATATTTTGCTGTAGTGTGTCAGTAGGAAATATCAGTTTACATTTATAAATTAATTGGCATTAATTTTAATAATCCAGTGAGATTTTTGTATGCATAAAGAGTCTGACAATAATCTCTATGCTCCACATGGAGATCTGATCTCACCATCATCGGGTCTGTCTGTGATTAACGAAGAAACAGAAAAAACTGAGACGGACTAAATCCAGAAGAACTGAGGCAACGTCTCCCAGACACTCGAGGAAACCTTCCTCAAAACTACATGAATAGGTGTAGAATAGATGCAGGTGACAAAAGCCGTTTTAAACGCAAATATCGATTCGATTTAGTTCATTCATAAATAAAAGCTATTTATGTTCTTATTTTTGACAGCATTCTCACTTTAAAGCATTCTGACAAGTGCTAATCTTTTCACAGTGCTGTAGTTTTGAGGGAAGGTTTCCTCGAGTGTCTGGGAGACGTTGCCTCAGTTCTTCTGGATTTAGTCTGTCTCAGTTTTTTCTGCTTCTTCGTGTAATCACAGACAGACTCGATGATGGTGAGATCAGATCATACCGGCTGCTGTCAGACGACTTGTGCATCATTTTTATTTTTATTTATTACAATTAATTGCAAAATTAATGTTTGGACATGTAAACTGATATTTCCTACTGACACACTACAGTAAAATATATAAATAATTGGCTTAAAAACATTTTTCGTGTGAAAATACCAACGTGCCTAAGACTTTTGCATATATATATATATATATATATATATGTATGTATGTATGTATGTATGTATGTATGTATTGCACGTTACAAGTTATTGTTTCACAAGTATAAATGAGAATCGACACGGTGTAGAGGCTACGGTGCAGGTCCGACGCAGAAGTATAAATCAGCCTTTACTCGCGTTTTGTGTGCTCACACATCCAAAACGTGCACTCAGAAAGCTGCACGCAAATACTGAATTCAGATCACTCTGCGAATTGCACTTGAACGGATTAATTTACAAACAAAATAAGTCAAAAATGCCCGTCTTGGCGAGTATCCTATAGTAAACTTAGGGCCAGATTTACTAAACAGGGCAAATTAGCGTGAGAGCACAATTAAAAAAAAAAATTAAATAAAAATACAGATGGGAGTGGAAAGTTCAGCACGTGATCTACTGACGACGTGCAAATGAAAGAACACAGACGCAACCGAATCATTTCCATAATGACCAACGCAGTCTACCAAGAGCAGCGCAAATTAGCGTCTGGTTTAAAACAATAAATAATGGCGCAAACACCAGTAAACTGACTAGCGCAAACCTTAGTAAACCACCTTGCATAATTCATTTAAATACTCTCCTTCCATACATTTTGCGTCTGAAAGGGAAAGTCCTACAAATGCATATGCAATAAGGTCAGCCACAAAAGTAATCCTGTCCAGCACTAATGTCGCTTTTCAGCACTCATTTTTCACTGTGTGTCTTTAGTAAATCCTGACAGTAGTTAACGCCAAAGAGGGTTTGTGCTGGCACAAGCTGTTATTAAATCTATAGTCGGTTATGGCTTAAGTGAACGTAAAAACAGTAGAGAAAGATGTGGAGTATCAGTGTATTGGATCCATTTTTCTACTGCTGTTTGTGTTTTTAATGTTAATCAAACAACAAAGGACAAAGAAAAAATCATTCACTGCTCTTGACTGAATGACTTGTGTAACTTTAATCCAGATTAATTAATAAGGATGTTTCATTTATACAGTGATGACTGTCCAGTTTTATTTTACATTTGATTACTTTATTTAATGTTTCTACCTGAAAACTAGCCTACTGTTACTTGTCTTTAATAATGTTTTGAATGTATATTAGTTAGGCTTTTAGTTTTAGCTGTGTCGAAATTGGAAAAGAGAATTGTGAATTTTTACTTGTAGGCATACATTTTGGTTTCATAACTGCCTGCAGTTTCATGGCTGGTAAAAACAAGATTAATGGAGGGTAGATTTTCTTGAGTCACCAGCCATTGGTAACTTTGGCAAAATTTAGTTTCAGGCCACACGTTTATTTCAGTCTCAAAAAGCAATAAAAGACGAGATTTTAGACAATTTTAAAAATGTAATGCATATTGTTTTCATATAAAGAATATGTCAAGGATGACACAGTTACTTATATATACTTATTATATTACTAATCAAAGTTTTTGTCCTTCCCTTTACAGCCTGTTTTTGGAAATATTGTGTTACAAACTAGGAATTAATCGGCTGAGATGGACTGAGGACCAGCCTGACATCCCTTCATGTACAAACACCTAAAATGTATGCATTTGTTTCCCTCCATAAAATATCCATTCAGCTGCCCTTTGACATTGTGAATATTGTTTTATATTTATATATAAAGTAATATAACATGAATATGAATGTATTTTTATCATAAATGAAAACTATAAAATAATACAGATCAGTTATAATATTGTGCATTTTTCATTTTTGAATCTTCTCATCACCATCTTTTATCAAAGCTATGGATATGCTTTGACATTTGCAAGAAGAAAAAAAAGACAAACTAGTGATATGTATGATGTTATTTTTATTTTAAGTAAATCTGAAAGAAAGCAGTTTAATCTCTTTTTAAACAATCATGATGTCTAACAATGGTGTTTGTGCCATAACCCTTAATACAAAACAACCATTACTGACGCATGACATTTGTGTTTTCAACTCATTTTTAAAGATGATTAAAAGATATACATTACATATAACCGAATATTCCTTAATGAATGTAAAATACATATATACATTATGCACAAAAACATTACATGCTGTTAAAAGCACAACTCGCCTATTGTGCTCAAGATCGTTTGCAAAAGATCCTGTGACATCCTAAACTATAAAGCCTCTTTGACAGTAGCAGTCATTCAAAAGTACTGTAGTAAATCTAATGGGCTCAACAGGCACAATGAAAGTGCATAAGCAAACTGTGTGTGGTGTGCCTTTTGTGTTTGCTGTATTTATAACTGTGAACTTCTACTAAGTATGTAGATGCCTTAAAATTTGAAACTATTTACACTATTTAAACATTTGCCCCCATTAATCTGAAGTTCAGTTCCTCTTGGCCACACTCAGATAGGCTTTCTCAATTTCAATGTCAGCTGGACAGGTCTGGCTGAACTCCTCTCTCTCACATGCATTCTGCAGGTAACGCCACACCCCAGTGAACTGAGCAGGAATCTCAAAACTACAGTACTTCCTGGCAGCAACCTACAAAAAAAAAAAAAAAAAAAAATTATGTATTTAACATTAAATAGCTTTATAGGCCTTTGTGTGGGTGTGTGCGCGCGTGTGTGTGTGTGTGTGTGTGTGTGTGTGTGTGTGTGTGTGTGTGTGTGTGTGTGTGTGTGTGTGTGTGTGTGTCTGTAAACCACAGAGGCATATCACCTTGATGACGTGCAGCTTTGGTAGCAAGTTGCAGTCTGCCAGTGTCAAGCGGTTGCCATCGAGGAACTTTCTTTTGGATACGCTGATGTTTTGCTCTAGCTCATCCTGAAGTGGAGTGTTCAGATATTCATCCAGACGCTTGAACTCTTTCAATAAGGCTTTTTCATGGACTGAGGAATCATATAATAGAGAAAGAAAATATAGTGATATAGTACATTATAATGTTGATGCCACAGTGCTTACATGCAGGAATATTCAGATATAAATCAGAAAATCATATTATGTTGCTCTATTATGTAAGTTTCATAAATTAATTAATCTAATTAAGTAAATGGGCCTGTTTTGTTTCTCAAAAGCAGCTTGATACAACTACACTGATCATGATAGTGAAAACCTTAATAAAACTGCTTGTATCACTCTGCTTGTCTATAATGCACAGTTCCAGTCAGTGGTGTGCATTTTCAGGGACTCTTCCTGCAGGTTACACCAGTAGGTGGCGACAAACTACTGTCTTTATAAGTCATTGAACCAGCCCGATTTGTTCCAAAAAAGCTGATTAAAGCCACAATATGTAAATGTTCGCCACTAGAGGTCGCTTATTCAAAATAAAAGTGTAGCTTGATGATGCCTTGATTTCACGTAGCTTTTATTATGTGCTTCCGCTTCTTCTGCCTCTACCGCTGTTTTATCATATTAGATACATATGAGTGTGTTGAAAGTTGTTATAACACTACTATGTTAATGTTAATGTTAATAATGCGTTTGCTCGGTGGTAGTCACAGCCTTAGACGTCACGCCCATGGACTGGCTGAATGTCTGATGCATATGGCACACTTATCTGGAAACACTTCAGGCGTTTCAAAGTCGTCATCTGGTTGAATTCTACAGGATACCAGGGACATTGACTTCACATTTTCACGCATGGTTGCGTTACACGTCAGTCAAACGTCCTCTTGAGCGGTCCTTGACCAATGAAAGCTGCGATAGAGTCCAGGGGTGCATCTCAATCAGCTCCCTAGTTCAGTAGTCAGGGCACTGATCAGGGAGTCAGCCCATTGACTTATGTCCAGATCAGTGCCCTGACTACTGAACTAGGGAGCTGACTGAGACGCACCCTAGACCTTCTGCCGTCAGTCTGAAGGTCTGGCTACGCGAGACTACCTCAGCGACTAGCCTACTATGAGACTCTTGTTGCACACTGCAGTAAGCTAGATCGATATTAGGCATGGTAAAACACGGTACTCGCGGTAAATCAAGAAAAAGTTATACAACTGATTCGTTTTCTGTAGATGAATGCATCCACACAGTTGCTCAACTGTCTAATAAAACATAAAACACATAGGAGAGAGTGGGGCACAACCTAACGCTTTTTGACTTTCTCAGTTTGTGTAAATCCACTTGGGGTTCAGAGTATTTATTTTTTTCCCACATTAATTTCACACGTGTGTAGTACAAATATGTGGTTTTGTTTCAGTGTATACTTTTTTACTTGATTTACCCCGGAAAAAAGGAAGTGAAATGTGACAACATGCCCCATAGGTGGGGTACATTGAAACATCACCAAATGACAGCTTAAAATGCTACCTGATATAATAAAAAAAATATCCAATATCCAAATATCCATTAAATTATTTTGTCAATAAAATACAATTATTAACTTTTTTTAATAATTAAAAATAAACTAATTTTTGAGTTTGACAACAAACACATTGTTAAATACAGTTATACAGCAGAGTTAAAAACATAATAATAATGAATAATTTCTGAACATTGACTCTCAGTCTTTATTCACCCGTTTCTCATGGTTTCTCAAAAGAATTCATAAAAGTATAGAATATAATAGCGTAGTTCTAATAGGGGCTCATTGTAACGCAGTGTTATAACACACCCCACCTGCACAACTGGGATTTAAACCGCGGCTCGTGTCTTCTGCTGTTAGATCAGCATTAAAGAACCATCTCAGCTGTTACATAACAGATATACGATTACAATAATATAAGATTTAAGTTTATTTTAAATAAACAAAAACAGAGATGAAAAATAAACTCAAGAAATTTACTTTTGCTATAAATGTTCAGTGATATCTTCCAAAGATGTTTTAATTTTGGCTAAATTTTTTCCCTAAGTAATGTTGCCATGGCAACTAGTTTATACACTAAGTTTCATCATCCTGGCATGTGTGGAAAGTGTTAAAAAATGTGTGTTACAACTAACCCTGTGTTAGGTCGTGCCCCGCTCTCCCTTAATATATTAAAGCGTCTTTGGTGTTTCTGCAAAATAAAACCAAGGGAAATCGAGGGTAACGCGGGTATGATGTCATTGAAAGGCAACGCATGGACACGGCCTGTGTCCTGGTTAAAATTGCTTATTTCTCTGGATTATATATAACAAAATATAACATTGTTCTAGTGGTTTTTGGATATTGTAATCCAAAAATAATACATATTGTGCCTTTCATTTAGAAACTACAAAAGCTATTTTCATTATGAATGAGTCAATGCAATGGTTCTGCTTTTTGGAAGTATTTTCGCAATATTGTGTCTTGTAACTCAACTGTTGTATAAATGCAGTATCACACAATCATGCTGCTTCCGTGTTAATATATATTACATTTAAATATATAGGTCTTATAACTCACAAGCACTTTTTGGGCTGTTCTTGATAAATGCAGAAAACTTGGCAAAAATGTCAGCACCAACATCAAAAGACTCTTTGTAGCGGGGGCTGAGATGAGGATATCTGATAGGATAAGAGGGAAATATTTAGAACCAGTCATCACACACATCCAACATTCACATAATAATGCTGACACTCAAAAAACACTTAAGCTTATCCATGGTACATAATACATGTTAAATAGGCTGTATGTTTTTCCTTTTTAAAAATGTCACAAATATTCTGTCATATAGTATACACAGCTGTTTGGGGTTGGAAATAAGGCCCTTATGCTCACCAAGGCTGCATTTTTTTGATAAAAAATACAGTTAAATCATATTTTAAAATGTTATTTATTCCTGTGATGGCAAAACTGAATTCATCAGCCATTACTCCAGTCTTCATGATCCTTCAGAAATCATTCTAATATGATGATCTACTTCTCAAGAAAATAGTCTTTGATATTGATGATTCATCACAGCCATATCACTGTGTCAGATATTACTTAATGAGTTTAGCCATGTGACTTATGACAGAATTGGAAGGTTTTTAGACAAGCACAATACCGAGGAGGGGCGAGTGTGGTCTCCAGGAACTCTTCGATCTTAATGAAGTCAGTCTTCAGTGTGCCATTGTACAGGAGGAAAGGAGGGTTGGTACCTGGTGCTAAATCCTTCAGCTCTTCTGGCTTCCTAAACGACACAGGGTGGAGCAGAGCAGAGGGAGTGTAAACCACAGGGTGTGGACATGGTCAATATGAAGTTACGTATTGTATGAAGAGTCTTTGAATGAAACCTAAAGTGATTAATGCTGCTTTAAAACAGTATTAAACTCATTTAGCACTCAAAGCACACGGATATGGGAGTGTCCTGCTAAATAGATGAAAGCTGCATTTGCTTTAGAAGAATTAGATGGGAACAGGGCAATATGAAAGTTCACACTCCCTTCATCCTGTTTGTAGTACACCTGCTGTACTTTGACCACCCCCAGTGTTATCAAATCCAGTCCATGCTGGTCCAGAATTCCTCAGATTTCACTATTTGTCTACTGAATTCCATTCCATTTGATAGTCCTATCCAGGGATATTTACCTAATATTGTGACATAATTCTTTATTTATCGTTGCATTGCAAACAAGATATGCTCCACTAAAATGTGTGCGGCGGGTGGAGTTATGAGGTTTTACCGACAGTTTGAGGACCCAAAGGAGTTACAAGGTTTAGTCACAAGCTGTTTTTATACTTTTCATTGGTTAAATATTTGCAAACCCTGCAGACAGACGTAAAGGGTGACGAATAGTAATGTAACGTGTATGTAAATAGTAAATAGTAACGTGATGCTTACTTCCTCATGTCAACGGTGGTTACTGTGAACTTGACTCCTTTCAACCAAAGAACCATGAAGAGTCTCTGGCAGAAGGGGCAGTTCCCCACATTTTCGCCATCATGACCCGCCTTGAAAAAAAAAAAAAAAAAAAGAGAAATGGTAAGTATCAAAGTTTCACAGAAAAGACACTAGTTCACAATTTCACAGACAAGACACTAGTAGACACACTCATGTTCCAAATGTGTATGAGTAAATGATGACAGAATGCTAATTTTTTGGGTGAACTACCCTTTTAATCAAAACCCAGTAGAGGCAGAAATTTAACCCATCTGTTATATCATATGATCATATCGAGGAAAATAATGTATACAATATTTTAATCACTATGTTTACATGCAGAGCTGGTTATTGCTAGAAAACTGGAAACACAAGGCAGTTGTGTTTATATGCACTGTTACTACTCTGTAATATACTATTATATATATACAATAAAAGAAGAAACCATTCTAATATAATGACTTAAAGTTTAAAAGAACATCCTTTAACATGTCTTTAATGACATGTAAGAATGTCTCATGCATTTACATGACAGAAATCCAGGTATTTTAAACCGTTTTCTCTTAATTCTGTTATTCTTAATTCTGTAATAAATTTCTCAAATGGATAAATGGATAAAAGGGGAGACATTATCCATTAAGTTTGCGATACATTTCTTTTAACCCTAAATCACAACGCAGTGCAACGCATCATTCAGAATACACCCAAAACGATGGATTTGGATGGATGAATTTATGAAAAATTCCTTCTTATTAACACAGTTTTTTTATTTATAGGCCATGACAGTAGCCTAAGGAAACAAAGTTTGTGTTTACATGATGTTTCAGAATGCTGCTTTCTGCAAAAACATGAAGAAACATTTTTATAAACAGCAATGTTTTAAGATATCCTCTCAGATCTCCAGCGGTCTATTATTATTATTATTATGTTGATTTTAAATAAATGTGTCCCTCCCTTCAAAAAGAATAGGACATAAATAGTCCATGTATTGTGTGGGCGTGGGAGCTTGATCCAAAAAAATGAGAGCTTGATCCAAAGAAAAGTACAAGCAGGAATTGTCTAGAAGACAGAGATAACAGATCTGAACAATGCCTCTACCACCCATAATGTCCACCTTTTAAAATAAGAGCACAAAGAGCTGCACTATAAATAACTTCTGCAATAAATGGTGACCATCTACAAAGCTTTGATGATCTTTAGGATCTTAAGGTCACTGCACATCCATATCCTACTCATTTAGTTCATGAACTATAGCTCAACTGGTAAAGCGTGACATCGGCAATGTCAGAGTAATGGGATCTACAGGAAACGTACATGTTTGCGGGTGTGACCACAGGGATCCAAGAGCTGTCAGTGTTTCAGTGCGTGTGCATGTGTGGTGATAAGATGATTCCAGTGATGTGTGTCTGTTCTGATAAACAGAAGCGTAAAGGCGAACAGTTGCATATAAAACATACTATGGTACTGGATGTGTTAACTGAATTGACTGTATACACCCAAATCAACTTCTGATTCATGGTGCCCAAATGGAGACCTTCCCTGACAAAAACCACTGATAGAGCACTGGAAGATCTTGGTTCATGGTGTCTTTGTAGAGTACTATTCAACAAAATATATATATATTCTTTTCAAAGTCAGAATAAGAATGTGAAGTAGAGTATAGTCTTTTTTCCTGTCTATCAAAAAAAAAAAAAAAAACATACACTGGTATAATAGGTTGAAAATAAGAGGCAAACGGTACATAAACTACTACGACAATTTGATCAAAAGTTAAAATAATTGAGTTTAACATCACTATTCCAACAGTGAGGATTACATAATGTTGAACTTGATCAATATTCAGATTAGGGGTTTAGTAACTTTCTGTTGTTATAATAATAATTTTTATTATAATTCTATTTAAATTTTCTATTTCTGTTTTTATATTTAATATTATTTGATCCTACTTCATTGGAATTAAAATCTTTAATTTGGAATAAGAGTATCTGACCAACTCAAACTTGTAAAAGTTGAACAACTGACCTTTATGAAGAGCTCAATTCGTGGTTCTTTATCTGAGTCTTGTCTGAGTGCCATTTTTTCCTGCAGGAAAAGAAAAAAAAGTCCACAGAAGTCCAGACGTCCGTGAATAATATTCCACAAATCAACCAGAAGATCCCCAAAAGATTTGTACACAGCTGTAATGTGTGCAAGTGTTCGCAGATGAAAGTTAGCTAGACTCTTGCTGTCTGCTTTCTCCCTCCAGCAACACACTTTAAAAGTCAGGAGGGAGGGAGGCTAGAGAGGATGGGCGTGACCCTAACTATATAACTGTGCTGCCAGGCTCAGTGTGTCAGAGAGCTCAAAAATAGCTTCTCATTTTATCCAGTACGCACTTACACTCAGGAGAAACGTCACCGTGCTATCTCAGACGTGAAGCAGGGGCCAGATTCCATTCATGGTGGTAAAACTTCTACCTCTTACTACTTTCCCCTCTCCCATATGTTCAATCACAATGTGCCCCTTTCAGCTGTGTAATAGAGAGGCTGGTTTACTATACATTAACAAATCCACTTATTTTAAAGAAGATATTTAATTGCTCTCGCATGTCAGACAACAGAGTGAAGGTACTTTCTCTTCTCTTTTTCAGTCTTTTTCTAGGGGCTGGAATTCTGACTCATTCTGTTCTTTCTTATTGTCTACACTTCTCTGGAATTTTTCAAACTTCCAGTAACCTTTTAAAACCACAGCAGAAATCAAATCGCAAGTGAGCTAAATCTCTTGGGGGACATTTGGGGATGTCCTCAATTGAAATAATTGGTAAATAATGTTTGTTTTGTTTTTTTTTTTATCTAAAATACAGTTTTCTGGTAGGAATAGGAGTAGGGTGTGCGTTAGGGTTAGTCTATAGTATTTATAGTGCATATAAAACATTAGAAGTCTATTGCTAAGATACACAGTTGTGTGTGTGTGTGTGTGTGGACAAATGAGGGTGCGGGTATGTAACCATTCTCAAGGGATGGGTTCTCTTAAACAAATAGTTCCCCTCATTCCCTGTATGCAGTCATGTTGAGTCAGAGGAAACAATTCCGTCATGATCATGGCTTCCCCTTATAACTGAGCATATTAACCTGGAAAGACTCTTAAAACAACTTACAGCGTAAAATTAATCTCTTACACCAACTTAGACTATAAAATTCATGTTGTACACCGGCGCTATAAAAAATACATTTTAATGACAAAATGTCTTACAGAATAGTTTTCAACCCCTTAAGAGTTTCATTTCCTCATTCAGCACACAGATGTCATATTAAGGGGTTTATTGCATCATTCTGGGAATTTACACTAGTTTGAAACGACATTAACATAAAAAACAGACACATCAATGCTACATGAAAAAGAAACCAAAGAAAGCAAGGAGTTGCTTTGTTCTTTCCTCACAAAGACTTGGTTGTAGACACTTTTAAAGGGATAATTCACCTAAAAATGAAAATTCCTTCATTATTTACTCACCCTCGTGTTTGTCTGAAACCCGTATGACCAAACTGTGAAAGTGAATGACCACGTCTTGTCAAGCTATATTTTTATAGCTTAATTTTTAGTAAGGGCTATTTTAATGGTGGAGCTTGTCAGCTCATGGTCTCTATAAAACTTACATTTTTTTGGAAGAGAGCAGCTCAGACATTTAATTTAGGCCTACTTCATATCTTCTTTGGTGTTCCATAAAAGAAAGAAAAGGTTTTCAATGATAACAAAATGTTTATTTTGGGGTGAACTATCCCTTTAAGTATAAAAGGCTGGCGATTATATTGTATATACATAGCAAGAGCCTGACATGGAAACTCCTAACAAACCCTGGAAATTAAGCGAGTTCCACTTCGGCTAGCACAGGAAATGAGCCATCAGCCATGCCAGTTTACCCAGTGTACTCCCTTCTCCAGGAGCCAACAGGATACTATGAGTAACAGAGCTGTGAGCTGTTTCAGTCCACGCTAGCTTCTCTTTCCTGTTAACATACTGCACCACTGCACAGAATATACCACCAAACAACACATCACCATGGAGATGATGAGCTGTAACGATGCAAGACTGTAAGCCTCTAATCTGATGCCACTGCAGCAATCACTAAGCAAACATGATAAAGGTCAGCACGTTATTGTGCAGAATTTGTCTCCATACATCAACACAGCTCTAATTTAAGTCACAAACATTCCTCTCAGGCACTAGACCGATCTCATATGAGGGGGTGGAACGTTCTTTAACTTGGGGAGGGTGATTGTATTGACAAAATGCTGAGAAAGCTCAATAGTCAGCACATGTTTAAATAACATACTGTCCTTATAGAGATAGCAGACTGACACAAGACTTATATTTACCAGCTATGTATATAGTGGCAACAGAGTTGCTTCTCCTATAGTATTTCTGGAATAGAGAAAAACATGATCACTAACCACTGACCTCTCTTTTCCTCAGGCTGAGAGAGGAAGCACTTATCCTGAGATGATAGGCTATCTACAGGACATCCAGCAGCTGGGAACGCACACACAGCTTGGAAAATCCTTGCTTTATCTCCCTAAAACAGGACCCCAAATGTTGATCAACGCAAGCAAGGGAAACAAAATCGTCAAGCTCAGCAATGAATATCTCTTGTTTTGGAGTTTTTCTTACTGGCGAGAAATGGATAGAAATCTGATTTAATGCATAACTCTTTATACAAAAAAAAAAAAAAATGCAAGTCTTATTCAGTATTTATCTTGTTTTTCCAGTTATATTTGAAGAATATATATGAACATTATTAGGTTAATTCATTTTAAAGATCAGAATTTTTTTACTTTAAACAAGACTAAAATACTGATTAAGAAAGTGATTTTTTTTTTTTTTTTTCTCTGTATTTGACTAGAAACTACATTTATTATTATCAGGGTGGCTACTTATTAAACAGAGATGTGAACTTTGTCACCTCAAAAGCCCTTTTGATAAATAAATGGAAAACAAGCATGGAAACTGTCTAAATAGTGCAATGAGACAAATGTGTGTCAGTGCTGTTGAAAGAACACTTGTTCTCCGCTCAGCACAATGCCAGCATTGACCCTTTTCTCCTGGTCAAAAGTCAGAGGGCAGTAAACATCTTCTCCTAGTTAAAAACCACAGCGGTTCGTAATGTGCGTTGTGCACTATGTCTCTATGGAGCTCTTGTTGGTCCTGGTGTTTCCTCTCATTCGTCCTATCTGTCAACACAAGGCAAACCTCTTCAGCTCCAGATTTCTCTGGTAAGTGTTTTTCTCTAATTCTGTGGCTATGATAGAGAAAATACAGCATGCTGCCTTAGAGCTAACCTCGCAAAGGAAAGAGAACATTCCGTATTTTGTCTTTAACACAGTCCATGTCAACAAACTGTAGAGCATCAGCTCAGACACCCGTCAGAGAGACGGGTGTCCCTTCCTCCTCCATTGTTTGAGCACAATCCATATAGGAAGGCAAAGCAACATTAACCCATTCTGAACCAAAGACAAACATTTTGTGTTAAAACTATAGGTTAAAGAAGTGTATAATATGTTATACTGTGGGCAATAAAGACTAGAAAAAACACTCAAATAAAAAATCATAAAAATGTTTTCATGCATTTCATATTTTGGTTACTTCAGGCATTGAAGTGACACGTTGTTTCAATTGTTTATAACTGTGTTTCTGTGTCTCCCCCTACAAAACATAATGGCTTCAAGAGTGATAATCAGCCAAGAATGGCTCATTGTGCTTATTTGTGAGTGTGTCTGTGCCTGGCACTGCATAACAGAGAGCTCTACAGATGCAGAATGGCCTAACCCAAGAGAGATAGAGAGAGGCACAGGCCAGACATTACCCTTGATCCAGTTCCTTCTCATTGAATACTCATGGACATGGTCCAATTTTATAAACATAACACGCTTGAAACCTGAGCTTGTGGAGGATAAGAGAAAAATGCACCTAGGGAGGGAAATGTTCTACAGTGTCCCTCATTTATGTTCTGCACTTCATAAATTGTAAATCTCAAATCTGCAGTGCAGTGAACAGGAAGATCTCTTTCAGTTTCCTCTGACTGGCTGTTCCTGACCTCTGCTTCTCTCTTTCACTGCAGTTTTCTGATAACGTTAGTATTTGAAAGATACAAAATTCCTAAGACAATTTTCAAAAGAAACTATGTGCAATGAATCAATAGAAGCTTAACTTGAAATGTACTTTTTTTAAACTATTGATAACATTTTTAGAATCACCAAAAGTTTTATTTTTATTTTATAACAAACATGCTTAAATATTGAAATATAGTAATAAAACTTGGCCTATCAATAAATTATTTTATTTTATTTACAATGTCCCTTCCCAAATCACTACAATTTATGATTAATACAATTTTATTAATAACTGCATAGTCAAGGGCAAAATTATTTAAAAAAAAAAAAAAAAAAAATTTATTCATTAGTTTTCCTGTCCTGTGTTCTGACCGCACCTGTTAGAAATTGTTTTACTGTATTTGTAAGAATAAAACAGCACTTGTATCAGAGACCTAAGAAGAGCTTTCTACATCATAATGTCAACCACACCTTGCAGTTCCAAGATTAGATAAGCGAGGGAGTTGGTTTGTCCATTGTCATATTGCTGGATTTGCACTATAAGTGTACAATTATGGTCTACAATGCCATTGTGTAATGGGTTTTCTAAATGCATTTACAATGCCTTGTTTGTATGCCGAGCATTGCCTTTATTCAGCAACGGTGATTCTCAACTGATGTTTTAAGCCCACTATAGTAGATCAGTCTATTTTTCCCCTTAGATTACCTCCACAGAATCCTGAAGAACCACACCGCCCATGCCTGTGATGGAGAGACGCTGTCCATCAGATGCCCTACTAGAACATCTGTGGCTGTCCTCTCAGCATTTTATGGACGTCGTGTCCCGAGTCCATATCTATGCCCATACACAAACCCAAACATAACAGAGGAAAACACTGACTGTATATCAACTACAGCCATTCAGGTATCATTAATCTGCATTTACTCATTCTAAATCTGTATAAAACTCATAATGATTGATGAATTTCAGTCAGAATGTGTTTTTTTATGGTCAGAAAGTGATGTCTGAGTGCCAGGATCAACGGGAGTGTCAGATTCCTGTGGTGAGTCCTGTGTTTGGTCAAGATCCCTGCCCTGAAACCAGCAAATACATCATTGTCTCCTACAAGTGCAAGCCTGGTGAGACACCTACTGTAGGCCTATATTGTGCTTCACTTTAGCGATATTGTAACCGAGCAGCACATCAATGATTTTTCTTCTTCACAGAGCATCATCGCTCGAGAACGGTGTGTGAGAATGAGCGGTTGAAGCTGGCCTGTAAGAATGACACGGTTCTGGCCATCTATTCAGCCACGTTTGGCCACCTGGAGCACGACAGTCTTGAGTGCCCTCAAGAGGCTAAAACCAAAACGGACATAGGTCTGAGAATAAAATAACACACTTCTCCCATCTAGTGGGAAGCTTTTGCTACAACAGCAGAGGCAGTAAAATATGTGTTCACATTAATTTGATGAGATTTTGCTTAAAAGCCTGTTTCCTGTTAGAGTGCTTGTCTCCGTCAGCCTTGAGGAGGGTGTCAAGGAAGTGTCATGGCAGGACGAACTGCTCTGTGTTGGCTGATGCTCAAGGTTTTGGAGACCCCTGTTTCCCTGGCACCAGAAAGCACCTGCGAGTTTCCTTCACCTGCGGTGAGTTTCAAGAGGTTTATTCATTACTGTTGAAGCAGTCATAAAAATACTTACTTTGTTCATGTGCATTTAAGTACCACGGTATCTACTGGAAGATGTTGGACGTGGAAACACAGATCCTTTCTTGCTCTCTGACTATACGCATGGTAAGAAAAAGAAGTTTATGGTGTAGGCTAAATTATCTTCATTGCTAAGCTAATTTTCATTTTAATAAACCGGCTTGTATTAAAAAGATGATTTTAACATAATAACTGCGACTCGTTCCATGTTGTGAGTATTGGAAATGAAAATATGACAGGAAAGATATACAACCGTGGTCAAAAGCTCACATGTACCTGAATCTGCAAAATGTTAATCATTTTAACGAAAACAAAAATTTTTGTTTGTTTTTGTAATTGAGTCTCAAGTGTCGTTACCTGGATGAACCATGACTGTATTTTTGTTTTGTGGTGGCTGTTCATGTGTCTCTTTTTCATCCAGTTAAACGGCCCAGTGTTTTTCAGAAAAATCATCCAGGTTCTGCACATTCTCTTGTTTTCCAGCATCTTCTGCATATTTGAATCCTTTCAGGGACTGTGTGATTTTGGCATCCATCTTTTCACACTAAAGACTCATAAACAACTATTGCAAAAGGTGTAAACTGAAAACACTGATGCTAAAGAAGGCAACAAGATGCATTAACAGTCACTTTTGAATGGGTTCATTTTTATTTCATTCAGCAGTGTTGGGTGCAATGCATTACTAAGTAATTCATTACTTTTCCCTTGAAAATGTAAAGTATTACTCTTAATGTTTTGTAATTTAATTACAGTTACTTCTGATGTAATTGCTTTAAATACTGTATAAACTATATAACAATTCTATATAAAACAATAGTGGATTTAACATCCAAATTTAACATGTAATGTTAATGTTAACCTTCTCCCTTAAATATGTTGGCCAGTTCAAGAATAATTTATGCAATTTTATAGCATATTATTTTTTTGACCTAATTAAAAGAGCAGTTTCATGTCTGTCCTTGTATTGTTTAACTGGTCGAGGTTGTTATGGGATTTAGAAAGTAATTCTAATTGCACTATTGAAGATGTAATTAGTAGCTACTAGTAATGACTAACTTTATAGAGTAACTTACCCAACACTGAAATTCAGCTGTTATTTTGTCTTGTGGGCTATATATCTAAACATGTGAAAGGGCATATTCAGGCATACTAAATAAAATAAAAAATACACATTTTTATTATCCTTCTTATTTTGTTAAAATTATTAACATTTTGCTGATTTGTTCAAGGTGTATGTATAATTGTGACCACAATATGACATACTGCCAGTCATTAGTTGTTGGCGGTCCTGCTGACTGCGGGATCCAATCCCCTCCTCTTCCCCCTTCACAGGAGGGTGGTATACTGGCCCTGGTGTGTCCAGACCACAAAACATTTTCACCAACTCTCTGGAAATCTTTTCCCAGATCCAGGGTATGTTAGATGTGTGGCCTGATCCCAGAATGTTCAGATGATTTGATGCCATTTTTATTTAGTATTTGCTTTTTTTTTTGTGATTTTTTTAAAATCTTTTTTTTATTCATTTTGCAAATGCAAACATACATTTTATATACAGTACATGTACCAGTAACATGAATATATAATACAAAAAACTAAATCAATGCAAAAACAACTAATCTTTCTTTGTGGTTTTCTAATGTCAGCGTTCAGCAATGGCCTTCTAATTAATTAATCTATTCTCCTCTTCATTGTTGAATGTATTGTTTATTACATTTGAAATGTTCATTTCATTTCGTTTCTTCATCTTGGCCTCTCTTTTCCATTTCCCCAAGGTCTTCCGGAGACAGTGGCTTTATACTTTGTCTCTGGTATATGTGCTGGTCTGTTCTTCTTGCTGTGTTTGTTCGGTCTCAAATCCACCCTGATTAGAGATCTGAAAGACTTGGCGTCTGAGCTAGGAGATGAGCTAAAGTCCTCCCACAGGTCACAGGGAGGACTAATAGAGGATTTTGATGACGATGATGCCTCCTTGCGTACTTCTTTTCGCAACCTAACACGCTCTTATCGCACGCCAGACGTGTTCAACCAAGAGATGATAATGACAGTGGTGATGGAGGACAGAAGGGATGAAGACAAACCTGAGATGCCAAATGGAGACATCTGGCCCCATATCAACTCCAGCCCTTATGCCATGCACAAAATCAAAACCTCCTCTGCCTGATACTGATGTTCTCTGCATATCTGATTGTTGACCATTTTCTTTAATAAAACAAACACTAATTATACTAGTTAACATGAATGATATCCAAGATTAGAGTGTCAGGATCTTAAATGTGTAACAAGAATGACATCCGTGACATCCTTATCAAGCCCACTTGCTTGTGTTTTTATAGACTGTCTTTATATATACATTTTCATTTATGTATAATTCACTGTTTATAACTGGTTTATTAAATGAGTGGAGATGTAAATCAGTCATCTGATTTCTTTGAAAATAAAATATATTAGCGTGCTTATCAAACAGCCAACCAGGTGGATTTGGTTTGAAATTCTTTTATCTAAAACCTGGTTGTGTTGAAATAAAAGGCTAGTGGGAAGTTGACAAATAAGCAGTAAAAAAATGCTCTTGTAAAACACAACTCCTGAAGAATGTTCTTTCACTGTTCTTTGAATTTTTTTTACTGAAATGTCCTATGGTGTGTGACATAGCAACAATTAAGCATATGGTGTCGCACCATAGGACAACAAAACGTAACACTTTTATAGCGGTTCCAAAAAAGATAAATATTTGATCAATTCTGAGACAAAATCTTCCCATTTGGGGCTTCAGTAACATGACCTTGAATTGGGTCCTTCAACTAATTAAACTTGTCAGTGGAATTGCCCGATTTAAAATCAGGATATTGTGTCACACCGGAGGACATGGTTTTCAGAGACAAAATGTAGTTCCTATGTTTTTAGAAATTTATGGATGAAAAAAAAAAAGATTATCATTTACTAAAATGGACACTTGTAAAATTTTGCCTGGGGTATTTATTAATATTTGTATGCTTTTCTATGCATCTATTTCCGATGCCTCCTGGACGCCTTCCCAGGGAGGTGTTCGGGCATGTCCCACCGGGAGGAGGCCCCGGGAAAGACCTAGGACACGCTGGAGGGATTATGTCTCCCGGCTGGCCTGGGAACTCCTCGGGGTTCCCCCGGAAGAGCTGGAGGAAGTGGCTAGGGAGAGGGAAGTCTGGGCGTCTCTGTTTAGACTGTTGCCCCCGCGACCCGGCCCCGGATAAGCGGAAGATGATGGATGGATGGATGGATGGATGGATGCTTTTCTTTTTAATATAGCCTATAAAAGTTGTAATTTACTAAACCATGTTTGGGACACCATAGGACAATTTTGAGATTTGGCTCAAACATAAAAAGACAAAGCTGTTTTTATATCAACAGGTCCATGTAACACAAATAAATGTTTAACCATTTACTGCATTTTAAATGATGACAATACTAATTACATTCATTTTTATCTTGTGTGACAGTGAAAATTGCATGTCACATCAACACCCCTACTACACTTGCAACACATTGTTCATCCTCCTAAAGGACTATCTCCTTTGATAGGCTATTTGAGATTTATAGTTAATGAAGCAACAACCCTCTGATTTAAAATGAGGGCGTTTGACGAAGGCTCTGCAATGACAAATATTTAAACAGTAAAGTGAACTATACTGTTTACAGTGAATATGCGAAAAGGTTGAGTATCTTTGATGTCCCTGAGCAGCGCATAACACACCCAGGGATGTGTCTGCGTCCGGAGGAACGCGGTGATGATGACCTCGAAACTCATTCGTGACCGGTGACGTATTGCTACATATTTTGGTAAGCGTATACCCGAACATCACTTAAAATGTCATTGGTTTATTAACGCGACAACACAACCGTCATAAACCGTGACAATTCTCTCTGTTTAATGCCAAATTTGATACACACGTACTCGATACGCGTTTTCTCCACATTGAATGACTCCGCACCGGCTCACAAGCTGACTCGTAGTTACTCTTTTATTTATAGTCTACGTCACCTCACTTATTTTTGGAGGAGCGAGTGAACATTGATTTAACGGTGTTTGATGTTAAACCGTTTTTACGGGGTAATTTAAATTCTTCCCCGAGCGAGCGAGCGATGTGTTGCGATCACCCCCGGAAGGCCAGCTCTGCACGCGCGGTGAGGGGTGGAGCCTGACATGAGAAAACACTCGCGCTGTTGAGTTTAGCCTGTTAGCTAGCCGCCTGACGGCTTTAATTCAACACACTTTACAACATTCGCGATGGAGCATTCACTCGGGATTTCAGATAGCCATTGTTTGGCCGTATCCTTTATTTGGGAGCTTGGTTGTTCATTTTCATTTTTTTAAGAGCAATAGTAGTCTCTTTTAAAGTCATATAGCCATGTCTTGTTAGCCTAGCTGTAATGTTAAAAATAACATTTTCGTTTTGTCAGTGTAATAAAAAGGCTTAACAGAATGCAAATGCTGTCATTTTTGTTGCTGTTTTCTCTCTGCTGTCAGACAGAAGTGTCGTAGTAAGCTTGTTGTTTATCCAAACATACTCTCTCGCTGCTCTTACATTCTTAGGGATAACTTGAACAGCATTGTGTGACATTGTCATGTCATTTGATATGAATGACATGTTGCAGCTGCGTACCATAACGAGAATGACGCTTTTGGTGATTTGTACGCTTAATCGGAATTAGTTTTTATTATTTGCCCAATGAAGTTGTATAAAGTCCAACAAGTTCTTTGATTTTGTGAGGGAGGGAGCGGGAGCATGAATCGTCACACTTTTCCACCCTTTCTCTCTGCCTCTGGCTATTCAATTGAATCCTTGACAGTGATTTTCTTTCAGACGGTTAGAGGACACGAGCTCAGAAACGGGCAGAAAGAACCAAGACTCCTGTCCCTCTTACAGTGTTCTGGACAGTTCAAGTGAGTAGACTCCGATCTCAGTTTTTCATTCCATTTTATTCACAGAGCTTTGCTTTTATGTGTAAATCAGGATTAGTTGCAACAGAAAATGTTAAAGCCTCAGAAAGTTGAGCAGCTGTCCAATCTCTGTTGGACTGAACTGCTCATTCTGTCAGGTGGCTCATTGTTGCTGTCTGTCTGTGTTATTAGACTGATGATTGTGTGCTCGTTTTTAGCCTTTTTTACATGATTAGTAACCAAACACACTGAAGCAGGAAGTCTAATTGGTAGTTATCAAACCAGCATCTCTATCTTGAGAATGCAGCTGAATTTTAACAGGCTGCTATTGGTTTAGTTTTTTTCCCAAGACAGACTCAATTCATGATTATGGATTCTTTTTACTGACTGTGATGAAGCATTCCCACAGTTATTATATATTATGTGAGATTTTTTGTATTTTCATTTTCTAAAAAAATTAATGTGCATAATACTATATTTTGTTATATTGCCTTGGCATTAAATTACAAAAAAAAAAAAAAAAAAAAGCATTCTTTCTGTCCTCTGGCCACCATAAGCAAACTGCCTCTTTTTTTTTTCCTCTTTTGAAAAGACATGGAAACACTATAATCATGGTTCTTTATTTTGCTATTTGAACAAATGGGAATGCAAAAATCATATTTGCTGTAGTGTCTGGTCCATTATATTTGAATCTGTTTTGCTGGTTACTATAGATGTGAGGAAGACTCGGTGAAAGATTGTGCTGTCAGATGGTGTTTAGTCAGTGTGTGTTAGAGCAGCGGTGGTGGATGCCAGTGTGCTGCCCATTATGCTGCATTCCACCTCGGTGTCCTAGAGCCTAATAAGCCTCACATGAGCACACAAACTCTTTAACTACATTATAAGTGTACACACTCAGCTTTACTCAAAGCTCGGGAACTGACTGTGTAAAAAAAGGTCTTGTAATGAAAAGGATCTCCTAAAATAAGAACAAGGTACAGACTTTTATTCACAAATAAACATTGATCAACGCACATACAAAGAGCACATCACATATGGTCCACAGCAGCTCATCCATACTTGCGTAACACACAAGAACAATCCTCATTGGTTCTCGCGTGTCAAGTAAGCATGTTTGAGCTTCCATTTACCATATATAATGAGCACTATGTATATGTGTGTGGATCAATGTTTATACGTGAATAAATCTATTAATCATAAAGTTTTTGTCTCTTCAGTTAGTTAACCCACAAATTAAAATTCTGTCATTAATTACTCGCACTCATGTTATTCCAAACATGCAAGACCTTCGTTCATCTTCGGAACACAAATGAAGATCGTTTTGATGAAATATGAGAGCTTTCTGTTCCTCCATAGACAGCTACGCAACTACCACTTTGACGCTTCAAAAAGTTCATAAAGAGATCATAAAACTAATCCATATTAATTGAGTGGTTTAGTCCAAAATGTTCTGAAGAGACACGATCGCTTTATGTGATAAACAGATTGAATTTAGGCTCTTTTTCACATATAAACATTCATCAACTCAAACATCAGTTGTGGTAAACCAACGGAAGCTCAAGCATGTTCGCTTGACGTGCAAGAACCAGTGAGGTTCATTCTTGTGTTACGCAGCATGTTCGATCTTCTGCAAGAACCAGTGAGGTTTATTCTTGTGTATCAAGCATGTTTGGTTGAGCTTCTGTTTATGTTCACTGATTAATGTTTTTATATGTGAATAAAAGCCTAAATTCAATCTGTTCATCATATAAAGTGATCAAGTCTCTTCAGAAAATTTGGACTAAACCACTCAAATCATATGGATACGTTTTAACCTGAACTGCTGGAGCATCTTTCTATGGAGAACTGAAGGTATAACAAGATAATACAAGTATATTACATGATGTCATATTTAGCCTGACAGACCTTTGGGTGGATTTTTGAGCACCATTGTCAGTTGAACTTTTAATGTACAAATGAGTGCCATGGTTTAACCTCAGAAAGGAAGGAGATATTTTTGGCATGAGCAGATTATAACCATCATCACTACATTGGGCTATTATTTGTATTGATTGAATGTGAGATTGCTTAGTAAGTCTAGGCCAAATTTCACTTGTTCATGAGTGCTGTGTTTCCTGGCAACAGCATCCATTACTGCAATTATTGTCTTCTGAGACTGAGAGAGGGGGCTCACTGGCAGCACAGAGGGGTTCTAGACTTGCCTCCATGTGTTTGCATGGCATACTCAGGCAGGGAAATCTGAAGGTTTTTCCAATAATCCACTGTAATTGAATTTCCCATGGAGTGGAATGGAAGCAAGACCATGTTGAGAGGAACCCGATGCCCTGGAGTTGGCACTGTTATTGTCAGAGAGTGAAATATGGTCTGCAATTAGCCCTCCAATATGCATTTAGCCTGCTGCATTTCTATAAGCTTCCCTCCACCTGCTGTATTCTGAAGCTTTATTTTTGATGAGATCAGATTATGCTGGACCATAGTGGAAATATGAGAGATACACTACTGTTTAAAAGTTTGGGGTCAGTATGATTTTGTTTTTCATGTTTTTGACAGAATTCTCTTTTGCTCACCAAGGCTGCATTTATTTGAGCACAAATACAGTAAAAACACAACAGTGATATTGTGTAATATTCTTGCAATTTAAATAACTGTTTTCTATTGTTGTATATTTGGAAATGTAATTCCTATAATGGCAAAGCTGAATCTTCAGCATCATTACTCCTCAGTCACATGATCCTTCAGAAATCATTCTAATATGCTGATTTGCTGCTCAAGAAACATTTCTTAGTATTATCAATGTTGATGTTCTTTTTGAAACTGATACAATTTCAGAAGTTCACAAGAACAGCATTGAGGAAATCTTTTGTAACATTATAAATGTTTTTACTGTCGCTTTGACATTTTACTTTGATGTCACTTTGATGTTTTTACTGTCACTGATCAATTTAATGCATCCTTAAAAAAAAATTCTTATTCTTATATATATATATATATAATATATTAAAATCCCAGAACAATAAGTGGAATTGTTATTAGATGGGTTATGTGCTCTTGTATGACTTTTCATGAATGAGTCTCTTGTTGTTAGGTTGGATATTTTGGCAAACCCTGAAGCAATTGTATTAAGCCCAGTGCCTCAGCTGTCCATCCCCATCAATAACCATTTTCAGATAGTTCGAGGTAAGTTTCTAATGACTATCTATAGTTTACAGAAGGACTTCTGTAACAATGTAAATACATTTGCTCTCTTCTCACTATATTTTTTCCCTGTACAAAGTCACCTTTGGTCTCTGTGAGTGAGGCATAGAAAATAAGAACTGTGTTTGCATAATAAAATCTCTCGCCCATGATCAAATATTTGAAAATCATTTGTCACCATAGACAACAGGCTATTTTTTTATATTTCCTGGTACAGTTCCTGAAAACCTGTATAATGGGTACCTCTCTCTGTCTTTCTTTAATTTTCCCTTAGAGGCTGAAGAAGCACTTCTCATTGACATCTCTATTAACTGTAAGTTTTTTTTTATTTATTTTTTTTTTATTAGCCAGCTTTTTAATTTATTTATTTGTTTTTAATATATATTTGGTTTAAATTAAATTATTTTCTTCCTTGGCCAAGAGTTTACATAGTATGTTGGAACCATTACATCAGCATAGGATGCAATTTTAGTGCATAATTTTTCAAATAAATGTTACATAATTTTTGGCTGAATCATATCTATCTGACCATAAGCAGTGTATTGTAGCAGCATTAAGCTTATGTATACTCAGGAGGTTTGTTAATGCATACAGCCTTAATAAATAAATAATCATTCACTTAAGAAAAATGCTTTTGATTAGGAGTAAAATGTTTGGATGTGAGAATGTGACACTTCCTCAACAGCGACGGTACGGATTCGTCTTCGAGGCGAGCAAATGCCAGAGCTTCTGCTGGAGCTGCAGGATGATGTGCACACTCAGTCTTTCTTACAGCATGTGACAAAGGCCAAACAGCAAGGTGATATACCTTATTTTCCCTGCACAGGATGCTTCCGCAAACATTAAGCCACATTTCTTATTTATTAACTACTCTAATCATTTATTTACCAGGGTAACCAACACCCAGTTTTATAGGTTTGTCAGTAATGAATGCTTCCTGGATGAATTTGACCTCAGTGTCAGGCAGAAAGTTTGACAGATATAATTTTTTGGTGTTGGTTTACTTTAGTTTACATTGTTACAGCCACAATCGGGTCAAAGGTTAGACCACCTGCTGCATGAATTCTCTGATTTTTTTTTTTACCAACTTACCACACTGCTTGTAATTCAGCTCAGGGTATTTCTGTCCTTCAAACTCTTACCTTAGAGGCATAGGCTTCATTTCCTGACATCGTTAATTGGCTGACGTATCATTTATGACAGTGTGCCGAAGTCTACTTAAGGCTGGAATACACTACAGGACTTTTAAAATCTGAAAAGTTTCTAAAACACTAGGCATCATACACTTGTAAATGGCTACAGAGAAAGACTGGATGTCACACACTAAATGACTGATGATCACACACTACCAGACTTTAAAATCACTCCAAACACAACAAACTCGCTCATGCACTTTGTTGCAAGGACGTGACAGATGAAAAAAAACATGGATGTGCAGGATTTGACTGCAGGAGTTGTAGTGACTGTGGATTTGGATGAGCTCTTATGTGTAGACACAGTTAGTATAGCCTGTACAAATTGCGACTTTTGCAAGGTTTGAGGCGAGTGTTAAGTCCGTTATAACACCATGTCCTAACTAGCAGCAATGTGATAGGATTCCAGTGTCAAGCAATTTCTCTGTCCACACCAGACGCGACTACGAGATGTGACATTACATTACTAAAAATACATACTTTTTCATAGAATATACTTGTTTAACATTTTGAACGTTCTTGTTTCCATTTGTTTAATTTCAAGATCTGAGGTGAATTATCCATTGCTGCTTTTACTACGACCATGTTACAAAGCTGGGAGCACTAAATGATATTCAAAGTCACATTACATGCTTTATAAATTAAATAAAGCACATAAACAATACCTGAGATTATCATTGCCATGTTTTGTGTTGTTCCAGCCGAGACGTCGCAATAATAGAAGAATCATTGCGTGTTGCTGTAATTAACATGGAAAAGATACCTTTTATCACGTGCTGTCGCATGTAGTCATATCATACGTTAAAATATGTGTACTAAAATCGCCTCAAAATATCAATATCTGTGCAATATGCTCATATATATATATATATATATATATATATATATATATATATATATATATATATATATATATATATATATATATATATATATATATATATATATATATAATCTGTCAGGTTGGTATGAATTTTTTTAGGATGAAATAATCACTGAATTTTGACAATTAGTGGCATCAATTTTTTGAGGCAGCAGGTTAACTACACGTTAATGAGCA
The DNA here is from genome assembly GCA_018749465.1 of Paracanthobrama guichenoti. Classification (NCBI taxonomy): domain Eukaryota; kingdom Metazoa; phylum Chordata; class Actinopteri; order Cypriniformes; family Gobionidae; genus Paracanthobrama; species Paracanthobrama guichenoti. The sequence goes on along the minus strand of CM031956.1, from coordinate 17,630,617 downwards.
AAATTTTATAATTTCTTTGTTTTCTGAGTTTTGTCTGAGAGACTGAAAATCTGCAGACTGGTATTGACTTTTGTTAACTAGCGTCCAGACTGCAAATTCAGGCATAAATCTAGGCAATAGTGGTGTGTTCCAGCATTCCAGCCAGGATACTGTCTGCAATAGTGAATAATTATTAATTACTGAAGGTAAGAGAACTTAACATCATGTATATAATGTAAAAAAAAAAAAAAAAACTTCAGTATTGTCACATTTTTGTATTTTAAAGAAAAAAAAAAAAACGATCATGTCCAGATTTAAAACATTTTAAATAGAAAACCATAAAAGTCTTGTTTTGTTTTTCTTTTAATTTTAGTTTATTCTGACACGGTCACTTTGTGTGTACCTGTGTGTTACTGTTAAATTTTATAAGTAGAGCTGCTCATTTAAAATGACAATATTAAACCTTTTTCAGCTTGTATCAAACAATCACTGCTAAAGATGTTTTGAATTTTATTTTAAAACACCAATTCATGAATACATTAAACGTCACTGTTAAATATCCCACCTTTAGCTGAGAAAAGGAGTTCACTCCCCAGGAAAATGGAGCCTGTTGTACCTATTCCAGTCAAAGACTGCATTCCTGTTCCACCTCAAAGAGGAACCTCCAAATCCACCTCAAACAACATCAACAACAGTACTTTAGCAAAGCCCTCAAACACAGGTATGGAATATATTTATACATTGGGTTACATGGCCAGATGCAACAAAGACTGTGTGAACGTTCTGTCACTGCTCTGTTCCTCTTTGTTTATAGACTCCGCCCTCTTGCTTGCAACAGATTTTGGTTTTGAAGAAAATTTTAACCATTTTATAAAAGTGGAAGAGAAGAAGAACCAACAAAACCGTATAGTTGCACAATGAGAGCCGCCACCTCCACCACTGCCCCCTCTTCCCCCTCGGAAAGGCACATATACACCATTGACTAACGTCACAGCAGGCCTGACTACTAAAGAAAGGCCACCATCTGCACTGAATGCCACACCTGTCAGAAATGAGTGAGTGATACTGGTTTTAAATGCAGAAGCCTGTACATTTTCAGCTTTGTTGAACTCAAGTGTTGTTTGCAGATTTCAGTCTATAGACCGCTCCGTTTCCTGGTCTGACAGCCCGTCCAACTACACTATGAGACAGGCCATGATGAGCAGCCAGTCAGGGTCAAGGGAAGGCCTGCTTAAGTATCGCCTTAGCAAGAAGGAGAAAGAATATGTGGACATTAAGAACTTTCGGTGAGTGTCAACATGCATGGAAACGTAATGGCAATAATTTCGTTTTGACAGGTGTTTGAGTGAGTCACTGTATTTTACAGGTTCTTCATGGGCACTTGGAATGTGAACGGTCAGTCACCTGACAGCAGTCTTGAGCCCTGGCTGTGCAGTGACCCAGACCCTCCAGATGTCTACGCACTGGGGTGAGTGGCAGAATGATGTAGCTCAAACAATAAGAGCGTGGCGCTAGCAACGCCAAGGTCATGGGTTCGATTCCCAGGGAAAGCAAGAACTGACAAAATTTAAAAAGATTTTGATCAGATCAGATCTGGAAACGCATATATAGCTTGCAAATGCTGCCATGTTTAAGAAGCCCCATTTATTTGCAGTTTTGTGACAAACATTAATGTATTTCATCCTTAATGGATCATTGTACATTATACATTGTCCATTAATGGGTTTGATTGATTAAGGTCATAGTGCTTTCTGCTTTGTCTAATTTTTTCTTTTGTGTTTTGTCAGATTTCAGGAGCTGGATCTGAGCACAGAGGCATTTTTCTATATGGACTCATCCAAAGAACAGTTATGGGTTGATGCAGTAGAGAGAAGCCTCCACCATAAAGCCAGATACATACGGGTGAGTGAACGACAGCTGATTTTTGCTATTCACCCTTTAAAATGCAAAGAACAGTCTTGTCATTCCTGTAGCACCCTGAAAGTAGCATTTGGGAGTCAACTGAAGAAAGTATGTGCAGCTCGCTTTTTGGACTTTTTGTGAAGTTCTGCATGCTGTCTTCAGGTCCGTATCATTCGCCTAGTGGGAATGATGTTGGTGGTGTATGTCAACAAGGAGCACAAAGATCACATTAGAGAGGTGGCTTCTGAGTCTGTGGGAACTGGCCTCATGAATAAAATGGTATGTTTGCATTTGTTACAATAGGAAGTGGTTTGTCAAAACAGGAAGTCATTTTAGCCTATCTTTTGGCATAGAATGCATATCTTTTATTGTATTTGTATTAGATATAGTGTAATCTTACAGTGTTATTGATTACGCAAATGGCAGAAATGACCACAAATCGAATCATACTTTCCTTCTATCAGTAGATCAGTGTCGGTGACCTGATAAGATTAACCTACTTTTATTATGCCATTCCTATAGGGCAATAAAGGAGGAGTGGCTGTGCGTTTTGTGTTTCACAATACCAGCTTCTGCTTCGTAAACTCTCATTTGGCGGCTCATGTGGATGACTTTGAGCGGCGGAACCAGGACTACAAAGACATCTGTGCCCGCATGAGTTTCCACCTGCTGGAATACCCCCCTCTTAATATAGTCAAACATGAGTGAGTGTCACTGTCATCCAGTATAGCCTTTTTTGAACCTAATATTGTGCATTTTTAAGCTAATATTGTGCCTAATGCTTCAATGCTTATGATTTCTCCTCTAAGTGTGGTGATTTGGCTTGGAGATCTTAACTACAGACTATGTTTGCATGATACCGGGGAGGTAAAAAGGCTTATTGCTGATAAGGAATTAAGGAGGCTTCAGGAGTATGATCAGGTGAGCCTTGTGGATGATGCCTTCATTATCTATTATATATATATATATATATATATATATATATATATATAATGTATATGTAATGTTTGTTTATATAAATACAGATATACACTCACCAGCCACTTCATTTAGGTAGACTATTCAACTGCTTGTTAGCGCAAATATCTAATCAGCCAATCACATGGCAGCAACTCAATCCATTTAGGCATGTGGAGAAGAAAGGTTTTAATGCTGACAAATCTGCAGTAAACACGTGATGCTATCATGTGAATATGGACCAAAATCTGAGGAATTTTTTTCAGCATCTTGTTGAATCTATTCCATGAAGAATTAAGGCAGTTCTGAAGGCAAAGGGGTCCAACCTGGTACTAGCAAGGTGTCTCCTAATAAAGTGGCCAGTTGTGATAAATAATATTATTAGCATAACAATTTGAGTCAGCAGTTCTGAATTAATAGAAAAAGCATTTTGTATGTGTAATTTATATACATCTTTAAATGATAAATATGTAATGTTTATATGCATATAAATTACATTTATAAAATTCTGAAATGCATGTTTATTTTTAATCCAGAACATTTCAGTCAAATGATGTTATTAATTTTATTAACATGTTTAATTAAAAAAATAAGTATTTTCACTAGTGATCTCTTTTACTAATGCACCCCACTGTATTTATCTGGTTTTATGTTATTCTTTGTTGCTTCCTCTTTAGTTTTAGTTTTCTGTGTGTCTATATGGCAGCTCTTTAAGTGGTAGCCAAATATAGGCTTCCATTTTTGATCTGAAAGCTCACCTAATTGCGTCTTCTGTTTCACTTTGCCAGCTGAACATCCAGAGAAAGACTAAACGTGCCTTCACTGATTTCAATGAAGGGGAGATTAATTTCATTCCAACTTACAAATATGATGCTAAATCAGATCGATGGGACTCAAGGTAAAGTTTTTGGAAATCAGGACATCGTCCTTTATACATCATTGTTTGAAGATCACTTGCTGTAAAAAAATTGTTGTCACATCATGATTTGGTTTTGTCCTCTGGGGTCTGTTGACAGTGGGAAGTGTCGAGTCCCTGCCTGGTGCGACCGCATCCTCTGGAGAGGGAGCAATGTAAAGCAACTTAACTACCGCAGTCACATGGAGCTAAAGACCAGTGACCACAAACCCGTCAGCTCTGTCTTCAGTATCGGGGTGAGGTTAACTCCATTCATCATATTCCAATAAAAGGAGTTGAGAACATCACATTGATTTTATGTGTGTGCTGCAGGTGAAAATGGTGATAGAGCAGCGCTACAAGAAGGTGTTTGAAGAGATTGTGCGGGACATGGACAGAATGGAAAATGACTTCCTGCCCTCCTTGTCCCTAACCCGACGGGAGGTGAGTAATGAAAGGGAGACAGACAGGTCGGAGTATTCTCTGACAAACTCTGCATCGATCCTCTGGCCTGCCTCCATTCTTGCTGAGATTCCACCATATATCAGTGGAAGGTCAATAATGTTTGCACAATCTTAGCACTTCTCTGGACTGTGAGTGGATAATTGGCTAATCATATGTGCCATAATTGCTTTTAGACTAAATGCTCTGGGGCAGTGTCTTTAAAATAGAAAAGACTATAAAAATAAACTGATAAGCCTCACCTGGAATCACTGCATCAATGCACACTAACAGTATTTTGTAATACCTATACCATGCAAAAGTTGGGGACAGTGTGTAGCCGTATAAGTATATATATTTATTTTTTATTATAGATTTTTTTTTAAGACCCCTGGTGGTAAAAATCAAGTGTTTCATGTTGTTTATACACCGATCAGACATAACATTATGTGAATAACACTGATTATCTCTTCATCACGGCACCTGTTCGTGGTGGGATATATTAGGCAGCAAGTGAACATTTTGTCCTCAAAGTTAATGTGTTAAAAGCAGGAAAAATGGGCAAGCGTAAAGATTTGAGTGAGTTAGACAAGGGCCAAATTGTGACAGCAGTGGACAGTATCTATCAAAAGTGGTTAAAGGAAGGAACAGTGGTGAACCAGCGACAGGGTCATAAAGCGGCCAAGGCTCATTGATGAACGTGGAAAGCGAACGCTGGCCCTTATGGTCCGATCAAACAGATGAGTTATTGTAGCTCAAATTGCTCAAGAAGTTAATGCTTGTTTCTGATAGAAAGGTGTTAGAATACACAGTGCATCACAGTTTGTTGCATGTCAGGGTGCCCATGCTGCCCCGTCCACTCTTTCAGCAGGATAATGTGCACTGCCACAAAGCAAAAATGGTTCAGGAATGGATTGAGGAGCACAACAGCAAGTTTGAGGTGTTAACTTGGCCTCCAAATTCCCCAGATCTCAATCCAATCAAGCATCTGTGGGATGTGCTGAACAAACAAGTCCGATCCATGGAGGCCCCACCCCGCAACTTACAGGACTTAAAGGTGCTGTGTGTGTTTTTTTTTTTTTTTTTTTTTTTAGAGGCATCTAGCGGTGAGGTTGTGAATTGCACCCCCCCCTTCCTTTTGGGGGAAACCTAGAGAAGCTACAGTGGCTGACACAAAACAAAGCGTGACTAGCGCTCCTATATAGCTGTTTGTCCGTTTAGGGCTACTGTAGAAACATGATGGCGCAAAATGTCGATTTCACTGTAAGGGGACCCGCGGTGTATGGATATTGAAATGGCTAGTTCTAAGGTAATAAAAACATAACGGTACATTATGTAAGGTCTTTATACTTTAAAATCTACACACTAAACCTTTTAAAGATCTGCTGCTAACATCTTAGTGCTAGATACCACAGCATACCTTCAGGGGTCTAGTGGAGTCCATGCCTTGACGTGTCAGGGCTGTTTTGGCAGCAAAAGGGGGCCCAACACAATATTAGGATGGTCATAATGTTATGCCTGATCGGTGTATGTCTATGTGGTGTTTTTAATATGCTTTGAGACAAACCCTGTGCAAATTCATAAGTCAACACCATTGCTGAGTGTTTTCTCCTTAACTGCAATGAACCAAAGACTGTTTGAAATCACTCTTGTTCTCTGCATCACAAATATGTTGTAACTGGCGGGCTTTAGCATATCATTAACTATGCTGCGAAGCAGGGGGATCTCAAGAGAAGCCATGTAAGCCCGGTATATTTTTCTGTTGTTATGAAAAACTGGGTACATTTTAGCAATATAGCGGGTGAATTATGTATAACATTGTATATTACAATGCTATGAAGAAGTATATGCCTTTCTCCACTGATGTTCTAAGTTGTTCAAAACGTTTCTAGGGATACTGATTTTTAGAAGGCAGCTGTCTGACTTTGAGATGGCAAACGGGAACATGGTTTGTTTAACATTAGCAACACATTATTAACTGTTTGATAACATAGTCAAGCAAAAGGCTAATCATATTAATTACCGTTAAGGAGTAATGTCTGCTGAAAATTCACTTTTGAATGGTAGTGTATGAGGCTGTAAACACACACTACTATTCAAACACATTTTCATGTTATCCCTGTTCTTTATTCCATAGTTCGCCTTTGAGAATGTGAAGTTTCGTCAGCTGCAGCGTCAGAGTTTTCTCATCACTAATGATGGACAGGTTGCGTGCACCTTTGCCTTCATTCCCAAACTCAATGACTCTCAATACTGTAAGCACTGGCTACGTGCTGAGCCCAACGAAGGGGTACTAGACCCTAGTGAGTATCTCATATGGCATTTCAGCCCTGAATTTTTGTCATAAAGAATTACACATATTCTTTAATGTTTGATAATGTCTTCCTTTACTTCCTTTTTATCAAAATATAGACTCTATGGTTGAAAAAGGTTTAATTTTTTGAAAATAGACCCCATTTTGATAATAAATGTCTAATTTGTATCCACATTGTTTATTCCCAAAGGACTACAGAATTTTACTAGGAAATGTTTGGCCAAAATAGTTTCAGAGGGAAGAAATCATTGACCAAAACAGCACTTCTCCAATGAAGTGCTTTGAAAATACTTTTGCCAGTGTATATTAACTTCAATTTTGGAAATATTAATATATTAATATATAAAAATATTTTAGTGCATCACAAATTTAAACCATTTTGAAGAAAATATAAGAGAAGAAATGAAAGGCCATTTTCTTTGAAGACAGTGAAATGTCATGTCAACTGCTCATATCAGGTAGAGAAGACAAATATGATGTGAATTTGTTGATTCATGTACAGACTGCACCTATCTTCCAGACTGTCAAATACTCAAGTATTCCTGTTTTTTATTCAGATGAGACAATGGAGATCTTCCTGGAGGTATATGTCAGTAAAGATTCAGTAACACTGCTAAACTCTGGTGAGGATAAAATCGAGGACATCCTAGTGCTTCATCTGGACCGGGGGAAAGACTACTTCATCACTGTCTCTGGAAACTATCTGCCCAGCTGTTTTGGCACATCTCTGGAGACTCTGTGTCGTATGAAGAAGCCCATCCGTGAGATCCCCATCACCAAACTCATTGATCTGGTGAGGCACAGGCCACAGCTGCAATTGGTTATTATTGATTATCATCACAGGATGCATGGCTAAGTAAAGATAAGTGGCTGCCAGTGGCAAGGAAGTTTGCCTCCAGATTTTAGATAAGGGAAGACTTGCAGGTTTGACATGATTCTGCTTTGAGGCTGCAATGAGGAAGTCATGTACAGAGACAATGTTTTGATGGGACACAGCTTGTTTTAGTAGCAATCGGTCATCATACAAACGGTCTGTGTTGTTCGTCACTGTTCCATTCTCCACTATATTCTCAAAATATAATTTGTTTTTTTTTAATTTAGCAAGTAGTCAATCATCTTTAGTAATTTTCTGTTTCTAGCTCTCTGCTGTTCTCTGATCACCATTGGTAGCTGAAAGCTGCTTATTTGTAATTATGCAATAGTCTCTGTCTTCTCACTGATTACGTAATGTTTCTCTATTGTCTCATCTCTCCTCCCTCCTTTACTCCTTTCTGCTCTGACCACTCATTTCCAACCAATCATTCTGGGTCTGCATGATTCTCAGGGAGAGGATAGCTGCATGGAAAAGGTAACGTCCTTCCTCATGCACAGAAAAGACTCATTAGATCATGCAATAGGACAGCAGCTATTGGGGCCTACATGTGTGATTGAGGGTGACTTTGTCCTGTTTTAAATGTTTTTTTTTTTCCCAGTGTGACAATGTTTAGAAGTGCTTGCCCGTTCACACAGGTCAGCTTGCTGCAGTCACTCTGCAGGTTTAGGCTAATGAAAACCACTGAAGCTTGAATCTCTCAGCTTGTATTCTGCCCCTCCTTTCTCACTGCTCCCCAACTTACTGCTCACCAGCCAACAATATTAGATTAGTAGAGAGAGGAAGCAGCTCACAGCATGGTGAAACCAGCCTCACAAATCAGTGTAATTTCAACTGTCAACTGTTCTTCAGAGTTGTTTTTGACTCTCATCTTGGCTCTGTGGCTCAGCATGAGTTGCATTCACACTAATTGCATGAGTCTCCTTATATTGTTTAGCAGTCTTGGGGATGTCACTGGGGCTGTCTCATTGTAACATGGTTTTGTGTGTGTATGAGAGAGAGAAATGTTATTTGTGGCCCCTTTTTAAAGATCACGTTGCTGAATTTATGTCTGTTATATTTTTTAAAGTGCCCCATTATGATTTTAAAGCTTCCTAATTTTGTTTTGGAGGTCTCCTACAAGAATTTTACAATAGGTTTGGGCCTCTCTAAACTTTAAAAGCTTTAAAGCTTTGCCATGACAGGAATAAATAACATTATATATATATATATATATAAAATACACTGATCAGGCATAACATTGTAATGGCTAGACGACTGGGACAGAACTCTCCAAAACTGCAGCTCTTGTGGGGTGTTCCTGGTCTGCAGTGGTCAGTATCTATTAAAAGTGTTTCAAGGAAGCAACAGTGGTGAACCGGTGACAAGGTCATGGCTCATTGATGCACATGGGGAGCGAAGGCCGGCCTGTGTGTTCGGATCAAACAGACGAGCTACTGTATCTCAAGTTGCTCAAAAAGTTAATGCTGGTTCTGATAGAAAGGTTTCAGAATATACCAGCAGTTTGTTGCGTATGGTGCTGCATAGCCCATGCTGACCCCTGTCCACCGCCGAAAGGGCCAACAGTGGGCACGTCAGCATCAGAACTGAACCACGGAGCAATGGAAGAAGGTGGCCTGGTCTGATGAATCACGTTTTCTTTTACATCTCATGGATGGCCGGGTTCTTGTAGGGTGGAATGTATTCCATGTATTCCCCCGCTTACCTGGGGAATACATGGCACCAGGATGCACTATGGGAAGTGCAGGATGCACTATGGGAAGAAGGCAAGCCGGCGGAGGCAGTGTGATGCTTTCGGCAATGTTCTGCTGGGAAACCTTGGGTCCTGCCACCCATGTGGATGTTACTTTGACACGTACCACCTACCTAAGCAATGTTGCAGACCATGCACCCTTTCATGGAAACAGTATTCCCTGGTGGCTGTGGCCTCTTTCAGCAGGATAATGTCCTGCCACAAAGCAAAAATGGTTCAGGAATGGTTTGAGGAGCACAACAACGAGTTAGAGGTGTTGACTTGGCCTCCAAATTCCCCAGATCTCAATCCAATCGAGCATCTGTGGGATGTGCTGAACAAGTCTGATCCATGGAGACCCCACAACTTACAGGACTTAAAGGATCTGCTGCTAATATCTTGGTGCCAGATACCACAGCACACCTTCAGGGCTCTAGTGGAGTCCATGCCTCAATGGGTCAGGGCTGTTTTGGCACCAACACAATATTAGGAATGTTGTCATAATGTTATGCCTGATCGGTGTGTGGTCATGGTGAGCATACAATACTTCAAAGACATTAAAACGTCTTACTTTGAATTGAGTGGTAGTGTATGTATAACAGTATGAGTAAATGTATAAATGTAAATGTTACATAATAGTTTATCAGAAATATATAATAGTTTACAACAACAACAAAAAAAGCATAATATCTAGTGCTTGACAAAAAAAGTAATGGGACACCAAAGTGTACTGTATTGTGTAAAGTGCTACAAGATATTTTATGGCTCTCTCCTTAAATTTAATACAGAATTAACTTTTGAGACAATTCTCAATTTTTTCAGGAGAAATCCCGGATGTATTCCTTGTTGGACAGTTCTGGAACCGAGGATAAACCTCTGAAGATTCCCAAAGAGGTCTGGTTGCTTGTTAATCACCTCTACACCAAGGCCTGCCAGCAGGTAAACAAAACAAAGCATGAATGCACCAATGATTAACCATAACATCTCAAAGTACTAACTAGATTATTTTCTTTTTCTTTATAATAGGAGGACCTTTTTCAGACCCCTGGCCTCCAAGACGAGCTACAAAGTATTATTGACTGCTTGGACACAAGCATTCCTGAATCCATCCGTATCCTTTCCCACCAAAAAAAAAAAGTTTATATATAGAAAGGGCAAGAGATTTTCCCGGCAGATAGATTACTATGTGATAGTCTAGGCAAACCTCTTTTAAAGGCTCTCAGAGTTACTTAGCATAGAAATGCTAATGCCTGTCACTGCAGTGAATGTGTGTGGCTCCCTTTAAAACTGCTCTGACTGGCTGGACTCTCCCACACAATTCTTCCCAATGCTACTGAGAGACTGAGAATGTTCCCTCTGTCCTACTGTAATGATCCTTTAAGACATCCCTAGAGACACTGTGTTCTTTCTTTTCTCTTCCTGTCTTTTCTTTTTTTCCTCACTGCCATATTTTCTCTTCCTGTGTCTAAAATGTGCATTCTCACTGTTCACTGTGGTTCTCCTTGACACCTGGTTAGCTGGCTGTAATCACTCAGTTGCCGAAGCACTATTGATCTTCTTGGAGGCTCTTCCTGAACCTGTGCTGTGTTATGAACTCTATCAGCGCTGTCTTGAATGCTCTCACGACAGCCGCCTCTGCAAACAGGTACATATTATATTGGTAGTGTCATGGCAATGTATTTCATATGCTATTTGTGGTAGTGCTTGGTGTCTATACATATGTTTGATTCAGTTTGTATTCACAAGCGCTCGATTTGATTGAGATTCATTTGGGTATATTTCAGTCACAATGTCCATTTTTGCTTGTATGAAAGGAATTGTCTCTCTTCTATTGATGTAAATTAGACAGAACCATCTAACTTATATATGTGTGTATATGTGTAAAATATATATATATATATATATAATACACATTTATATTTATTTTCTTATTATATAAAACTGTTAATATAACACTGTGCAAAATTATTATAAACTCATGAGCATATAAATTCCCATGGGGAAAAAAAACCAAACTGGATGGGTCCATATATGCACTGCCTAAGTTTGGGGTCAGTGAAATGTCAGTATTTTATTTTTATTTTTTTATTCATGCATTTGATCAGAAGTCACAGTAAAGGCATTTTATGTAATTTCTACTTCAAATAAAGTTTCTATTTAAAATAAATTCTATTGAATTGAAAATTTAATTAAAATTCAGCTTTGCCATCACAAAAAAATAATTTTAAATGTATATTAAAATAGAAAACCGTTATTTTAAATTGTAACAATATTTTATATTATTATGTTTTATATCAAATGAATGTAGCTTTTTGAGCAATGTATAATGTATGTGTGTGTATGTATGTATGTATGTATGTATGTATGTGTACTAACCATCCACCCATATTACATAATACACAAGATTGTTCAAATTATAAAATTTTACATTTGTCATGGATTTATATCTAAAATGCTCTTACGACAAGCATCCAAAATACAGATCAAAATGTATTTTAAACCTAGAAATAAATTAAGAATTAATTGTTTGTCTTCCTCTAAACAACAGCTAATATCTCAGCTTCCACGAGCCCATCGCAATGTGTTCCGCTACCTGATGGCCTTTTTGAGAGAATTACTCAAACACTCTATTGACAACAACTTGAACGGCAACCTCCTAGGTGAGTCTGACTAAAGGTGCTTTCACCAGGGAATGTGATGCAATGGGAGACAATGGCAAAACGCTTTCACTGCGGAGGTGGTGCTCGTGCACATAAAATCCTGCTTAGTTCACAAGCACGGCTCTTTGCATTTTATCTTTTTGCGAGCGCCAGCGCTGCCGTGCTGTCTTTAACCAATTATTGAACCGATTACTAACAGCCAATCATAGAAAATTCTAAGAGATCTTATCTGAGTGTTAAAAACAAGATGGAGAAGACGTTTTAAATGTAGTAGAATTCCCAGAGATGTATGACCAATCAAAATTCTCATACAGACATACTTTTTGTTTTTCTGTTGTTTTTTTAAAATCCAGAGCACGAGTGCACGAGTTATTTTGCCAGGTAAAAAGCTAACTGTATCTGACATGAAAACTACAGTATGCTGTTCATATTCCTGTGAACTGTTAAGCAACAAATAACACAAACACAACATTTCCATTTGTTTTATTTAGTTTTTAGCAAAATGTTATCATGTCGATTGTAAATATGGCGTTGTTCGCCCTGAGACCGCAGCGCGAGCACCGTCACAACTGCACAAACGCTTCCACTATTAGAGAAAGCTGGCGATTCCACCACTTGCATTGTCCCATGTGAAATGCCATTTATTTTATTGGCAGCAAATTGCAAACATTCAGGTGCATTACTGTTGTATCTGGGGTTTTTTGTACCTCTTGTCCAGCTACTCTCTTCGCAAGCCTCCTCATTCGGCCGCCTCCCAACCTTGCTGGAAAACAGACACCACACGATCGTCAGAAAGCCAATGACTTCATACTGGGGTTTCTGATGGGAGGCGATGAAGACTGAGGAAAAGGACTGCAGAATGAGGTGTCAAGCCTCTTCTCAGAGGTGTTCAGGTGGTTCTGAAGCAAAAAGACACTTGATGTGTGTTTGTGACTGGTCTTCTGGGAGATATCTGGGCCACCCTGCACTAAGATGGCTAACTGCCTCCATGATGAAATTTTGGCACTGTTGGATAGTTCTGTTTTGCACAGACATTGCCCATTGGTTATGTTACGCTGTTCTTCTGTTCCTGCTTCAGAGGAATCAGTGTCACTTTATCTCTGCTCCCTGAACGTATTGCTCTGGGAGTATTAATAACTACACTTTAACCCTTACAAACCTCATCTTTTGACTGTAGCATCCATACACGTGCAACCCCATTTTCTCTGGTTTTGACTCTTGGATCAGAGTGCTGTAATGCCAAATCCGATATTCCAGACCATATTTGACTGAATGTGACTCGTGGGCGCTCTAAAGAATGACTTTGTTACACTAAAGGAAAGCCATGTAATGGAGATTGTATTGACTGCTGCTGCCAGTTTAAATGCTCCCTCAGAGCCCGGAGCACATTTTTCCGCCTGTCTCCCGCTTCCTTTTCTCCTTTAAAAATGACCTTCACAAAGAAGTGTTTCTTGACAAGGTGACTTAGACAATCGACTACCTTTCAGAGTGGAGGAGAAGTCTGGACTATGATCTTTACTCACAGTTCTATCTGAATCATGATGAATCAGCCGACTTTGTCTGTTGTACGTTATTTATGTTTTCCAGTCTCATACATCGTTGTCCTCAGCATTGGGCAGTTGGATGTCCTCCACAGATGAATCTGTTATCCTTAAAAAACACAGACTCTTCAGCCTGTTGTGATTGCACATCCACCCCCATTATCCTTAGTAGTCTTCAACAATGGCAATGAGAGTCGGATGTGGCTATCTTTATTAGATCTGGACTCTGTGGCTGATACTTTTATTCTTTTGAGGTCTTATTGTTTTACAGATCTTCTCTGGATCCTGTTCTACAGAGACGTTAACATTTTAACTAATGTGCTCACTGGGTCTTTTATTGTTCTGTCATGTCCTGTAATGAAGATTGCAAACGTGGTCCTTCTATTTATATGTATGCTGTGTGTTATACTAACCCAGACTGGGATAATTTTGTGTACGTTTACAGTCTTTGTGTCCTTTGTTGGTGTTGTTTCATGTTACATTTAAACTTTATATTTCCATGTAGTGCCATACTGGCATATGTTTCTCTTGAACTCAAAGTGCAAATTGCGATTTTGTTGAACTTATTTGTGAGTGCCGACTGATATTCTGCTGGTTTTTACTCCTTGCACCAGTCTGTCTGGTTTTGTTGAACCGTGTGTAAAGAGGAAGTCTCCTCTGTTATACCCACATTAATCATCACCCCAATGCTAAAACATTATTGTTGCACAAACCACTAAAGCTGTTTGGGTGTTAAATGTTGGCCCTGTCCATTAGCAATATTTCCTCAGAATCTTACAGGAAATGTTTCTGTGATCCGTTTCCGACCAACTCTGTGTCCTGCCTTCCTTTTACTTTTAGACATAAATGTGCAAAAAAACTTGCTTTAGGGGCAAAACAGCTTGTCACTGGGACAGTGCCTAAAGGGACAACTTTGTACCTTATCTACCCTTAAAAGGTGCATATTAGTACCTTAGAGTAGTAGTAATATGTATCTATCTTTAAGGTAATGCTGTGAACATTTTAGGGCTAAATAAGGTACAAAAAAAAATGTCCTTTGGGCATTCCCCCAGTAACAAGCTGGTACTAATTTTTTCTGGGACTGTTGAAAACTCTTAAGTAGTGATGTTCTGTAAAATGATATTGGCTGTGGCTTAGTGTCCTCCAATGATCCACTCTCAAATGTCTGTCTAAATCACTTCACATCCTCTGCCATGTTTACAAGTTCCTGTCTGTGTCTGAGCTTTCTGTTGAGTTTATTTTTTCTAATTTCTGCTTTGGAAAGGGCCACCATGGAGCTTGGTTGAAATCACTTTTTTTCTCCATTGCCAATAGATGTTGTTTCTGGGAGAACCTCATTGCAGGAGACTGAATCAGAGGACCAGAAATTCAGATGGCCATTATACAGATTTCTGGTGCTCTGTGATCACCATCCCATCTGTTTGTTTATTTTTGTGTCCTGTCTGTCTTTCCATTCAGTTTTTGCAATGATCTTGGTACTTTGCAGCTGGGTACCTGCACATACTTTGTTTTATCTGTGGGGAGGGGTGGGACATCTAATTTATTCAATAAAATAAATACATTATGAACGTGTTATTGGGATAATTTTTTTTTTTTTGCAGTACTTGCTAATGTCTATTACTATTGCTTAGCATTATCTGAACAAACTCCAATAATTAGGTTAAGTAATAGTAGTTTTTCAGACCTGAACTGTCATTGCCCCATATGCACTTGTGTAACTGCTTTCTGAAGGAGTGGCTTCCAATCATGTCGCAGTGGCTAAATAGTTTTTGTTCCATGTGAAAGGTTTATCTTCTGACACTGTTCCCCTAGTTAGACTACTCTGTGTTCAGTGAGAGATCCCACAAGCTCGTGTGACATTCTCAGCCCGACGTCTATATAGACCCCCGGCTTGTGCGGTTGTCATCCTCTTTTGCTTTCCTGCTGCTGCCATGGCCCTGAGAGTGTCCTCGTACCGTAAGCTGTTTGAGGATGAGGAGTGGAGCCAGGCTGCAGGACGCTGTGGAGTCCAGGCCCGCTCTGCTGCCAGGTCAGTGCTTTTAGATCTGAAAGCCACTTAATGCTGGTAAATTTTGAATGAATGTATAGTAATCAGCATAGAGTTGCTATTTTGGCATTTCAGATCATTCCTCCATATAAACTCCAAGTTAAGACAGGATTTATAGAGTTTATTGGCTAAACATCAACAAAATTAAGATTTAATTTTCACTTTGCTTTGTTTCTTAAATAATGAATTTACGATTCACACCTGGAGTAGTAGTTGTTATTGTATGGTAAAGTTTTGGGTCAATAAGTCTCTTATGTTCACCAATGCTGCTTTTATTTGATAAAATTGATCCTTCAGAAATCATTATAATATGCTGATTTGCTGCTCAAGAAACATTTCTTATTATTATCAATGTGGAAAGCAGTCGTGCTGCTTAATATTTTTGTGAATGATACCATGTTACAATTTCTTCTTTATAGGATTCTTTAATGAATAGCAAGTTCACAATTACAGCATTTATTTGAAATGTACTTTTTTTTTTGTTTGTTTGTTTCTCTTGTTTGACCAATTTAATGCAACATTTTTGAATAAAAATATCAATTAAAAATGATAAACACTTACCTCATCTTTTGAACTGTTATATACTGTATATTTATTAGTTTCCCAAAATACTTAACTGAAAAGTTTTCAAATGTTTTTATTTACTTTTTTTAATATAATATTAAAATTACATATTTAACCCATATTTAACTGTACCATATAATCACATGGGGAGCTCTGTGTGAACAATTCGAATCATCTAAACAATGACTTCATTCTTTATTCTTTGAATTATAAATACACTGTGTTATTAGTTACGCTGTTTCGTGTATTTCCTCTTTTCCTTTAATATTGTTTGCTTATGTTTTGCTTAGAAAATAAACACGCCATTGCAGACATTGGAAAGCTTTCAATCTGTTTGACAGGGGTAGAGTTTCAGTGAGTGAATGTCCCGAGCTGGATTTTGCTGCAGCTAGTGCCCTAAACAAGGAGGGTGTGGCTCGATTTGTCCGTGAGCGCTCTGTCATCGCTGCCCTCAATGATCGCCTAGCTGGCCTCATCGATGTGGTGAGACATTCAAATGTTCACTCATACACACCCAAGGTTCTGCTGGGTAACAACCAGCTGTGCTCATGCTGAATCTAATGGTCTCCATGTGTGTGGCCCAATTATCATTTTTCCATGATGTTTAATGGGGTCAGTCATTTGCCAGAGGGTGTGAAGAAAATCATATTAAGGCCATGAAGATGCTGTCACAGTGTCCTCTACTGCATAGTGTAATATGATACAACATTTTGAGCATAAGCCATTACTCTTATATATTGCATGTCCTCTACTCTCGTAAGTTACCTTATTTGTGGCTGTGGTAGGTTCGGTGTCTAGAGGAGGAGAATGAATCTCTGGAGGCTGAAATCATTGAGCTGGAAGAGAGGCTAGAGTCAGAGCAGATCACCACAACCACCGTCAGCATCAGCAGCCCTGCTGACTACAGTCTGGAAGCTGTGATAGAGAGGCTACGGAAAGAAAAGGTACCTCTTAGAAGTGGTGATGGATATTTATGCTTGACTTGATAGCATTAAATTGATTTAAGTTGTGTGTGTTTTCTCCTCAAATGTCAGTTTCTTTAACACATGATCTATTCTGTTGATTCTTTCATTTCTGTTTACTGATTGTTTCCCTCAGGAGGAGATTTTATGCAACACAGAGGAGCTGAAGGGTGAATTGCGGCTTCTGCAGATGAAATATGATCAGGTGGTTGAGCACAAGACTCTCATCCAGCAAGAACGAGAAGATGTTTCTTTGGTAATGAAAAATGCAATGAAAACTGCAGATGTTATTTGATATGTGGTATATACAGGGCCCAAAAAGTATTTGGGAACTTCAGCCACATTTAAAGATGGATATTATAAACAAAATATACATTTTACATTAGCAATTTTGACAAACAGAACATATCCAATCCAGTTATTTTACTATTATTTATATAATATTATATAATATTTATATACTATTGTAAAATATTTTTAATTAGCTTTTTATTTTTTCAGTTTTCATTTTAGTTTATTTCAATTACTGGTTTTAGTTAACAATAAACTTAACACTGATCCAATCAAAATATACAAAAACATTTTGTCTTAAATAGAAAAGTTTATCCTTCGTTTTATGATTTCTCATGGTTTCTCATGTATAAAATAAATGTCACATGCCTGGTTATATTTTTTGTTGTAATGTAATGAAATTCATACATTTAAGTGTGGCTTAAGTGTATCCAAATACTTTTTGGATGGCGCTGTGCAATATTAAACAGTAAGTAGTCATTTAACAGATAAGCAAAAATTAAAGTGACAGTATAGAAAATTACACTTAAACAGAAACTGAATCGCCACGCCACCTCCCACCAGACTCAAATCTCTGCATTCATACACCAGAATATAGACTTTAACTTTTGTGAAATTCTACACTTTCCCCACCACTAGATGGCAGTGTTAGCCTGTGCTGTGGGTGGGGTGTTTGTAATCCAGTGGAGGTGTGTGAAGGTCCCTGGAGTGGCACAGCACAGCTGCTGCTCCCAGATCCGCTCTGCAGAGTCCTGATTACAGGCCCCGCTGACTCCCGGCCAGCGGCCACTCTGAAACCCGAGCTGCTTTCTGTAGAAACCACTCCGTCACCCCACAGATGTCAGAGCACATCTCCAGTAAAAGAGCAGATGTGGGAAAGCTTTCACCGTGCCTAATAATTCACTCATTCAGCCTCTCATATCTCCTAGATGCAACAGAGCAGGGCTTAGCGCTCAGACTGGGCTGAGATGGGAAAGAAGGGTTGAAAAGAGAGAATAAAACTGATGCAGTTTTGTATTTTCACTAGTTTGATTTCACTAAATGGCATTTTTAAAGAAGCAGTGGTTGTATGAAAAAATGGCATGAGAAAGTAGGATTTTAAGCACCAGCGCTGCATCTGGCTGGAATGTGTCCACCATAGTGAAGTTCTGCCCTTCGGTGGTGTGGAATAGAGGAACCATCGAAATGCTGTCTAGACTCTCTCCAGTACTGGGCTTGTGTTCACGCTGAGATAACGGGAACAACGGCCGCTGTGCCAATTCTGGGCTCCGGGGAAGCTTGTGTGTGTGTGTGTGTGTGTGTGTGTGTGTGTGTGTGTGTGTGTGTGTGTGTGTGTGTGTGTGTGTGTGCGTGTGTGCGTGTGCGCGCGGTGCACTTCCTCTGCCGCCCAGATCCATCGTCACACTGCAGCTTTCACATGCAAATGCTTTCATTCTGAGTAATTGAATTCATCGCCAATTAATCAGGCTCTTAAGATACCCAGATGAGCCGAATAAAGTGGGGGATGTCGGGCTACGTATGTGGATCTTGTCTCCCCTGCATTGCAGTCTTTGCCAGGGCACAACCTGGTGGCACTGAGGATGCTTGTGATAGAAGATGTAGAGGGTAAGTGCTTTGTGTTTGAATTGACCTTTATTTCCACTTCCCCACTCAGGAGGTGGATGTAATTACCACTGACTGCCTAGCCCTTCGAGAGCAAGTGGCCATCTATGAGGAGCAGCTGGCCGCCATGGAGAGGCAGCAAGAAATGGTAAGGCCATGCAGAATGTGGCGTGAAAAACACTTTTTGTTACTTATTTGAAATCTGAACATTTTACCTTAGACCTCTGAATTTTGGCACGGACTTGTGGGGGTTTCACTATTTAAGGTGTCTCCTCTGATCGTAAGGGGAACAGGTTTAGGGGAATGGAGACTGACAGGAAACACGGTCCCTCCAAACACAGAACGAAAGAATGTAGTATATGGGGAGTCTGCGGGTATGCAATGGCTGGAAACAGAGAAATATCTGTTGACCTCCCTCTGGGACGTACGGTATAACTCACAGTACAGGCGTATGAAATGAAAACAGAAGTTCTCGTTTTATTAACTGCTATTATTATCTTGATACATCTGCCACTCTCTCATTATTCATATTGATGAGAACAAGCTGAGACTCAGACTCAATCTCCTTTTCACAAACACTTCATTGGGGCCAGATTAATGAACAGATGCCCTATCTCGCACAGGCTGATATTGTTACCTGAGTAGAAACCAAAAGCCATGATGTTGCATTTGTTTGCAGAGGCTGGAGAAGCTGTTTGAGCCCAGGCCTCTGGATGAAGGTTCTCCCACTGTATCCCTGCAGTTCCCAGCCTTTGATATCACTCCAACCATCATGGACATTAAGGAGTACTACAGCGAGCTGGCTGAGAGCTTCAAGGTGAATTACACACCACTAGTATACAGTGTTCTGTACAAGCTAAATTGACAGCTTTTGTGGCTTTAACACTACATTACTACACTGGGTTCAGTAAGAAGTTTTTTGTTTTTTTTTAAAGAAATTCATTATTTTATTGGTTGCATTTTATTTTACAATACGTGTACTTGCATGCACTTACAGTGTACTTCCCTAAGAAAATACTGGGTAATATAGGGTAACTACAGCGTCTAGGTTCAGAGTTAGTACCTAGTTATTGTAATTACTGTAGTAAGTACATTGTATGTACACGGGGAACAGGACTGTAAAATAAAGTGCTACCCTTTAATTTTGCAAAGATGTATTAAATTGATTAAAAGTGACAGTAAAAATATTTATATTACAATATATTACAATAAAGTTCTATTTCCAATAAATGCTGTTCTTTTCTATTCATCAAAGAATCCTGAAAAATTGTATCATGGTTTCCACAAAAACATTAAGCAACACAACTATCAATCAACATTGATAATAATCAGCAAATCAGCATATTAGAATTTCTGAAGGATCATGTGACACTGAAGACTGGAATAAGGATGCTGAAAATTCAGCTTTGCCATCAGAGGAATAAAATTGCATTTCAAAAAAAGAATATAAAATGGGTTAAATTGTAATAATATTTAGCAATATAGCTGTTTTACTGTATTTTTGTTCAAATAAAATCAGCCTTGGTGACCCCTTTCAAAAACACGAAAAATTCTTAAGACCCCAAACTTTTGAAAGGTAGTTTGTCGATGACTACAGAAAATAATAAAAGAAAAGAGCAAGAGTTCGAGAAAGGCAGTTACATTAAAAGTAAATGAAACCAGCATTTAAGGTTAAATGTACTATTAAGAAAAGTCTAAATTCTACATTTTTGCAGTGGGACTATTATTTTATTTTATGTCAGTTATTTTATAATTATTTTCTGCTGTAAGCAACATTGTGCCACATGCTGTCAATTGAGTTTGTATCAACTTGAAACATTCCTTTTGAAGGATCAGGTACCCTACCATCCACCCACCCCTACACTCCCAGAATGCAGAAATGTAGCATAATGTTCATGCTGCTCTATTCCATTTTGTGAAAGTGAATGGGGATGGAAACTATCCAGCACTGAGAAGGAACAAAAAAGTTCCATATTCCTTGTAAATAACGACAGAATTGTCTTTTTGGGTGAACTAACCTCTTAACACAACAGTGCATGGTTTTTTCCTTCCTCTTTCACACTTTAGTTCCTGGGGCAGTTCTGTGGGACAGAGAGCTCTGTCCACATCTAGCACAGAGCACTATTGTCCCCTCTGTGTCGTTTGAGGAGTGAGGGCTCTCTAAAGGTCATCCTACAGCACCAGTGCCCTCTGACCCTGTTTGCCTCAGGAGTGACTGCTCTTGACTGGGGTCGCTGTGGTAATCAGAGCTCTGGAGCCCTTCCCAGGCTTCTATGCAGAATGAGTCTGGAGAAGAGAAGAGAGCACTTCTACACCAGGACACTGGAGAGCCTCTATAGGCTTAATAGTCTCTAGTGTGTTTGTGTGTGGGTGTAAGATAAGCATGCAAAGAACAACTTCTGCTAGTGTGCTAATACTTGTACATGCGCAAAAACCAGCACACATGCAAACGCATCCTTTACCACCATTCCCCATTTCTTTTGGTCTGCTTTTCTATTCATTGCTCTCTCAGGTGGTCTCAGAACCTAAAACTGGTGCTTTGTTTCATTAGTGCTGCACAAGGTCCAATTGTCTCACTCACAATTGATATTGATTGGGATTTGGGGGGGAACAGTAATTGGAGGCTGATTTTTGACTGGTTGCACCTGCTCACCTGATGGGCCTTCATTTGCTCTTCTTTCTTCTGGGAATAATCAGTGATCCATCTTCACTGTCTGCTTTCTATAGAACTCTGCTTCATGGGTGGTAACCCTTTTTTAGTGATGCAAGAAACCTGAATCTGTAAACCTTTCCTGCATTTTAGTTTGAGTCCAGAGCCTCAAGCACTTCCACCATTGATGCTGCAGGAAAAGGGAAGGAGGAGCAGCTGGCTAAGTTGACTGGAGGGAAAGTGAAGGACATCTCCAAAGAGACTGATGTGAACGTCCTCAAGAACTTGGTGAGTGAGTATATTCTCAACAACACACTTGAGCTCTGACCCATCAAAAGACACTTCAGCACTACAGACAGCCACTAAAATGGTTGCAAATGAGACCTAAAACAAAACCTTTTCAACAATAATTTAAAATTTAGTCATTATTGGTGGCTCTATAAAATGTATCCGGTTTAGTCAGATATTGTCTCATTATCAAGGTGCACACCACTGTTTCAACAACACTGTCTGAGTTACAAAGAAATGATTCTTATGACTCAGTATGAAATGTCTCACTCCTGAGTTAGTAGTTCAAATCAGACCCACTCATTGAATCAATCAGATCAGTTACCGAGTTCACAAAAGACTCCCTCACTGAACTGCTAGTCATTTTACAGCGATGATCGATTCTAAATGAACTGGGAACAATTTAAAAACTCTTAAATATTTCACTGAAAGTATCACTGGTGTTTCACAATGCCATGTCCTCAGTCAGACTGACAGCTGAGGAATAAAGTAAGAGAACTCCTGCTGCCCAGAGTGTTTATTCTGAGAGATAGGACCAGGAGGATGTGAGGAGTGTATCGTCTACAACAGTGTTTATCTCTCTCACTGTCTTCCATTATGAACAATACATTTCACAGTCTGCCAACGCACTCTCTCCCCCAATCATAAACTTCATAAACTTCACACATTCCTGCAGTGCCTCGGGAGACAGCAAATCGTACTGAGCCGTAGTAATAAAATCTCACCTGTCAGCCTCCCTCACCGGCAGGAAGAGAAACTTTAGGTTGAAAAAAGAAAAGAAAAAACGGCAGGGAAGAAAAAGTGATGGATGCATTAGCGTAAGGGAAATCATTCAGGATTTATGTTTGAAATGAAGGAGCCGCTTGCTGACTTAGTTTACATTCTGAAGAGCAAGAAAATCATTGGTCAGCCACAACTCACACCTTTACATTTGAGATAACAAACAGGGTGGTTTGGTTCTAATTATTGTGGTTGTGGTCGTAGCCCTTCTCTTAAAATAAACCGACCGTCTCCAACCACACTGCTCACTCTCATAACACAGGATCCTGTTCGCTGATCAGTGATGGACATTCTGCTCTGCTTCATCTTGCTTCCTCCCTTCATACTACATTCTCTTTATTTTTCTCTCCTCATTTCTCCCCAGTCAGTTGTGTTTCCTACAGTAGCTTGTGTCAGAAAGCATTGCAGGTAGGATAAGGAGTAGGAAGGCATCAATGCACATTTGAATCCAGTTTTATGTAATGGCATCGCTATTAAAATGCCTTGAAACTGTTTTTGAAAGCAGCATAAATGTCTCCTTCACAGTCTATGATATCTAATTCCTTGTGAGCAGTTCGGTGGTTGGTGGACAGAATAATGACAGCTGAACGAGCAGTTGATTTCATTTCCAGTGGGAAATATTCATTGTTGTCAATACATATTTAGTATGAAGCGCACTTTAATTTGTTGATTTATAAGTTGACTATTTGAAGGATCATTGACAAATGAGTGTCCAAGGTAAAGAAAAGGAAAAATCTTTTGAAATACTAATTTAAAACGTGTTTTAATTTTTTTGAAAAGTGCTCCATGTATTCAAGTTAGTTTAATGTGGTTTGGAATTCTTTTATACCTTTTTTAAGAAAAAAATACATTCGATTCTAAAATGTCATATGGTAAAACCATCAAGTAAATACATGTGAGAGTATACATCTTAATATTTTCAAAAACATTTTTCAATATATTATAGAAAAGAAAGTATTATTTTATTTGAGCTTTTTACAAATATTTTTAAATAGTGCTGTCAATCGATTAAAAAAACAACTAAATAATCGCACATTTTTCTGTAATTAATCGGCATTAATTGCACCTAACATTTAAAGTTTTTAACATATTTGGGTATTAATGTAGTAATAAACACAATTCTTTCTTCTTTTTTTTTTTTTTTTTTTTTTTTTTTTTTTTTTTGCACCACATTACATTTTACAACCTGAATGGTTCCAAGGGTCAAATTGTCTTTCATTTTAGAGCCTTATTGACCTTGACATATGAGTGACACATTAATGATGCTTTTCTGTATGACATCAGGACTTTTTTTACTATTATTGTATGCCCTCAAAAATGATCAAAATTCATTTTAATTTAAAACTTAAAACATACTTGTGACAAAAGAGCTGCACTAAAGGAATTGTATATATAAACTGCATGTTTAATGTTTTTTTTTTTTGAATAAAACAATGGATCCAGACCAAAAGATCCCAAAAAAACCCTGAAATCAGTTTCCTTAAAATGCTGATTGTGATGTTACTGACTGACTGGGCAGCTGGGCAGCGGGGCAGCTGTCTTCGGTTTCACCCTATCTCTCCTGCCATTCTGGTTGCTCTCTGAGACAGTTTGGCTAAACAAACTGTTGGTGGTGAAATCAGGTCTCGTTTAGCTGTATATTACAGCAGAGACATAGCTAGTTTTCTCTAGGAGGGGGGCAACCAACTTGTGTTTCGGGGCCTTACTCTCAGTCGAGACCCAAAACAGAGTAACAACCATTTTCATCGGTTGACGTATCATCGGCTTGTTAATAACAGAGCTCGGAGCCTCCCAGGATCTACCTGAAAGAGAAACAGAGCGTGCAATCTCCATCCATCTCTGACAGCTGACTGTTTAACTTACCTGATTACAGTAATTACTCACAGCAGGGCAGCTCGTGCACAGAGGTGTGGCTGACAGTTCTCTGCGTTGTGTTTGTTGATGGGTGAATATGCAATGGGAAATGTCAACTGTTTTCAGACAATTACTAATTTAAGACCAAAATAGGCAGTAATTACAACATAATGTTTTGTTAAGCTCTGCTCTATGTTGTTATACATTGTGCATCTGCATCTTTTTATGTTTATGCACAGATTAAGTCTTTGGACATTAATTTTCCACATTGCAGTCATCATTTACATTTACATGTATGCATTTGGCAGACGCTTTTATCCAAAGCGGTATTCAAGGTACACTTTTACATTTTGTCAGTTCTTGCTTTCCAATAAGAGCCACGCTCTTATTGTTTGAGCTACAGGAAATCTTTTTATGTTTATACACAATTTAAGTCTTTGGACTTTAATTTTCCACAATGCAATCATTGTCCCCCCAAAACTGAAATAAATGCAATTATGGAAATTGCATAATGACAAAATGTCAAAACTATCTTTTATTTTAGCTTCTTCAAATTAGCTGTCCTTTGCCCAGTGTCCAGAGCTCTAATTTATACAGTCACACCAAATTCACATGGTGCCGTCTAAGATGCTTTGTAAATAGTATTGAAGAACCTCTCATAAATGCTGGACGCTTACTGGATACTTTTCCTCTTTGGTGCAACATCTTGACTTTAAAGATCTGAAATGCATATTCAGTCAGCTTTGCCCAAACCTTTGACTGGTCCTGTATGTAATTGTAGATTGCAGAGCTGCAGAAAGAGATGGCAGAGCTGGAGAAGCGTGGAGATGAGTTGGAGGCTGAAATAGAAACCAAGAAAGCCAAATACCTGGAGGAGATAGAGGAGCTGGAGGTACAAGCACTCGCTGTTCTTATTTTTCTGCAGCAGCTCTCAGTTTCTCACCACTGTGTTGTTTCTGTCCAGAATTACATTTGTCAGCTGGAGGAGGAGGAGGCTGATCTTCAGTTCCAGATGAAGGATCAAAGTGGGGACTATGAAGAACTGCTGAATCAGAAGATGAATCTAGACATAGAGATTGCTGCTTACAGGTGATATATGTTATCATCACTATTTCTCATACTTTAACATGATACACTACCGTTGAATTGTTTGGGTTGGTAAGATTTTTTTAATGAAAAAAATCTCTTTTAAAAGAAGGCTCACCAAGGCTGTATTATATAATATTGTGAAATGTTATTACAATTTAAAATAACTTTTTCTATTTGAATTCATTTTAAAATGTAATTTATTCCTGTGATGTAAAGATGAATTTTCAGCAGCCTTCAGACTTCAGTCTTCAGTGTCACATGATCCTTTTGAAATCATTCTAATATGATGATTATCAAAGCTGAACACTATTTGATAATGAACACTATTCTATTTCAAAAGAACAGCATTTATTTGAAATGGACAAATTTTGTAACATTACAAATGTCTTTTATAGTCATTTTTCAAAACTTAAAAAAACTTTGGAATGGTAGTGTAAATCATGCAGCTTGTGCTGTTACTTTTTTAAGTGATCAGACTTAAGATTTTACCCTGGCGGAAAAATCTGAATATCATAAGCTGGGTTTCCACCGAAATTTTGCCCTGAACAATTGGTCCCAGATACTTTTTCCCCCCAGAAAAAGTGATGCAAAGTATAAAGTACCATGAAGATTAGGCAAATTAGTTACATGCGTGCGACTTTCCAGTTCCTGTTGTATTTCATCCTCATCATATAAGCTTAATAAAGCCTAAAATCGTCATTGGTCGTATTTTTAAAACTCCATTGTTGATTTGAATAGCAAACAACTGGCAGACTTTTAAAAATGGTGCTTGAAATCTAAATGCTTTTGTGATTTTTATTTTTATTTTTATTTTATTTATTTATTTCTTTATTTTTTGAGTTTCTGCGTGAACTCAACCAATCGGCATGTTCTGCGGCCAAGTCCCACCCCCGAAAGTTCCTGAACTTTGAAAAAGTACCACCTCGTGAGCAGGGACTTTCTGAGGGGGAAAATTGTACCTGGAACTTCATTTAGACTCTGGTCCCTGCGGTCGAAACACACCCCGAGTACCACCCCAAAGTCCCTAGTTCCTGACACAAATTCCTGCGGTGGAAACACGGCTATAGATATTTGAGGCTCTTTTTGGCATGAATCAGTAAACAACAACTCAAAACGACCTTAGCAACTGCATAGCAAAGCCCTGTCAATCAACCATAGCACTGTGACAGTTTTTAGTATAAGATAGTATTAGTATAAAATTGTAAATATGACAATAATGGAGGAAAGACACACAAAAAAAAAATTAAATAAAACAATCTTTTAAATGCATTTTTACAGATCATAAAGGATATATGTGTTGAATTATGTCACTGCACTGCAGGGTAAATGACTGTGACACAATGAACGATTCCTGAGGCCAAGATGGGTCACAGGAAGCGCATCCCCTTACAGTCGCAGAAAGCGTGAAGTAATTTCCTGCTTCCCTAAACATGTGTCTTTTCATGGCATCACCGGATTGGGAATACTCCCAGTCTTCTCTGATGTATGTGGCATGATGACGCATGCACAACATAACCTCAATCCCTTGAAATGCCCCTAAAATAGAGGCTCAGGAAGCGGCCAAGTTGCAAACAAAGGCTCTTTAAAATGGACAAAGAGAGCTGGTTTTGTCTTAGTTGACAGACCATGCAGCTGATGTCACACCTCTGTGCCTTCTGCACATGTACATCATTTTTCTCAATATACTAGATTTATATTACTGCCGCTTTCTCTTCCTTGATGAATAAGAGATGAAGGCTTGGCTTGTATGCTCTTTCAGACTTTAAAGAGCTGTCTGCTCGACAAACCCCTAATGACACTGTGCTGCCATCTCCATTGCCATTTGGCTTGTGAAAAATCCCAAATGCAGTTTTTGCCAGATGCCAGTTGTTGACGAGCATCTCTGATGCCACATTCAGTCTCATTATCAGTTTAAAACAGTACAGACTGCACATCATGCATTCCAGCATCTCTGCCGGCCTCTCAACAGACATTTCACCATGATATACAGTTGCTTAAGATTATCCTTAGATCAGGGCTACATTGAACCCTGTGACACTAGCTATAGTTCCATCCAAAGCTGCAAATTTAACAGCTTAAAATTTGGAATATTGCATAAAACATTTGTGAATAAAGCACCGTTTTCATCCCATCTGTTCAAGAGAACAAAATTGTCACTTCTTGGGAAATTGGCACAAAATATCTAATAAAAAAAAGGGAAGTTGCTGTAATTGGAAAAGCCATTGTGGCTCATAATTGACTTGCGTCTTAGAACATGCAAACAAAACACAATAAATACTGTCATGTTATCTAGCATTCAGAGTCCTGTTGTTTGGGAATGCAATCGTGTGAGACGCTTCTGAGAGGGAATTAAACCAAATCATTTTGATGACAGGCATTTCAGAATTCAAACCAACATTTTAAGATGCTGTGCAATGCGATTGTTCCACTGGTTAGTCCAGTTATTCAATCACATCCTCTGTTGAGGTAAAGTCACATGAGGTTTTTTGTTTTTGTGCATTGAGGGATTTTTTCGGTAAATGTGTTTCCATTGCAGTTTATAGTGCAGATGAAAAGGGGGGAAGCTCAAGCTAAAGGAAGATTGAGCTGATGTTTTTTTGTTGTTTTATTTATTTTCCTGCTTCAGGGGTTTGGTTGAAGAAGAGGTGGAGAGACTGAGCTGCTTGTAAGATGCAAGAATGTGATACTCTTCTGGACTGAAGCAGACACAAAGAAACACTAAAACCACATACAGTTCACCCCTTAACAATGAGTCTCACAAATCAAGAAAGTAAAGAAAACAGCTGTCAGACACACTTAACCTTCTGAGCAGATGTAAACCTTCACTGACAGATGAACTTCAGGGAGTATGTGCAAGCTCATTGATAACGGGTCATTGGCAGGTAACCCAGGGTCTTCAAGAAACACTGGATCTGTGCAGCAGTGGGAGAGTTGGGGGATTTTCAGCACAGGAATCTTCTACTTGCAGTTTCATAGTCCATCACTGATAAACATACATGCACTATACTGTTGAAAAGTTTGGGGTCATTAAGATTTCTTTTGAAAAGAAATTAATACTTTTATTCATCAGGGATGCATTCAATTGATCAAAAGTGCCATTTATAAAGTTACAAAACATTTTCTTTGAACATAGAATCTTGTAAAATATAATTATTCCACAAAAATATTTAGCGGCTTAACTCTTTTCAACATTGATGATGATTTAAAAGTGTTTCTTGAGCACCAAATCAGCATATTAGAATAATTTCTGAAGATCGTGTGACTGAAGACTGGAGTAATGGCATATCACAGGAATAAATTACATTAAAATAAATTGAAATACAGCGCAGTTATTTTATATTGTTATAATACTTCACAATTCACTGGTTTTACTGTATATAATAAACGAATAATAAATAAATGCAGCCTTGTTGAGAAAAACATAAAAAAACTTACCAACCCCAAACTTTTGAATGGTAGTGTACATTCACACATTACAGTTTTATCACTCTGATAAAGCCTGGTGATACTCACTTTACCTTTAACCCTCCTGTTCTGTCCAAAAGCTGTTTTACATCTGGCAATAAGTACATTTTTAAGTACCTGCACTTTAAAAGTTCAATTTCAGTCAGACTACAGCAATAATTCGTCTTTTTAAAATGTTTTAGATTTTTGAAATTCAGGCTAAGAGACCTAGATAATGTGATTTGTACTGTAGCTTGACTTCATCCAACATATACATTTAACAATGTATTCAATACTTCAAATATTTAGTTACATATTGTGTTGAGTACTTAGACAGATGAAGATTGTAGCTTAACTACACAAAAAACCTTTGATTGGATAAAAATGTACATGTTGACAGATAAATTCCCAAATAGTACTCATTTTCATTGGACATTTTGCTTGTCCTTTATCATCTGCAGCTAGTTTTTAATTGAACATACTGACTCTCTTCTGTGCAACAGCTTACATCATTTAAATAAATCATTGCCTTTAAAAATTATTCAGTCTTTTTTTCTTCTGAACTCTAAGTTGAGTACGTTTCACTTTTATGGGAGTATTTCTGCCGACATGGACTTGAAAGAGACCACAGTCGTCCTTCTGTCAGTCAAGTGCCGTATCGTTTCACCACCTTTGAAGTCTTGGAGTGGAGTTTTACCCAGCAAGCCCTTCAATCTTCATACTGACCCTCGCTTGTAAGCGCCCTGTGCTATTGACCCTATCAGAGGCTTGTTATCTGTGCATTTAAGATGAAAAATGCATCTAATAATGGATTAGATAAGATTATCCAGGACCCGTGAATCCGTAAGGGCTGCGGTGCAGCTGAACTGACCTGTGCAGCCAAGCTGACTCCTTTAATTCTGTGGATATGAAACACGGGCAGCAGGAGAGGAAGTCACTCTGTCTTTGGGGCCCTTATTTTCACTGCTGAGGTACTTAGTCATTCTTGTTGCCCGAGGGCACCAGATCACCCTGAACCTCCCCCTCTTTAAATACACTCACCCACCCCAAATCCTTCTGGGTGCTTCTGATGAAGTATGGGACCTTGGGCCAGGTCTGCTGGCCTGTGGGGACTTTAGTTTGCTTCTGGCCTTTCCTGAGGTTTGACAATGGAAAAGGGGAGGGAAGGATCTGACGTCAGCAGGAGGGGATCAAAAGGTCATGCAGGGACATTTGGCCTGGTATTTTCTTATTCGATGCACATTGTTTTGCATCTTTTTCCAGGTTGTGTCTGTCTCTAAAGTGATGAATATTGTGTTCTCATTATACGCTAATTTGTTTACCGTGTGCTGATGTACCTCAAATTAAATTTGATCAATGAAACATTTCTTAAACACAGACAATGCCTTTTTAAATCAATTTGCACTACATTATGTTAATTTCGTAGGGATGGTGGGTGCGTCATTTACAATTTCATAATTTCAATTTTCCTAATTTGAAAAACCACAACTTGTCCAGGCTGAAAACAAGTGATTAAAACAGAAACAACTGCTCTTTAAAACATTAACAGAATTATTTTGATGATAATGGCAGGGTTGGACATGATGTATTAGTAGGGGAGTTTTTAACCCTCCCAGTGGACCCTTACGGGAGGTTTGAGGGGCTATTAACCCCTTCTAGGCCAGCAGTGACATTGAGAGGTCAAAGGCCAGTCTTCCTTTTAGCTTTCAGACCTTGACAACTTGGCAGTAGGGGTCAGTCATCAAAGCTGAGGTTTGGGTCAGCGGTCAGTGACACCCCTGGCCTTTTAATCCTGATGCCCTTGATGAGAAGTGAAAATGGAGGCAGAGATAGAGGGAGAGACATCTATGAATAACAAAGATTAAAAACCAGCTCCTAATCTTTGTGAAAGTTTATCTGAGTCTGGTTGGACAGTGTTATTGCTACCCAGAAGGCCAGCCTGTGTGTAAGAATGAATGCACTGATGTTAATAATAAGGTTTAAACTCAGAATAAGATGGTGAATCGCACCCAGGTCAGATAATTAAACATTTATTATTCATTAAAAATTTGAAATTATATTTTGCATAAGCAAAATGAAGCCTTTAGGGCCATAAAGATTCATTAATTTCATTGTGACATTACTTTAATGATAGTTAAGCGCATTTTCTTCTCAAATTGTCTTTACCATGCTTGGTGCATCCAGAGTTAATTTTTTCTTTTTTTGGGGGTAATTTTTGGTATAATTCAAAATATATTCGCTGGTAGTTATTATTATGATTACTGTAATACAGTATTTATTTTTACAATAATTCTTGCTTTATTTATTTAATATATTTAAATATAGATGTAATTTATTAATTAATTGTATGTCATTTTAAATATAAAAACACATTTTACGTACACTGCCGTTTTTAATGATTTTAGAAGTCTGCTCAGCAAGTAATTTTTTGTATTAAATACAAAAAAAGAAAACAGTTATAATAAATATTATTAAACTGTTTTCTATTTGAATATATATTTTAAATCAGCATATTAGAATGATCTCAAGGATTTCTGGAGTAATGATGCTGAAAATTCAGCTTTGCATCATAGAAATAAATTACAATTTGAAAAATATATTCAAATGGAAAACAGTTATTTTACTTTTTAATAATATTTCACAATATTACCATTTTTATAAAATAAATGCAGCCTTGGTGAACATAAGGTACTTCTAAAAACATAAAAATCTTACAGATCAAAAACTTTTGAACGGGAATGTATGCTTTTACAATTTATTGTTATTTAATATAAGAAAAAATGTCATAATGCAGAAAAGGAGGAGGGGGAAAAAAGAAAAACCTGCAATTGTAATACTAAAATTTCTTTTGATTTTGGTTGTGAAATATGACCCGGACGTGTTTAGATTGACCCAGTCAAATAAAAAAGCAGTTTTCTACACATTACAGGGGAATTTCACATGAAGAATGGCATCCAACCTTGCATAAAGTAGTCATTGGCAATACCTTATGATATTTGAGCCAAACAGAACATGCTGTTTCAGTCATGAAGAATTGGATTAGGAATTCAAGGTAATGTTCACTAGAGAGCAGCTCGGGGTTCAATTCAGCGTTCACCTCTTGCTAGACACACTTGGCTGTTTTATCCCAACCTGATCGACTGAACAAATAATCAAAGTCCCTTTGAAAGAGAAAACTAATTTTTCAGGTTCTCGTATGCTGTGTCTGGAAACGAGACCAAGCATGTTATTACAGCAAATAAACAAAGACAGGGAAGGGGGAGAGTAAAGAAAGAAAATAACGACTGTGAAAATATACAAAAGTGAGAGTCAATTGAGAAAGTCTTTCCATAATAAGAACTGAGCAAATAATAAATTAAAGAGGTGGCTCTCCGCTACAGGGAATCGGCAAGATGTTGCCAGCCGAAGAAAGAAGGCGTCACTCTTTCACCTTCTCTACTAGGATCACAGAGCAGCATACATACAGCGAGAACACCAAACACCATCATTTTAACGCAAGGTTGTCTTTATTTTTTCATATTCATTCAGATGATAAAGTGCAAAAATCGTTTTGGTCTTTTTTGGTTCACATTTGATAAGAATCTCATCATCCGTGAGGTAACTTTGGTCTGTTTTCTGTATATTTTCATGATCTTTGTGACAAATTTAATTGGAGTGTCGACAGTTAATCATTTTGAAATCAGTAATCAACATAAATGCTAATGGATCAACATAGCAGGATTTTAGAGCCTGACTTTGACAGGTTCTCAAGTGTAAATTTCATTATCACAACCATCTAAAAAACATTTTTGTCAGTAAAGGCCCGTTCCGTTCACACCAAGATGAACTTTGTTAGCATCCATTCCAACAGATGATAACATCCTGTTTATTAAGCATTGATAAGGCTGTCAATATTCATCAGCTGAAAAAAAAAATCATTCTGAAAGTGATTTCTGCCATATTGTTCTTCAGTGTTGTTGTTGTGGTGTTGACTTCCTTATTTTAATATAATTAGAACGATTATTAAAAACATTATAGTTATTGTCCTTGGTGTGAATGGGATACCCAAAAATTCTGTCGTCATTTACTCACCCTCAAGTTGTTCCAAACCTGTATGAATTTCTTTATTCTGCTGAACAGTTGATGGTCCCCATTGACTTTCATAGTATTTTTATTCCATACTATGGAAGTCAGTGGGGCCCATCAACTATTTGGACATTCTTCAAAACATCTTTTGTGTTCAGCAGAAGAAAGAGCACTCAAAAAAATTATATGTTGGATTTAATTCATTTTTTTATGTCAACAGGTTCCACGTAATTAGCTTATGCTGAATTAACATTGTTTATTTCAGTAAACTTAATTTTTTTTTATAAAGTTAATTCAATGCCATTTAGTTAAATCAGGTTAACATTCTTAAATTTGTTCAAAACTATTAAGTTTAATTACTCTAAAATTAATATAAAAAACCAAACAAATAATCCAGTTTAACTGATTATTTTTATTTAGTGAAATACTGTTTTTACAACATTTACAAAACCTTTTACAAGTTCTTATTGGCTAGCCAGAAGATGGTTGTGTTACATCCATGGATGTAAGCAGATCCTTACCCCAAGCACATGCTCTACACTTCACCACAATGGTAATCTCCAAAACCACTAACATAACACAAACTTTTAAATACCAGCATAACAAAACATTAAACATTAAAAAGTCTCTCCATTTTATCATCTTGTTAGAAATGCATAAAATGGCACTTTATTTAAACATTTACTCTCCGAATTCAGCCCCTTTGCAAAGCATGATGGGAAGTTAAAGTCCTGTTTGATTGGGTTACTTTATTGAATCATGTTATTTCAAAATAAAAACATCAAGTTATGTCAAAGAGTAACGGTTTTAAGTCAGTTTAACATGAATCAATTACATTTGAACCAGAAACCTGATATAATGGTGTTAAATCAAGATGAATTGATTAAATAAAGTGAACAGCATCATAAGTTCATTTTTTTGAGTGAGACTCATATAGGTTTGGAACAATTTGAAAGTAAGTAAATGATAACAGAATTTTCATTGTTTTTATCCCTTTCAGGCCACAGTAAGCAGGCTTAAGGTGCAGATACATCAACCAATGTTCTGTGAATTTTTGTGGGCGAAATCCAGTCATTTTAATATACTCTCAATTATGAATTTTTTACGTGATGGAAAAGTTCCCAACACAGATTTTGCAGCGGGTTTAAGTTAGAACAGAAAGTAGAACGTTTTTACTTTTGTGTGATCTGTGCTTCATAAATTTCTATATTGTCAACAGACAAATTACCTTTTTCCCCTCTTTCGCTAATGTGACTGTAGCCTACACTGAAAAAAATAAAATAATAATTTGTACTGCTTGTTCAAATTGCTTAATTAAAATGAGCTAAAGCAACACAATTGCTATACATTTTGTCCTAACATAATTTGATTGTGTTCATTCCACTTAAATATAAGTCAAATTGAAGTTTACTTAATCTGTTTGTGTTGAGATTACATGAATGATTTGTGTTGCATTGACTAAAACTGGGCGGGGTTTGTTAGTTCCCACCGTGCTTTGAATATGGCTAAATCAAGAGAGAGTAAATGTTGTTATTTTATATGTTTTATGTATTTTTGAGCAAGATGAGAAAGGGGAGAATTGATTGTGTTTAATAGTGCTTAATATTCAATTATGTTGGAATTATTAGAAGAATTTAAATTGAAGTAGAATTTTTTTAAAAGTGGGTTACCATTGTGGAGAAGAGTGGGGCTGTGTCAGCTGATGTCATTATGGCTTTGTTGAAGGAGCTTTTAATGCTTAGCATTTAAAATGCTAATGTGTGTTGTTGCTAGCTAAAAGTTTGTGAACTAGTGCAGTATAATAATTAAGTTGTGTAACATTAAAATATATGAAATTGAAGTGGATGAATGAATATATAAAATTAAATGCCTGAAGCATGTCAGGGAGCCATATAAAATTCACTTTGAGACTACTTAATTAGGTCACTTAAAATGTATTCATCCCATGATGTTGAAGTTACATGAACAAATTATGTTTGTTTAACTTAATTGATTCATGTGGGACAGATGTACACAATTAAATCATGTAAACTCAACACACTTTTTTTTTTTTTTTTTCAGTGTACCTTTATGCATCAGACTCACTATAAATGTTTCTAGGCATGTTTACCCATGCTCTGCTTTGTGTCATGCTTGAATATTTAGGCCCTGTTCCAAATGGCACACTTCATGTGCACTTTCGGTCTTGTGGACTTACATTGGCCGCTGTGTGTGTGTGTTAAGTCCACAAGACCGTATGGTGTCCCATTCGTCATTTAAGCTTAAAGAAGGGTGCTTGTGAGCACCCCCTTTGCGGCTGCTATGCACCCTCGATGCGCACTTCAGCTGACCCCGCAAGTTCGCGAGCTACGCAGAGGACTTCTACCTGGCAGTCAAAGCGGCATTACGTTGTGAAAGTGCGGACTCAGAGGAAGACCGTGAGGGTTTAGGGTGCCATTTGGGACAGGGCCTTAGGTGCCCTTTTAACTCCAAAATATGCATTTCTAGGCTGGTCCCATCAATCCATGTCCTATAATGAATATAAATACTTGCACAATATACATAAAACATTCTCATTCTGTGCTATGTAAAAATAAACTGTTTCTTGTAGCATCTGCTTTTATCATCGCAGCAATTATTAGTATTTATTTGTAGTGAAAAGCAGGATATGAATTGTATAAATCCCTAAAAATATTTGCGCTTGCATGCTTCTTTCTCCATCCTTCGTAGCCATTTCCTTTTTTTGGTCTCGCTGAGTTTGATACAGCATTAGCCTGGAGGTATGACTGCTCCTGGATCTTAAACAGACTCTGAAATGATTTTCCACTAGTTACTCATTCATCTTACTCCATATACTGGTCTGGTTCCTCTCAGAGCTGACAGGTCAAGCAGGTAACCAGGAGGTTGTACTGACTAGAGTGTTAGTATTCAGTTTGGCAGCTGAAGCTGGCATGAGTTGGCACGCCAGTACTGTTTTAGTAAATAATGTTATCTGGCACATCTTGTATACTAAAGAGATTATGGCAGGCTCTATATCCCCTATTACCAGAGTAAAGCTGCAGGATAATGTTCCTAAGAAACTTTAACAACATATGGAGCTTATAGTGATTACCAACAGATGAAAAGATACTTACCCTCAAACCGAGGTTTATGCAATTACCATATGGTTTGTAAATATTCGATAAAAGGGTTTGATGAGGTCAAAGTCATCTGTAACCATTATGTTTTGGTGAAAACTGTGGTCACTGATCCTTGGTGGTAACGTGCTGTGAAGTGTTGTCAACTGGCGATATCCAAACTCCATTTGAAGACAAAACAATCTCACCTCGCCTTCGAACAACATCTGCTGCCCATTTGGGAGCCATTCCTGCAGTCGGTGCTGTTTAATATTCACAAAGTCTCTGGAATCCGGCTGGTGCGAAAAACAGGAGAACAACCTGGAGGAACACCCAGATGCTTGGAGAAACGAGGGGGTTAAACAGGAATTTTTGAACTCTGGTAATTTGGACGGGTGGTAACTGCAATGGCGCTCGGCCCTCTTGGGGGGCCCAGAGGCGAGGCCAGACCCGAGGGTTAGCCACACAGGAAGTTTACACAGCAGCATGCCAAATCAAAATCTATTTAATCATCAAACCGAACGAATAGGAGCTGTCCGCCAGACACAGCTCAGCAGCTGCCTCAGATGAAGACAAATGTGCTGTGGAGCTGCTGGAGCGAAAGGCAAATGCGCTCCATGATACGTATAGCGTAGGTGCGCGTTTCACAGAGACATTCGCCAAGCCCTTTGGTGGCGCGTTTATACAATTGAAGAGCTTTTGAATGCGTTTAATTGTTTGCATGTGAATTGCATTTGAAAAGAGATATTATTTTGCCATTGTTAAAGTCATGGAGTTGATTCACAGCATGCTTTATGGGAATTACTTGCATGTGGAATTGTGACATAAACAATGTTAATTGCCATTTTTAAACGGCACAAACACTTCCCATATGTTTTACTGTAAGCCAAATACATTGACCTTGTTAAATGCACTTGAGTAGTGTAGTTTGACTTGAATATGAGAATATTTAATGATTGATGGCCATAATGATGCGAGTTGAATTCCAAGCAATAGAAGCTCATTGTTTCATTTCCACATAGGATAAAAATAATTTAAATAATTTGTTTACACATGTGGATGTCTCTCAGGAGCGCTTGTTTTCTTTGCATGCTGTGTTTGGTTTTCTCATGAATCTGATATCCAAGTTTAAGAATGCATGTCTCTCAAGAGACAGCAAGTAAAGAAAGGTAACCTAAATAATGCAACCAGTCTGATATGTATAGACTTCAAGACATTTCATATGCATGAGAACATCATCTCTTTGTCAACAGCTCCAGTAGTAATCATCAGGATGGTATTAGGCTTCTGGGTGGTATCGAAGCTTTTTGGTCCTCAGCCAACGATCATTGGTTATCCTGCAGAGAAGAGAAGCGCTTGTGTATGTTTGAGACTGATGCTATAATGGTTGTCTAAACCTGAGGGTGGTGAAGATCATTAAACACCTCCTCAGTCTCTCTCTAAAGGACATCTCTCGTCATGGCAACTACATAAACATCACACACTTTCTCCCAGGGTAAATGTGGAAAGAACATGCAAGGGTGCTACTTCTGAAGTCCACTAGGGACTTGGACTCTTTATAGAGTGCACAGAGAAATATGGAGTTATGCAGAGTCAGGCTCTAGGACATTTATAGGATGTTATATTTCCTAGTTAGAAAAGAAAATAGGCTCCATCGATTGTTAATAACTTTAAAAAACATGAGTTTTTGGGAGAGCATGTAAAGAGTAGGCTATGTAGGCTTCATGGTTTCATACTTATGCAGACGTTGTTCAGCTGTGAGAACTAATTCGCATTTGGGGCCGCTAAAACAGCTCTCAACACCAGGTCTGTGGGGAAGCTATCTTGAAAGCTACAAGCTAATCATAATTTCAAGTGTTTTGAAAAATTAGATCGCTTTTTTGTTTTTGTGTTTGCGTTTGTGTGAACCGCAAGTTGCAACTGACTTTATTTTGACATTGTCATTTTTTTATTTTTAGAGGGCAATGGATTTTATCATTAAAAGGATAGTTCACCCAAAAATGAAAATCACCCCATGATGTAGGCTACACACCCTCAAGCCATCCTATAGGTGTATATGACATTATAGTTACATTATAGTGTAAGCGTTTTGAACTGTGAGAGACGTTACTTTCTTCGTAAGTTGAATACGGAAGGCGGTCTGAAGCTACACTCACCTAAAGGATTATTAGGAACACCATACTAATACTGTGTTTGACCCCCTTTCACCTTCAGAACTGCCTTAATTCTACGTGGCATTGATTCAACAAGGTGCTGAAAGCATTCTTTAGAAATGTTGGCCCATATTGATAGGATAGCATCTTGCAGTTGATGGAGATTTGTGGGATGCACATCCAGGGCATGAAGCTCCCGTTCCACCACATCCCAAATATGCTCTATTGGGTTGAGATCTGGTGACTGTGGGGGCCATTTTAGTACAGTGAACTCATTGTCTTGTTCAAGAAACCAATTTGAAATGATTCGAGTTTTGTGACATGGTGCATTATCCTGCTGGAAGTAGCCATCAGAGAATGGGTACATGGTGGTCATAAAGGGAT
This sequence comes from Paracanthobrama guichenoti, assembly GCA_018749465.1. Classification (NCBI taxonomy): domain Eukaryota; kingdom Metazoa; phylum Chordata; class Actinopteri; order Cypriniformes; family Gobionidae; genus Paracanthobrama; species Paracanthobrama guichenoti. The sequence goes on along the minus strand of CM031956.1, from coordinate 17,592,057 downwards.
GGACATGGTCAGAAACAATGCTCAGGTAGCCTGTGGCATTTAAACGATGGCCAATTGGCACTAAGGGGCCTAAAGTGTGCCAAGAAAACATCCCCCACACCATTACACCACCACCACCAGCCTGCACAGTGGTAACAAGGCATGATGGAACCATGTTCTCATTCGGTTTACGCCAAATTCTGACTCTACCATCTGAATGTCTCAACAGAAATCGAGACTCATCATACCAGGCAACATTTTTCCAGTCTTCAACTGTCCAATTTTGGTGAGCTCGTGCAAATTGTAGCCTCTTTTTCCTATTTGTAGTGGAGATGAGTGGTACCGGTGGGGTCTTCTACTGTTGTAGCCCATCCGCCTCAAGGTTGTGCGTATTGTGGCTTCACAAATGCTTTGCTGCATACCTCGGTTGTAACGAGTGGTTATTTCAGTCAAAGTTGCTCTTCTATCAGCTTGAATCAAGCCCATTCTCCTCTGACCTCTAGCATCAACAAGGCATTTTCGCCCACAGGACTGCCGCATACTGGATGTTTTTCCCTTTTCACACCATTCTTTGTAAACCCTTGAAATGGTTGTGCGTGAAAATCCCAGTAACTGAGCAGATTGTGAAATACTCAGACCGGCCCGTTTGGCACCAACAACCATGCCACGCTCAAAATTGCTTAAATCACCTTTCTTTCCCATTCTGACATTCAGTTTGGAGTTCAGGAGATTGTCTTGACCAGGACCACAACCCTAAATGCATTGAAGCAACTGCCATGTGATTGGTTGATTAGATAATTGCATTAATGAGAAATTTAACAGGTGTTCCTAATAATCCTGTAGGTGAGTGTATATTTTACTTTATAAAGTTTTAAATATGGATATTTTTCTTACTCAAACCCATCGATCGCTGTGGGCCTATTCATCTGAAAGAAAATACACCCAGGATGGCTTGAGGGTGAGTAAATCATGGGGTAATTTTCATATCCCTTTAAGGCCTAACTGTCTAAAAAATTATAATTTAATAATATCTGTATTTTTGCATCTGTATTATTTTTTAAAAGACGACAACGGGGTAAATCCTTCCAATTAATCGTTTGTTTGACCAAATAGCATGAACCGATTCACTGGAATGAATCGGATTTTCCAACTCTACAAATGAGAGGACCGTTAGATGAATGAATCCGACTTTTCAACGCTATAAATATTCGAGATGACAGTTTAGGATGAACAGATTCACTAGAATGAAGCAAACGTTCCCAGGTATCCGGGATGGAACGAATGAATCGGACTTTGTGCAGTATACTGAATGAGAGAGGGAGAGAACTGGTGAGCACTGAATGAGCACGTGCGTTTATTTCGAAAGCGACGTAGCGTTTGACCGCGCAGCTCGTTTGATAAAGTAACTATAGTTACTGGAAGTACACTATGATGTTATGAAAATATTAACCGAGCTACCGAAACAGCAGGTAAGTCTGTTGCGTTAGTAACGTAACAACTCTGGCCAAATATTACAATTTGGGTCAACAAGTCCTATCTTGCTTCTAAAGATTATTATTATTATTTTACCAGGCCTAACGTTACTAAATTTGTTGCTGTTTTTGTCTAATATATTCAAGGTGTCGTAGTCATTCATTGTTCGTTTAGCAGATTTTTTTGCCCACTTGTACAAGTTTAGAATCTATTTTTATCATCGCTTTTGCAATTGCACTCAAGGCACGGTTCATCATGTGGACTAGAAGAAATGGATTGTGTCAGATGGGGCTCATTTAATGTTGAAAATCTCCAGCCAGGCAAAGCAGTGAATTATTTTGCAGCAGATGTTGTCTGGCTACTTAAGATAGACTTGTTTGTTTGTCAAAGATGTCTTGACTGTCTGAGGCGCTCTGTTGGTTCATGTTCGGGGCTACGGCCAGTAGTCAGGGGAGCTGGGGTCACTGCAGCTCCGCCAGACTGTAGTCATGGCAACAACCACAGGGGTAATCATGGCTGACCATGCTTCTATAAACTCCACTGCCTATCGGTGATGAATCAGATGCCAGCTGTTTGTTATCATAACAAAATAAGTACCGTAATAATCACTCAAACATGTGGTAGTGGTTTGAAGATTCACTTGCTTTCTGTGGACCCTGGCTGAGATTAGAACACAAACATCACATTAAACTGTTCACAGAGAGCTAACTTTTTTGTTGTTTACTTGTAGCTTAGCCAAGACTCTTATCCAGGCAAATAAATCTGGATTGTAATTATATGCCTCAAGTAGCTTTAAAGTGCCCCTCTTTTTTGTTTTTTCGAATATTCCCTCTCATGCAGTGCAAAAGTGCATGACAATAAGTTATTGTCTCCCAAAAGAAAGAATCGACTCTGAATCAACTAAACGAGTCATTTGTATTTCGAATCCCACTGCATTACGGTTCTACGTCACTAGAAAATTGCATTTGCATAACACACGCCTATGTTGTAACTTGTCCGCCAGCAAACAACTTGACCAGCTCTCAAACATCATTTTATTGATGCGACGACTGTATAAATAATTATTGATGTATATGTTTTCTACCAGTGTTTTATATTGTATATGTTTAATCGGCTAACTCATGTTATTACTGTCTTACTGAAATAAGCAGCTGTGGGTCACTATTATCTAAAACAGTATGTATTAATGCAGATTGTCTGTCGTTCTTACTACTTTGAGTAAAGATAAAGGATGGAGCAAGATTTGTTTTACAAACCTTTATGTTCCATCAGTCATTCACGTCAGTGCTCGGCTAACGTGTGCACTGTTATTGATACAGCTCCTGCATGTGCACCGCATATACACATGATGATGGACATACACTTATTAATGATGATAGTGAGGAATTATAGTTGCAACATATCATAATGTACCTCAAATTGAGTAGTGTATTACTTAGAAACGTCCTGCTCAAGCTGTCCTTGCGATGGAGGTTCGAGTTGAATAACTAGTTCTTCCAATGTTTCATCATTGACTCTTGCTTGGATTGATATGGTAAAGAGCAATGTCATTGTTACTGTCTTTATATTTGTACAATCGTTGAGCTTTAGGAAGCCTCCGGATGGAGCTGAAGAACAAATATGGTGATGGGTGTTTAGCTTCTCAAGCACGCTGTATGCAGTAGACCAATCACAACAGACTGGGCCATTTGGCCAATCAGAGCAGAGGAGGGATTTAGAGAGACTGATTGATTTGTTGAGTCGTTTCGTTTGAGAGTCATTGAAAAATGTGTTGATGTGAAATGTGCGGACCCACTTTATATTAGGTGGCCTTAACTACTATGTACATTTGTAAACAGATGAAACTCACAAGGTAAACGTATACCTTGGCGCTAGGGGTCAAACAACTAAAAATCAAGTCAGGTGTAATTCTGTAGACAGACCTTAGTTTCAGTTGTCATGTAAAAGCAATAACTAAATCAGCTTACTATCATCTCAAAAATATTGCAAGAATTAAATGCTTTGTTTCCAGATAAAACTTAGAAACTTGATCATGCTTTCATCACCAGCAGGGTGGACTACTGTAATGGACTCCTCACTGGCCTTCCCAAAAAGACCATAAGACAGCTGCAGCTCATACAGAACGCTGCTGCCAGGATCCTGAGCAGGACCAGAAAATATGAACACATAACTCCAGTCCTCGGGTCCTTGCACTGGCTTCCAGTTCCATTTAGAATTGATTTAAAAGTATTATTACTGGTATATAAATCACTAAATGGTCTAGGACCTCAATACATTGCAGATATGCTCACAGAATATAAACAGATCACTCAGATCATTAGGATCACATCAGCTAGTAATACCAAGGGTTCACTCAAAGCAAGGAGAGTCTGCTTTTAGCTATTTTGCCAGCCGCAACTTTTGGCATTTGTTTCAATTTAACCGCGTTAAAATTTTATTTATTTCTGAATTAAAAGGGTGGGGGTGCTCTGTGGTAATGTAGCATGGTTAAGAAGTATCTGTAAGAGAAATTGAGTTCACGTGGGTAAATGCCGCGCAGTTAAGAAGTTTCTGGAAGTGAAATTGAAACTGCGTGGGGCGTGGACTGAAATAGTCCTAGCTCTGCCTATCCGATTTTAGGTGAAAGTTCGGATCTGCTGGAGACATCCGACAGATTATTTAGGCGCGCTGAAAGAAATCCACAGAGAATAGAGACAAACAGTTTGGGGAAGTCCCAGAGCAAGTGGGGAAATTAATTAAATATAAGAGACAAACATAAATTACTCTGAAAATGTCTTACCAGATGAGAAGTCTATCTATGTATCATCTTTTTACTCTTTTAATTCCTTGTATAACTGTATTATCTTTGCATCTCAGTTAATTCCTTTTATAACAGTTTTCATTTTCCTTATTTTGTGATTATTGTAATTCCTTTTTCTGTTTAATGCACTTTGAATTACCATAGTGTATATAATGTGCTATATAAATAAACTTGCCTTGCCTTACTAACATTTAAATTAATCATTAATCTTCATTACCTGTATGTAATTACATCTGTAATTAATTTCTGTAGTTACATTTATAATTACACTGTTGGCCCTTCCCTTACACTTAACCCTACCCTTAAACTTACCCATACCACCACACCTGTCCCTAACTTTACCCGTATCCACCTCAATATCAGCAAAAGTGTACAGCAATACAGTATGAACACAATCAGTACATTGTACTTATTTTTTAATGTAAGTACATAGTAGTTAAGGCCACCTAATATAAAGTGAAAAATGCATGATGCATGTAAACCTGTTAAATTAGGAGCATTTAAAATAGCATAATAGGGGCACTTTAATAACGAAAATTAGCCATTATTGGGCAAGAGAGAATCTACACTACCATTCAAAAGATTAGGGTTAAAAGTGACAGTAAAGACATAATGTTACAAAAGATTTATTTATTGAAATGAATGCTGTTATGGTTTAAAAAACATATTAAGCAGCACAACGTTTTTCAGCTGATACTAATAATAAATGTGTCTTGAGCAGCAAATCAGCATATTAGAATGATTTCGGAAGGATCATGTGACACTGAAGTCTGGTGTAATGATGCTGAAGATTCAGCTTTGCCATCACAGGAATACATTTTTAATGTTAAAAAATATTAAAATAGAAAACAGTTATTTTAAATTGTAATAATATTTGACAATATTAATTATTTTACTGTATTTTTGATCAAATAAATGCAGCCTGGGTGAGCAGAAGAGACTTCCTTTAAAAACATTACAAAATATTACTTACCACCGGAAATATTTATGATTGGTAGTGTAGGAAGGATAAATCATTTTTCTGCTTGTCATTACAGTATGAAGATACTCGCTGCATCCAAAAATCAAATACTTCCCTGCTATACAGTATGTGAAAAACATTACGCTAAAGGAGTAGAATGTCCGAATACATAGTGTTTGAAAAACAGTCCCCAGATGACCTACTACTTCTACTGAGAAAGTAGAAGGCCACGGGAGAGGATTTAGGAATAGAAGTGAAGTGATGCAACTGACGCTGGTTGGTCACATGACAGTAACAACATGGCAGATATTGTACATCAAAATTTCATCCATACTATATTGAGCGCACTTTTGTAGCGCTAGTGAAGTTAATTAAAATTAAAATGTAGTACCTACTCAGACAGTACGCGACTTTGGAAACAGAAATGATCTGTTTTCACATTATTTAACATGACTGCAAAGATTATACACACTTTAAGATTATACACCCTTGGTATATTAAATTGCTGAGATGGTACCAAAAATGTAAAAATGGAGATTACCAATTTGTGAAAATATTGCTTTGATAGTAAAGTATCTATTAACACTTGTGCACTCCCACTTGGCATGACCTTTGGAACTCGGGGCATCCTCTACATTTCAGTATAACCCTTATTATTTTTCTCCATGCTCCCTTCCTGTTTCATGGTCTTGTTGTGGTGCTGTCTATTGCATGCTGTAATCCACACACCTGGCTCTTCAGACCAGGACGAGTGGTATACTTCCCTTGTCTCTGTTTACAGGCTGTCTCGAACAGACCCAGACCCTGCCTGCCATCACAACACACTCCAAAAGAGCAGAAAAGAAGGTCTTCAGGTTCATGTTTAATAAACAATCCATTGAAAAATAATTAGCTGATAAGGTGCATGCTTTGATTCAGTGTTTTACATATCTTCTCTAAGCTCAGCTGCGTTTTTTAATATACATGCTGAATATTTAATATATTTACAACCTAAAGGAACCGTGATGAAATGCAGATTTATTCCTCAGGGAGAGTTGAGGGAAGGACAGTGCACATGAATTTGCATATCTGTCAGCATCATTGCACATGTTGACTTCCTCGTGCTATTCTGCATACGTATGGTACAATATAGGTCTGTAATCAACCAGACAACAGGTTTGCTCCAGATGTGCTGAGATTTAGCCTGTGGTGGGGCTGTTTCTTTGCCTGGTGCTTTCTCTATGTAGTATAGACTGTGCCAAGAAAGCCCTGCTGGCTGTTGAGGTGCTCAGCTGGCTGGCTGTGCTAAAAGATAAGAAAAAGAGAACAGAAAGCTTGCTCGATCCATTTCTCTCTCCCTAAAACCCAGAGGAGCTGACCTGCATTAAGTCATCAGGAAGAGTTGAGCAGTTAATAGGATGGATACAGGCAAACATCCTCAGAAGCTTGTTAAAGAGAGGAGCGTTGGCAGCGATTTAGAAAATCAGCTATTATCGTTTAATGGGGTTCATCAAATCCGAGTTGGCAAATTATAGCAGTCTGGCCCCCTCCCAAAAACCATCTCTTTTGCTCCGTGACATCTCCATCTCCATATACTAATGCGTTTATAAGCTGTGTAGTGTTCACAAAAGCAGTCAGTGTGAGCCTTATCGCATGAATGAAGCGTCCCCGGCCAAGATTTTCCAGCAATTACATCAGAACCTCCTCCAGCTCTGAGAGGTAAAGGATGATATAGCCAGTGCCGTTTGTGCTTTAATGTGCCTCTCCCCCCAAAACAGGTCTGTTTCTCATTGAGCTCAGTTTGTTGTAATGTTTCATGTACGACGTATGTAATGTGCTACAGCAAAGATTGTTTCTGCATTCCTTGAACTTGCAGCATTCCCTGATGCGTCTGTTGTCCTTTATGTTTGACATAGGGCTATCTTACAGTGATTTCCACAGCCAGTATAATTTCATGATGACCCCCAAACTTCAAAGCTTTATTGTCATATACAGAATAGCACAGTCTACAGTGAAAGTCCTACTTGCTTGTGTGCAGGAGCGGATCAATGCACAGGCTTGCCTAGGCTGCAGATTGGCCAGACTTTAAAAAAAAAAAATTATTTACTTCAGCGCGAACAAAAAATAGACCCTCATTGGCCCTTAAGAAACACAAAAAAGGCAGGTGATTGGATAGATGTGACTTGGGTCACATCTGTCCAATCAGCGGCTGGTCAAATCATGTCAATCATTTTACGTCACTGCGATTGCTAGACGGGCAAGACGGCTAAATATCTGAAAGTAGTACGATAGTGGAGCACAAAACCGGAAAATACAAAGGTAAAAAAGAACAACGTAACCCAGATATACAGAAAAAAATATCCCTAAATTGACTGGATACTTCAAGGCTGCTGAATCTTCATCCAGTCGAGGACAAGATCCACAGCAGACCTGCCAGCTAGCATCTGCTCTTTAAGGCTGGTTCTATTTTTTCGCGTTATGAAGGGCGATCAGGTATTTATTTTTATTTAATTATTAATCTATATTTACGTCGCTCAAATAGCGCGCTTAGCCAGCTATTACAGAGAAACTGGTAGCCAGGCAACAGACGTGACAAATCCTGAGTGGCGACGTTACTGCACGGTTCTAGCTAAGTTAATCGGGCCAAGAGTTCCAGACCGAGAATGGCTTGTAATCGTGCTGCGCCATACCAGGCACAAGTGGAAACACAACTGGAACTGTTCCTTACCATTCTAAGCACCGTTCGGCCCGACGGTGGAAAAGCGGCGATTGTTCACCTGCTCGTGGGTCAATCAGCCGCGCCCGCGCCCTCAGCAGCAATGGAGGGAATCTCCTCGCCGTTTTTTATTATGGCTTTGTTTTATACACAGTTTAGTGTATGGCACAGTGGTTTGTGCCTCAGTAAAACGCCGTTCTGCACTGATGCAGATGCTGTAGCCTACCTGTTGGTTTATAAAGCTAAACCAGCTTGCAGTTGAACTGTGAATGCAGGGAATTCTGTTGCTTTGCTGTTTATAGTTACATATTTCCTTTGTTTTATGGCTGTGGTGGCAGAGGGTAATATCTTTCCACCATTTTTGTTAATTAAGGGACTAGTTCTAAGCACTGGGCCTTGTGCTTGTCCGTATTTATGTTTTGTATGTAATGTTTATTTTCTCATTTTACTTATGTGGTGTGGTGGTATTTTTTGTACTGTGCTGGTCCACCACTTGAAGGAATGTAGAGGAAACACTGTAGTATTGGCTGTCTTAATGTGTGTGTGTATATGCCAGTTCACCATATTTGCATGTGGACCATGTATGGCACTAAATAAATTTTTCCAGAAAAGCATAATGATTAAGGGGGGCCTTACACAAAGAGCAGCCTAGGGGCCCCTGACCACCTTAATCCGCCTCTGGTTATGTGAATAAGACAACATATGTATAACAGCAACATATTCTCTGAATTGGAGGTTTTTTTCTAATTTTCCTTTGAGAGAAAAAAATTATAGTTAGTGTGTATATATATATATATATATATATATATATATATATATATATAATTGGCTCTTTTATTGTCGCTGCACTAAATTCAAAGCAATTTATTAAAATATTTTTTTATTTTTTTGTTGCTGGCCCGACCAAATTTAGACATTATTATTATCATTCATAATTGTACATACAGTATGGTGCACACAATGATGACACATCTTGCATGCACAGAACCCCCCCAAAATTAGAAGTAAACGCATATGTGCTAGATGGATATTGCTCCATGACCATAGTTGCATAGTTGTGTGTGCTTTAAAATAACAAGGATTTTGATCATTGATCAGCTGGAAAAAATGCTCTGAAAGTGATTCCCTAGTTATTCTTCTCTTTATCTTTATAGTTGTGGTGTGGACTCTGCTATTCTATTAGAGTTAGAAGGAGTTTATGTTAAATATTTATAAAATATTTCACTGCATGGCAGCATCACAGAAACTTGCATTTTACCCTATGATACTCCAAATTCAGATGAAGTTTTGGTAACACTTTAGTTTAGGGTCAAATTCTCACTATTAACTAGTTGCTTATTAGCATACATATTCCTAGGATATCGGCTGTTTATTAGCACATATTAATGCCTTATTCTGCATGACCATATTCTACCTACCAAATTCCCACCTAATACCTAAACTTAACATCTACCATACTAACTATTAATAAGCAGTAATTAGGAGTTTATTGAGGAAAAGTTGTAGTTAATTGTTAACAGAAAGAATTGTGACCCTAATCTATAGTGTGGCCGAAGTTTTTGGTCATCTATATTCATCTTTTCAACTACAGTACGTCTCCATGTACATAAAGTGTCAGCTGTTGTGTTACTAAAAAAAAAACTATGTATAAAAGAAAACTATGTTTTCTCTATTGAATATCCTCATTTTGTGTAATTTTGCCATCTGTTTGCCTGATTGCTAAACACATTTGAGCTGAAATTGATTAATTGACAATCATTATTAATCGATCACTGATCAATGAAGCTATAAGGGAAAAGTATCATAGCACCACTTTATGCATTTCCCTTTTTGTTGAGTTGATTTTAATATTATGGGCTCAAATAAGAGATCATTTCAAAGGGGCATTTGAAAAGTTATGGCCAATTCCTGTTGCACAAACAGCCCTGTTTTTGGGGTGGTGTGGTGTAGTCTCAGGACCAGTCATCGGAAGGGTTAGGGTTCCTGGTTTGATTCAAGTTCACAATTTAAGTGCCTTAAGAGCACAAAACAGTCACCACTGTGCCTTTTAGCAGGGTACTTGACCCCAGGTTTCTCCGGGGATTATCTCTATTGTGAATATATGGTCTCGTTCTATGGTTACATTATATAAAAGTTGTGGAGATAGAATCCATCCGCCTGTACATTTTTATTTTTTAACATGAAATTACTCCTCTTGTCAGGTGGTTTATGTAATCTTGACAAAAAACTGAAAAATGTAAGAGAAGGGTTCAATGCCAATTGTCAAGATACTACAACTCAATCTTCCCAACTTTAGTTAAGCTGCACTTCTGATTATGATAAACTTCACTAGGTTCAGACAAAATGGCCTTTATTCTTCTCTCTGAGCAGTAGGAAGATTAATTTCCCACTTGAAAGGTTAGTTGAATACCTTGAGGGTAGTGACTTGTGCTGCTGTCTGTCTATCTAAGCGGTGGCCGTTCGGTTAGCGTCTGCCTGTTTGCACTTCAGCCGCAAACCGCAGCCCTCCCTCAGGGCCTGATATTCCCTTCAAGATGTGGCGTCCCCCTATAGATAATTGCTCTCCTTAGCAGACAATAATTTTGCACTTGTTCTGAGATAAGCTGGAAAATGCGTCTCTGAGCTTTTTGGAGGAACCACACTGTGGTGCCAGTCAATGAAGTTCATCAGTGGTCTTTCCTGGATCAGGATGTTTTATTGTTAGCTATCTGACAATCTCTCTGGTGCACAGCACTGATAACCTTCTCTCTGGGGTGGCTCCCTCATAATCTGTTTCCTTTGGGCCCTCATGAGACTTATGCATGGGTGTAAAATCACATTGAGGGCTAGTTAACATTTAGAAGAGCTCAAGCATATGCTGACGTTTAAAATGTTGCCATAATGAATTTATGTGCAGGCCAAGGCAACTGTAAATGTTTCAATAAAAGTTTCTGAAGCACAAGTCCTTGCTCCATTTTACAATGTCACAGGATCCCCATGGGGTGAGTCTTGTTTACTGCTTGAAATGCAATCATAAAGACTGAGGTAGAGCTTCCAATCTTCCCCACTCCCAAAACAATCGCAATCCTCCCTCTGAACCAGTGCTTCAAAACCAGAGACCACTGGATATATACTCAAAAGCATCAACATTGAATTAGTTCACCCAAAAATAAAAATTCTGTCATTGATTACTCGCCCTCATGTCATTCCAAACACGTAAGACCTTTGTTCATTTTTGGAACACAAATGAAGATATTTTTGATTAAATCCGAGAGGTTTCTGAACCACACATAGACAGCAACACTATTCAAATAGTAAACACAGTGCAGTGCTTCCAGGTTCTACGTCAGAAGGCTGGCTTATTATTGGCTAGCTCCTGCGTCAGCATCACACGTATGTGTTGTGGTGCTCACATGAACAGCGTCGGCCAATAATGAGCCGACGTACTGATGTAGAACCTGGAAGCACTGCACTGTGTTTACTGTGTGAATAGTGTAGGACAATGACATTGAAGAGAAGAGATTGTTGAATAAAATCATGCATAAAAAGTATTCTCATCGCTTCATAACATTTATGTTGAATCACTCTAGTCACATGGACTATTTTAATGATGTCTTTACTACCTTTCTGGCCCTTGAAAGTTGTAATGACATTGCTGCCTATGTCTGGTTCAGATACCTCTCAGATTTCATCAAAAATATCTTAATTTGTGTTCCGAAGATTACTACCTATGTTAACAAATACTAATACCTATGAATAATAATGAGATCAAGCTGAAGCCGCTCCCTGTGTGTTTAATCTTGGACGATGGTTTTTGGATCAGTGGTGAGGCAAATAAGTCCAGGATGTGTTTCACCCCTCTTCTCTGAATCCCTCTCACCTTCTCCTTTACTGGTCCATCAGAGTAGGTCCTCCCCAGGGGGCTCTTTGAGCAAATCACAAGAATTCGGCACCCTGATTATAACAGTAACTGAAAGTCAAGCCCCTGATTACCTTCTCAAAATGACACGGATGCTCCTACACCACTCCCTGGTGGCTCGCCACAACCCCTTTCACCCACAACCTTCAACATTTGTGCTGCTTTTGTTATTTTTGTCAATGTCAATGATCCATCCCCTCCGCATGACGGCCACTGTTAACACAGCTGAGGTGCATTAGGCCTGTGTTGTTCTTGCTCCTTACCTGACTCCAGGCTCTGTTTGCAGTCCCATGTGTTTTCCTTCCACTTCAGTGCAGCCGCAGACCCCGCGCAGGAGTCCAAGTGGCAGCTCTCGGAGGCTGTAATGCGTTTAATTGCCCGTGATGTTGTTCTTTCTGCAGTTTTGACGTTTGGAATGGCAGTGATTTGACAACGTGCTGTCAGATCCACTATGTATCAGTGTGGCTGATTAATTAGAAGTGACTAGAGTTGGAAGTCAGAAAACACCCACCGATATTACTGCTGGTGGTACTTTCAGACAGCTGACGGTAATAAGAAGGCTTTTATGGTGTGGCAGAAGAGACTGGAGGCTTGTTGCCAAGGCCGCTCCAGATGTTACTGCTGTGTCTTGGCTTGAAGTTAAAGTTGTAACATTTTAGCTTTTATTTTTCCATTACCTCAACCGTTATTGATCATTTAGAACACCCTGTGATAACTAAGCGTCCTTCATGGGTCCAGGGTTGTCAACTTTATCCATAAGTTAGCTTTAATGGGAATCTGTGACACCTTTTATTGCAGTGAGAGTGAGCAGACTCCTTGCTGATCCCTGAGCAGTCTGGGGTACATAACTGCCTCCTGGAGTCAACTCCCCAGATCTGCACTGTAACTCTAGAGCTTCATTGTCACGCTCCATATCACCTCACTGACCCCCGGCCCAATTATACAGCTGACCTGGGTTTGATGACATAACCTCTCCGGATCAGGGTGCGATCACCTCGTGGGGTACCCTACTGCCTGTCAGTCCATGTCAGCTCACCATGCTAAGCAGATACTTCCCAGAGCTGATCCCAATGGACGGAGCGGCAGTGAGGGGCTGCAGACCGACCATTTTTACTGGTCGATTTTTTTTCCTCAGTTGCAGTTTTCAGTCAAATGTTTTTATTTATGTTCTAGGGTTCATTTTCTGTTCTTTTAAAGTTTTAGTCCATACTTTGAAAAGTCAGTGAAGTGCGAAACAACATTGGACCCTCTTTGACTTTCATTGTATGGATAAAAACACAGACATTTTAAAAATATATATCTTCTTTGCTGTTTCACAGAAGAAAGAAAGGCACACATATGGATGCCCACTTTCACCACATAAGAAAATAAATCATAATTATGAGGCAAAAAGTTTAAAATGTTGAGATAATGATTCATACTTATGAGATAAATTATAATTATGTCATAATTTTAGAAAGTCATAATTATTATTGACACTTTTATGTAATAATTAGATTTACCAAAGCATGTTTAAGTTTCTGTTGTTCTTTTTCTTGCAAAACGTTTTTGTCAATGGGGTCTAAAACTACAATGGACCCCACTGACTTTCATTGTATTGACAAAAAACACAAACATTTTTCTTTTTAAAATATCTTCTTTGGTGTTCCACAGAAGAAAGTCATACACTCTCAGAAAAAAAGGTGCAGTGCTGTTACTGGGGCGGTACCCTAAAGTACAAAAGTGAAAAGGTACATCTTTGTACCTTACTCATCCCTAAATGATACATATTAGTACCTTGAAAGGTTCATATCAGTACTTTAAGAGTGTGTATTAGTACCTTTTCGGTTTTGTACCTTAGGTACTGCCCCAGTGACAGCAATGTACCTTTAGAATCAGTGTACATATAGAATCACATATGGAAAGTTGAAACCCATTTCCAACACATTTCAAACTTTTATGACATTATTATGGTTTACCAAAGCACAGTTTTTGTTTCTGTTGTTCTTTTCATTGAAAAGTTTCAAGAAAGTTTTAGTCCATACTTTGAAAGTCAGTGGAAAAACAACATTAGACCCCTTTGACTTTATTGTATTGATTAAAAAACAAAAACATTGGCAACAATTTATAATAAGTATACTAAAGACAAGTTCTTACAAATAATTTGCAAACTATTAGTTTATGGATAATTCATAGTTAATGTATTGTAGTCTCTACATTGTTAATATATTAATAGACTATACAAATAGTGAGTTCTTCGTTCATTGTCACTGTAGGCTAATTAACACAACTATAATTGTTTAATTAGCTTATATGTAAAGAATTAGATCTTTTTTAATGCTTTGTTAACAACTTACCACTTACCACTAGTTACCACTAGTTACCACTAGTAACTAGTTCTCACTTTAGATTAGGTCACAGAAAATGGGAAAATGTCATTAAGTGCTTTAAACCAACCTATAATGGACATTAACTGCGTTAGTATTAAGTGTTCCTTATATTGTTTTATGGGTAATAATTTAATAAGTATACAGTAATAAAGTGTGTTTGTGTTTAATGTATTTGTGTTTGCAAACATTTTGAGGAACACTGAATATGAATGCAATTAATGTCTAATAAATGTTGGTTTAAAGCACCTGATGACATTTTCTGTGACCTAATCTAAAGTGAGAACTATTTACTTCCAATAACCAATTAACAATTGCTTTACTACGGGCTAATTAAACAATAATAATTGTGTTCATTACAGTGACAATGAATGGAGAACTCACTATTTGTAAAGCCTATTGATATATTAACAATGTAGAGACTACAATATATTAACTATGAATTAACTATAAACTGTAAATCTGTAAGTAATTTATTACTGTATACTAATTATGAAGTGTTACCAAAATATCTTCTTTTGCATTCCATAGAAGAAAGTTGTACACATTTTATTTATGATTTCTTAGTATAAAAAATGAGAAAATGATGACAGAATTAAATTTTTTGATGAACTATTCCTTTAAGAGTAAGGCAAGTGATCTGTGGTTAAACTGTCATCATTAACGTTATCATGTATTAATATCATATTGTGGTTGAAACTCTTTTTTCCTTTTTGTATTTGTATGTCTTATTTCAACTTAAATTATGAAAATGATTATGAATGACTAATATGTTTAGTAGCATTTTTATAAAAAGAACAAACTCACACTTGTTTCTTAAAATAAGATTTTTAATATTACTTATTATCATAAAGATATATTTACACACTTTACAGAAATAGAAAATAAAAACACAAAGCTACGCATGAAAGGAAAAAAATAAAATAAAATAAGTACTCCAAGAGCTAAAGCTTATCTTTTATAAATTAGAAACCAAAAGTTCAAATATGTACACAGTATTTCAACCATTTCTGATACACTTGTTTAATTCATTTATTTATTCATTTGTTTTTGCCCAGTTCAACATCAAAACAGAGACAGGGACTGTACATTTGGCCAGGTGAGTTTGATGAGCACACACCTCCAACAAGAATAAAGAGGAGGAATAATACCTTGCCGTTACGCTGCTTTTCACGTGGCCCACTAATACTGTTGAAATGCCAGGCCTGACTACAAATTTTAAGATTTGGAATGGATGAGTGTGCTGAACAAACAGGCCGTGTGTATGGATTCATGTTTTGGATAGAGTTTAGAGCTCTTTATGGGTGTGAAGTCTGAAGCAACAGAATAATCAGATCATTCTTGGCATCCCAACCAGTTGGTGGACATTTGTGAAATGTTGGGATTGGATTTCAGTTACTTGATCTGGTCGCCACATTTTACATGCACCGTGACAAGCTAATTGAAAACAAGCAGCCAAATGGGTCTTTTCTCTTTCTGTGTCAAATATGAAAGCAGAGCAGTGTGCCCTAATGAATGTCTTGGTAAAACCAATGTAATGAATCAAAATGCTAAAGAGGAGTTTTGTATTGTATTCGTGGCTTTTATCCTTCCTCACTAAGGAACTCTTTGGACCTCATTTCACTTTCCACAGCTCTGTTTTCAACATACAAATACCTTCTGGATACCTTTCTCCCATGCAAACGTCTGTACTCAAACAAAAGACCTCTGAATGATCAAGTGGAACATGTGTACAAGTGCATAGGACTAATGATGAAGCCAAATTGGGCAGAAACACATGATAGTAGGAATGAGTTTCTTATGTGAGCTCTTAAAAGAAAAAACAAAACATTTATACAAAATGATTTGTGCTCTGTAAGTATAATGCGTGTGTTTGCCATTTCAGTTTTGAGTCTGGACGTGCTTGTACTCTTGGTGCCGCAAGCTCCATTAACCTGATGTGCTGACGGGGACGATGGACTGAGTTTGACGGCA
Organism: Paracanthobrama guichenoti; assembly: GCA_018749465.1. NCBI lineage: Eukaryota > Metazoa > Chordata > Actinopteri > Cypriniformes > Gobionidae > Paracanthobrama > Paracanthobrama guichenoti. Next base: position 17,575,911 of record CM031956.1, on the reverse strand, counting down.
GAGGAGGGTGAGAAAGCTTTTTTGTGTCCATGACGTATTGTGCAGCAGACTACTTTTTCTACACTTTTTTTTTTTTTTTACAACCTTACACACAAAAATAAAATACAGCTTTCCACACTCTATCGAAAAGTAAGCTTTGGACAACCAGCTAGACAAGAATCAGTCAATTTAATTGTCACAAGACACTGGAAAACCATTACATGCCAAAAGACTTGTTTTCAGGATTTAATTTTCCAGCAGCATAATGGAATTGCAAAAGTGCAGCCTTGCATGTCCGTACAGAGATCTGTTGGAGGAAAGCCAAGTGATTGATAGGGGTCTCTGCTATAGCAAGCTTTGGATTTTGTCATATTTGTCTTTGGATGTTTGATGAAACGGATAACCATCACCATCGGTGGGAAGGGGGATCGGGTCGGTTGTCGTAAGTAGCAGTGACGCGCTAGTTTTTCAAGATTCAAGGCTTGAACTGAACTGAAACACTGCTCGATAGCCCTCCCTGGAGTGGCAGCTCAGCTCCGGTGAGGATGGCGAAGATACATTCATGAACAACAGTGTGGATACAGGCATTACTCTGCACCTCTAACAGACTCTTCAGACGGAGTGTACGGCAACTCAGACTCCCAAACTTAGATCTTCTCTGCGTTCTGACCTACTGATCCATGAAGCAGAGCTCTCGGGAACACTATAGTTCTGAGAAAGCGTTAATGAAATCCACATCTCTGTCTGAGAGTGTATAAAATAATCATGGCGTGACAGGAATTATTAGTATTCACAGTGCCCTAAGATTCGATACATTTTTAATCGAGGTGAGCTCGGCTGGGTGTTTTACCGCTGTGTTTTTTAAGCACTCTCTTAAGAAGATCTGATTTTGCTGCAAGACGTGTTTGTGGATATACGCGGCGGTTCTCTGTTTCCAAATTCACAGACAAACGGTGAACAGGAAATCGGGGGAGGGGCTCAAATGCTAATTTGCAATAACTTGCTGTGTTGTCTAATTAATGAGTGTAGCTAACAGTATCATATAAGCCTCTAATCTCAGCCTCATAATTTGTGACTTACTGAAAGTTATGAAGGTTTGACGATGCCCAAGCCAAGGATTGCTCCTATTTATAGATTATTACATCATAAATCAGTCGAACACTATGCCAGTTTGACTTGTGAGCTCTATCAGACTTGAAAGAGATTTTAGTGATTCCAATCTAAAACCAATTAGCAATGGGGTTTAATAACCGTCATAGCCGTCTGTGCTAAAGAGGCTCAAACTCAAAAGGCAACTGCTTCCACTGGGGAGTGAACAATAATGGCTTGTAAAAATGTGGTCTGGATATGTAGCTACAGTGGCGGATACATAAGCATGAAGCTAAATGGTGCAGATACAAATAATGTGTTTTTCTTAAATATAATATAGACCATACAGGCTTCTGTCACAGCACCCTGAGAAATGAATTGAAATATAACAAAAATAACACCAAAAGAATGAGAACTAAACAAGAAATCATTTCCAGTATGATGTCAAATAAAGGCATAGAGTTCTGTCAGTCAAAGAATCCAGTCAAGGGGACAATCTCAGCCTAAATCATCAGATCTGTATGGAATTTTCTTTTTTCTTTTTTTTGGTCTTGTGTCTTCAAACCATGCTACCATTGCCTTTACATTGGATGTTCAAACAAATGGCAAAATGCTTACATGTGGGTAGATGTTATGCTTCCCCCAAGATAAGAGGTAACATGTTTACTTTTCTTCTCCTGGCAGCACTGTGGAGTAGATTTGCTATTTGGCACTTCATTAAAAGGAGAGATGGTCCGCCGTATGAAGCAGATCACCCTGGCCAGTTAACAGTCATGTATCTCTGCTGTAAAGCAGCGTGTGTCATGGGGGAGGAGAAGAGGGCTCGGGACCGATGATCTCACGCTCATGGAAGTGGAGTGTGATTTTGATAATGAGACTGTGGCTTTATCCTTAAGCTTCGGATGGCTGACAACTCTTAGGCTTATTGGTAGGATGAAGTGTAATGACCATTGGGCAGCACAATGAGTTGAATAACTGTTTAACATGGATGTGCCAATGAAATATGTTCATTCAACATTTTAGAGGTAATTATAAAATCAGTAATTATAACTGAACCAGCATTGAATGCATTTACATGCACAATCTGTATTCTGGAGGTGCACGTGTGTGTTAACATTTTGGCGTCAAAACTCGATTTAAAGTTTATCACGTGGTTTCTTGCATTGTCAGGTTTCTAGAAACCTTTTTTGTGAGTTGTTTATCAAGTAAATGCACTCATCGATGCTATTATTATTATGTTTTTGTTTTGTTTTGTTTTGTTTTTTTTGTAGGCAGATGATAAAATTGTGCAAAATGTAAAACAATGAATGTTGCTGACCTGGCCATAATGGGCCTGAGCATTTAGTTGTGCCTTATTTTAGTTTCCCTATCACTTTCTTCCCTCATAAACACCATTTATAAGCCAAGAGTTGCCAACATGTAGCAATGGGACAAAGCGCTGTGGTCACCTTCACGCTGGAGAGAATGGGACTAGCACACCTCGGAGAAGAAAATGACGCTTTTCGGACTATAACGGTTTGGACCAGGCTCCCCACTGCTCACACATCATGCAAAGTGTGGCCATGAAAGGGCTCTAGAAAGCAAATGAGGAAAACCACAGGAGGAGAGAGACAGACAGAGAGAGACAGAATCTGATAGCTCGGGCTCAATACCCCCCAACCCCGTTCCCAGCCCACAATTCTTCGTAGAGCTGAGGGTGAGTGGCTTGTCCTGGTTTTTTGTGGACAGAAGAAGAGTTGCTTGAAGAACCAGCAGGTGCTATGGACATCACTCTTCAGGCTGGGCTAGCAAAGGCCCCTTGTTGCAAGGCCCCCCAAGGCAAAGGAAGAGCATAGAAATCAGAACCAAGGGGGAGGGCACTCTAAGCTGTGCCTGTGGACAAAAGAAAAGAGACATGATACAATGCAGGGTTTTTCTATTCTTTTACTAATTGGCACAGGTAGCTGGTACCGAACGTAACAAGCAAGAAAAAAGAATGGTTAGAGCAAGTCATCAAAGTTTTAAATATCCCAAAGGTTGCTCAAAAACATCAAACTAGTTCTTTCAGTATGCAGTATGGATCATAAAGAAAGACATGCATACAGGATTGGAATGGCATGACAGAATTTGTGTTTAGGTGAACTATCTATAAGATACATTGTTTTAGGAAAATTGGTGAAGACAGCTGCATAACGCCTTGGAATGAAAAAAAAAACAAAAACCAGATGGCAGATGAGACAAGTGAGAGGTTTCATTCTGTATTCAGAGGTGTTGATAGTTTTACTCAATAATTTATTTATTTTTAAGCTTATTGAAGGAATAGACATCATTCCAAACCTGTATGCATTTCTTTCTTCTGCAGAACACAAAAGAAGATATATCTTCTGAATATCTTGTTTTATGTTGCACTCTACAACAACAAAGAAATTCATACAGGTTTGGAATGACACGAGGGTGAGTAAATGATGACAGAATGTTTATTTTTGGTTGGACATTCCCTTTAAGAGTCAAGTCTGTCACTTATGAGGTTCCATGATGATTACACATGAGTGTGACACAAAAATGTTGTTCCTGTTTTTCACTTTGAGCAAGGAATCTGTGTAAATCAGTGAGGTCATCTTTTAGTGTTTTGTTCATGACGTCACAATGATTTCAGATAGTTGTAGCTGTTAATGAGTTTTATTCTTCCAGTACAACAGAGCCCATTGAGCGATAAGAACCATCTTTTTACTTTGTGTTACACCTGCATAATTCTTTGTTTGACTCATGTACAGTGCAGCACTGGTGATTCTTATCTGAACCATGTTTTGTTTGTGATGCTCTATGACATCATGCCGATTGTCAGAAAATACCAACAACAGTGAGCTGCGTACACTTTAAAAGAGAAACTTTGTGTCAGGCAGTTGTTTTCTAATCATCCAGTGTGCCCCTTGGTACTTTAATGAGACAGATTTTCAATTTCTACCTCTCTGCAGTGCCTTTATGCTAGGAAGTCTTTGAAGAGGAGGTCTCTCAACATGGGTTGTTCCTCTTATATGTGGCATCTGGATCTTGTAACGGGTTGTTCATTCTTGTGCTGCTTGTGTTCTGTTACCACAGCCAGTTCTCATAATATTCAGCTGAGCTTTTAACCTCCTTTTCCGTTTACTTCCTAGAGCATTCACAATGAAGAAGCCCCGTCCAATGTGTTGTTTAGTTAGAGTGGTTGGTCTTAAGGGAATATTGAGGGTTTCAGGTAAGTTAAGCTCAATCAACAGCTCTTGTGGCATTATGTTGATTTACCACAAAATTTAACTTTTCCCTCTTTAACAAAAAAGGAGCCAAACCATAAATGCTAAAATGCTTGGTTAAATATTTCAGTAGTGCAGCCACAAGATAAAACGATATGATTTTATTGTGAAAAAAGAAATTGTTTACTAACCATTTCCAGTTAAATCCAATTTTATAACTTTGTTGCTGGGACAACATAGTGTCTAAAATTGTAAAACGATTATAGAACGATGAGAATATCTTTATAGGTAAAATACACAAGTTTTATCAGAAGAATTAATACAAGTGCTCTTATGACTTTTTCCCTTTTATTTATTTATTGGTAATCAGCATTGAAATGCTGTTGATTGAGCTTAACTTTGAACTGTGAATATTCCTTTAATGAGAATGTCAAGTTTTTTATAGTTTTATTATCAACACTTGATCGTACAAGTCAGTCTAATTTTAAGTCATCCCATTGGTGTGTCATCCCAAGTTCTCAATTCAAGCAATGATTTCCTTCTCTGACATCCTTCTCATCTGCAAGCACGGTGGTGCTGCATAATGAAAAAAGAAGAAAAAAGCCTTTCAAGTGCCTCCACTGTGGCCTTATTCGGTGGTTCTCTGTCTGTTATCAGCCCTTGAGGAGAGTTAATTGCCCCGGTCAGTCTGTGCCCCGTTTTAGCCATAGATGATGAAGTGTGAAGCTACATTTCTCACACTGCACAAAATGTGAGATGTTGTACACAAGCCAGATGCAGGTCAAACACTTTAGTGGGAGTCCCATCTGGGCCATGGACTGATTTACTGTACTGTGTCATACAGTAATTATCACAACATGTTCTCTTTAGCGATAAAATGTCTGTCAAGGAAATGAATATAAATGTAAATGTATCACATTGTGGATATAATGAACTGTGAGAGGATTAGGAAAAGAATTTTGGGGTTTGGTACCGCAGGCTTGATTGGCACATTAGTCGCCTCAAATGAACTGGTTCACCAAAGCGGGCCCAAAGGAATGTGGGTGAATGTGCTAAAAGACGTGAACTTTGAACCCTAGTAGGCATGAAGGGAGCTAAAGAAGGAACCGAATGAAAGAGAAATCTTCGTCTTGTTTGGGGTTGAAGTGCTGTTTGTGGACTCTACATTGTGAGTCACTGAGCCGTTCCATTTAATGGAGCTACACAACTTCCTGCAGTTCCCTTCATTGTGCTTCCAGTATTCTGGGGATCAAAACAAGTATTGACTGCCCAAATCACTCAAAGAATATGTGCATTTTATTGGATGGGATGGGAGTACATACATAGACCTTGCTGTTTGTGTCCTCCTATGGGGACATTAAGATTTTTGGCTTTGCCTTAGATTGATGAAGCAAATGAATAGTAATTGTTTACCAAGTTAAATTTTTTAAATTTTATTTGCTATAGAGGATTTGAAGGTTTAGGATTTCTCACTTTTTATTGCCTTCATGTCAGCTTTTAAAGACGATTAACTGTGCCATAAAGAGCTGACTTGTTCTTCTCCATAGACTCTGGTCTTATATGAGGTTAATTTATGGCTCTGCGGGCTTGTATTGTGAACTCCTGTGGGGCCTTTGTATCCTGTTAAGTCATCTTACTCTGCGGAATATGTTTTAAAAAAGCTGTGAATGAGTCCTTGCATATCTCTCTGCCATCCACTGAGTTTCTGGAAAAACTGTAGGTCAGCATTTCAGCTCGAAGCCTTTAAGTAATAAAACATAACCATGCTGATAAGATCTGCCAGATGCAGTTCTCTTTTATTTATTGACATTGTAACTTGAATGTTTCCTTAATAAAGGCCACATTAAAATATATGCTTTGGTGCTACAGCACTGAACATTTCATGGAGAAAATGTTTGTAAGAAGAGAAAAAACTTTTATTAAGCATAAAAAAAAAGTTGCCTGAGGAATTGTTTATCTAGACGTTAAGTTAAATATCCTTTTTATGTGGAAAAACTAGCTGAAGCGGTTCAGATGAGATTCTGGAGTATTATCTTTGGATAGGGAATTTAATTGGCATTATCAGGATAACGGAAACATGTTGACTCAGGTATAATACAACATTTATATTGTATTATATTCCACTCTGTATGGGTTTTGTAGATCTGCTGGAGAAGATTGGGACCACAGAAGCTGGCAGTCTAAAGTCCAGTAATCTCATAAAGACATGCAGTTTTTCTGTGCCAGCAGTAATCTATAATTCATGAAAGAAGTGAAGGAGCGAGCAGGTTTCTGTCAATCACAGTCTCCCTTTCTTCATGTTATTCTCCTGCATTCCCATCCTTCCTCAGTATGCACTCGATGATTGAGACAGGTGCTTTCCTCAAGGCCTATCCTATCCTTTCTCTCCCCCTCTTATTGGTTACTCAAATTCTGTTATGCTCTTATTGTTGCTTTCAGGCTATTGCATTGGTACAGTAATGTTAAACTGACCTTGCTCTAAAATGGCATGGGTCCCTTATGGGAGAGACGGGGTCGAGGGCGTCTCCTCCTCCAGCCAGAGGGTCTTTGGCTCCGGCCGGCTCGAGCGGTATTCTGCCGTAAAGGAGTCCTCATGCTGCCCACCTCCTCCAGCTCTTTGCTATGCTCGGTGGAGGCCATTGGACCTGCGGACAAAAAAGGTGTATGTGAATTCTGAAACCCAACATAACATAATGATAAAATGGATGATGCACTTGTGTATTTTTAAAGTATCTTGGTCACTTTGATAAAACTGAATTGCAAAAAACAATGTTTCCGAACAAAAATAATGTCTCCAAACAACATTTTTTCCAGTGGTTGGATAAAGACTTCAAAATCACAACAAATCATTTTAACTTAAAAAATATGTTTCACCTTTAGGAAACTTTATTAACAGTTTATTGCTGCACAAAAACTACCAAAAAGTCCCTCAGCACAGTCACCGAAACTGTTTACATGCAAATCTTTAAACTTCTCACTTCATGTGAGGAGTATCTATCTCAATAACACTGGGCAGACGCTTGTCCTGAACACATATTTGTCTGTGCGTCTGTGCACTACACTGCTCGCTTGTGAGTGTGCTCAGTGCTCAGATGTTTCTAGTCATCTCTCAATAAGTGCAAGTAGATCCTTTAAGCCTGTCTCATATCCACAGCTTGATCCACATCAGTGCGTCTCTAACCTCTCACCTCTTTAGAAAAATCAAACAAGTCCTCCGGAGAGAGCAAACATTCTGGGAGGTTTTGGGGAGACCTTGATCTGTGCAGCACTATCTGATGTCAGTGATCTCCCATTCAAGCCTTGAATTGGCTTTCTAAGGGTGTTTTGTTTGAGTTCATCATAGGGATTGGATGTCTTTCCATGGAAAGTTCCCAGTCTTCCTAATGACAGAAGCTAGAATCAATGAGACCCGTCTTTTCCTACATTATTGTAGGGGATGAATGGGAAAACGTGCTTGGTCAATCATCGGTTATGTTTCCCGTTTCAGGCCACTGCTCTCCAATCCTTCATTCCATACTATACACATACAATACAATCCTCTTTCCGCTGAAGCGCATGAAGATAATTCATCCCGTTCTTCCAAATTCATCTCCTTTTAATGTCTTTCTTCCTTAACCTTTTTTGTCTATGTTTGTCTTTAACTCCAACACGTTCAAAAAAACGCTGTCAGAAATGCCTTAAAAAAGGAATCTTTCAGTGAGAGCTCAACAAATGCCTATCCTACAGAGTAAACAGAGAATCCCATTAACCTTTTCCCAGCAAGAACTTGAATGAGATTATTCTCGTTGGGTCAAGACATTCCTAACATCTCCCTGGGGAGTGACAGACAACCTATATTAAGACAACAGGGTGAGGCGTTTTTTATTTTTAATTTTTTTAAATATAACACAAGCAATTCACAAGCTTGTTAATTAAAAAAGAAAAAGTCTCATTAAGACTGAGCTGAAGTTTAGACATTTTATACATATTTGTTTTGAACCATGGTAGCTCATTTCTAGCTGTCTGAGCTGGTCATTACCTGATAAAAGCTGATAGACCAACTTCGACCAGCTGGTAGACCATCTTGATTGAGAAAAACCTGCTTAGACCAGCTAGAAACCAGCAAACATGTTCGTAAACACATCTACCAGCTTAAAATGGATTTTACAGTAGGAAAACACAAATTAATAACTAATAGCAAACAGTGAAAAAAACAAGGTAACATGGAAAACTAGATAAGCTCTGACTGGAATGTATTTATTTCCAGTGACAGAGACAGTCTGTTTTTTTTTGTTTTGTTTTTCTTTGCTTTTTTCTTTACAGAGAGCATCAAGCAGCTAATGGCATACGATTTGAGTTGGTAATCATACAGCCTTGAAAAGTTGAAATGACTTAAATCTTTGGTTAGTACATGTAGTGACTGGACGACGTGAGGCTAAACACGTTCCCTGTAAGTCTGCTTATGAGTTAAATATCCTCAAACTATATTTTTAAATTCCTGACAACTCAAATTACATTTACAAACTAATCGCCTTTAGCTGACACATTACACATTCACAGCGGACTAATTCGGCAAACAGTGGACTAATTCATTTGCCCCACAGAAAGACTTAATTGCATATTTCAACATCTCATGGAATAAGGAAACCACACTAAAACTCATCTATCCACCAGGCCTGCTAATCCGAGCATTAACCTCCTGTTATTTCTCCAGAAATGAATGAAGCAAGTTTACACATTCTGTCTGCATTCAAGTCATTTCTTTCTAATCTGAGGGGTTTAACATGTAAAAAGGCTCTGTGATCAGAAATTCCCCCCACCCGATTGGTCCTTTAAAATACTTAGGGTCAGCTGTGAGAAACAGGCCAGAAGTCTTTTTGCTTTTTCAGTACCATAATCGCTCAACCCAACATATTGTTCATATGGCATGCAGAATAGTCTTGAAATGTCTCTGAGGGGGCAAAAACACAATGTTTTTCGTCCAGGCTGGCAGAAGTGGCTGTAATTACACCTGGCTGAGCTGAACGCAGCACATCACCTCAGCTCTACTATCAGTGTCTGTCATAAACCTCTCCATAATGACACAATTTAAATGTGTCCTGCCATCACCATCTGACAGGCAGCGTTTGCTGCCCATTTAGCTTTGAGGGGAGCAAATCGCTTAGAAAATTGTCATTCCAGGCCAGAAACAAGAAGAATGCTGCTAAAAATAATCTCTGGTTGTGATAAGAACAGCGTTTATGAATTAACTCAAGACATGCATTCAACTGATGAAGGAGGTCTATTTTAAGCACACAGAATCACTCCATTGTCTGTTTTACGACTCTTGGCTTCTTCTCAATCTGCATAGCTCCTTGTGTGACTCTGCGGGTCGTATCCATGCTTCGTGGCGAATACAAAGTGACAGGAGCAATAACCGTGGATATACTATAATAGATAGCATATGCTGATGGGATCTTCCTCTAACTTGCTGCTTGTTTACCAGACCCACTCAGGGATGAAAACGCTCTAGCCCCTTTATTGCATTAGATCTGATGGTGCTGATAGTGGGCCTCCTTCTCACCAACATAATTTCTTCCAGGTTCAACACCTAATGACAAGCAAGTCAGGAAGTAATATTCCAATAGATGCTTCTCACGATACCCGCAGCCTTATCTGAAGACGTCAAACTCTTAAAGTGATAGTTCATCCAAAAATGAAAATTCTGTAATCATTGACTCATCTTTGTTGTTCCCAATTTGTATGACTAATTTTTTTTTCTATGGAACACAAGAAAGACCTGTGTCTCTGTGTTTTGTTTTTGTTTTTGTTTTTTGGTTTTTGTCCACACAATGAAAGTCATTGAGGTCCAGTGTTGATTTGGTCCCCATTGACGTTCATTGTATGGATATAAACAGTTTCTCTGAATATGGCACGTAATTATATCATGTTGGTTGTTGTACATATCGCAGCAGTTTGGGAATTAAATGTTTGATGAGTGGTGCTAAAAAGTTAATGCTCTATCACATTTAAAAAAATAATGTACCACTTACACTAAACTCTGCCCTAAACCTTCAGTAACTGACAGTCTGAGCAAAAGCAAATGTGAGTTAAACGCATTTGCTAAAGTAACTGCAATATTTTAGCTTTCTTCTACTTTGATCTCTTTTAGCTTTGACTTGTACCCAAGTGCAATGCAGTACTAGGTGAGCTACCGAGCAAGTTTGCTTCATCATAGAGCTTATGTGATGTAGATGTCAAAATGTATCAGTTTGCAAATCATGCACAATGGTGAAAGTGCTAGGAAGTTCATAACATATATTGTACAATGATGAACCACACCCACACACAAAACAAATCTTTATTAATCGATAATCTGCCTCTGTAATAGTTATGTTTTTGAACTTTTAAGCTAATGCACTTTTTTTTAATGAGCCTATGTTGAAATTTTAGTTTTGAGAGCCATTTGTTCGATTTTAATTGAATAAAGTGAGAATTCTGGCAACACTGAAATGCTGAAGTCACCACAACAAAGCTCCCACAGAGATGGTGGCATGACAGGAAGTTTCCAGATTGGTCAGCTTTCCTCTAGGCTAATGATAAATAGCCAGATCGTTGCCATCTCATCCTCTAGTACCACACTCCTTAGGTTCATCCATTATGTTGACTTTTTAACACGACTGCCTCGCCGTGCCTCGCCTCCGCTGGACACCTTGTGTCTGATAGTGTGTCCCTGTAAATCCCAGGGCTGCCTCTTAGCCGAGAGAGTTATCCATCACCCAGCACTTTCCTGACAGAGAGAGAGGCCCAGGGTAGGCAACGTTTATAAAGGGCCGAGCACAATCTGATGAATGGTTTACCGAATTTCTCTGACTGGCCTAAATTTACAATACACTCCCTGTACAAACACACAACATGAAAAATAAAGAGCCGTGACTTCCAATAGATATAAAGTTTAGGCTAGTCTGAAGACCTTTAAACTCAGGGCACCAGATGGATCTAATCTTTTACTCACTACTCCAGGAAGTGAGAGATTAGATCTACTTACACGCAAAGCAGAACCAGGTGAGGCGAGGGCAACACTTATTTATGGCCGGTTGTACTACATGCATTATCTCTGCTTATACATTTGCCCTAGCACCTCCACCACCACCCATCTTAAATTAACCAAATTCAACAACCAATCAATGTGTAATATAATTGCTCTGTCTATGCAAATTAAAACCGTCTTGCTTGGTTAGTTTGTTTGCGAAACGTTGCGCAAGTATTGATTTGTTTGTCATTGTTTACAGAATATTCTGCTTGACTACCCTGCCTATTATTTATTGTGGAGACATGGATGCAGTGGTGGGCATGATGAGAAGACATCCAGCCTCTCACTCTCCCCACAGCTTGAGACTGCAGTCATAACAGATCTTGTAAGGGCGTCTCCACAAACATGCATAATGGATACTGGCAGCACAGCCACATCATAAGTCAAAGGTGACACAAAATGTTATGGAGGTTTGTGTATTTTCTCATCTTTTGTTTTTAATAGCAGCCTGAAGCTAATAAGGTTTTGTGTGTGGCTCTATCTAAAGAATTAGAGCATGTCTAAACAGATCAGTTTATACTGTAAGTCAAATGTAAAAAATTAACAGGTCTTTAGATGACATTGAGTGTGCTTACATGCATCTTACACTTAATAAGCATGTGTAAGGTCATGTATGAACTGTGATTTATACAGGTATTGCTAGATAAATTGTGGGTTTGGAAGGCATACATATTCATATGTTTGCATAAACAGTGAAACATACATTATTAACATATTGACAGTGGCTAAAACACATTTTCACGAATAAATGAAGATGTAAAAATGTTTAATGATTTTTTTAGGTTCATAGAATATTGGATTCATGGAAGTAATAAGTAGATTTTATTGTTTTTAATCAATGTAATATGATATCCAAAATATATTAAATATATATATTTCGGATACATTTAAATGTAAAATGTATCTGTACAAATGTATTTATAATATAAAGTATTCATAAAGATTTTAAGCTGTGTATATGAAAATGCATTTAGAGTAGTTTTAGATATACACTCACCTAAAGGATTATTAGGAACACCATACTAATACTGTGTTTGACCCCCTTTCGCCTTCAGAACTGCCTTAATTCTACGTGGCATTGATTCAACAAGGTGCTGAAAGCATTCTTTAGAAATGTTGGCCATATTGATAGGATAGCATCTTGCAGTTGATGGAGATTTGTGGGATGCACATCCAGGGCCCGAAGCTCCCGTTCCACCACATCCCAAAGATGCTCTATTGAGTTGAGATCTGGTGACTGTGGGGGGCCATTTTAGTACAGTGAACTCATTGTCATGTTCAAGAAACCAATTTGAAATGATTCAAGCTTTGTGACATGGCGCATTATCCTGCTGGAAGTAGCCATCAGAGAATGGTCATAAAGTGATGGACATGGTCAGAAACAATGCTCAGGTAGGCCGTGGCATTTAAACAATGCCCAATTGGCACTAAGGGGCCTAAAGTGTGCCAAGAAAACATCCCCCACACCATTACACCACCGCCACCAGCCTGCACAGTGGTAACAAGGCATAATGGATCCATGTTCTCATTCTGTTTACGCCAAATTCTGACTCTACCATCTGAATGTCTCAACAGAAATCAAGACTCATCAGACCAGGCAACATTTTTCCAGTCTTCAACTGTCCAATTTTGGTGAGCTTGTGCAAATTGTAGCCTCTTTTTCCTATTTGTAGTGGAGATGAGTGGTACCCGGTGGCGTCTTCTGCTGTTGTAGCCCATCCACCTCAAGGTTGTGCGTGTTGTGGCTTCACAAATGCTTTGCTGCATACCTCGGTTGTAACGAATGGTTATTTCAGTCAAAGTTGCTCTTCTATCAGCTTGAATCAGTCGCCCATTCTCCTCTGACCTCTAGCATCAACAAGGCATTTTCGCCCACAGGACTGCCGCATACTGGATGTTTTTCCCTTTTCACACCATTCTTTGTAAACCCTAGAAATTGTTGTGCGTGAAAATCCCAGTAACTGAGCAGATTACGAAATACTCAGACCGGCCCGTCTGGCACCAACAACCATGCCACGTTCAAAATTGCTTAAATCACCTTTCTTTCCCATTCTGACATTCAGTTTGGAGTTCAGGAGATTGTCTTGACCAGGACCACACCCCTAAATGCATTGAAGCAACTGCCATGTGATTGGTTGATTAGATAATTGCATTAATGAGAAATTGAACAGGTGTTCCTAATAATCCTTTAGGTGAGAGTATATGTGACCCTGGACCACAAAATCAGTCATAAAAATGTAGTCATTGAAACTGAGATTTATATATCATAAATATCATAAGTAAATAAGCTTTCCATTGATGTATGGTTTGTTAGGACAGGAATATATTTGGCCGAGATATTTACGGTAGGAAATGCACAAAATATCTTAATGGAACATGATCTTTACTTAATATCCTTATGATTTTTGGCATAAAAGAAAAATCGATAATTTTGACCCATGTATTGTTGGCTATTGCCACAAATATACGCATGCAATGTTTTGTGGTCACATATGTGCAAAGACGTACAAATACCTATAAATACTAATGAGATCAGGCTGGTCAGATTTCTTTTTTCTTTCTGGGAGTCCAATTAGCCTCTCTGTTCTGTGTCCGGGTGGCTTACATCTTGTATGCATATTTGTTTAGGTTTCAACCTCAAAACCAGAAAAAAAACAGATGATTTTAAGTATTCCTCCATCATCTGTTTTTTTTTTTATAATAAGCTTATTTCTGATAGTTATTATAATTTTGATGTACATGTAAACACACTCATTGATGCTCAGTTGCACATTAATCATGTGTATGAAATTCCATGCTTCCATCGTTTATGCTGCGTGTGATGCCAAATAATTTCCAAAAGCATTTTGTGAATGAATGTGCATATGTGTGACTGTTAGTGCTTTGTTTTGCCTTGCATATGTGCGAGAAGAGGCGTGGAGTCCCATGGGGGTGTAACCATAGCTGACGGTGTGTGACGTCAGAGGCGTGATCCCCAGTGTCTCAGAGGACATTCATTCAATGAAATAAGAGAGAGAGCTCCACATGTAGCTGCTTTTTCTCCGCCATACATGCAGGCATGCCAATTTGATGCCCGCTAAGACTATCCTTTAGCTAGTCACACTTGATCATGAGCATTATGCCTAGAATGAGACACATTAATTAGCATGAAACCCCAGTATGAATCACTTGCCTAGCTCATAAATAAGACCCTGTTACACTAAATTTCCTAACAGTGTGCTATTATGTCCCTAAATATACTACTTCTGATATGGAAATGTTGTTAAAGAAGCCAGTAAGACTCCCCGAGTGGCGTCTGAAATCAGCAGCCTGGCCTTTTGAAGCCTGGAGTCGCGACGCTTCTTATCGCATGCCTACCAGTAGTGCAGGGCCTTGGCATAAACTGGTACCAGTCTCTAACGTGCTCTCAAACCACGTTTCCATGGCAGCCGCTGTGAAAGGCACTCTCTGAGGAGCAAGAGAATGACATTGTCAGCTGGAATGGATCAGGTTTCCCAGTTTACAAATTTCAGCACAGGTCCATTATTAGGTGGAGGTAGGCAGTAAGATTGCTTAACCCTTTCCCAGGCCAGTGGTTGTATTTCATCACAACGGAGGCTGTTTGATATTCAGCATTGTGCTGCTGTGATAGCACGCGGCTTGCAGGAGAAAATGAAGGCATGCATTGTGTTTGCAACTCCGCAGAGGAACAAAATCGCATGAAAAGTTCACAGACTTTCCCACACCTCCACTTTGAGCTCCATTACTGAAAATAAGAGCAGCGTTCTGATAAAAGTGGCTGAAGCTTCTTGTCACCGCTCTTTTCTCTGATCGTTTCTGACACCCTCAGATGGTGTGCAGCCTTGCAAGCAAACTACACATGACCCAAATTAGCACTAAGCTATAATAATGTGGTAAGAAATGGCCCGGTTCCGAATGATCAGAGAACTGCAGGTTCAAAGCGCTACGGCTGCTGCCTTGACTGCTAATGATGTGTTGAGAGAAAGAGAAAAGATGAAAAAAAGGGGAGAAGGCTGATTAAGACTTGCACAAGCTCTTGCACCAGCACTTCAGACTAGTAGGGGTGAATCACTGGGTAGAGGTTACTGCAGGTTGGACCTTTAAGTACAAGAAAATCAAGAGAGCCGATCATGCAAAGCATCTTAAGTGCGATTTCTTCTGAATTGGCTTCCAGGGTAAAACAGCATGCCTTCTCAAAGAGGATTTACCTCTGAGACGGGCAGCAGCGGCGATCGAGACCCGAATATTCTTGTCAGCAGTGATGGGCTCAAATCGTCAAGAAAGTGCTAGCTCTTTAGTGACGGGATGCTCTGGCAGTCTATTTCCAAGGGCTCTCTAATCGGTAATGAACCACATCCACCCCTTATTATTGTGCTGTCAGCTGTGAGCCCGCATGCATACTGTCTTTAAAGTAGACTAGTGATGGTATAGCTTCAATTCTCCTGCTTTGGGCCCAGTGCCTAGCTATTGAAAGGAGTGTCGACCGGTGCATGCTGGGATATTTCCAGCTGAGATCACACTAAACAATCAGTCATGAAAAGACACATATGTGTCATATGGATGAGAACGGACTGATGGTGCATGATTAACAGCTCAGATGTGAATGGCTGCTTGTGTTGTGTGATGGAGTGTTTTTGTTTTAGAAAATTTGCCCTGGTTCTCACAGTAACATTGTGGTTCAAGTTACAGGCCATATTTAATTACTGACAGTTCATTTACCTTTTTGTTTATGTATGTTGGTATATTAACCACAGTGTTTAACCAGAATAAGATTAAATGTAAAGCTTCACAATCTTTGAGTAAACTCACTGTCTGAATTGTATATGTATTTACAGAATCCGGTTCCAATTTCTGCATGCTAGTTTAACAAACAAGACTTATTCATTCAACATGATGTTTTTCTCTAGTATGTGTTTTGTCTCTTATGGGATATAAGACATGATATCAGCCATCATGCATATACCTCATTTGTTCTATACTGAAAGATGGGAATTTATATAGCATGATAAGATTTGCTTTGACACATAATATCTTTCAGTTTTGAATTGTTCCTTCTGGACATTTTAAAAACAAATTCCTATCATCTATGCATGGTCTTTACAACAAATTGGATGACATTCAATATTTTTTTTTTATCTTCATAAGCAATACATGTACAGAGGTGCTACATTTAATGTGCAACGCCCTCTATGAAAGAGATCAGAGAATACTTTGAGGCTTGAGTTTATATTGGCGGTATAAGGTTTAGTGCAATAAAATTGAAGGCATAACACATATCCTGTACCTTGAGGCTTGGAATTATGGGTAGTCCCAGTGGGGGAATCAGTAAAGTGTTCCAAAAACTCTTGAACACTTCTCATAAACAATCCGGTCAGTTTCTCACATCCATAGTACTGCTCAGAGCAATCAGAATCTCGGCTGTTTTTCTGAACAGATTTAATGAAGTACCCGGAGCAGAAGCCTTAAATCAGGCTAATGGTTTGATGTGATATACTTCTGAAATAATCTGGGAAAGCACACGATAGAAGTACAAACAATAATGTGCTATTTTTCTGCCTTTAACTGCGAACAAAACCAGGCCTGTGTGCTACAAATGTGTTTTTCATTCCTTGCTCTTCAAATTGAGCATGAAAATAATTAAAGCACATTTATTCCCCAACTTGAAATATTTATACAGCATTTTGCCTGGCTGTTCATAAAAATGTCTACTCTGATCATATCTGATCAGCAACCACAATAAACGTAATGCTTAATATTTGAAAAGGGAGCTATAAATCAGGTTAATATCGGGCCCCTGTGGACGCAGCAAGGCGTTCGGTATATCTGGCTTTAATTAAAAAGTTGGGGAAAGAGGGAGATTTTGGGGGTGTCGAGGGATATGTTTTCTGATGTTTAGAGGAAGGGGCCTAGCTAATGGTTTGTCAGCTTGCTTGTGGGTACAGGAGGCATGTAGCTAGCCAGATGCAGAAGTGTGAGAGAGAGTACAGTGAACAAGCATCCATTTGAAGCAATTTTGGCACCGGGCCCTTTATATTCCCCACATTTGTCCACCTGCAAGTTCGATAAGACCACCAGCTGTGAAGTTTTAAAGACCTTTTAATATTTTAGCGGCTGTGTTCCTCACCACATCAGAAGCCTGTTCAGTTGCTTTTTTCTTTTCTTTCTCCTCCATCAGCACCCGTCAGGATTTCTCCTCTGCATCTGTTTAATTCTGATGGTGGAGGTGATCTGATATATTCAGAGTGCTCTGAATTGCATTGTGCTGGCCTATAGCAATCACACGTGTCAAGACAGCCACCGTAATGCCACTGGGGAGCTTTTCTCAAAGGTTACCCTATGTCTTTACCACATGAGTTATAATAGAGCTCAGAAAATGTACTCTGTTTTATAAAGGGCACTTTTTTATTGGTTCTGCTCTGCCGGAAAAATAACCACTTCCACAGCTCCGAGCAGATATTTATGAAGTATTTATAAAATGGTGCAGCAAGTTGGCAAAGACTGCAAATGACCCTTTGCTTGATCTGTTTGAATGGGCATTATGTAGGTAAACAAAATGTCAGTATGTACATTACTATAAAATAGTAATTGTTCAGGGAATAGATCACCTTTATGTCATTCCAAACTTGTTTGATTTTCTTTCTTTCGTACTCAACTGTACTCAACTGTTGGAGCTACATTAATGCTTCAAAAGCAGAAGTTTGTTATAAGCGCCAAAAAAGTAGTTTGTAATTTGACAGTCTTGTCACTTTCATTGCATGGGGAAAAAACACTACCGAACATTTTCATTTGTAGTCATAATCGGAAGAAAGTCATATGAGTTGGGAATGACAGGAGGGTGAGTAAATGATGAGTATTTCATATTTTCATACTGGTACATTGCATTGAACTCTTCTTTATAGTTTATTTGCATCTCTAACAAATCACACTGCAGACTTTAAAGTGAAACCGTAGATAGAGGATATCCAGGTTACTCATAAAATAGATCTGAGTCACTGACCCTCTGTATGTGTGTGTGTGAGCATGTGCACGTACTGTATGTGTGTGCATATGCATGTTTGTGAAAGAGAGAGGAACTCGGCCAGAAATTCATCATGCCTCAAAGCACCTCTGAATGATTCTTCATATTCCTGTGATGACCTTTCTGTAGTGCTCATCTCCTTCATGCTGCTTTGACACTATTATCATGTTATCGCTGGACATATGGAAAAGTTTGTCTGTTTGTGTTCACTCCATGGCCCCTATAATCAAGTGCGTAACCGCAAACACCTTCTTCACATTAAGTGAACTCATTTATTATTGGAATTATGATTTAATGCTTCCTGCTTGCTTTTAGCACAGGGCCTCTGGTGTTATTTCACAAAATATCCTGCTCTTACCCCTTGTTTCTTCTAAAAAGAAACATTGTGTGGCTGAAGACTTCCTAATGAGCTTTATATTTGTTTTGCTGGGGTCTCACGCCGACCCAGGACACGCACAGTGAGCAACAAGCCCACGCAAGATCTCCAACGCTACTTCAAAGTTTAATACCGAATAATAGCGTTGTTGACAGCTCGCATTAAATCACCCTTTTCCAAAGAGCTGATTTCAAATAGATAATGCCAGAGATCTGATCTCCACACCCTCACCTGGACGAAGAGGACAAACCAAGCAGCTAAAATTACACCATCTCAGGACTTCTCTGCGTATATGTGTGTGTGTATTTGCTCTTGAGACTGTATTTTTGAAAGGACTTATCCCGCGCTTCTGTGACTTTGAAAGATGAGGCGTCGATACCGGACTCAGGACTGACAAACCAGAGTGCCTGAACTGTTTCCACAATATGAAGTGTTTACATACCAGACTTGAGAGTGGAAGACAGATTGCTTTCAGGATGAATTATGAATGGCTCAATGCGCTCAAGATTTGCCCATTCTTGAGGGGAAGCCCATTACAAGACGAGCAGATTGAGGTATGCACAGACGAGATTAGCAGGGCCGCAGCCGTTCTGCTGGGTGACACTCAATGCCTGCGGTAGCGAAGCCACTGTCGCCTGTTGCACCATGACTTCTCTGTGTCCCCACCCTCTTTCAACCTCCGAGAAAGCAGTGCGCAGATCACCCCCATTGCACGGTTGAGACGGATGGCAATTTCCAGCAAACTCCCAGTGTACTGGAAAAGCATTTGTCTGAAGATGAAAGGCTTCACACCCGCTGCCTACACACCGAGCCGCTTCCAACACCTTCCCGCGACAGCGCGCAGCTCCGGCTCCCCGCGGCTCCCTCACCCCCATCTCATGATGGAGATAATACTACTAATAGCGCAAACAAGGCAGTCTGACCTGGATCACACGTCAATAGCCTGTCCTTCAGGATCAGGATCAGGATCAGGCTCCATACACATGCAGGGAGAGTGAAAAATGACACTGACCGTAGTGCAAGGTAATTGCTTCCCATTTACTCGTGCAGAGACCAAAATAGCAGCATCTCTCTCTAACAAACGTGTGTGTAAACGTAGTGTTTAAGGGGCCGTTTGATACGGCCAGTAGCCACTACCCAGCACCCTTCAACATGCACACACTCTCAAACACACATGCTTCCCAGCAGTTGGACTTTAGAGGGATGTGAGCGTTTACACAAGGGCCACAGTTGTTTTTAACACAAGACTGCTACCTGCATCACATCTGCAGGGTGGCCACCGGTCACCTGACTCAAGCTCACAGCTTTGAGACTTGCGTGACATCTTTGATAAAGGGTTTTATTGTAGAAGTAGATGAGAAATAACATTGTGTTTGAGCAAGAATTACATAACAGCACAATAGCAGATTGTTTTTGGAATAAATCAAATGGAGGTTAGGCACAAGAACTCTGATCTATGTAGCTTCAGCCCAGAGAGACTGAGAATCCATCCATGATGTGGCACAGCCCAAAAGACATGGATCAAATCCACCTTTAAACATCTACAGAAACCGTAAGTGCCAAAAGCATATCAGCGTTTTGCTTGTGAAATCCAAATTATACAACCATCTGCTGTTTTTAACACCTCATTACATGCACCACAATACATACAATACCATATAGACAAACACCTTACATTTACGACATCCAGGAGTACATAATCCTAGAAAGCCAATCATTACATGACACCAGGAAGAATCATCATCATCATCATCATCATCTCCGTTATTTTCCTACATATGTCATGGTAAAGTCGGCAAGTAATCCACCAATGGCACAATTAACTTCATTAAATGGGCACAATAACAAGCCAAACCTCTGCAGTGCAGTACAGCGCGCAGCCAGGTGCCGTTTTCCTCCTCTCCCCAGCCCCAGAAGGCTAACCATGCTGGGTAACTGATCAACTACAGCTGCCCATTCCCGTTCCCAAGCCCAAGGCTAACAGCAGAGAGAAAAAGATAAACACGAGGAGGCAACAGCCGTCACGCTCCGTACTTACCAGCACTGGCTGAACACAGCAGAGAAACCACCAGCACAATCACCAGCGTCAAGATCTTCACATTCATTTCTGCTCTCCCCTCCGTTTCCCTGCCAGTCGCTAGCTGATATACTGTAGTGGTGTGTGTGTGTGGATGGGAGGGAGAAGAGAGTGGGTGAGCGAGAGCGAGAGAGAAAGGGAGAGAGACTGTTTGCTCTTCGGTGCGCGCGTGTGTCTGTGTGTGTGTGCACGGCTGTGTGCGTGTGTGGCTGCGAATGTGTTTGTATATCTGTATGCAAGTGTGTGACAGCGCCGCTGAGATTGAGGGCAGGTTTCTGTCGGAGTTATCCCGCCGTAATGTGCACGTTTCCCTTTTGTGAATTGGAAGTCCAGTAGAATGAGTGTGAAGAGAGTCTGTTTGTATCAGGACTGATTGCCTTGAATTAGGAGCCCGAGTCCCTCATGTTGCTTATGTATCCCTGACTCTGGGGGTCATGGAAAAGGGGGCTTCCTCCCCCTTGGTATTAACCCTCCCACTAAGAGAGAGAGAGGGGAAGAGGGTGGCTTTATGATATTAGTCAAACAGATACCTTCTCAGAATTGTTTAAGTTGTGCGTGTCCGGGAACAACATCACATGAAGGAAAGATGGTTTTCTTCTCTTAAACATCTCCTCATATATAGGTAGATGAGTTGAACAGACCAACACAGTTCCCTTTCATAACCTGGGTGGCGCTTTTTCGGTCCATTTTGTGTGTGCCAGAGGAAGACTTATCAGGACCTCTGTTGTTTGTTTGATTTGCTGATTCTGAGTCATTTGTTTTGCTCTGTGTATAGATTTCCATTCTTTGCAAGAACAAAAGGTCTGATGAAAATCTGAGCAGAGGTACATTGGGTACTTTGTGAATTTTATGTCATCCAATAAACAGGAAGGGTTTAATTTCTCATGCTGAATGGTGAGTGATATGAAAAAGCTTTGAAGCAGTACAACGTTTTGTTTATATATATATATTTATTATTTATTTTATTTTTATTTTTTTCATGAATAATATGGATGTAAAGTTGATTGTAAAGTATTGTAATTTTATCTTGTTTTGTTGTTTTTTGCTTTAAATATTTGTTTTCAACCTTTGGTACCATTAATCTAGCACAATTTAAACTGTTTATGACCCACCCTCTTCATTTTCAATGCCTAAATAAGCGTTCCTATAATCCAGTCACTAAGAGAATTAAATACAAGTGTAGCTAGAGGCCAAGAGACTGAGGCAGTCGAGGACGGATGAACGTATTATGTGCTGTAATGTTGTTAGTATTGTTCTAATCAAGATGTCTACCATATGGTTTTGTTACAAAAATATCTTCTCATACGTCTCTAGCTCAGTGTTCGTTATGCGTCATTCTTTGTCTTTCAAGAAATATAAGGATTCAAAAATATTTTAATCAAACAATTAATACCACTGTTAAATGGCATTTTCATTTCCAAGGGACTAAATACCCATTTGGTATAAAATGAATATTAAACAAATGAAGTGGCTGTTCGAGGCACTGATTTCTGCTCATTTAAATTCGTATTTCTGGGACCGTGGCTTCATGTGGCATTGTTTTCTCTGGTCAGCCGTCCCAGGCAAGCACGTCCATAGCACCCTCTTCAGAACTAACAACAGGAGCACCTTCCATTTTAGCGTGGTCCACTTGAAGCCTTCACTTTTTGTGAAGTAATCCTCTCGTCTGGTACTGTCCAATGCAAAGTCTGAAGGTGCTTATCCTCCACAGACCTAATTTTAGCTAGGAGATAATTTGTTGAAGAACACTGTCCAGCTTTTCTGTATGGCTGGAATCTGCTAAAACCTGCCTGACTCGATTAGTTATTTTCACGAGATGAATAATGCAACAGTTAACACACAGGAAACATAAATTTATATTAATTTACAGCATGCAACCAAATGGTAATTTCCAGTAGAGGATGAATGGCATGTTGAAATCCTCTTAAGAAAGATAAATAAGAGCATTTTTGACAAATGACTTGTAGTCCTCTTTGGGTGTTTTAAGTACCTTGCATATGGGCATATACATTTCTGCTTCTTCTCATTTTAAATTCAGAGCCGCAAATTTTTCCTTATCAGTTGTTATTAGACATGTTCATAACTGATGCACCTGGCATATCTGACCTAACAGGAAGTACTTGGATGTTTACAGGAAGTGCTTTAAGAGTAAAGGAATGCCATGCTTTTCACGTGCCAATCCCATTCATCACCCGAAACCCTTCCTGATTTACCGCTTTATTAATAGTGAAGAATGTCAGTCCTCACTGCAAGTTAAACTTCATTCAATCTGGGTCATAGAAAACAAAGTAGACACCCACTCATGTTTAATGATATCTATCAATATGGAAAAATCAACAGGTGTTTTTTTCATCCAAAGCTATAAACGGCAACTTATCTCATAAAATGTTTACTTTATTATTTTCCTCCATTCATGATTAATGTTCTTCCTGTTTGTTATCCGCCTCTTAATTGTTTCTGTGTTTAGTCAAGGCATCAAACACAGTACCTGAATAAATGCGGGCGGATGTTTGTTAGTGCTGTTGAGTGATCTGGTTTAAAATAGTCGGGCTTCTGAAGCATGCCAACATATAGTGAGTATTGTTTTCAAGGCCAGTAAACATTGAAAGCCAAGAACTGGTTAAATGATATGGTAGTTTATTCCATTAATGCCCACTGTAATGTTTAGCTAATTTTGGCAGCAACAATAAGGCTTAATTGGTGAAATATTGAAGAATACACACATTCCCCTTATCACACTCAGTGGATTAAACTTTCATCCCATAATCATGTCTCCAGCCATGTCTTTTCAGTTGAGACAACCATGCCATTTCTACCACTCTCGTACTGTTGGTAAATGGTTGATTTTGTTCCAGTAATTTATTTTACTAATGTGCGATTTGTTTTGTTTTTTGTTTTGTTTTTTTCCTGGACCCTTGAGTGGCTTTCGTGGAAATTTATTGCAGAGGATTTGTGGCTATGCAGACAGTTGTTAATTTCTAGCTCATTATTTACCCTGGACCAGCCAATTATCCCCAGTGAACACTGGCTCTAGTGTTGCGTGACTCAGCAGCAGCTGTCTCCATAATCCAGGTTATCCGGCCCATCAGCGAGAGAGAGCTAACTTGGCTAACATGTGATGACAGTTTAGGGTCACTGTCAATTCAGTAGAGCAGATTTCAAATGCTTTTCACGTCATAGACAATATAAGGAATCCAAAAATCCCAGGTATTTTCACCTTTGCATAGACACTGAGTTGCATTATGTCAATCTGTAATATTTTATTTTAATAGTACAGCTCAACTTTTTATTTTAGGTAACACTTTATTTTAAAGTGTCCTTTTTACACATGTAGTTACTATATACTGTAAACCCGAATAAGTTGGCAAAACTCAAAAACATTGAGGCAATCAGTTGCCTCAAATTTTTAAGTTAAGTAATGTAAATTTGAAGTAAGCAGAACTTGCAGATTTTTATTTTGTAATCATACATTTTAATTGCTTCAAATATTTGAGTAAGCTAATTCATACATTTAAATCAAAAATATAATGTAATCCTAAATTTTTTGTAGTGGGAACTTGACTAGCTTTAACTAGCTAATTCAATAAATGCCACCTTGCTAATTGGTTACACAATATGGTAGCATTCACATACCATAGCACTTGCTGAATGAGGACAGCAATATAATAAATTTAACATATACAGTGCATCCGGAGTATTTACGGCGCTTCACTTTTTCCAATTTTTTTTATGTTACAGCCTTATTCCAAAATGGATTAAATTCATTATTTTCCTCAAAATACTACAAACAATACCCTATAATGACAACGTGAAAGAAGTTTGTTTGAAAACGTTGCAAATTTATTTTTTTTAAAAATCACATGTACATAAGTATTCACATGTTGAAGCACCTTTGGCACCAATTACAGCCTCAAGTCTATTTGAGTATGATGCTACAAGCTTGGCACACCTATTTTTGGGCAGTTTCTCCCATTCTTCTTTGCAGGACCTCTCAAGCTCCATCAGGTTGGATGGGAGCGTCAGTGCACAGCCATTCTCATATCTCTCCAGAGATCTTCAATTAGGTTCAAGTCTGGGCTCTGGCTGGGCCACTCAAAGACATTCACAGAGTTGTCCCGTAGCCACTCCTTTGTTATCTTGGCTGTGTGCTTAGGGCCGTTGTCCTGTTGGAAGATGAACCGTTGCCCTAGTCTGAGGTCCAGAGCGCTCTGGAGCAGGTTTTTATCAAAGATGTCTATGTACATTGCAGCATTCATCTTTCCCTTGATCCTGACTAGTCTCTTAGTTCCTGCCACTGACAAACAGTCCCACCACCATGCTTCCACCACCATGCTTCACTGTAGGGATGGTACTGGCCAGGTGATGAGCGGTGCCTTGTTTCCTCCAGACATGAGGCTTGCCATTCAGGCCAAAGAGTTAAATCTTTGTTTCATTAGACCAGAGAATTTTTTTTTCTCATGGTCTGAGAGTCCTTCAGGTACCATTTGGCAAACTCCAGGCAGGCTGTCATGTGCCTTTTACTGAGGAGTGGCTTCTGTCTGGCCACTCTATCATACAGGCCTGATTGGTGGAGTGCTGCAGAATTGATTGTTCTTCTGGAAGGTTCTCCTCTATTCACAGAGAAACACTGGAGCTCTGTCAGAGTGACCATCGGGTTCTTGGTCACCTCCCTGACTAAGGGCTTTTTCCCCTGATCGCTCAGTTTGGCCGGACGGCCAGCTCTAGGAAGAGTCCTGGTGGTTCCAGATGGTGGTTCTTTTGTACGTGCAAATTTTTTTTGTCTTTTAGATTTTAATAAATTTGCAAAGATTTCAAACGAACTTCTTTCACATTGTCATTATGGGGTATTGTTTGTAGAATTGTGAGGAAAATAATTCATTTAATCCATTTTGGAATAAGGCTGTAACATAACAAAATGTGAAGCGCTTTGAATACCTTTCCGGATGCACTGTATCTGTTCTCAAACTAAGCTCATGCTCCACTTGTCACCATGGTGGTAACCCTACAAAAAACAAAAAAACAACATAACAGAAACTCTTCTAAACTAGCACAAAACAAAACATTAAACACTACTAAATCTCCCACTTAACGTTAATCTTGCACAAAAAAACAAACAAACAAAAAACATAATATAACACTTCATTTTGGCATGTACTGTCCCTTTTGAGTGTCATGGCAAAGCATGCTGGGAAATATAAAAATCCCAGCCCAGTTTCTGTTCAATTTAAATTAGTCTAAATTAAAAGAATCAAGTTCATGAAACTCAAAACAATGAAACAATTCAGATTGCTTAAAATGTGTCAGGTTTGAGAATTCAAAAGTTCAAAATACTTATAAAAGTAAATTTGTTTGAACTAATTTGTTTAATTTGAGTTGGCTCTACTCAAACCAATTAATTATTTTGAGCGTTAAGGTTTACAGTATAGTAATGACTATAAATTATGCATAGTTTCGTGAAATTAACCGTACAACAAACCCAATCCTAACCATAACCCTATAGTAAGTACTTGTAGTTAATTAATATTACTCAGTACTTAAATGTAACAAGGACACCTTAACAAGGTGCACTGTGTAAATTTTAGCGGCAAGATTTCTAGCGGTGAGATTGTGAATTGCAAATGCCCACCACTTACCCCTCCCTTTCGAAGCACATAAAGAAGCTACAGTGGCCGTCACAGGGCAAAAATGTCGTTGTCTGAGACAGCAGGGAGTAGCTACCTCACTATAGAGCAGTTTGTCCGTTTAGGGCTACTCTAGAAACATGACGGTGCAAAATGGCGACTTCACTGTAAGGGGACCCGCGGTTTGTAGATAGAAATAGCTTATTCTAAGGTTCATTAATGATTCGTTATGTAAGGTCTTTATACACCCCTGAAACCGTTTATTATATAGAATTTCTGTTAATAGATCCCCATAAATACTACACACTGCACCTTTACAATAAATTGTACTGTTATTTTTCACCTTTGCATGGACACTGAGTTACATTGTGTTGATCTGTAAAATTTTATTGTATCAACATTTGATCAATATTTTATTTTGCTTCATTTTATTATTTTCATCACTGCGTGCATATTGAGTTGCAGTGTGTTGATCTGTACTATTTTATTTTAATAGCTCAGCTACATTTATTTTATTTTCTTGCTTTTGTACAGACAGTACATAATGCAATATAGTGACGTTACAGGAAAACTATGGTCTTTGTGCATAATCAATGAGCTGTCTTGTGTTTAAACAAAGAGATGTCTTCATACAGTCTTAAGCCCACATACTCCTTGTCATAGATTTACTCCAGAAACCTTAAAAAAACAAACTCACAACAGCTTTGACAGTACAGCCAGTATCTAATCAGAGATGTGCATCTCTGGGATAGTTTCACAGGTGCCAGATAATGCAAGCGCTGATTTTGAAGTCACCCGGCTGTCTGTCTCAAAGGCTCTGATGAATACATCTCGGGGATCCTTTATAGCCACGTGCTTAGTGGACTTTTGTGTTCTCTGGAGATACATGCCAACTTTTCTCATGGTCTTTTGGACTTCTAATGGTGCTGTTGTTCTTCTATAGGCACTCCTTCCAGAGCCTTCCTTGCTTTAGCAGTGTTTTTTTTCCCTCTCTGCTTTCTCCCCTGTCTTTATCATGTAAGAAAAAACCTGAGATATGCTGTTCATCCAGATCCGGAGTTCATTTATTGTAGCAGTAAGATGAAAAGAAGTCAAAACAAATTGAGAGCTCGTAGAGAAAGCCATAGCAGAGTGCGTTCCCTTTTCCTCCCTGATGATATTCTGCTTATCGGAATTTCGATCAGTTCACACCGTCGCACGCAGTTTAGAAACGGCCGGCTTGGTTTGAATGGCTGGTGGTTGTAAGTTCTCGGAGTTGGAAAGTAGAGTGTCAGGCTGGCTGTGGATCAGAGTCTGTGGGACTGATGCAAGCTGAGAGATAAGAAACTGATTTCAGGAAGAGCGGCACGCGGGCATTTGGTGTTCCTGAACGGGACTTTGAAGTCGGACAATGCCCACTCTTTCACAATCTCTAATGATCTTCATCTTCATGAATGATCTGCAAATGACCACGCAATCCTTTCTTGAAAATTTCTGCTGTTTACAGTTTCCACTGCCAGGCTAATCTTAGATCCTGTTAATGTGCAATAACCGATTTTCCAGGTGTTATGTGCTTCATGTTTAGTCTGGAATGTGTCCGAAAATGTGAGGTTACAGTCAGCGGACGCAAAACATAGCAACGGTTGCACAGGAGTCGTTAAACGACAAAGGAAAGTGCTAATTATGCAAAACAGAGTGTTACAAGATTTTCATCTTCCAATCCTTTTCCTGTCCTCATTAGTGGTCTGTGTTCTTAATTTCATCATTAACATCATTTAAACGTCTGCCGTTCTCTCCTCTGTGTATTGCGGCGGCAGTCTGCCAGCACAGGGGACTTTTGCAGGAAAATTACAGTCATTTTCATGAAGAGGTCATTATTTGCTCCGATGCAATCAGGCCAAGGTGAACAAAAGACAAGGAGAGGAGTCAATAAAGAAATGGATGTATCAAGTGCAGTTACAGGGTCATCTGCCATAAAAGCAGCAGCGTGTTTTTACTCTACATTCGCCATGGCCATGCTGACGGATTACTCTTTCACTCACTACCCTCAAAGTCATTGTCAGAAGCTCAGTTTTTTTCTTTAGGGGACGCATGGTTTTAGAAATGAAGGGAAGAATGTGAGGTGTGGAAATGCGGTGGATGCCTTCTTTTGGCTTTGAATGAATAGGAAATAAGATGCCTCCATTAAAGCTATGGCGGAGCGGCAGTGTTTTCAACCCCGTCTTTGTTTCTTATATCTGTGAAATTCGCCTTTGATGCACTGACACCTTCCCTGTTATGAATTCTCTTTGCTCTGTCTGTGAAGAATAGCATAACAATTCACACTTCACTGTGTAAAGTTGCCTTAGTGCGCAGAGCCATAAATATCATTTATTTTGTGTCACGCATAAAGTCAAAAGCAATAGTTCTTGAGGTGCTTTTACCCCAGCTGCGTATTGTTATCAGCTGGAATGGGCAAAAAAAGGCTAATGACCCGTACTACTTAATGACCAGCTCAGAGGCCGCCGAATCCATATCATAAATCGTTCCTGTGGGTCGTGCCTCGATTTCCACCTGTAAGGGGGGGGAGTGCAAGTACGGGTAATTTTTCAACGTGATCAGGGACTCATTAGCTGCGGTTTTGTTGTGCTCTCATAGTGACAGAGAACATATGATATTAAATCTCTTTCCTATTGTACAGGGTTCTAATTAGCTAGGTCATTCAAGTGGTGGTTTTTATATGACGAAACATGGAAATTAAATAATAATTTTCATTGTAATGTATCCCTGGTGTCCCATTCCCGTGTTTAGCTAACATATAACAACTCATGTGGAATTTTGAAGTCGTTTTTTGTCAGATTCAAGGGACAAAGATAAAGGTTCAATAAAAGGAGCAAAGGGGTTTAGAAAGAAACTGAGAAAAGGAACAGGATCTAGCGGTGGATGTGTTGTCCTTTGTGTGTTTGGCATGTTGGCAGCACTTGATAAATGGACTGTTCTGGAGGAATCCATTCACCCTTCACAGTGCCACTGACCCTTCTCTGTTACGTAGCAACTAGACCTTCAGTGGAGGAATCAGTATAGTCCGCATAGCTCAAACCTAGAGGAATATGTTTAAAACTCTCATTATGTCTTTTGACATATATGTGTGTGTGTGTGTGTGTGTGTGTGTGTGTGTGTGCGCATGTGCGGTTTGCAGGATAGCATTTGTTTGTTTGTTTGCTATATCCACCAAACTTTTAATTTATTATTTTTTCTCATGTTCAGGTTGAGTTCATGCAATAGTCAGAAGAATTGTTTTTTGTTTTGTTTTTGAGTGATACCTGTGATTCAAAAGGTGAGACTTAAATGGTTTGCTTCACATTGTGTAGATTTTTCAATTTCACACAAGTCAGCACACAACTCAAGGCTGCTGACCAGCATTTCAAAATAGTGCTGAGAAATCTTTCATCTGTCTTGTGCTCAAACACTTTTTGTTATCTGTGATTTTCTATCTTGAGTACTTTTCACAGCTGTTTTACCACAGACTCTTGAAGTATCAATTAAACGGAACAATTTTTATGATGTGCAGTCATAAAAAAATGTATGAAATGGCTTTTTACATTTAACCTTATAAATATTTATACGTAATTTATTAATTTGATGGCAAAACTGAATTTTCAGCAGCCATTACTCTAGTCTGTCTTCAGTGTTACAAATATGCTGATTTGATGCTCAATAAACATTTCTTATTATCATCAATCAAGGGTGTAGGTTTGATTTTGACCAAAAACAGCCCCCATTTTTATACCTAATCTGTTAAATAGACAATAATTACACAATTTTGATTACGTAAACCATTTCAATTTAGCTTTCTGTACTTCACGATAAGTTCTGTAATGTTAAAGAATAACTAAGTTAAAGTTAAAGGTAACTAATGAAGGGGGCTTGTTAATGTCACTTTACATCAATTTATTTTAATATTAAAAATTAATTCGGCTGATGTTGATTCTGAAAGAAATCAATTTTTTTCAATTTAATACATCCTTGCTGAATAAAAATATGACATTATTTTAAAAACAATTCACTGAACCAAACTTATTCACTCTGATGTCTGAACTCTGGAATCAAGAGATGGTTAATGTATTGTATTTCCCCTATCAAGAAGTGATTTCAGATGAAGAATAAAAGATTTTGGAAATTAATAAACATTTCCATTACAGTAACATGCACTAATAATGAAAAAATACATTTATTAATACATTAAATAGAGTCAATTTTAATTTCATGTTGGCCTTCACATTTGAGTCTGCATTTGTAAGAGATTGAGGGCAGTAGTGTTTAGCTCACTCTAGTTTGGGACAACATTTTAATGTGGTCACATTAAACATGATTATGCATCTCTGACCAAAACAGTGAATTCAGGCCCCCACACCCACTGATCCCTTTGTACTGTAAGTACTGTTACTTGTTAGTGATGTAAGGGAACGCCTAAGATCCTTCAGATTAATGACATGCACATGGACACTCATATGCAAGGGTGTGACCCAACTAAATATGTTAATATTTCTTATGAAATGTGTGTGTGAATATTTTCTGTTGGTGTTCGTGCTGTCTGATAATCACCCTGCATTGGATTTCAGATATAAGGGTCATGTCTCATTCAGCCCCAGGCCAAGTTGACCCGTTATCCTCTGATTCAGCATATTGCAAAAGTGGCACTCCGTCATCGGCTTACCTGATCATAACGTACAGTTTGTCCACTCGTAGCCTGCAAATAAACTTCAGTGTTTGGATCAGTTTGGATCAATGAGCTGTTCCTAACTGTCCCAGTCCGGCCCAAATGACGTAGAAGATTTGAGCTAGGGACAGAAAAGCAGGCAAGTTCAAGTAAGGGATATGCACTGGATGAATCATCACGTCAGTCAGCCATGGGCTAATTGATTATGTCCTTAGGCTTTCCTGAGGCACTGTGGACCTGGACACCAACTTTACTGACAGCCAGGCCTGACCCAGAAGCGTCTGACCGAAGGAAAGCATGACATTACAGAGCACATTCTACATTATCCACTACAGGACAGTAGTGAGTGCTGAGTGGCTCAAAAATAGGAGCACATTCCCAACACTGATCATCACATTAAGAGCTGCCAAAACAGTCTGAGCCAACAGGAGGTACTAGCAGCGTATCATCATCTTGGCCTGGCTATGAGTGCCAAATATGTCATGTAAAGCTACTCAGATCTCCGCGATTAGAGGGAGGCTACAGGTTTTAAATGTGGGAGGTATAAGACACTCGCAGCATAAGAGCGAAGCTGTCTATCTGGGAGATGTTACTGGTATTAGCTGCAGGAGATCTTTTCAGTTGCAGAACAACAAAAGTACACTATGTGTACACCCCCTTCAAATTAATGCTTTTGGCTATTGCAGCTACACTTAAAAATGAAAGTTGCATAAAGTCAAGCATACAACCATGCACACATTTTTAGTAAAATGAAGTGTACCTTTTCTTTTTTGGAAAGACTCATACGTCTGACTTGTGTGATGCAGCCTGGAATCATAATCACACCATGTTCAGTCATTTGACCAGAAGAGACCTCCAACCCCACCCAAACCCCAACTGAGCCTGGTTTCTCCCAGGGTTTTTCTTTTCTTTTCTTTTTTTCTCCATTTCTGTCACCTAATGGAGTTTGGGTTCCTTGCCATTGTCGCCTTTGGTTTGCTTAATTGGGGTTTAAAAGACACTTAATATTCAGAATCAGCAATATTATTCATTTGACTTTATCAACATTATCGGATGAGAACAAAACTTAAACTGAATTGAGCTGATGATGACACTATTGTCTTGTATTGAGCTGCTTTTTTGCTGAATGAAATTTGTTTCATAATTAATGAATTTTCATCTGACACTATTATTAAACTGAATTGAATGAACATTGGACAAAATAACAACACTATTGTTTTATGTAAAGCTGCTTATAGCTGAATTTACAAACCCGATTCCAAAAAAGTTGGGACACTGTACAAATTGTGAATAAAAAAGGAAAGAAATAATTTACAAATCTCATAAACTTATATTTTATTCACAATAGAATATAGATAACATATGGAATGTTGAAAGTGAGACATTTTGAAATGAATACTTCCAGAAAACATTGTCGGTGAACACAATCCACCGTGCCATTCACCGTTGCCGGCTAAAACTCTATAGGTCAAAAAAGAAGCCATATCTAAACATGATCCAGAAGCACAGGCATTTTCTCTGGGCCAAGGCTCATTTAAAATGGACTGTGGCAAAGTGGAAAACTGTTCTGTGGTCAGACCAATCAAAATTTGAAGTTCTTTTTGGAAAACTGGGACGCCATGTCATCCGGACTAAAGAGGACAAGGACAACCCAAGTTGTTCTCAGCGCTCAGTTCAGAAGCCTGCATCTCTGATGGTATGGGGTTGCATGAGTGCGTGTGGTGTGGCATGGGCAGCTTACACATCTGGAAAGGCACCATCAATGCTGAAAGGTATATCCAAGTTCTAGAACAACATATGCTCCCATCCAGACGTCGTCTCTTTCAGGGAAGACCTTGCATTTTCCAACATGACAATGCCAGACCACATACTGCATCAATTACAACATCATGGCTGCGTAGAAGAAGGATCCGGGTACTGAAATGGCCAGCCTGCAGTCCAGATCTTTCACCCATAGAAAACATTTGGCGCATCATAAAGAGGAAGATGCAACAAAGAAGACCTAAGACAGTTGAGCAACTAGAAGCCTGTATTAGACAAGAATGGGACAACATTCCTATTCCTAAACTTGAGCAACTTGTCTCTTCAGTCCCGAGACGTTTGCAGGCTGTTATAAAAAGAAGAGGGGATGCCACACAGTGGGAAACATGGCCTTGTCCCAACTTTTTTGAGATGTGTTGATGCCATGAAATTTAAAATCAACTTATTTTTCCCTTAGAATGATACATTTTCTCAGTTTAAACATTTGATATGACATCTATGTTGTATTCTGAATAAAATATTGAAATTTGAAACTTATTTATTCACAAACTTATTTATTCACAATTTGTACAGTGTCCCAACTTTTTTGGAATCGGGTTTGTAACTTGTTTCATAATTGATTAACTGTACACAGTTATTGAATTGAACTGAATCAACACTGAGCTGACTTGAGCTGAATAATTACACTATTGGCTTTTTAGAGCTGCTTTACAGCAGAATTTTAGTTTGTGTCATTGATTCTGTTATTTTCCTGTTTATTACTGTGAAGCTGCTTTGAAACAATCTGTATTGTATAAAGTGCTATATAAATAAAGGTAACTTGACTTGACATTACAATGTGAGGTCTGTGCTTTCTGGGTCTGGTGTGGAAGAATTTGTCTGGCCTTCACAAATCCCAGACCTGAACTCCAGTGAACACCTCTGGGATGAATTGGACCACTAACTCTGAGCCAGGCCTCACCACCCAACATCTCATCATCTCAGTGATGCTCGTGGGTCTAAATGTGAGTAAATCCTTCAAGCCATTTTCAACACTAGTGGAAAACATTCCCAAGAGTTAGAGCTATTATAAGAGTAAAGGGATCCATGATGAGCACTTCAATGGACTGCCAAGAAGTGATTTTTATTTTGTTGTACATGAGAATGTCTTGTTTATTTTAGATGTCAAGAATGGACTAGGAAACGTTCAGCTGAGGTTGATTAGAGATGACACAAATATATGGCATATATAGACCTCTCCCAGTCTAGTTAACAGTTGGTCAATGTGATGAAAAATTATATTCATGTATCAGCACATCTTTTGCACCTACATATCATTTCACACAGTAAATTATAATGTTTATGAATATTTATTTTAATGTGTACCTTGCTTGAGTCTGAGTCCTCTCAAAGTTTTCCCTCTTCTTGTGAACTTCTTAAGTAGTTTTTTCCTTCCCATGAACACTTTGAAGAAAAAGTCTAATTTCAGACAGGTTCATTTTACTTGCTTTTTTAATGTATTTATTTATTTTTAGAAAGGGTGTTAAATGTTTTGGTTTTCTCCATTGTGCAGATGAGCAGAGTGACAGAATATTGCAAGAGAAAATGGCTGAGGGTCATCATCACCACCATCACTCATGAGAAACAGGCCAGTTCAAATCTGTTCTGTGTTGTTATACTTATGTATGTATGTGTGTGTATACAAAGTCTGTTTGTATATACATTTTTGGGTTGCTGTTTTTTTTATTTTTTTATATATGAAATTAAGAAATCCATATTTATAATGATGTGACGTTATATATGAATAAATTATTCTCTCATCATTTACTCACCCTCATGATGTTCTTAATATATATGACGTAATTTCTTCTGCAGAACCTAAAAGAATATTTTTTGAAGAATGTTGGGAACCAAACAACATTGGAGCCCATTGACTTCCACTGAATAAAAAAACCCACCAAGATTTAGCTCAAAATATCATCTTTTATGTTCCACAGATGAAAGTCATAGAGGTTTGACGTAACATGAGGGTAAGTAAATGATGACAGAAGTTTCATAATTGGGTGAATTATCCCCTTTAATTTTGATCAGCAATCATTTGTGAACCTTTGACGGCCAAGCGAAACAAACAGGCAAAAAAGCACTATATCCAGAATAGCTTTTTTGAGAGCAATGTTCTTGAGATAGCAAATTAGATCCCATATGCAAGTGCTTAGGGGTAGAAAAGGAGAGAAAAATAGTGTTGGCCATCTGTGTGCTATTTAGATTGATCCCAGCAGCCATGGCTGTTTAATTCAAAAACTGTCAGGGAGTGTCATTAGGTGCGGCCATTTTCAGGCTTCAGATTTCATTAGCCACAGGAAGGCCCACATTACCCTCAGGATTAATGTCAAGCCTCTTGATACAGCTCTGAAGCTGTGGAGTGCTTAGAGGAACATCTCTGACCTTTTTGCGTAAATACACTGATTCATTAAAGATTATGTAGACCACGCGAAAACTCTTTAACAGTTGAAGAGTTATATGCATTTGGCCTGTAAAGTTATCCTTGCTGCTCTGGGAAAAGAAAATTGGTTCCTGAAGCCTTTTTTTCAAATAAAGTCCAATGTTGTGTGAACCTCGATGTTCTTCAAAATATCTTCTTTTGTGTTCTACAGAAGAAAGAAAGTCATACAGGTTTTGGGTGAATTATCCCTTTTAAAAAATCCAAAACATCCTGCATACTTTTTTTCATCCATCCGAAGTGTCTTTGTTGTTTTCTCATTCAGAATTGCATCATGAGCTAAAACCGCAACAGCCTGTGTGATAGTGTCTTTGGCCTTCCTTCCTTTTTTCTGCTAAAACCTCTTTCTTGCAGTTATCAGGAGGAAGGAGCAGTTGTTACGTCAAGGCCAGAGCCAACAGAGAGCATGATAACTCAGTGAGGATGAGAAGAGTCATCACTTTTCCTGTTTTAATTAGTAACATTAGTTCCTCAACTGGCAATCATGTCATCTGTTTCCTTCCAGGCGTTGATTATAAAGTGAGGACTGCGTCACACAGACCACACGGGTAAGATATGGTGTGTTTTTAAGGCGAAATACTTTTTTTTTTGCTCCCACTTTCGAGTGAAAGATATTCCACAGTTCCCGGAATATGATAAATTCTGAAGTGCAATATTCTGACAGCTGCAATAATGAAATACAATTTTCACACGGGCCCAATTGAGACACAATCAAGCCCTTGCTCTCTAACCCAGGCTCAACATGTTGATGTTTCTAGAAGCTTTGCTGAATTATAAACCTGCTTCCACTCATGGGGTTTTGAATTTACCTGATTCAGGAGGTTGTTAAATGTGCACGATCATGGAGTCATTTATCACACGCTCACTGTGCGCCGGTCCCAGTCCCTGTATACAGTTCCAGGTGCACTTGTACTGCACACAAATCAGGGAATGGTCGATTCAGAGCAGTCTGGATGTCTTAAAGAATATGCATCATACCCCCATTTTAAGGTCAAACATATGCAAGGTCTGAAAAGATCTGTTTTGCCTTCTGCTCTACTGTAGATGTGTGCATTAACCTTACCCAGGATCTTCAAGAGTATGATCAATATATATGTCCAGAATGCTTTTAAAGAGAGAAGACCTTTTGAACTGTGAATTTACATCTTTTTTTAGTCATTTAAAACTTCAGAAGACTGCTTGACAGGTTTTAAACAGAACTCAAGACAAAGCTGAAAAGAGCTCTCTATGTTCAGGTACTGACTCAAATGTCAGTGCAAAGTGCAAAGTGTTCAAATTGTGCATATATATTTCTTCAGTGGAGCGTATCACATTTGTAAAGAATTTAACTGTTCTAGTCTCAATACCTCTTAATCCCAGTTCCTTAACAATTATTATTTTAAAGCTTGTAATGAACAAACATTAGGAAAAAGGAAATGCTAAATAAATATACTACATAACAATAATCAGTAAACTGTATGTTTGATACACTAAAAAGAACCAGTTTATAGACCTTATTCAGAGCAGAGCCATGACAGGTATGAAAGTGAGGTTGTGAGGGACAGACTAACTGTTTTCAATGGCATCCACTGT
Source organism: Paracanthobrama guichenoti (assembly GCA_018749465.1). NCBI lineage: Eukaryota > Metazoa > Chordata > Actinopteri > Cypriniformes > Gobionidae > Paracanthobrama > Paracanthobrama guichenoti. The sequence continues at coordinate 17,539,001 of CM031956.1, read as the reverse complement.
AAAAAGCTGTTATAATAGCTCTTATAATTTTCCACAGCTCATGTTGTCATGTTTTTTTGTCTGCTGAAATTTCTTGGGAGTGAAATTTCACTTTCATTCCGTTAAAAATCAAATATGGCGCTGATGTGAATAAGGTCTATAGAGTCATTTGCTGCGTCCGAAATCACATACTGTATAGTACTTCCAACCATAAAAAGTATGTTCTATATAGTATGATTGTGTGTTGTATGAATGACATTCGGACGTACTACATTCGCTATGTTGTCACTGTCATGTGATCTATGGTGTCAGTCGTGTTACTTCACTGTCATTCACAAATTCTCTTCTGTGGCCTTATGGGATAGTAAAGTCTCCAGTGGATGTGTACTTTATTATTTTGATGGAAGTAGTAGGTTATCCTACAAAGTAGGTACTTTCATCTACTGTTTCATGAATACTATGATTTCTGACATACTACTCATCTCACATAGATGACACAGAGATTCAATCAGGAATTGGGCAACATTAGTTATTCTGTAGGGGAGACCGGGTATGGTTGTAACACTTTTTTTCTTCAGCACCTAAAACTACCCTTTTTTTAGCTGCACGTCTGAAACTTTTAGGCAAAGTACCCACATTTGTCTACTACAAATGGCAACAATTTAAACTTCTTCAATTATATCACAGACTTTGTGAGATGATGACAAATACAAATTGGTCCTTTGGTACAACCTACCCCACTACTGGGGTAGGTTGTAACACATACTGGGGTCATTTGTAACAGGTAGACAAAATGCACAAAAACTAAGGGTACTCCAAGTGATATGCCACAACAACAGTTTTATTTGAAATGAATGGCTGCAAAAATAAAATATGTGTGACTATGGGGAGTATGTGCATATTGTGTGTGGTTGTGCATACACACGTGTGCGTTTGTTTGTGCATGTCTGTACATGCACATTCATATGGGTATGTGTGTGTGTGAGAGAGAGAGAGAGAGAGAGAGAGCAAGACCAAATAAACATAGGCATTCTGTAGAATTATTAAAATCACAAGAAATGTTCTTAGTTGTAAGTGGATGGTTGTTTCAAAACACGTGTTACAACCTACTCCACCACTGTCACTCATTGTTTAGCTAGCTGTATTAGCATGGTGCATGGAGATTATACACCATTCTTTACTAGAGAAACTACACTTTGACCTGATCATGCAACATTATCTACAATGTTAGAAGTACTAAACAAAATATTATCTTGTTTTTTTTTTTTTTTTACTTTCTTACCTCAGAATTCAATTTTCTGCTGTAGCTTCAGGAGAGACAGCAACACAGACTGGAAAACCTCCATGTGGGATCGTAAAGGAAGCCAAAGGAAACTGAAACTGTCATATGACTCCTATCTTATCCGTGATTCGTGTAATTGGTAGTGTTACAACTCTCCCCGTGTTACAACTATACCCGGTCTCCCCTATGTTTGACTCACCAAACAAATAACCAGCTCTTAAGAGTCATTCATTCAGGAACCGGTTCTGATTAAGAAAGTGAAGATATCATTATTTTCATGCGATGAAATCTCCAGTCATGCCAGTAACCTAATAAAAACATAGAGAGGGTTGCCTCATGCATATTAAGTTCATATCACCAGCATAATACTACTCATCCACCTTTTCTCAATGCAAACACTGACTTTTATTAATCTGAGTGAAGTTCTGTGAGCATCTCTGCCCACGAATGAATTACCCACATGCTCCTTGAATCCTGTGTATTGGTATTATCAGTTTGTCATAGGTCACGCTTCCTGATACTATTTTGAGATGCTGTCAACAAGTGTTATTCTACATCCTGTGGTGGAAAAAGTCTGATGATGACTATAGTTAACGCTGAGCAGCTTATTGAGTTTCCCCCAGGAAACCTCCCCCGTGAATCACTAAAAGCTGTGCTGAAGGCAGTCACTGTGGAGACTTCAATTACTGGCGTGTCCCAGTCGGCTGATTTCTAACTGTGGCCAGCAAATTAGAAAAAGGTGGAGGGAGGCAGAGAGAGAGTCTGAAAAACTTAAAAATCATTTGGAGAAGGATGGTTTGAAATTTGGATACAGAGGAACGACAGGATACTAAAGAAGACCATGCAGTCACAAGAGTTTCAGCAAGTTAAATGGTTAGAAGCAGAGGTAACCTTTTGTTCACATGTTGGCTACAGGCCAGACGTCTGCACCATAGGATTCAGTTCATAATCCTGCATATGACTGATTTATGGCTCACATTATCAACTGTTAACTCCAAATGAGTCTTTTTCCTTTGTGGAGACAGGTCTGTGAAAATGCAGACAAAAATGTCCTACATGTTTTCTAATTTAGGGCAGCACACTTCATCATCAGTGTAATTGTGTGGTTTTTAAAGATGATTAGGGAGGGTTCGTTGCGGCAGTAGGTTATTAGACCTTCACTGTACGTGCAGCAGTCAGGCCAGAATGGGCTTGTTCACAGACGTGTAGAAGATTGTGTGTTCAATTCTAATTGTGATTAGAATTGTGAAATGGGAATTTAGAAATTACTGTTCACTACTTTTCAAAAGTTTGGGAATTGTTTCTTGAGCACCAAATCAGCATATTCAAATCATTTCTGAAGGATCGTGTGACTGAAGAATAGATTGATGATACTGAAAATTCAGCTTTGCCGTCACAGGAATAGATTTTATTTTAAAATATATTCACATAGAAAACAGTTATTTTATGTTGTTATAATATTTCACAATATTTCTGTTTTTACTGTATTTATTTTTGAATATCTTAGTGAGCATAGAAGACTTGTGTATACGGTTGTGTATATGTTGCATGTTTCCTAACATTATATTTATTTTTGAAAGAAAGTCACTTTGGAATGACATAATGGTGAGCGGATGATGACAGAATGTTTAATTTTTTAGGTGAACTGTTCCTTTAAGATGTGTGTGTGAGGGACAGCTGTTGGAGTTATCACTGCTTATGAAGATGATTTGCAAGGGTTTCAGCTTTTATTAGTTTTAAAAAAGTCTAAAGCCTGTACTCCAAATCAAATAATTTTCCATAATCTGGTTAAATTTATATAATTGATGGTTATCAAATTTGTTCAACATGCCATGTTTTATCCTTTTTTTTTTGTTTTTTGTTTTTTTGACAGATCTGCTCTTCATATAGGCACTTATGGCTGATTAGTTTGAGAAAACCACTTATTTTGATGCAGTCTCAACTAAAACGGCACATCTAGCTATTTATAGTGAGTGTGTCATAGTTTGTGCTATTCAGGGTACAGTTTTTCTATTTTTAACATCTTTTAACACCTCCACAGATTTTAATTTTCCCCAGTGCCCATGCTGAGACATGAGAGCACTATTTACCTTTAGATGACTGTATAGGCCAGAATATGTGGTGTTTCTTTGTCAGTGTCTTCTTACAACACACTAGAACGATTGACTTAATCCTAGCAGATCTGTTTTTAGTGCATCTTTCACTGTCAGTTGTGGGAACATGAAGTAGGCAGCTACACATGGCTGCCTCTGTGAACCCACAACAATGTTTGGGTAAAATGTTGTAGTGACTAGCAGTGGCATGTTAGCCCATGATGGCCAGCAGTTACTTATCTGCACTAGGAGAATGTGAGGTTTTCCCAGCACAAGGTAATCAGTACTTCCAACCCTTTTCCAAGCACTCGTCAGTCTGGCCCTAACGATCAGCCCAGTGCAGCCGTACATCTGGTGCAGATGTAGCAGTCTCTCTCTTTCTCTCTCTCTTACTGGATCGGGGGAGCTGGATGTCTGCCAAGCAGTGAATGTGCTTCCTGGTGTCTGTGACCAATAGAGAGAGTAAACACACACAGGTACTAGAACTTGAGCCAAAAGCCATCAGCACCCAAACTGCAAGAGGCCAGGCCTCAGTGATGTGGGTGACCACTTCAAACAGGATCTAAAGAATGTGTAAAACACATGGCATTCAATCACAGGCGTTTGTGACCAGGTGCAGAGAGGTGTGCAATATTACAGCCCAATGCCAAAACACTGATTAAACCTATGGAACATGTCAAAGATCATGAGCATAATGTATAAGACAGATTTGCAAATCAAAGTCAACTGAGTTCAAGCTCATGTCACCTTTGAAATGCTTTTTCCCCCACTGAGATACATTGCAGTGCAGTGAGGTATTTCTTTAACGTCACTCAGGTGTAGAGTAATGCAATATAGGCCTGGTTTCACAAACAGGGCTTATATTAAGCCTGGCTTAGGCCTTAGTTTATTTAGAACATTTAAGTAGCTTTTATAAACGTGTCTTAGGGGAAAAAAAAGAAACATTACTGGTGTGCATCTTGAGACAAAACTATGGCACTGACATATTTTAAGTTATTATCAGTGCAAGTTGCTTTCGGCTAAAACAGCGCAAATATGCATTTTAGTCTGGGACTAGTTTTAAGCCTTGACTGTGAAACTGGGGGATTTACTGTCTTACTGTTATGACTTTTACACACACACTCACATGTCTGGCTCACTATCTATCTAGGGACTCTCCATAGACATAATGGTTTTTATACTGTACAAACTGTACATTATATCCCCTTACACTAAACCTACCCCTAAACCTTCCCATCACACAAAACATTCTGCATTTTTACATTTTCAAAAAAAATCTGCCTGTATGATTTATAAGTTTGTTTCCTCATAGGGACCTCAATTTGAGTCATGAGTCAGTGTGCATTCAAGTCCCCACCAGGATAGAGAAACGTCATACACACACACACACACACACATATATATATATATATATACACTCACCTAAAGGATTATTAGGAACACCATACTAATACTGTGTTTGACCTCCTTTCGCCTTCAGAACTGCCTTAATTCTACGTGGCATTGATTCAACAAGGTGCTGAAAGCATTCTTTAGAAATGTTGGCCCATATTGATAGGATAGCATCTTGCAGTTGATGGAGATTTGTGGGATGCACATCCAGGGCACGAAGCTCCCGTTCCACCACATCCCAAAGATGCTCTATTGGGTTGAGATCTGGTGACTGTGGGGGCCATTTTAGTACAGTGAACTCATTGTCATGTTCAAGAAACCAATTTGAAATGATTCGAGCTTTGTGACATGGTACATTATCCTGCTGGAAGTAGCCATCAGAGAATGGGTACATGGTGGTCATAAAGGGATGGACATGGTCAGAAACAATGCTCAGGTAGGCCGTGGCATTTAAACAATGCCCAATTGGCACTAAGGGGCCTAAAGTGTGCCAAGGAAAACATCCCCCGCACCATTACACCACCACCACCAGCCTGCACAGTGGTAACAAGGCATAATGGATCCATGTTCTCATTCTGTTTACGCCAAATTCTGACTCTACCATCTGAATGTCTCAACAGAAATCGAGACTCATCAGACCAGGCAACATTTTTCCAGTCTTCAACTGTCCAATTTTGGTGAGCTTGTGCAAATTGTAGCCTCTTTTTCCTATTTGTAGTGGAGATGAGTGGTACCCGGTGGCGTCTTCTGCTGTTGTAGCCCATCCGCCTCAAGGTTGTGCGTATTGTGGCTTCACAAATGCTTTGCTGCATACCTCGGTTGTAACGAGTGGTTATTTCAGTCAAAGTTGCTCTTCTATCAGCTTGAATCAGTCGGCCCATTCTCCTCTGACCTCTAGCATCAACAAGGCATTTTCGCCCACAGGACTGCCGCATACAGGGATGTTTTTTCCCTTTTCACACCATTCTTTGTCAACCCTAGAAATGGTTGTGCGTGAAAATCCCAGTAACTGAGCAGATTGTGAAATACTCAGACCAGCCCGTCTGGCACCAACAACCATGCCACGCTCAAAATTGCTTAAATCACCTTTCTTTCCCATTCTGACATTCAGTTTGGAGTTCAGGAGATTGTCTTGACCAGGACCACACCCCTAAATGCATTGAAGCAACTGCCATGTGATTGGTTGATTAGATAATTGCATTAATGAGAAATTTAACAGGTGTTCCTAATAATCCTTTAGGTGTGTGTGTATATATATATATATATATATATATATATATATATATATATATATATATATATATATATATATATATATATATATCAGGTTAAGTGGCATAACAGTTAAACAACTTAAAATCGTAAGAATTGGCTTGCATTTGAAAGTATATATGCTATTGGATAAATCTAAAATCTGAACTCTACATAATATGATAATTTTAAATTGCCATGTATTCTTTGGTAAAAATCAAACTCATTTACTCATTTACCCCCCTTCTACACTTTGATTCATGTAATTATTTCATTGACCTTCCTCTTTTCTTCATCTTTTCTTTATGACAAAACTGCCTGAAGATATGTGACATTTTGTCCTTTTACCCTGGCAGACATCACAGAGAAGACAGATGTGATGGCTGTTTCAGAAGATCAGAGAGTGAGAAGCCCAAAACGCTGCTCTGCAAGCTCCAAAGCTCAACGGGGAGCTCCTCATATGTCTACATGAAAAACCAAACTGGCTGGTGAGCATTGGTCTTTGTGATTCAGTCTGTTAGATTCTGAGATGCCCCATGCCTGCAAAAGATAAAATCATTTCCTCCCAACCAGATTAGACATGTTAGCAGGGGGTATGAAACATGCTCACAAGCTTATATTAAAATGCCTTCATCCTCTCTGACAAGCCCCTTTGAATGGAAGAACATTCACTCTTAAAAGATTAACCAGTGGCAAAATATCTCAGAAGAACTAATAAAGAATTTGCTGGAAGATTTGCTTCCTTTTAGGAAAATAAATATGTTTGTATGCTATTTTAGGCCACTTATAGTAGGCTGAACTTGATGTAGTGAAGAACAGATCTCAGATGTTGTATGATGGTCATTGTATTAGTTTGAGAGAGGATTACTGCTTAAATCTGTTTGAGTATGTGCCCCATTTAATCTAGCTGAGAAGAGCAAATGGAGTTTGTCTAAAGACATCCTGACCATTGATCCCTCTTAGATGGTTAATTGCCTAAATCTGATTGGTGTGAACATGCTGTGTGCCATTCATCTGAGACGGGCTCATCCAGGCCTAAAAGGTGAGGCATGGTTCAACCTTCCTTCACTTAACACGTTTTGTGTAGCTAACCAGATACAAACCAAAGCCTTGTTGAAACATCACAGCATATGTTGGATAATGAGACTCAGCTGTCCTGTCGGTTTCTCTGACATACCCTTCTTAATCTCATGATGGCTCTGAGGATAATGGGGGTATTTCGCTGGAGATACAGACAGACAGATAGTGGGCACTGTTGCAGGCTAAGCCAGCAAAGTTAATGCTCGGGGCGGGTTCCTCCGCATTTGCCTGCCATCTGTCGCTCAGGCAGAAGTCCAGCAGTACGACAGGGTGTCCACCTGGGAAGGTAGTTGCATGCACCATCCTTCTCTATATGTCTGTAGATACTCACCACTGCCCCCTAGTAAGACCTTAATGAATTTTGAGCAGGGATGTGCAAATCTACATATTTTCATGTCTGACGAGTTCACAAAGTCAGGTCACATTTATTTATATAGCACATTATACATTACAGATTTTTTTCAAAGCAGCTTCACCATAATAAACAAGAAAATAACAGTGGTAACGTTGCAAAATTAAGCAATTATGGAACAAATTAAATTGTAAAAATCTTAAAGCACAAGGCAATCGTGTCATTATTTAGCTTAAGTTCAATAATAATTTGTTTCCATTTCTATAACAGTGTCGATGTGGCAAAAGACGCAATTCCGTAAAAAAGATGCATAAAGCACAACAAAATTGAACAGAACAGCCTTGAGATTTTGGAATAGGGCCATAGTGTTCACCATGCGTAGGTATTTAACAGCAATGGTGGAACACTGGTTTGTTTTGTTGCGGTTAACTCTTGTAGGTTTTATGACATGTTTACAAGTGTTGGTTGGTACAAATCTTTGGTTTTGTTGTGTTTGGCATCAGAAAAAAAGGAACTGTCCATTATATGCTTCTGTGGTTTTTGACATAAAAGCTGTATTGCAAAATATCACCAGCACGTAGCCTGCCACAAGTATGTGTGCAATTTTGCATTTGATTTATGGACAATAAGTGTGGGAAGGGCCCCAATTCGTACCCTATAAAGAACCTACATACTGTGAAAGATATACATAAAAAAAAAAAAAAAAACTTAACCTCACTAATCGGTTGGTTAATCAACCATTCTGACCCATCCCTAACTGGAATATAACTAATTTGGACAAAAGAACGGACTTAAAGTAATAGTTTACCCAAAAATGAATGTTCTGTAATCATTTACTCATCCTCATGTCATTCCACACCTGTATGACTTTCATCTGCGAAACACAAAAGAAGATATTTTGATGAATGTCGGGAACCAAACCATTGACTTTCATTATTTGGACAGAAGCACTGACGCATTTCTTAAAATATTTTCTTTTATGAAAGTCATATAAAGTCATATAGGTTTGGAACGACATGAGTGAGTAAATTATGACAGAATTTCCATTTTGGGGTGAAATATTCCTTTTAATCTTTATCATGGACTTTTCTGGTTTCTTCAGAAACTTCTTTAAAAATGTCAAAAACATAGCATGTAGATTTAACAGTTTGGATCTCTTAGTGAAATGTAGTGACGTTGTGTGATGGGCAAAGGTTTTTGCTATCTAGTTGAATTTTATAGATGCCCTGTCAATACCCAGCCTTTCTCTCTGATGATAAGACATGGGATTGATTGGCTATGTAGACCTCTGCCGCTGTCAGTTGCTCAGGAGTATATATAATATTAGCACATAACTTGCAAACATCAGAAGAATATTATGAGAGTCAATGGGGTCCCTTAACGCAGCCTCAATACAAAGTTTCTCTTGGATCTGTCACCTTGTAGAGATGAGGAGGGGGGAGGCATCATAAATCACTTTGTCAGGCACAGAGTCTTTAGCCTGAGGTTTCCCCTCACCACCATCACTTTGTAAGTTGCTATTTTCCTCCAGGAGGCTGCTAGTGTGTTTCTGAAAGCATTGCATGTTCCCTACAGATGATCTTGCGTGGGAAGCTGACTCAGGGCTTGGGCACAAAGCACGCTGTCAAAAACCCTCCATGAACTGGATGGTAATGTCTTCATGCCTGAGCATGTGTTACCGTATTAGACCTGCTTCACGGGTTTAGATGCAGTATGTACATATTTTAATGCTATTATAGAATTTTTTTTGGAAAAACCACATTTCAGACGAGACATTTAAATCATGCAAAGCATGACACACTGTTTGTTTTACTGCGGTTTAGTTTACATCACTTTACAGCCTAAACAATAGCAGCCATTGTGTAAGTGTGAGCATGCATAATTGCGATTACTCTTAAAGGTGCCCTAGAATGAGTGGAAACGATAATTTAAATTGTTCTCTGATCTACATAGAGGGTATGTGGCTTATTTAAGGGCAAAAATTGTCCAGATATGGTTTTACAGGTCCATTTACAACCCTAGAAACCCTAGATTGTCCTTAGAATGAAATGGTCTGTTTTTGCCTTATTTGGAAGGGTCATGAATAATAATGTTGAGCTCTGCTCTGAATGGCTCATTTCAGTAGCTCACACAAGTACAGTTATTCAGCTAACACAATCACAAAGAGCACAAGTGGCTTGTGAGTCGTGCCAGAACATAGGCCGACTGAATGACAGCTTACTTGTTTATTGGTGTTTTCAGATCATCCGCATGTGCGAGAGAGAGCGTGCATGCATATGGTTGCCATATTGCACATGTTTAAGTAAAACACCGGATAGAATAAGTGTTCTTTTAACAGAAAAGCTCTGATTGGGGATTTAAATTACTGAAATTTGGCAACCGGAAGCGCAAACACTCGAACACTCTTCTTTTCCCGACAAAACCGAGTGTTTTTTTAAACTATTTTAGTCTTGTCTTTTTTCGTCGACGATATTGCATGTTTATATAGTCACAATAATCGTTTAAGGACGTTTGTGTCATCTCGTCTTGTCTTAGTCATGGAAAGAAAGGTTGTCAATGAACATTTTTCGTCACATTTTCGTTAACGAAATTGAAAGTCGGAGCAAACTATCAACTTTGAATTCAATTGGTGCTGTATCCTGTTATAGATAAACATCACCCATGCCTCTTGACAGTTCTGTTCTGTGGGAAGGCTATGAAAAGTGCTGCACAGCCTGGAACATAACATTTAAATCCATGATCTGCCTTTTCACTATATCGTCCTCATCTTCACAATACCTGCAGAACTTCTGTTGATTCGGTGCAGGTCCATGTTAATACTGCCAGCCTTGAACATGGGCTGGTTATATGCAAATTTGGGGAGGCGTAAATATTAATGATCCTGACTGTTACGTCACAGTTGGTGTAATGTTGGGATTTTTTTTTCAGTGGTCTCTTTCAAGCACAAGATTTACATATGAAGGAGGAAACAGTGGTATTTGAGGCTCATGGTATGTCAGTTCCATGTACAGAACTCTTATTATTCAACTATGCCCAGGTAAATACAGTTTTCCATTCTAGGGCACCTTTAAGTCAACATTGCTCTGTCATGTCATCTCTGGGGATGGGTTCTTTGATTTGGATCAGGTGCTGTTGGTCAGAGCTGCATTGCAATGTCATTTAAATAGGGCTATAAATTGATTAAAAAGTTTACCAGTAATTTAATTAATTACATGAATTGCCAGTTAATTTTAAAGTATTTAAAAAAATAAAATAAAATAAAAACACGGAAATCCCTGCTCCAGTGGTTGAAATTGTTGTAGATGTATGTACAGTTGGGGGGCATGATTAATTGATAGTGAATTAATTATAATCGCAATATAATCATTAAAAGTAAATAATCAGTTTTTTAAAAGCATTAATAAAAAAATACATTGATACATTTTTATATATTTTTTAATAATATTTATAAATCATAATGAATTTATTTGTTAAGATTTATTAAAGGCAGCGTGGTGGATTTATAATCAATAAATTGCTAATATTAAAAAATTATAATTAGTATTTGTTTAGTTATTTTTTACAAGAGGCATAATTTTTATTAATATTTATTTTAATTTTTAAAATTACATTCTGTAAATATTAAATACATATTAAAAATACAATTTTTTTTTTTTATGAATAGGTACATATTTATTCATGTTTAACATTAAATTGAAAGCCTTGCTTTATTGGGATTAGCCTTAATTTATTAGATTAATACATACATGCAACTTCTTGCAAATGTTTCTGTCTCAGTCTGACCTAGAGCCAGACTTTTAGGTGATGAGAAAATGCAGCTGGTCTCAAGTCTGGGGCTCCTGGATCATTTTCTCTACATACATTTTTAAGAAAGTTGGTGTTGATTGACAGGTAAACTTTCTGCCCCTTTTCAGTCAGGGTTCAATGTCATGCGTATGTCTGGTTAATGAGGTTGACTTCAAGGATTATAATCAGAGGGGGGATATTATTGACCATATGTGTCAGCGCAGATGAGCGAACCTCCCAGGTTCATGGTGTCAAAAGGATATTGTTTTGTTTCCTCGCCGTTCTTATTTACCATAGAGCTATACAGATCGTGTCACAGCTCCCCAGGGGTGACTTAAACAGCCTAACGTCTATGACAGATAAGTTATGCTAAACAGATTATTCATGTTTGCAAGACCTTAGAGGCACAGCATGGCCCTTCTGGAGAACCAGATCATCATATCTTTGCTTTCAGCATCCTTGGCAAGGCCAGAAAATTTATTGCAATAGGTTCATAAAGGGCTTAACTCAACTAACGAATCTAAGGTGCATCTCTCCACTGGGATGATTAACGGAATAATTTACTCAAAAATGTAATTTCAAACCCATATATCTTTTAATAGTTTAAGGGTGAACTGTTCCTTTAAATGGCCATTTTTGTGCTATGATTTCATTTGTCTGTTGGTATGCTCACCTATTGCTCTTCGGACAAAACATTTGATGAGAAAACCAGAGAGAAAAAAGAGAGATGGGGCAAAAACAGAAATGTGAAAAGGAAAAAATAAAAAGGCGCCCTCAGAAGCGCACTGTGACATATGGAAGCTATCACAGGGCTATGCTCCCATCTGTGTCCACAGCCGCGGCTCGCTGGCACCCAAAAGCCACTGCGCAGGATGGGAGTAATCCATGGAAGAGGATCCATGGGATTGTGATGGGACTCAAAGTTCCCTGGAGACAGAGATTTAACCAGGAAGAGGGGAAGAAGTAGATGGATTATAATGGTGTAGGGTGAAGTGCAGATGTTCAGTGCTATTTACAGAAAACAGGTGCCCAGGCAAGGTCTTGCTTTTTGTCTGTCATGAATGCTCCTCTTGTGATGTTAGTGCCAAATATTGTGTTTGGAAATGTTGCAACACAAAGTCTCTTGGTGCTGTGTGTGTACAGTGCAATTGAATTGACTGTCTGTTCTAAAAAAAGTCCCATATAGATTTCAGCCCTTGTGTTTAAGTAAAGGAACAATCCTAAAGGCATGAATTAAAACTTCATAAATAAGACCAGAATCCACATAATTTAAGATTCCCTTGTCTAAAACTTTAGGGAATGCTTTATTCTTGCAGTTTTAATCATAGTCTAACATTGCATTTCACCTCTCTACCATATTTTGTTCCTTTGTTGTTAAGAAATGAAAAATGACTAGCGATACAGGGAACATCCTGTTTAACGCAACATAAGTTTGAGAATTCTGTGCGCTGTATTTCTAAATGCTCTTGAAGGCACCGGTTAAGTGTTTGGTTCATGTGCGGTTTTGCTCTACTTGTCTGGTACTTCATGAGTCATTGGGATGTCGAGTGTCCCCCTGTCTCAACCTCTTTTCCTGCCCTGTTACTCACTGGACCACTTCAAGTTTTCTCGGAGTGAAAAATTTATTGCAGGTTGGTAAATTTTTTATGGCTCCATTTCAGTGGACCTCTGATGGCGTGCTGCGTTCTGTATCAGTCCGGCGGCGACCGGCCCTTAACATTCTCACAAGCAGTCCCGTGAGGCCGTCTGACGCAAACGCACACCTCTGAAAAAGTTACATAGAGTGAGCGCTGTCCTGTCTGATAAATCCCTTTGGACCAGACCTCTGCGATTTACTGCATGTCAAGAGTTGGGCTTTTCTGGAACCAATGGCCATACCAGACAAGTGGAAGATTGTCGTTCTACACGCTACAGATGATCTGTAAAAGTGAATTTATTCAGATCTGTTTTGGGCTTCCTTTTCGGATGACCTCCCGTGTGAACCTCTTTTCAGTCTTACTCAGAACAGCAGAACATTTGCCTCTGTCCGTGATGCAGGGGAGACTATGATTGACTGTAACACTTTTTGCTTTGACATCTGTAACTATAGATATTTTTTGTGCTATTTTTCTCGAACTTTTTACAATTTTCCCACATTTGTCCTCTAAAGTTAAAGTTATTTTGGAATCTACAACGCTACCCTCTTAACTGTGCATTTAGTGTCAAGTACAAAAACTGCTGTTGTTATAACCTATATACTACTATAACCACATAATACTATTAGAAAACATGGAGATTACGTTGTTCAGAATAATTTTTATATCAATCCCCATCAACCATTTTTTTAAACTCCACCCAATTCCATTTTAAGTAACAAAAAAGCAAATGAGTTGGGGAAAATTATTGTACAAATACATAAAACAGGAACCATTAAAAACATAATAGTGCATGTTAGTGTTTTTATTTATTTAATTAATCTTTTTGTGTTTTTAAGCATGTAGAGGAAAGTTTTTGAGTAAATGTTATATAGGCCAATAAAATAACACAAGAGACTGCTGATTCATTTTACACCATTCTGTCGTTTTAACATTCATTAACTGAAACATAAACCACATGCAGAATGTTTCTTCTTCTATTTATATAAGATTCATATTTGTACACAGAGATTTCTGTTGTCAAATCAGGAGGATGGTGGTTGTCTACAATACTTTTCAAAAGTTTGGATTCAGTAAGTTATTTTTTTAAAGAAATGAATACATTTATTCAGCAAGGTTGATTCATTAAAGTGAGCAAAAGTGACCATAAAGATATTTTCAATGTTACAACAGATTTATTTTACGAATAAATGCTGTTGCTTCCTGAAGAAAATCCTGAAGAAAAGAATTAGCACCACAAATTTTCAACAATTATAATAATAAGAAATGTTTTTAGAGCAGCAAATCAGGATATTGGAATGATTTCTGAAGGATCATGTGACACTGAAGACGAGTAAAGGATTATTAGGAACACCATACTAATACTGTGTTTGACCCCTTTTCGCCTTCAGAACTGCCTTAATTGTACGTGGCATTGATTCAACAAGGTGCTGAAAGCATTCTTTAGAAATGTTGGCCCATATTGATAGAATAGCATCTTGCAGTTGATGGAGATTTGTGGGATGCACATCCAGGGCACGAAGCTCCCGTTCCACCACATCCCAAAGATGCTCTATTGGGTTGAGATCTGGTGACTGTGGGGGCCATTTTAGTACAGTGAACTCATTGTCATGTTCAAGAAACCAATTTGAAATGATTCGAGCTTTGTGACATGGTGCATTATCCTGCTGGATGTAGCCATCAGAGAATGGGTACATGGTGGTCATAAAGGGATGGACATGGTCAGAAACAATGCTCAGGTAGGCCGTGGCATTTAAACGATGCCCAATTGGCACTAAGGGGCCTAAAGTGTGCCAAGAAAACATCCCCCACACCATTACACCACCACCACCAGCCTGCACAGTGGTAACAAGGCATGATGGATCCATGTTCTCATTCTGTTTACACCAAATTCTGACTCTACCATCTGAATGTCTCAACAGAAATCGAAACTTATCAGACCAGGCAACATTTTTCCAGTCTTCAACTGTCCAATTTTGGTGAGCTTGTGCAAATTGTAGCCTCTTTTTCCTATTTGTAGTGGAGATGAGTGGTACCCGGTGGCGTCTTCTGCTGTTGTAGCCCATCCGCCTCAAGGTTGTGCGTGTTGTGGCTTCACAAATGCTTTGCTGAATACCTCGGTTGTAACGAGTGGTTATTTCAGTCAAAGTTGCTCTTCTATCAGCTTGAATCAGTCGGCCCATTCTCCTCTGACCTCTAGCATCAACAAGGCATTTTCGCCCACAGGACTGTCGCATACTGGATGTTTTTCCCTTTTCACACCATTCTTTGTAAACCCTAGAAATGGTTGTGCGTGAAAATCCCAGTAACTGAGCAGATTGTGAAATACTCAGACCGGCTCGTCTGGCACCAACAACCATGCCACGCTCAAAATTGCTTAAATTACCTTTCTTTCCCATTCTGACATTCAGTTTGGAGTTCAGGAGATTGTCTTGACCAGGACCACACCCCTAAATGCATTGAAGCAACTGCCATGTGATTGGTTGATTAGATAATTGCATTAGAATATATATATATATTTGTGTTTTAAACCTGTGTGTGTGTGCGTGCGTGCGTGCGTGCGTGTGTGTGTGTGTGTGTTTGACCTGAGCTCGTAGACCTCCCCTAAGGCTACAATGCTTGGGCCCCTGTGTTAACACCTCTCAGTGCTGGACACACCTGTCATTGATTAGCGCAAGTGTGTAACCAATGCGGTATGCCTTCCCTCATAAAACAATACATCCAATTTCAGCTTTGCTACGAGCTGACCCAATGTATACAGTTATTTTAAACATAAGTACCACCATACCAAATTGTAATTCTCCTCCCTGAAGCCACGGAAATTATATTGGCTGTAATGCAGTTTGTTGTGTGTTTGAGTGCATGTGTATGTGCTTATAGAGGCCCCACTAATGTGGCTCATATAACATGCAGCATGATGATGTTAAACCTTCATTTCCATGCACTATATTTGTTGTTGCAGCTCTGTCTGTGACCGCATCCCTCAACTACAAAAAAAAAAGAACAGCTGCTCCTCTTCGCACCATGCTTTGAATGTATGCACCAGTCCCCGGCCCGCAAAGTAGATCCCCATGTCAAAACCTCAGGAAGACGCCGGTCCCACAGGAACCGGGCTGACCACCGCCATCTGCACTTGATGAGTTTGTCAGCCTCATGCAGCAGGCCACCTTCTTTTCTTATCATCAGGAAGTTTTGGGAGGTATTTCTGTTTGTTTGTTTTGCAAATGTATTTGTTTCTGCTAATGCAAACAATTAGGTGACATCCTATGACAGAATAAGCACTGGTCCGGCTGCAGATGCACATGTTGCATGGAGCTCTACAGTAATGGGCTCATCAATCAACGCAGTCTGTTGAAACACTGTGACAACATGGCAGAGGCTTCACCAGTGCCAGATGACCATGCTCATGGTTGACATTTTGGACAATAAACAGGATGCTAATAGGTCTTTTTTTTATTATTTTTTTTTTATTAGAATATTATTACAATTTAGTACATTTTAAAATGTGAATTATTCTTGTGATGCTAGCACTCAGTAGATCAGTTTGTCTGTTTAGGGTTTTCTGTAGATCCTCATAAATATTACACACTGCACCTTTAACAATGCATCAAACTCCAAAAGTTCAGTTCTTTTTGAACTGAGTGAAAAGTTGGCTGCCCACTATAGTGTTTGTTATTGTTAATCAGCACCTTGTGGTCCGAAGTCCGATATTCAAACCATGCAGTTTTTCCTGGAGTTTACTCTGTCTCCCAACAATACTTTTTCAAACTCCTGGCCAAAAAATACACAGGGTGCTCCAATATATATATATATATATATATATATATATATATATATATATATATATATATATATTTTTTTTAGTTAACGGTAGAATTAACAGTGTTCATGTGGTGTTTACCTCCTGTGGCATAAAGCTTTGAATGAGTTTGCTGTTTCCCACTCAGAATCAACCCATTCAATACATTTACAGAAATGCATTGTAAATCTGAAATGGCTTTTCTGCTGTCATCACAGTCATTTATGCATGCTGTGGGCTTATTTGTTTGGCCCAGTGTCATATGCCTTCTGAGAAAGCATTCATGCGGAGAAAGAACCAATTATGTGTAATTTCTGCTTTTAAGCCCATCTCCCATAATCACCATGGTGATATTTTAAATGTGATTAAACACACAGGAGTACTTCCATGTGCACAAATGTTCCTTCATCTTCACAGAACTGGAAAAGCCAGGGGTGTGTTTCCCATACATCGACGTTACTCACTGCTTAACTACCATAGTACGATGCATCATTGAATAAATCAACTAGCTAGTCACGACTTTTTCCCCGAAACCGTATTGTCTCAAGTCTGTTGTTCAACCATGTTGGTTAATGATGTCACGCTGCATGCAGGTGGTGGAGTAATAACTTCTTTTAATGAATTTGTTTGATATCAAATTCATGCTAGATTTTTTGCTATAAATTATGGACATGGCATCTGAGGACTAATTCTTATTTTTCTCAGTTATTTAGCTTTATTTCCAGATTCAAATAGGCTTGTTCTTACGTAGAGCACGTATGCACATGCGCACTCTTCAAAAACGTGGTTTAAAGGAACATGCCGACTTTTTGGGACTTTAGCTTATTCACCGCATCCCCCAGAGTTAGATAAGTCCATACATACCATTCTCATCTCTGTGTGTGCAATAACTCTGTCTGACGCACCCACCGCTAGCCTAGCTTAGCACAAAGACTGGAGGTAAACGGCTCCATCTAGACTACTGCTCAGTAAGTGACAAAATAATGCCAGCATTTTCCTATTTACATGTTGTGATGTGCATAGTTACATCGTGTACTAAGACAGACGGAAAATTAAAAGTTGCGATTTTCTAGACCGATATGGCTAGGGACTATACTCTCATTCCTGCGTAATAATCCAGGAACTTTTCTGCTGTACCAGTGATATTATGCAGCGCCTGAAAATAGTCCCCAGCACGCTCTCTGTGTAAGCAGGTTGATGGCGGCGCGTGCACACGCAGAGGCTTCTCTCTCTCCCGACGGACCGGTGTTTTTGTGTTTTTCGTCGTGTAAATCACAGTGTTTTTGTACGTCCTTGTCGCGTCCGTTCATCTGCAAACTCAGCTACAGACGTGAGTTTCTGCTCGAGGTTGGAAAAACTACAGTCTTCAATCCAAGCTCGGCGCTCGCTCAAGATCTGCGGGATCATGGCCTTCGTCGGGGCCTACCCCATCACCGTCCCCCACTATTGCACCTCTCCCACAGTGGAGGCGCCACAAACGGGGTGAGAGGAAACAGAAGAGGGGGAAGCGCGGAGGTATCCGTGTCAGGCTAGCGGCTAAACCACACAAGCCAGCTATCCCCACCATCATTCTCGCTAACGTACGCTCGTTGGACAATAAACTGGATGATCTTCGTCTTCTTTGCTCTACTCGGAAGACTGTAAGAGACTGTTGTGTTTTTGTGTTCACGGAAACAATTAGCATATCGGTCTAAACGCTCGACCGATGACGCCATCGCCACTACCGTCCATTCAGCACTCACACACCTGGAAAATAAAGACACTTATGTCAGAATGCTGTTCATAGACTTTAGTTCAGCATTCAATACAATCATCCCTCTACAGCTCACTCAAAAACTGTCACAGCTGGGACTCAGCACATCGATGTGCAACTGGTTGCTGGACTTCCTGACGGGAAGACCTCAGGCAGTTCGGGTCGGCAGTAACTCATCCAGCTCCATCATCATGAACACTGGAGCCCCTCAGGGATGTGTGTTGAGCCCCCTCCTTTTCACTCTGCTGACACATGACTGCACACCCATACACAACAGCAATCTCTTCATCAAGTTTGCGGATGACACAACCGTAGTTGGTCTCATTAGCAACGATGATGAGACAAACTTCAGGAGCGAGGTGAGCCGCCTGGCCAGGTGGTGTGGCGACAACAATCTCTCTCTTAACGTGGAGAAGACGAAGGAGATTGTTGTTGACTTCAGGAGACTGCACACCCAGCACGCTCCTCTGACCATCAACGGTGTGACCGTGGAAAGGGTGAGGAGCACCAAATTTCTGGGTGTACATATCACAGAGGACCTCTCCTGGACCGCCAACACCACAGCACTGACCAAGAAAGCACAGCAGTGACTCTACTTTCTCCGTAAGCTGAGAAGAGCCGGAGCCCCAGCCCCCATCATGCGCACCTTCTACAGAGGCACCATCGAGAGCATTCTGACCAGCTGCATCACTGTGTGGTACGGCGCCTGCAACGCATCCTGCCGTAAAGCACTTCAGCGCATAGTGAGAGCAGCTGAGAAGATCGTTGATGTCTCTCTCCCACCCCTCCAGAACATTTATAACTCCCGCCTCTCCCGCAAAGCCCTCATCATTGCGAGAGACCCCACCCACCCATCGCACAGCCTCTTCAGTCTGCTGCCATCAGGGAGGAGGCTACGCAGTCTCCAAGCAAGGACCAGCAGACTGAAGGACAGCTTCATTCCCCAAACTGTCAGGGCATTGAACTCCCTCCCGACTCTGCCGACTCTCCCCTCTTCTGCCCCACGCACCTGATCTGGGAATCACCCCACCAGTTCTCCTCCCTTCATCTACCTCATTATGTTCTCTCTGAGGAATTGGTCTCCCCTCTTACAGACTCTTTTTTTGCACACACTCTTATAATTTTATTTTATACCTGCACTGACTTAAATCTGAAATTGCACTATTGTTACTATTGTTTGCACTATTTGCCATCATCACTTTACCTCTATAATTCACTTTATCCATCTTTTTTTTTACTTTCTTCTGTTGTTGTTACTGTTAAACTTTTGTTGTTATTGTTATTGTTTTGTTGTTGTTAGGCACCTAGGGTCTGAGAGTCATAGAATTTCAATTCTCTGTATGTATGTACTGTACGTATGGCAGAATTGACAATAAAGCTGACTTTGACTTTTTGAGGTTGTCACGTTGGTTATGTCGACGGAAGTTAGCCTATTTTCAAGCACTGTGTAATATAATTGCGCCGCTGCACCCATGGTACGGCAGCAAAGTTCCCTGATTATAACGCAGGAATGAGAGTATAGTCCCTAGCCATATCGGTCTAGAAAATCAAAATTTTTAATTTTCCGTCGGGAGTTATGGCACACATGGAGATGAGAATGATATGTATGGACTTATCTAACTCTGGGGGATAAGCTAAAGTCCCAAAAATGTTATGTGTTCCTTTAAATGTCTTGACAAACTAAAAGACATTAATGACATTTGTATGTATTTGAAATAAAATATATAGATTGTACTAAATTTCAGCTTGCTTATTTTGCTCAAGATAAGGATTTATTAAGTCCACGTCATGCAAACAAGAAACTATGCTTCTAACCACAGGTCGAGAGCTGTCGTTCCAACCACACAACTTTGCGATGCTGTTTGCGAATGTTCGTTGGAACTGTGGTTTGTTGATAACGACGGAACTTGCGACCATATTTGGCTAACGATGCTTTTGGGAAACGCAGCCCTGATTAGCTATTTTATATATTTATTCAAAGACAGCTGGATGGAGCACAACAGAATAGAACAGAAGCAGTCTTGAGATACATTTTATAACTACTTTTAACTTGACACATGGTCTAAAAACGTCTCGGTTACGTATGTAACCCTTGTTCCCTGAAGGAAGGGAACGGAGACGTTACATCAGTACTGACGAAATGGGGGTTTCGCTTAGAAGCCAATCGCCTCTGAGATCTACAAAATGAGCCAATGGCATAAAAATGCCATGGGTCTGCGGAATTTGCATAACGCAACCCTGCCCCACCGTGTGGGTATAAAGGGAGTTGCGTTGCAGACTTGCATTATGTTTACCTGCTGAAGAGCCGAGGCTGGGGGACGTAACGTCTCTGTTCCCTTCCTTCAGGGAACGATGGTTACATATGTAACCGAGACGTTCCCTTTCAGTAAGTACACTACGAGTTAGGTCAGTACTGACGAAATGGGGGTCCCAATTCAATCTCGCCACAACGGCTGTCTTCCAGCATCCTGTACTGACCTGAGCTCCCTGCCGTGAAACCTGTCACAAACGAGGGGCTGGGCTCAGCTTACCGAGGTACACTGGGTAGCATATCCCATGTGGAGAAATGCAAAACAATGCCTACCCGCAGGGAGGACTTAGGAACACACATATGGCCCTCATAGGAGCTAACATATGGAACACTCTGGGGTATCCAGCTGCAGGTGGAATATTTCAACCCCAGGGGAGGCAAGGTGTCTTGCCAAGGGAAGACACGTGCTTGAAGAGACTTACCGTGGAATACATATGTGGGGGTTGCCCAGAGGGGGAACCATGCACATGGAAGCACCTAGCCTAACACGAGGGCTGACTAAGCGGGCATGCGCTCAGGTGTCGGCATCAACAGTGCTGGAGGAACTCAGGGCTTACTGAGAAACTCACCTGAGTAAATAAGCGCACGCATCCAGTCTGTGGAGTGGAATGGCGCAGCAAGCGATGACACCTGAGCCTGTCCAGTTACTGTCCCCTTGGGGCAAGTACACGAGAGGAACTGGCTACACTCAGAGATTATGGAATCTAGCGAATGTGTTGGGTGTCGCCCAGCCTGCAGCTCTAAGTCTGTAGCGAGGCGCCATGCACTAAGCCCAAGAGGAGACAACACTCAGTGGAGTGTGCGGAGACCCCTAGGGGGCATGGCATGCCCTGAACCATAAGCTCAATGGCGTGACAACCTCTGTTTGGAGAGAGCCTTCCCTTTCTGCTGCTCTCCGAAACAGACAAGAACTGGTCAGAGGTCCTGAACACTGCGATCGGTCTACGTAAGCGCAAGGGCGCGTACTGGACAGCGCAGTGCCAAGGCTGGGTCTGCCTGCTCCAAGGCAGCTCTTGCAGGTTCCACACGCTTCGTCACCGAAAAAGCCTGCAGGTCTCATACCCCCTTGATAGGAGCTAGGCAATCAAGAGCGTCACTTTTCATTGAAAGGAACTTACAATTCAGAAGGACTGTGAGGCTCAAAGGGAGCACTCAGCAGGGTAGATAACACCACTGTGAGGTCACAAGAGGGCATAAGACCTGCGGATCAGGTCGTGCTGCCCTACCATTTTAGAGTCCACCAGGTTGTGGTGAGCCAATATAGTGGCCACCTAAACCTTCAGGGTAGAGGAGAAAGCTATCGCTCCACCCTACTTGGAGGAAGGAGAGCACAGACCCGAACAGGCATTTCTTGGGGTCTTCCGTGGAAGAGTGCCAGGTGACGAAGAGGTTCCACTTCAGCACATAGGCCTGTCATAGACAAGGCCCTGGCAGAAGTGAAGGTAGCCACCATGTGTAGGTAGGGTACAAAACCTGCCGCATCCCGCCAGGGCCCACATAAGTAGGATACCACAGACAGGGACATGGGTGCCAAGGGTGCCCCGTCTCTGAGTAAGGAGATCCTACCTCAGAGGGATCGACCAGGGAGGAGCTGTCGCAAGGAGTAAGAGTTCATTGAACCAGGTCCAGCCGGGCCAATACGGGGCGACCAAAGGAGCTGCTCCTTGCTCCTGTGCAAGACGGCTCACTGGGGAAAACGCATGCTTGCGCGGGCCCCCCGGCCTACTGAGCCTAGTAGGCAATGGGAAGAGCTAGAGGGAGGCGACATGGTTACCTGTGCGTTGCTGAGCTGTTCCCAAATCAGCTGGCCATCTGGGGATGGAGTCTACATTCCCCCGGTTAAGTGGCTGAACCCGTGAAAGCTCGTAGGCTGCACGAGTCAGATTGCTGGGATGAATGTTCCGAAGCGACCTCAGATGCTTCAGGCTCCAAGGAGAAGATGGCGGCCGAGACCACCTTATCGGTTGGTGTACGCCACTGTCACCAAGATGTGGGAGCGGACCAGTACGTGTCTGACCTAAAGCAGGGCTCGGAAGCAGTGCAGGGCAAGACATACGGCCAGCAACTCGAGGCAATTAACACACTGTAGGCACTGGGGTCCTTTACAGGAGCCCGCGACAGCATGTCAATTGCGCATGACACCCCAGCCCGTGACAGCATTAGTATGCCAGAAACTCGTTCTAAGGGAACTTTACCCCGTAGACAAATGAGGTTCACATGGGGTGAAGGTATGACGGCAGGCCTGAGCCAGCTGCCCCAGGAGCTTCTGAAATAACTTCAGTGGAACCGCACTCTTGCCCTTGAATTGACAAGGGCAAGTCAGCATTGACTGCACGTGCTCGCACTGCTCGTGCATTGGCTACCGGGTCAAGAAAAGAGATCCTCTTCAGGGAAGAGTTTGCTCTTTCCTCAAGTGACCTGAAGGCCCAACGGGTGAGGTGCCGGAGCATGAGGTCGGAGCACGAGGTCAAAACCCGGTCTCGAGAGTGAGCTAGTTAGCCAGTCATCGAGAAAACTCAGGATGCAAACACCGTGTACCTGAGTGGCACAAAGGCTGCCTCGATGACTTCAGTGAAGCCACGAGGAGACAGGGCTACCCGAATGGGAGAACTGCACCGACCGCACCCCTCGCCAGTAGGGTGTCGACCTGCGCACGCATGACAGTGGCATGGCCACCTGCCACGGTATAGCGGACTCTCCATTTATCGTGCAAACTAAATCGCATAGCCGAACCTGTGGGAGAACCAGCTGAACAGTTTGGAAGCTCTATTTAGGCTCCCAGAACTGAAGCAGCGGATATGCGAGCCGCAGGTGTACCCATGATGGGGCAGCGAAGCGGAATGACTGGCCCAGACATCGGGAGGCGTGGGAGCGTCCCGAGGTGTGGGCGGGGTCGAATCCCGCGCCCTGTCGGAGGAGACCAGGGAAGGACCAGCGGGGGTCTCGTCTGACAGGGGGCTGGCAACAGAGGGAGCTGAGAGTGGCGAGGCTGTGCGTCGCACACTGCCAGCCGCGCCCTCTTGGGGCTCAAAGTCAAGTCAAAGTCAGCTTTATTGTCAATTCTGCCATACGTACAGTACATACATACTCTCAGACTCTAGGTGCCTAACAACAACAAAACAATAACAATAACAACAAAAGTTTAACAGTAACAACAACAGAGGAAAGATTAAAAAAGATGGATAAAGTGAATTATAGAGGTAAAGTGGCGATGGCAAATAGTGCAAACAATGGTAACAATAGTGCAATTTCAGATTTAAGTCAGTGCAGGTATAAAATAAAATTATAAGAGTGTGTGCAAAAAAAGAGTCTGTAAGAGGGGAGACCAATTCCTCAGAGAGACAATATATGAGGTAGATGAGGGAGGGGGCAGGGGGGGTGATTCCCAGATCAGATGCGTGGGGCAGAAGAGGGGAGGGTCGGCAGAGTCAGGAGGGAGTTCAATGCCCTGACAGCTTGGGGAATGAAGCTGTCCTTCAGTCTGCTGGTCCTTGCTTGGAGACTGCGAAGCCTCCTCCCTGATGGCAGCAGACTGAAGAGGCTGTGCGATGGGTGGGTGGGGTCTCTCACGCAATGATGAGGGCTTTGCGGGAGAGGCGGGAGTTATAAATGTCCTGGAGGGTGGGAGAGAGACACCAACGATCTTCTCAGCTGCTCTCACTATGCGCTGAAGTGCTTTACGGCAGGATGCGTTGCAGGCGCCGTACACACACAGTGATGCAGCTGGTCAGAATGCTCTCGATGGTGCCTCTGTAGAAGGTGCGCATCATGGGGCTGGGGCCCGGCTCTTCTCAGCTTGCGGAGAAAGTAGAGTCGCTGCTGTGCTTTCTTGGTCAGTGCTGTGGAGTTGGCGGTCCAGGAGAGGTCCTCTGTGATATGCACACCCAGGAATTTGGTGCTCCTCACCCTTTCCACGGTCACACCGTTGATGGTCAGAGGAGCGTGCTGGGTGTGCATTCTCCTGAAGTCAACAACAATCTCCTTCTTCTTCCACGTTCAGAGAGAGATTGTTGTCGCCACACCACCTGGCCAGGCGGCTCACCTCGCTCCTGAAGTTCGTCTCATCATCGTTGCTAATGAGACCAACTACGGTCGTGTCGTCCGCAAACTTGATGAAGAGATTGCTGTTGTGTATGGGTGTGCAGTCATGTGTCAGCAGAGTGAAAAGGAGGGGGCTCAACACACATCCCTGAGGGGCTCCAGTGTTCATGATGATGGAGTTGGATGAGTTACTGCCGACCGAACTGCCTGAGGTCTTCCCGTCAGGAAGTCCAGCAACCAGTTGCACATCGATGTGCTGAGTCCCAGCTGTGACAGTTTTTGAGTGAGCTGTAGAGGGATGATTGTATTGAATGCTGAACTAAAGTCTATGAACAGCATTCTGACATAAGTGTCTTTATTTTCCAGGTGAGTGAGTGCTGAATGGACGGTGGTGGCAATGGCGTCATCGGTCGAGCGTTTTGACCGATATGCGAATTGGTAGGGGTCCAGGGAGGGGGGGAGGACAGACTTAATGTGGTGCATGACTAGCCACTCAAAGCACTTCATAAGGATGGGGGTAAGTGCGACTGGACGGTAGTCGTTGAAGCAGGATGGAGATGATTTCTTAGGGACTGGAATGGACGACAGCTTGACTCAGTGAGATGTTGAAGATGTCTGTGAAGACATCAGTGAGTTCCTCTGCACAGTCTCTCAATACAGAGGTGAATGAGTCAGTTCTTTCAATGAAGGAAAACAAAAGATTCTCCCCTGGCCCTCCACCAGGGGAAGGAGTGGCCCTGTTACCATCTCCTGAGAAAGAACTGAATTCACCTCTGAGCAACCCGTGTCAGGAGCACCGCATGGCCTGCCATTTAGCTGAGACAGGCTGGTCTGCTGTCGTGCGGCCTCCTCCAAGCCCTAGCCCAGGTGTAGGCTGCTGCTGGGGCTGGGCGGGGAGGGGCGGGGAGGGGCGGGAGCTGCAGGAGGGCAGGCCGAGGCGTCTGTGCCAGCAGCTGAGTGGAAGCAGCAGCAGGCCGCCAGGGCAGAATGTGTTTAACCGCCTCAGCCTGCTTTTGTGCGGCCGAGAACTGGTGGGCAAAGTTCTTGACGGCCCCGCCGAATAGCCCAGTCTGGGAGATAGGGGAATTGAGGAAACGTGTTCGCTCAGCCTCCTGCAAATCTGCCAGACTGAGCCATAGATGGCATTCCTGGACCACAGCAGTGGACATCACCTGACCGAGAGAGCGTGCAGTCACCTTCGTCGCCCATAGGACGAGTTCGGCAGCCGCACGCAACTCACGCACGGGTGCAGGGTCAGTACTGCTCTCGTGCATGCTCATGAGCACCTTCACCTGATAGACTAGAAGGATGGCCATAGCATGCAAGGCGGACGCGGCCTGGCCGCGGCTCTGTAGGTCTTCGCCACCATGGTAGATGTAAACCCACAAGCCTCGGACAGGTGCTTTGGGTCCCCGCATGCTGCTGAAGCGCTCTGCGGACACAGTTGCATCACAACAGAATGCCAACCCTAGTGTACCCTTGCACCGCGCCACTATCGAGAGCAGTAAAGGCGGAAGAGGCTGCCGAGCGGTCGCGAAAAGCCAATGAAGACTCCCATGACTTCGACACCTCCTCATGCACTTCCGGGAAGAAAAGCAAGACCTGCGCTTTCAGCACAGGCCGACCAAGATACCAATCATCCAGCCTTGAGCGCTTGGGACATGGCAGAAGGTTCCACTCAAGCCCAATGCTTGCAGCTGCCCGGGAAAGCATGGCTGTGAGCTCCCGATCAAACTCGGACAATGCTGGAGCTCCCGGAGGAGACAGCACAGCCGAATCTTAATTTCCAGAGGAATCCAGCCCACCTTGTGATGCGGCAATCTGCATGACGTTATCCGCCGGCACCCGAATGAGACGCTGGGCCCAGGAAGGGAAACACCAGCGCCTTCACCCGGAAACACCACGGGTTGCAGTGTGCTAGAGGGGGGTGTGGCCCGAGGAATATTCGTCGGGTTGGCCCACACTAAACCCCTCAGATCACCCTGACCACCAGCCAAAGTACTGTCTCTCGCAGTGGGAACATGACTCATCCATGAACGCACGCTCAGCGTGCACAAGGCCCAAGCATGCCAAACAGTGCTCATACCCGTCAGACGGACTAATCGGCTGACCGCACCCAGAAACAATGCACGGGTGAAATGTCTTGAAAAAGACGTGCCGCATGCAGCTCTTTTAGAGAGGAGAAGGCTCTGCAGAAATACCAAAGCGCCCAGGGAGAACACACACGCTGTGCTAGATCACTGCACAGATTAGACAGGAAATGCGCAACTCGCTGGAACGCACCGTAACACAGACACTCTGGAGAGACACTTGTCTTGAAAAGAGGAAGCTCAGAAGGCAAGTAACACTCGGCTCTGAAGCAGAAAACATAATGCGAGTCTGCAACGCAACTTCCTTTATACTCACACGGTGGGGCGGGGTTGCATTATGCAAAATGCATTTTCATGCCATTGGCTCGTTTTGTAGATCTCAGAGGCGATTGGCTTCTAAGCGAAACCCCCATTTCGTTAGTACTGACGTAACTCGTAGTGTACTGACTGATATATATATGTCTATATATATATATATGTCTATATCTGTAGAATTATAAATAATCAAGTCAAGAGAAAAAAAAAGTAAAAAATAAGAATAAAGTGGAATAAAATAATTGAAGTAGACTGTGCAGTGAGTAAACTGTAGACTTATAAATATGTGGTTAACAAATGTATAAAGAGTATAATGTGCAAACAGGTTTATAACAGGTTGTTACACAGTAACAACGAGAACAGAAAGTGCAGTGCAATGACAGTGTATCGATGTTTATCCTGAAGTGAAGTCACGTGATGTTAAGTTCAGGAGTCTGATGGCCTGGGGAAAGAAGCTCCTCCTGAGTCTCTCAGTTTTGGCCATCAGGCTTCGGAAGCGCTTACCAGATGGCAGCAGCGTGAAATGAGGGTTTGCAGGGTGATTAGAGTCCTTGATGATCTTGGTAGCTCTACCTTTGCAGCGTTTGGTGTAGACGTCCTGCAGAGGCGGAGAGCTGACCCTGAGATACGCTCGGATAAGCGCACGACTCTTTGCAGGGCTTTGCGGTCATGACTGGTGCTGTTCCCATACCACGCTGTGATGCACTGAGTTAATACACTTTCTATCGCCCCTAAATAGAAAGTTTTCAGGATAGCTGGTGAAACCCTGAATTTCCTCAGCTGGCGCAGGTGGTACAGTCTTTGCCTGGCTTTTTTCACCTGTGTCTGAATGTGAGCAGTCCAGGTCAGGTCCTCGGAGATGTTTACTCCCAGGTACTTGAAGCTGCTCACTCTCTCTACTGGTGACCTGCTGATCATGAGAGGGGAGTATGTCCGTTGCTGTCTCTTCCTGAAGTCCACAATCATTTCTTTGGTCTTGCCAACATTCAGAGAGAGACAGTTGTCCTGGCACCATGATGTTAGATGCTCCACCTCGTCCAAGTATGCCGTCTCGTTGTTGGAAATGAGGCCCAGGACAACAGTATCATCAGCAAATTTGATGATAGAGGTGGAGCTGTGTGTGGACAAACAGTCATGCGTGTAGAGAGAGTAGAGCAGGGGACTCAGGACACAGCCCTGTGGAGCTCCCACACTCAGGGTGATGGAGGTGGAGGTGGACTGGCCTATTCTCACCACCTGAGGCCTGCCAGTGAGGAAGTCCTCAATCCAGTGGCAGAGAGAAGGATTCAGGCCGAGATCCAGGAGTTTGGAGGTTAGCTTGGTGGGAACTATGGTGTTAAAGGCTGAGCTATAGTCAATAAATAGCAGCCTTACGTAGTTCCCACTTTTGCTGTCGATGTGAGTGAGGGAGGAGTGGAGGACATGAGATGTGCACATTAAGATGTGTTTTTAAGCTTTGAGAGTCTCTCAAAGACCTTCATGACTATAGACGTGAGAGCCACTGGACGATAGTCATTTAGGCAAGAGGGTTTACTGTTCTTAGGGACAGGGATGATGGTGGATTTTTTGAAGGAGGTGGGGACCACAGATGTAGCGAGGGACTCATTAAAGATAGATGTAAACAACCCGGCGAGCTGATCAGCACAGGACCGCAGAACACGACCTGAAATACCATCTGGCCCGGCAGCTTTCCTGATGTCCACACGCTTGAGTGCTCTCCGAACTTCATCCTCTGAGACAGAGATCACGTGGTTGTTACTGCTGTGAGTAATTTCCTCTAACGCGCCACTTGGCGGAGTCGCGTTGCCGCGGTTACAGTCAAAGCGAGCGTAGAAAGAGTTTAACTTGTTCACGAGCAACGGGTCAGCGTTCACCTCTGCAGGAGGACAATGTCCTATAATTAGAAATTACCATCATGTTATTAGGATGATTAAAAAGGTTTAAAGTTACATTTTTAGTCTGGTCTGCCTCAGCAGTCCAGCAGTGCTCATCAATGCCAAAATGATTGAGATGGCCAATCAAATCAAAGAAAGCAGGGCTTATTGTTCACAGAAGTAGAGGGTTAATTCCAGCGCGAGCGTCAGTTTAACATTGAAAGAGCTGTAAATAGCGAAACATTTAAGGTCAACTGTTTTGCGATAGAAATGTTAATGTTAGTAGAAATTAAATGCCCCCCCCCCGGCCTTGCCGACACACAACAGACAAAGACATCCATCTAGATGAGTACATAGACCAACAATTAAAAAATATAGCACACAGAACGACCCCAAAGTCTACCTCAGACAGATATGATATAGAACCATAAATTAAACTAAATTAATCACCTAAAATGTTCTAAAGTCACCTCAATGCTTTCTGTATAATATAATGTCTCTGAATGATCTTTTGTTTTCAGCAAATATCCATGTTTAAATGTGGTTCTTTTGATTAATTGAATTTAATGTAATTAAATAACAAAGAGCTTTTGAGAATTTTTTTGAAAAATTAAAGATGTTATGATGATTTATGAATATGTATTCATAAATATAACACATGAATATGAATATTGACATGTATATGCATATATATTATGTGTGTTTTTATGTGTGTATATATATATATATATATATATATATATATATATATATATATATACACACAGAGAGACTGTATATGTAAATCAGTCATTTATTCTGTCATTCTCCTCACCTACATTGTTCTTTTCTTCTTTTTCTGTCTGTTTCTCAAGGACACCACCATAAGAGGTCTCTTAGACTAATACAGTTATCTGTTTATCTGAAGCAGATGAAAAACTTCCTCTGAATGAATATACACAATATCTTGGCACACCAGTCAGGATCCAGCACAGAGGAACCTATCTTTAAAAACATCACAGGCATGTAAGTATGCATCCTCCTGAATTCCAGTCCCTTTGTTTTCAAATGTAAGGGAAGAGCAGTAATGAGTCTTCTGTTGACTTGACATCCTTGGAAAGTCCGCCTGGACCGCACACCTGCTGTCCATCCAGACCTGTGGAATCTCTGCATGGATACAGAGGATGCAAGATCTGGAAAGTATGCAGGCGGCCGAAGACCCTTAAGGTAGCACAGCGTGCGTCGAGGAAATGGCCAGGAATGTCAATGCAGCCATTCCTTCCATATCCTCCGTCGCAGCATTGTTTGAATGGCCGTGCCGTTAATCATCAATATAAACACCTGTAAACTTAATATAATTCACTGGGCCTTTTGTTGAGGGTTTTCCCCTTGTTTTGACGGGACGCTCAAAGCAGGAGATCATGAGGCCCTTCTCTTCTATATTAACCGGAGTGTAACACTCATGGGTGGTTTTGGTTTATGTATTAATTCATTGCGGTCAGCTGACAGTGTGCTGTGAAGGGTAGTGTCACCGGGTGCACTGGCAGCTTGACAAGTGCCCCATCTGACAGAGGCCAGACTGAATGTCCTTGACAGTAGCATAGCGCTGCCAGGAGTGCTTCAGTGGCAGCAGAATGCATAATTGGTGACACGATGAGCAAAGAGGACACTTGACAGAAGTCCTGGGCTGGAAAGAGAAAGGCACACTGGCAGCCTTTGCATTCTCAAAGATGTCTGATCAGCACATGGTTGATTGAAACTTGTTTTTTTCTTGGTTCAAAGTACAGCCTGTGATGGCTGTCAGTTGTACACCATTCATGTGTAACCTTTTTAAAGGATTAGTTTATTCACTGATTAACCCACCCTTTTAGTGGACTGTTGAAACAGTTCACAAATCATACCAACCACTGTTATGATGTTGCAGTCTGTCCTTTTTGAAGCTTCTTGGAATGTTGGAATGCTTCTTGGAATTTTAAGAATGATATTATCATGACAGAATTTTTCAGTTTGGTATGAATTGTACTTTTAAACTACAGTACATTCAAATATATTATTAAGAGTTCAGACTGAAATGGTCTTGGGGAAAAAACAACAAGATTCAAGATTCAAGAGTTTTATTTGTCACATACACAGTTTATATACAGAATATACAACCGGCAGTGAAATGTAAACAGGTCCGCTCCATGGACAGTGCAAATTCACAGTTAAAAACACAAGGAAGAAATTATAATAGAAATAGGATATAAAAAAAGTACTATCTATATATATATATATATATATATATATATATATATATATATGTCTATATCTGTAGAATTATAAATAATCAAGTCAAGAGAAAAAAAGGTAACAAATAAGGATAAAGTGGAATAAAATAATTGAAGTAGACTTTGCAGTGAGTAAACTGTAGACTTATAAATATGTGGTTAACAAATGTATAAAGAGTATAATGTGCAAACAGGTTTATGACAGGTTGTTACACAGTAACAACGAGAACAGAAAGTGCAGTGCAATGTCAGTGTATCGATGTTTATCCTGGACGTGAAGTCACGTGATGTTAAGTGACTGAGTTCAGGAGTCTGATGGCCTGGGGGAAGAAGCTCCTCCTGAGTCTCTCAGTTTTGGCCATCAGGCTTCGGAAGCGCTACCAGATGGTAGCAGCGTGAAATGAGGGTTTGCAGGGTGATTAGAGTCCTTGATGATCTTGGTAGCTCTACCTTTGCAGCGTTTGGTGTAGACGTCCTGCAGAGACGGGAGAGCTGACCCTGAGATACGCTCGGATAAGCGCACGACTCTTTGCAGGGCTTTGCGGTCATGACTGGTGCTGTTCCCATACCACGCTGTGATGCACTGAGTTAAAACACTTTCTATCGCCCCTAAATAGAAAGTTTTCAGGATAGCTGGTGAAAGCCTGAATTTCCTCAGCTGGGCAGGTGGTACAGTCTTTGCCTGGCTTTTTTCACCTGTGTCTGAATGTGAGCAGTCCAGGTCAGGTCCTCGGAGATGTTTACTCCCAGGTACTTGAAGCTGCTCACTCTCTCTACTGGTGACCCGCTGATCATGAGGGGGAGTATGTCCGTTGCTGTCTCTTCCTGAAGTCCACAATCATTTCTTTGGTCTTGCCAACATTCAGAGAGAGACAGTTGTCCTGGCACCATGCTGTTAGATGCTCCACCTCGTCCAAGTATGCCGTCTCATTGTTGTTGGAAATGAGGCCCAGGACAACAGTATCATCAGCAAATTTGATGATAGAGGTGGAGCTGTGTGTGGACAAACAGTCATGCGTGTAGAGAGAGTAGAGCAGGGGGCTCAGGACACAGCCCTGTGGAGCTCCCACACTCAGGGTGATGGAGGTGGAGGTGGACTGGCCTATTCTCACCACCTGAGGCCTGCCAGTGAGGAAGTCCTCAATCCAGTGGCAGAGAGAAGGATTCAGGCCGAGATCCAGGAGTTTGGAGGTTAGCTTGGTGGGAACTATGGTGTTAAAGGCTGAGCTATAGTCAATAAATAGCAGTCTTACGTAGTTCCCACTTTTGCTGTCGATGTGAGTGAGGGAGGAGTGGAGGACATGAGAGATGGCATCTTCAGTCGATCTATTGGGACGATAGGCAAACTGAAGAGGGTCCAAAGTGTCAGGAATGAAGGCGCAAATGGTGTTTTTAATGAGTCTCTCAAAGACCTTCATGACTATAGACGTGAGAGCCACTGGACGATAGTCATTTAGGCAAGAGGGTTTACTGTTCTTAGGGACAGGGATGATGGTGGATTTTTTGAAGGAGGTGGGGACCACAGATGTAGCGAGGGACTCATTAAAGATAGATGTAAACAACCCGGTGAGCTGATCAGCACAGGACCGCAGAACACGACCTGAAATACCATCCGGCCCAGCAGCTTTCCTGACGTCCACACGCTTGAGTGCTCTCCGAACTTCATCCTCCGAGACAGAGATCACGTGATTGTTGCTGCTCTGAGTAATTTCCTCTAACGCGCCACTTGGCGGAGTCGCGTTGCCGCGGTTACAGTCAAACACTCTATCTATATGGCAGTTCATAACAATTTTTTTATGGTTTGGCAAACAAAATTGTAAATGTTTTACTATTCATTGGTACAATCTCATTTATACATTTTCATATGATCATATGGGGATGAAAGCTTTTGAACAGGATGAAGATGTCCACATTTGTTTTATTTTGTTTAAATATTTTTTTTTTTTAATTTAGTACTGCCCTTTGAAAGCAAAGGAAGATACTACATGTTTCCCTGAAACAAATTAAGTACAATTTACCTTGATCTTCAAATTTAAAAATGTTCACCCCCTGGCTCTTAATGCGTTGTTTCCTTCTGGAGCATCAGTGAATGTTTGAACCTTTTTTAATAGTTGTGTTTGAGTCCCTCAATTGTCCTCAGTGGGAAAAGATGGATCTCATAATCATACAGTAATTTCTGGTAAGGGTTCAAATATGCAAAAGATGCTGGAAAACTGAAGAGTTGGGCAGTTTAACTGCTCAGGACAAACAAGAGACTCACAAACAACCATCACAAAACAAAGAAATGGATCATCCAGGGAATGACACATTAAGTATTAAGAATCAATGGTCCATAAACTTTTGAACGGGTCATTTTTATAAATTAAGCTATTTTTCTGTCTTGTGGACTAAATGTAAACATCTTTTATGTAAAATATCTTATTCAGATAAAAATGAAAAATGATCTCTCTTATTTTGTTAAAATTATTAACATTTTCACAGATTCTGCAAGCAGTTTACATTTTTGTCTTGCCACTGTATGTATATTAATTATAATTGTTTTATTTATTTTATTTTATTCTTTTTGAAGTTTTCTTTTGAAACTAGATAGTTAAGGACAAGCAACCATTAATTTGGCAGCATACATGGAAACTTTTTTAATACAGTTTAAAAAGCATCCCAGCCCAGGTGGGATTATTGCATATTTCCTATACTTCCATTTGTGTTACCTCATAGATTTGAATGAGGAGGTGTGTGCAAATGTATGTCTGGTAGTGTAAACTATGTTGCGAGATTGTTCTCACGTATTTTTTCCTCTTGTCACACATTCTTTTTCTTGTGTTCTTCTTGTGAACCTTTCTGTTCAGGCTTCAGGGTGTTTTATAAACTCCACACTTTTATGTTTTAAGAGCAGAAGAGCATTTTTTTCTTCTCATGAATTCCTGTGTTAACATTCAACATTTTATTAATTACTTTTTCTTCTGTTCATTTGTGTTCTGAATCTGATGTGATTATGAGAAAGAGACTGTACGTGGCTCCCATGAGAAAGAGATGAAACATGCATCAATTCAGTGACAGTCCCAAACTCATCTTTTTGATGAAGGGTTCCATTATCCTTCATAAGTCCAGCTGCAGGATTTTCATGTCATAAACACAGTGGAGTCATTGCAGTTAGCTTCAGTGCACGGCTGAGAAAAAAAGACATGCTGCACAAGAACTTATGGGTTGACTTTTTTTTTAGCCTAAAGCATGCGTATTCTGAGCACTCATGATTGTCAATGATATACAATCTTTGTAAACCACTTCTGTCAGTGTGTCAGTTTAAGTTAAAGAACGTCTTTGCTAATCTAAGCGCCAGACATCTCTCCCAGCCATTATACCTTGAAGCTTTAGCCAAAGGATCAAGGGAAACTTTTAAGGTCGTTTTCCCTCATTTGTTTTGTTTCAGGGCTTCTATTCTGATAAAAATCTTTCTTTACAAGTTGTAATATAACAGCAATATGAGTTAAAATTGAAAAATTAACATTAATTGAAATAATTTCCTAGATTTTTATTTATTTAATGTGATTTGTAGATCCCACTGTTATTTTAATGATACGGATGGCTTACTAGGGTTGCAATGAATTCGCTATTACTTATTTTAATTGTGTTGTGCTTTTCATAATCTGTGCATACCATGAAGGACTGTGTCCATTAATGACGTCCAGTTTTGCTTCATTTTACTTATGTCATTCTTATGGACTTATTCTGTACCAATTGCTGTATAGTAATTATGGACTCACAGATGAGCAAAATCCTATGGGTTTGTCAGTTCTGATTCAGTCTGACCAAAAGTATTGACTGAGTGTACTGTTTTGTCAGTTCACAGAATAGAAGCAGAGGCCTGTTTGTTTGAGTGCAGGTCAATATTCTCGCAGTGCACACATCCCTAACCCCATCTTTGTCTTCAGAATGCAGCTGAAGGTTATGGCCAGGGTTGCCAAGTTTGCGAATTTTCTGTGAAATTGAAATTGACTGTTTAAAGGTGCCGTGTGTAATAGTTATGAGGATCCATTGACAGAAATGCAATGTCATATACATAACTATGATTTCAGTGGTGTATAAAGACCTTACAAAACAACCGCTGTTTTTATTACCTTAGAATGAGCCGTTTCTATCTCCATACACCGCGGGTCCCCTTACAGTGAAATCGCCGTTTTGTGCCGCCATGTTTCTACAGTAGCCCTAAACGGACAAACTGCTCTACTGAGTACTAGCAACTCTCTGCTGTCTCAGATGACGACATCTTTGTCCTGTGTCGGCCACCGTAGCTTCAAATGTTGGGCGGTTGCATTTCGCAAACTCACTGCTAGATGGCGCTAAAATTTACAGTGCACCTTTTGAAATAAGTCTTATGCTCACCAAGGCTGCATCAAAAATACAGTTATATTGAGAAATGTTAATGCAATTTAAAATGAAAATGTACTTTATTCCTGTGTTGATGCAAAGCTGAATCTTCAGCATCATTACTCCAGTCTTCACTGTCACATGATCCTTCAGAAATCATTCTAATATGCTGATTTGCTGCAGAATCATTTTTTATTATTATTATCAATGTTGTAAAAGGATTTGTTGATGACTTTTAATCAGTTTAATGCATCCTTGCTGAATACAATTATTAATTTCTTTAAAACAAAAATCGCACTGACCTGAGACTTTTGAATGGTACTGTATATACATTTTGAATTTAAGGATTTTGAACACCAGCAACAGCCAATCTTCTGCAAGTAAATTAAATATTTTATGGAAAAATACAATCCAACAGTTTGATGAATGCACTGAATTTACATAGAAACTGTTTGTCAGAATTTAAGCAGAGCTAAAGTAAAGAATGCATTTGTTTAAAACCTGCTCTCTATATCTTATATTGCATAGTTACATTAATTTGTAAAACATCAGGTATGATTTTTATTTTTATAAAGGCTACTGAGACTGTATTGACTATAATATGCAGTATGCCTACATAAAAACGATCTGGAAAAGTTTTATAGGGTTCGGGCTGCGTTCTGCTTTGGTTGTGTTGATCATTGGGCTTTTTCAGTCAGACTTGGCAACC
This sequence comes from Paracanthobrama guichenoti, assembly GCA_018749465.1. Taxonomy (NCBI): domain Eukaryota; kingdom Metazoa; phylum Chordata; class Actinopteri; order Cypriniformes; family Gobionidae; genus Paracanthobrama; species Paracanthobrama guichenoti. Next base: position 17,502,649 of record CM031956.1, on the reverse strand, counting down.
CTGGTTATGTGTGCAGGCCACAGGAGGAGGTGCTGAAAGGTTAGATGTACAATCAGGAAATTCCCTGTGATGGCTTCAGCTCCCTCAGTGGGTGTCTATATTCCCATGTCGGAGCTTTCCTTTTCCTTTTTCATTCACACGGCACCCAGCAATCCCCATGACTTATGAGAGCTCGGCTTTGTTTAGCTTTGCTTTTCTCTTGTTTTGCTTGTCTTTAAGAGACTGCAGGTTGACATAATGAATCATCTAGCAGAGAAAGGAGGTCAGGCATCAGAGGGACACTTATGTTGACCGCTCATCTGCTTTGACCATTTGTCCAGTGGCGGGAGACTTATGGAGAACTGCTCCCCTCTGAGTAACCACAATGTTCTCAAGATGATAGAGCAGGTCAGAACGTATATACCTCAGCCTCATGCAAACTAATAAACATACTTGTTCAGATTTAAACATGATGTGATAGATGCAGCATGAGCATCTGTCTGAGAGTCTGAGAGCTGAAGGGGTTCAATCAACTTTAATCAGCACGCTTCAGCCTCTCCAAGAAACACAGTTGGGGCAATTCAGTCATCTCGCTACGGCCCATTTGCACCACAGTTTACTTTAACCTAGCAAGTTCTGAGGAGCCCTCAAGGCCACAAAAGCTAAAAGTAAACACGCCGCACACGGAATGTGTTTACCAATCTGCCAATGACCTTTTAATACGTGTTTCAAATGTGTTTTTGAGGATTTTAATCTGAAATTGACGTTGCATATGCGCGTTTGCTTATCAGATTGTTGAATTAAAGGCTAGAGGAAGGGAGTGCACTTTTAATGTCTTTAAATGTTAAATGAGCAAGTGAAAACTGATAGGTGAAGTGTATGAGTGCCAGGAATATATTGGTCTAAAAATAGAGTTTGTCACCAGATGAGTGGAAAGAAAGTGTTAGAGGGGTCAGAACTAGCAGTCTGGCCCGTGTGTTTGAAGTGTGTGTGTGCGTGCCAGCGGCTGTACTTCTTTTTTCTCCGGGTCAGCAGGGATGCACACTCAGGGTTTGACAGGATGTCAGGCCGATCCTTCTGCCTTCATGTCCATCTAACTGTTGAATTCTCTCTCTTTTGTCTATTTGTTTCTTTCTTACTCTCATTCGCTCTGTCTCAGTGGAGAGCAAAATCGATGTGTCCCTGTCTGTCAGTATGATATTGCCTCGCAGGCCTCAATTTTCCAACAAAATGAGTGCAGTGGATGTGTTTTGATATTGATGTACCACCCAATATAAAAGCTGCAACATGATTTCACTTGGGAAAAAAAGATATTTACTTCAGTAGATGGATCGGCAGTTGTACATGAAAAATCAGGGACATTTTATTGTCTTTTTATTCTGTGAAAACCAAATGTACAGCATTTATAAAATTTTGTAAAATTTTAATTTTAATTTATAAACATTTTAAAATTAATGGAGTTTATTTTAATGTATAATTAATATTCTACTGTTTATTATTTGTTCATGATACATTAAAGTTAATTTACACTGTCAGAAAAAGGTACATTGCTGTCACTGGGAGGTACCTAAGGTACAAAACCGAAAAGGTACTAATATGAACCTTTAAGGTACTAATACGCACTCTTAAAGTACTGATATGAACCTTTAAGGTACTAATATGTATCATTTATGGGTGGGTAAGGTACAAAGATGTACCTTTTCACTTTTGTACCTTAGGGTCCCGCCCCAGTAACAGCACTGTACCTTTTTTCTGAGAGTGTATGCAACTGTTAAAAAAAGGTCAGTAATGAATTTATGAATGCTTTTATTCAACAAGGAGTCATTAAATTCATCAAACGTCACATTAAAGATTTTTGAACATTGTTACAAATTATTTGTAATACATTGTTTTTTAACAGATCAACCGTCTTCAACAATAATAAGAAATATTATTTTGAGCAGCAAATCAGTTTATTAGAATGATTTCTGAAGGACCATGTGACAGAAGTGATGATGCTGAAAATTCAGCTTTGTCATCACAGGAATATATTTCATTTCAAAATATATTAAAATAGAAAACAATTAAAATTGTAATAACATTTTGCAATATTACCGTTTTACTGTATTTTTGATCAAATAAATGCAGACTTGGTGACCTATTAACATAAAGAATTGTGAAGTGTTAATCTAAAGAATAATCTGTCATGTCTCAGTACAGAAATATTTCTACTTTTTCACAGTAGTATGAGTAAAATCTAATTCAGAATAAATGACAGCTTGCTGTCACAGTAATACAATATTGTAAAAATTTGAATGGATGTTTTTCATCTGGTATTCACACACACAAAATAGTAATCAGCCAGTCCCACTGGGCCGTTCCTGGGTTTTTGTACCATTATGTCCAGTCTATGGCCCGCTGGGACAGTCTCAAAAGTCCCTCAATGGAATTTAGAGAGGGGGAAAAATCACTTTGTCTTTCAGCAGTGGACTTTTTTCTGCATGTGCCGTCTGTTAGTAGAAGTCTCAGGCCATTATTCACGAAGCTTACAAAGGTCGGGTTAGGCTGCAAGCAAATCCCTCTTCAAGCTAATTATTGTTCTCTGAATACGTGGATCAGACTCTGTGCTGTCGCTGTGCTGGGTTCAATGCAGACTATTGATTTTAATTATTTCTATAAGAGAAATATTTCACAGTGAAAACTTCCTCACATGGTGTGTTGTGTCTCTATAAAACCCAGTTAACTGTGAATCAAAGGGACACCTTCACCTTATTGTTAGTCATGCTAACATGCTTAGTCCCTTGAATATGCAGTCACTTATCCAAGATTAGGCTTTAGGGAAAGAAGGAGGAATTTTAAAATATCCTGCCTTAATCAAGCTATAGGGTCCATTTGGCCAGCTGAGAACCTCTATACGGTGTGTGTGTGTGTGTGTGTGTGTGTGTGTGTGTGTGTGTGTGTGTGTGTGTGTGTGTGTGTGTGTGTGTGTGTGTGTGTGTGTGTGTGTGTGTGTGTGTGTGTGTGTGTGTGTGTGTGTGTGTGTGTGTGTGTGTGTGTGTGTGTGTGTTTGAGCTGTTGGTCTGATTACGGTCACCATGAAGCATTGCAGAATTCCCCAGCTGAGAGTTTAGCAACATCCTCTGTGATTCAACTGGAAAATGTCCAATAGCAAATTAAGAGGCAATTAATTACAGTATCATTTAACAAACAGAGACGCAAACATACACAAATGAGCCAAGAGACAGGATGCCAAAGAGAGGGGAAGCTTGAGCCAGCCGATAGGAAACGAGGACAGTAGTGGTTGGAGTGCGGCCCTGTCCCTGAAACCAGCATGCACTCAGACCTCCCTTCCTCCCTGTATTTTCCTGTTTACCAACCTGCTCGCTCGCTTGTTTGGATGTTTTCCTTCAGTCCCCCGAGTCGATATCTTCCTGTGGCGCACGGGCACTCACCTGACTTAATCGCTCCGGTCTGGCTGCCGGACGTCATTAAAAGGCTCAGAATATCGACTCCGGGAAGTCTGATGGAGTCTGGTGCGCGGTGCATTGTTTGGAAAATGCCTCGGATTTTGCCTTTGTCATATTTTAGAGTCAAATCTTGCTCCATTCATTCCATCTTCACTTCATTTTGACTCTGTGTAACTGAAAGAGGCTGTGATTTTCCACCAATTCCGTAAAGGAATTAATGCCACTTGAAAGTGCTGAAGAAATGTATTTCTTTTTGCAACTGACCTGAACCTTATAATACAATGCCTTTGAATGAATGTTTAATTTAACTGTCAGACATAAGTGTGAATTAATGAGCACAAGCAAGAATGTGAAGCATTGAACAATTGTGTTTGGATGCCAAAATGACTTCTGTTGGACCTCTCAAAGTGATGGCATGTCCGTTCTTTGTCTCCTGCGTACAGTCTGAATATCATTTAGATTAGTCTTTCCTCCCATCTTATCACCGGTGACCTCATGACCCCCATGTCTGGAGGAGCTCTCAGATGCAGTGTGATTTGAACAAGGTCACACAGGTCTCTGGCCAATAAGGCCATCTGTTAGATGTGATGAGTGTCTTCATATCAGCCCAGTCTGTTTGGTTATGGAGACTGTGGCTGCGTCCGAAATCGCATACTCTCTTGAGTAGATACTTATTTTGAATAAGTAATTACTTCACAGCCGCTAAAAAAGTATGTTCTATATAGTATGAATGTGTGTAGTATGAATGTAATCTGGACATAGTACATTCACCATGTTACCCTTATCACATCCTTACCCTTATTACATGACCTACCAGCGTCAGTTGTGTCACGTCACCGCCATTCACAAAAATGTTGATTAATGCAGAGCTTGAGAACATTAGATGCATCCTGCATTGGCAAAAGAGATTGTAAGTTATGTTTTAGACTTTTTTTCAGGATTTTTTGGCTACATTCACACCAAATCCATGTCCAAATCCGATTATTTGTGTATCCGATTGGAATCTGATCTAAAATTATTGATGTCCACATTGTGTATCACCACTGTTCAGATCCGATTTGTGTGTCCATGCCTCTCTTATGTTTGGAATATCTGCATTGGTTTTCATGGCAATGGCGTTGCATTGGTAGGCATATGCCAACAAATGCAACCTCAACATGGAGGGTTTTGCAAAGGAGATGTTATCTTATTTACAACACGACAATGTGTAGCCGCCATGTTGGACTACTGCGTTTTCTGAGGCAGCGGCAGAAAAGAAGGAGACTGTTATGTGTAGCTTTAATAGGGGAGTAAATAGGGACGGAAATGAGGAGGTAATAAAGGAGGACAGGTGGGATAAATAAGACGGTATTCAGTTAACAATAAGGGCGGGGTTAAGACCAGGGGTCTTAATAAAAGTATTTTTGAGGTGGCACCACTTTACTGGGGGCGGGTTGACAACAGACCTGTTTGTGTTTCATGTAGAAAAAAAACTCCCAAAGGTGTTCTATCGGGTCGAGGTCAGGACTCTGTGCAGGCCAGTTCCTCCACACCAAACTCGCTGATCCATGTCTTTATGGCCCTTGCTTTGTGCACTGGTGCACAGTCATGTTAGAACAAGAAGGGGCCACCCCCAAACTGTTCCCACAAAGTTGGGAGCATGAAATTGTCTAAAATGTCTTGGTATGCTGAAGCATTAAGAGTTCCAAGAGCCAAGAGTCTCATCCTTTCTACATGAAACACAAACAGGCAAAAAAAAGCCAGGCAAAGACTGTACCACCTGCGCCAGCTGAGGAAATTCAGGGTTTCACCAGCTATCCTGAAAACTTTCTATTTAGGGGCGATTAACTCAGTGTATATACTAAGTGTATTAACTCAGTGCATCACAGCGTGGTATGGGAACAGCACCAGTCATGACTGCAAAGCCCTGCAAAGAGTCATGCTCTTATCCGAGCGTATCTCAGGGTCAGCTCTCCCGTCTCTGCAGGACGTCTACACCAAACGCTGCAAAGGTAGAGCTACTAAAATCATCAAGGACTCTAATCACCCTGCAAACCCTCATTTCACGCTGCTGCCATCTGGTAAGTGCTTCCAAAGCCTGATAGCCAAAACTGAGGGACTCTTCCCCCAGGCCATCAGACTCCTGAACTCAGTCACTTAACATCACGTGACTTCACTTCAGGATAAACATCGACATACTGACATTGCACTGCACTTTCTGTTCTCGTTGTTACTGTGTAACAACCTGTTATAAACCTGTTTGCACATTATACTTTGTACATTTCTGTTAACCACATATTTATAAGTCTACAGTTTACTCACTGCACAGTTTATTTCACTTATTTTAATCCAATTCTTTATTCATTTTTATTTATTTATTTTTTCTACTTGACTTGATTTATTTATAATTCTACAGATATATATATATATATATATATATATATATATATATATATATATATATATATATATATATATATATAGTACTTTTTATTCTATTTCTATTATAATTTCCTCCTTGTGTTTTTAACTGTGAATTTGCACTGTCCATGGAGCGGACCTGTTTACATTTCACTGCCGGTTGTATATTCTGTATATAACTGTGTATGTGACAAATAAAACTCTCTTGAATCTCTTGAATCTTGAATCCTTTCACTGGAACTAAGGGGCCAAGCCCAACCCCTGAAAAACAACCCCACACCATAATCTCCCCTCCACCAAACTTTACACTTGGCACAATGCAGTTCTCCTGACAACCACCAAACCCAGACTCATTCATCAGATTGCCAGACAAAGAAGTGTAATTCGTCACCCCAGAGAATACGTCTGCACTGCTCTAGAGTTCAGAGGTGGTGTGCTTTACACCACTGATGCTTTGCATTGCACTTGGTGATGTAAAGCTTTGATGCCGCTGCTCAGCCATGGAAACCCATTCCGTGAAGCTCTCTACACACTGTTCTTTAGCTAATCTGAAGGCCACATGAAGTTTGGAGGTCTGTAGCTATTGACTCTGCAGAAAGTTGGCCTCAGCATGCGCTGACTCGGCCTACCACTTTGTGGCTGAGTTGCTGTTCCCAATTGCTTCCACTTTGTTATAATACCACTAACAGTTGACCGTGGAATATTTAGTACTGAAGAAATTTCACGAATGGACTTATTGTACAGGTGGCAACCTATCACGGTACCACACTGAGGAATTCAATGAGCGACCCATTCTTTCACAAATGTTTGTAGAAGCAGTCTGCATGCTTAGGTGCTTGATTTTATACATCTTTGGCCATTGAAGTGATTGGAACACCTGAATTCAATGATTTGGAGGGGTGTCCAAATACAAACCCGATTCCAAAAAAGTTGGGACACTGTACAAATTGTGAATAAAAACTGAATGCAATGATGTGGAAGTTTCAAATTTCAATTTTTAATTCAGAATACAACATAAATTACATATAAAATGTTTAAACTGAGAAAAATGTATCATTCTAAGGGGAAAATAAGTTGATTTTAAATTTCATGGCATCAACGCATCTCAAAAAAGTTGGGACAAGGCCATGTTTCCCACTGTGTGGCATCCCCTCTTCTTTTTATAACAGCCTGCAAACGTCTGGGGACTGAAGAGACAAGTTGCTCAAGTTTGCACTGTGTGCAGGTGCCAAGTCCTGTTGGAAAATGAAATCTGCATCTCCATAAAGTTGGTCAGCAGCAGGAAGCATGAAGTGCTCTAAAACTTCCTGGTATACGGTTGCGTTGACCTTGGACCTCAGAAAACACAGTGGACCAACACCAGCAGATGACATGGCACCCCAAACCATCACTGACTGTGGAAACTTTACACTGGACCTCAAGCAACGTGGATTGTGTGCCTCTCCTCTCTTCCTCCAGACTCTGGGACCCTGATTTACTTTCATCAGAGAACATAACTTTGGAGCACTCAGCAGCAGTCCAGTCCTTTTTGTCTTTAGCCCAGGCGAGACTCTTCTGACACAGTCTGTTGTTCAAGAGTGTCTTGACACAAGGAATGCGACAGCTGAAACCCATGTCTTGCATATGTCTGTGCGTAGTGGTTCTTGAAGCACTGACTCCAGCTGCAGTCCACTCTTTGTGAATCTCCCCCACATTTTTGAATGGGTTTTGTTTCACAATCCTCTCCAGGGTGCGATTATCCCTATTGCTTGGACACTTTTTTTCTACCACATCTTTTCCTTCCCTTTGCCTCTCTATTAATGTGCTTGGACACAGAGCTCTGTGAACAGCCAGCCTCTTTTGCATTGACCTGTTGTGTCTTGTCCTCCTTGTGCAAGGTGTCAATGGTCGTCTTTTGGACAACTGTCAGGTCAGCAGTCTTCCCCATGATTGTGTAGCCTACAGAACTAGACTGAGAGAACATTTAGAGGCCTTTGCAGGTGTTTTGAGTTCATTAGCTGATTAGAGTGTGGCACCAGGTGTCTTCAATATTCAACCTTCTCACAATATTCTAATTTTCTGAGATACTGAATTTGGGATTTTCCTTAGTTGCCAGTTCTAATCATCAAAATTAAAAGAAATAAACATTTGAAATATATCAGTCTGTGTGTAATGAATGAATATAATATTCAAGTTTCACTTTTTGAATAGAATTAGTGAAATAAATCAACTTTTTGATGATATTCTAATTATATGACCAGCACCTGTAGTGTACATTATTAACACATTTTTACTGTCGCTATTCCAGAATATTAGGACTATAAGTCATGCATCAATTCAGTCTTCCTCGTATTTTAATATATAGCATAGGCAAACTGCACCTCTGCGTTGGACAGCACATTTTGTGAACCAGGCTGAAGTCCTGCAAACCTAACGTCCTCCATTACCTAGCGAATGACAGTAAAAGTCATTTTAACAGAAGACTAAAAATTATAATTTTTTTTTTTTTTTTTTTTTACATTTTGGATGGATTCCCCCAACCACCTGCACGTGAAAAATCAATGGTTCTGCACGAATCACCTAGTGGCAGGCAGAGACATATAGCTTCAAAACTAAGAAATTTGACAACTTTGGGGCACTATTCATTTTGTTCCTACAATATTCTAAGATTAAAGTAAACTTGTAGAATATGATAGCAATAAAACACGTCATCAAATTATAGGCTATTTGAAAGGATCAATGCCGCTTCCATAGACATCAGTGTATACTTTACAAACTATGAATGTTTTTTCCTAGTACTTATCTGTATTTAAATGTCAGACAGAAACATAAAAGAAACATTATATGTTTGAAAACACTGAACAGTTATGCTATATGACGAGCGCTGAGCGTGTCTGTCTCTGGCTCAGTGCCAGCCAAAGCGCGAATGCAGATTTGAATTTAGCAGTCGATGACATGATGCACTGAATGTTCTAATCACACCGGTGTGATCGTACACTTCAAAAAAGCTTCATTATCAAATGTGAAATATTATATTTGGTTTTCTGAAAGCTGCATTTAAATGGTTCAAAAATATGATGGGGCACGTGCCCCCTGGGTTTGAATGGGCATGACTCTGGTTAAGACAATAGACAGTAGAGCACATGGCACATAGAAATAAATATGACAAGCCATGTGTTCACACCAGACATGACAAAGACAAGAGCACATGGCCAGTGAACACAATCACAAGCCATGTGCTCAAACAAAACATGGCACAAACATGCAGCCGATGAAAAACGGCTACATAACGTGGACCATGTGCTACATAGAACACAACACAAAGACCAGCCACTTGAGAAAAACACCCAAGAATGAACACTTAACAAAGCATTGAACATGAATGTCAAAATGTTCTTTTTAAATCCTTTTAAAAAAACAAAAAATCGTACTGACCCCAAATTTGGGAACTGTAGTATTATGTATATGTAATAATTTGAGGAGCTGTCCTGGCTTAATGCACAGCAGGTTACTGCCATTACTGTCTTGTAAGTATAGCTTCTCCTTGACCTTGTTCTTCTTGTGGTTAAAGGGCATAATAAATGTTCTTGAAAGTGTTTATCTGTGCATGTCTTAAAAGTTTCATTTAGCTTCAGTGTAGGTTAATATTCAGTGATGCACCTCGTGTCCTGGTAACCACACTGACCGCATTCATAAACATAATGAGTGCAGTTTCCTCCTCCTGGTAAACACTCAGACCCTGTGACAGGTCACCACCCACTCTTCTCTCAGAGCATCGGAATGTGTCACTCTGGGTGCTGGACACATAAAGAGACTCACTTTTCATGTTGCCTAAGCACCTACTGCAGAGCAAAATAGGAGAGATGCCCAAAATTCAGACAGTTCACTAGATTTTGAAAGGGCCGTCGAGATGCACGTTTGTTGATCTGAACTATTCCCATTTAGGACTGTGGGAAGGAGGCGTCGGATGACTCTCATACCAGACTGAATATATGACTGCAGTAAAGAGAGGAGAATTTTCTCATTCTGTGGTCAACCAGCTATTTCTGTTCATCAGTGAACAGATGAGTATCGGCTTTTTTCTCTATTGTTTCTTTCAAATAACACACTGTAATGACATGATTGTCCAGCTGCTTCTCATTCTCTGTATATATCGTGAGGGCCTTCTGAGGGAAAATCTGAGTTTAAGCATAACAAAGGTTGTGTGGTTCTTTGTGTTCTTGACACACTTGTTTTAGTCTCTTTCTGTGTGTGAGGAACAGGGGGTTGTGGGGTTGTCCTGCGAATCTGGAAGGATATTCTTTGTCATAGTGATTTCTGGTATCACCAAAAGCGACTCTTGACCCATAAATATTTAACAGAGTGGACTTTAATAGAAACTTCACTTTCACCTCTCACTTTGCAAAAGACCCTCGGCTGGACTTTGTTTTCAGCACCCCTCACCCTCTCTCTCTCTCTCTCTCTCTCTCTCTCTCACACACACACACACATAAATATTTATACGGTGTGAAGGGAGAGAAGTTTTATTAGGGCATGTGTGATTTAATGTGATGGACCAATCACAGGAAGAGAGTAAATTGCACTTCCACTACAAAGTATATAAAAATACCCAGCAAACCTAAAATCATTAAAGCACATTCCACCAACACTTTGGTGTTACCATTATTATATTAATTATATTAAAATTATATGTTTCTATACAATGACCAACAACAAACTCTGTTATGCATGATTTTCTCCCTATTGCAAAAACTGCAACGTTATTTTAAAATTGTGACACCTACTAGAAATGTTCTTATTTTTTTATACAAATTGTAGTGTTGGCTACATTTATTGAGCTCAATCTTCAACCCTGTTATGCAGTCTTTTTTTATTTGATACATTTTGTCTATTTTTGTTAGCTTTTTTTAAACAGGGGTGTGAAAATTACATATCTCATAGAAAATGAATTGAAAGAAGAAAAAAGACTGGTACAATATTTAATTTGATCTCTTGAGATTAAAGATTGAGATTTTCCTTATTGCTAATGTCCCTCCTTTCACTGGTTTTTATTTTTGTTTTACTTGTTTTTGGCTCTACTTTATACCCAGTTTGTAGACAGTTCCTACATTTGTTTAAACAGAATACAAACTCCATATTCTCTTTCTTTTGAGGAGCACTGAGCTCAGCGCTCTCTGTTATTCAAAACTAGAGCACTTCCACATACCTTCATTAATTCTGAGGAGTAGACGCACAGTGGGGTCTCTTCCTCTGGTGCGAGCAGCATGGGGTGTGTTTGAGTAAGTGTGGAGTGTGTGTGTGTTAATACAGCTCTACTCCTGCACCCCGGAGACCACCCGCTGATTATGTAAAACTCCTCCGCCTCTGAGCGTCTAAGCACAGCCAAGAGGGAAGTTCAACATCCATCTCTTCTGACCCTGTCTGACCTGTCTAATCCTGCCGTTTCTCAGGTTCTGATTACACAGATCAGGGACCAGCATCGGGATCGAACACCAACCCCAATCATCAGTCACTCTGACTGGCATCTGACAGCTCCCATGGCCTGTTGGAACCTTCTCCATTCCTGCCTCGCCCCGATACAACTTCAAAGTCTCTCAGTCTATCTGAGGTTATCTTATTTATTCGGCCGTTGAACTCCCAGGAATATCAGTTAGATTAATGGGTGGCTCTTGTGACGGAATAAATGTGATTTGCTTAAATGAATTCTAATATGTCAGTAAGCATAGCGTGTATAATTTGCTCGATGTGTCAATGAGGTCACTCCATATGGTTTGATCGCGCACTGCCGATGACATGCACCCGGGTTCGTGATCCATTCCATGTGTTGGCTTCGCGTTCCTGTCTTTTTTCAGCACAGTCTGGTGTATTGCAGCTCATGTATGATGATATTAACTGTCATTACTTCCTTTTGTTGCTTTGAAAACTGTATACTGCATGCTACAGTGTATTATACAAAAACATTCAGAAAGCATTTCATTTGCAGTGACGAAATATTTCCTCACAATGTTTGGCACTGGATGTTAAAAGCTAACTTCAAACATGCTCCAAACTTTGCAAAAACTTCCACCTGCTTTTAATCTGGCACACTTAGCAAAGTTTGCAGCAATTACCATTTAAAAAGAGAAATTTCTGCTTGTCCATGCCAAAAACACAGTAATTGATCTAATCTAAAGGGAAATCGTTGTATTTACAGTCTGTGACTTTGGGACCTAAAATTGTCTGTGTTGACAGAATGGGCTCTGTAGTGCAATGGGTTCTGTTTCCTCGGCTCAGAGACCCTTGGACTGAAGTTGAGGTACAGACTGCGATACGTGACCCAGCTCACAACCTTCTAAGGCATCACATGTGCTACTCCTGAAGGATTTCCTCTGCACACTTCTCATTGTTTCTGTAGGCACCTTCTTTTCCTCTTTCTTTCTTTCTTTCTTTCTTTCTTTCTTTCTTTCTTTCTTTCTTTCTTTCTTTCTTTCTTTCTTTCTTTCTTTCTCTTTTGACACTGCATTACATATTTCAAGTGGCAAACACATGCTGTGTGTCCTTGGTCTCTACTACTGGTGTTGATGTCTATGATTTATGTACCAGCACCTCCAGGCATTCGACAGTAACTACTGTAGTCACATCATAGATAATAATTGACTGAGCGAGACTTACAGTGAGCAGGTGAGGAACATGGTCAGCATCATGGGAAACAATGTGAAGAGCAGTACAGTGTCAAGAGATATTTACACTTTCTGACGGAAATATGGTGTTCTAATGGTTGCTAGGGTGTAATGGGCTGTTGCTATGTGGTTTCTTACTGATCCAATTCAAAAGAGCCCAACCTCAGGTTTCTACCTGGTTTAAAAAACAAGGTTTTTTAAATTTTAAACCAGCCTAAGTTGGTTCACTGGAGCTGATTTCATTGGTTTAGCTTTGCAGCCAGGTGATCTTCCAGGCAAAAAAAATAATAATAATAATAATTAAACCAGCCAACAGACCAGCCTGGTTTACAAAAAACAAAACAAACAAACAAAAAAGTGTTTTTGTTGCTTAACTTTGTTATTTTGTTTATTTTTTTAGCTTTGCTGCTTAGCTTTATTGTGTTTTGTTCAGTTTTGTTTTGCTTTGCTGCTTAGCTTTATTGTGTTTTGTTCAGTTTTGTTTTGCTTTGCTGCTTAGCTTTATTGTGTTTTGTTCAGTTTTGTTTTGCTTCTTTGTTCTGTTTTGTTTCGCTGCTTAGCTTTATTGTGTTTTGTTTTGTTTTGTTCTGATTTGTTTTGCTGCTTAGCTTTATTGTGTTTTGTTCAGTTTTGTTTTGCTTCTTTGTTCTGTTTTGTTTCGCTGCTTAGCTTTATTGTGTTTTGTTTTGTTCTGATTTGTTTTGCTGCTTAGCTTTATTGTGTTTTGTTCAGTTTTGTTTTGCTTTGCTGCTTAGCTTTATTGTGTTTTGTTCAGTTTTGCTTTGCTGCTTAGCTTTATTGTGTTTGTTCAGTTTTGTTTTGTTTCTTTGTTCTGATTTGTTTTGCTGCTTAGCTTTATTGTGTTTTGTTCAGTTTTGTTTTGCTTTGCTGCTTAGCTTTATTGTGTTTGTTCAGTTTTGTTTTGCTGCTTAGCTTTATTGTGTTTTGTTCAGTTTTGCTTTGCTGCTTAGCTTTATTGTGTTTGTTCAGTTTTGTTTCTTTGTTCTGATTTGTTTTGCTGCTTAGCTTTATTGTGTTTTGTTCAGTTTTGTTTTGCTTTGCTGCTTAGCTTTATTGTGTTTTGTTCAGTTTTGTTTTGTTTTGCTGCTTAGCTTTATTTTGTTTTGTTCAGTTTTGTTTCTTTGTTCTGATTTGTTTTGCTGCTTAGCTTTATTGTGTTTTGTTTCTTTGTTTTGTTTTGCTTTGCTGCTTAGCTTTATTGTGTTTTGTTTTGTTCTGTTTTGTTTCGCTGCTTAGCTTTATTGTGTTTTGTTCAGTTTTGTTTTGCTTTGCTGCTTAGCTTTATTGTGTTTTGTTCAGTTTGTTTTGCTTTGCTGCTTAGCTTTATTGTGTTTTGTTCAGTTTTGTTTTGCTTCTTTGTTCTGTTTTGTTTCGCTGCTTAGCTTTATTGTGTTTTGTTTTGTTCTGATTTGTTTTGCTGCTTAGCTTTATTGTGTTTTGTTCAGTTTTGTTTTGCTTCTTTGTTCTGTTTTGTTTCGCTGCTTAGCTTTATTGTGTTTTGTTTTGTTCTGATTTGTTTTGCTGCTTAGCTTTATTGTGTTTTGTTCAGTTTTGTTTTGCTTTGCTGCTTAACTTTATTGTGTTTGTTCAGTTTTGTTTTGCTGCTTAGCTTTATTGTGTTTTGTTCAGTTTTGCTTTGCTGCTTAGCTTTATTGTGTTTGTTCAGTTTTGTTTTGTTTCTTTGTTCTGATTTGTTTTGCTGCTTAGCCCTATTGTGTTTTGTTCAGTTTTGTTTTGCTTTGCTGCTTAGCTTTATTGTGTTTGTTCAGTTTTGTTTTGCTGCTTAGCTTTATTGTGTTTTGTTCAGTTTTGCTTTGCTGCTTAGCTTTATTGTGTTTGTTCAGTTTTGTTTCTTTGTTCTGATTTGTTTTGCTGCTTAGCTTTATTGTGTTTTGTTCAGTTTTGTTTTGCTTTGCTGCTTAGCTTTATTGTGTTTTGTTCAGTTTTGTTTTGCTTTGCTGCTTAGCTTTATTGTGTTTGTTCAGTTTTGTTTCTTTGTTCTGATTTGTTTTGCTGCTTAGCTTTATTGTGTTTTGTTCAGTTTTGTTTTGCTTTGCTGCTTAGCTTTATTGTGTTTTGTTCAGTTTTGTTTTGCTTTGCTGCTTAGCTTTATTGTGTTTTGTTCAGTTTTGTTTTGCTTTGCTGCTTAGCTTTATTGTGTTTTGTTTCTTTGTTTTGTTTTGCTTTGCTGCTGAGCTGTATTGTTTTGTTATGTTTTGTTTTTTCTTTGTTTAGTTTTGTTTTGCTGCTTAGCTTTATTGTGTTTTGTTCAGTTTTGTTTTGCTTCTTTGTTCTGTTTTGTTTTGCTGCTTAGCTTTATTGTTTTGTTCAGTTTTGTTTTGCTTTGCTGCTTAGCTTTATTTTGTTCTGTTCTGTTCTGTTTTGTTTTGTTTCTTTGTTCTGTTTTGTTTCGCTGCTTAGCTTTATTGTTTTGTTCAGTTTTGTTTTGCTTTGCTGCTTAGCTTTATTGTGTTTTGTTCAGTTTTGTTTTGTTTCTTTGTTCTGTTTTGTTTCGCTGCTTAGCTTTATTGTTTTGTTCAGTTTTGTTTTGCTTCTTTGTTCTGTTTTGTTTCGCTGCTTAGCTTTATTGTGTTTTGTTCAGTTTTGTTTTGCTTCTTTGTTCTGTTTTTTTCGCTGCTTAGCTTTATTGTGTTTTGTTCAGTTTTGTTTTGCTTTGCTGCTTAGCTTTATTGTGTTTTGTTTTGTTCTGTTTTGTTTTGCAGCTTAGCTTTATTGTGTTTTGTTCAGTTTTGTTTTGCTTTGCTGCTTAGCTTTATTGTGTTTTGTTCAGTTTTGTTTTGTTTCTTTGTTTTGCTTTGCTGCTGAGTATTATTGTTTTGTTATGGTTAGTTTTTTCTTTGTTTAGTTTTGTTTTGCTGGTTAGCTTTATTGTGTTTTGTTCAGTTTTGTTTTGTTTCTTTGTTCTGTTTTGTTTCGCTGCTTAGCTTTATTGTGTTTTGTTCAGTTTTGTTTTGTTTCTTTGTTCTGTTTTGTTTAGCTGCTTAGCTTTATTGTTTTGTTCAGTTTGGTTGCTTTGCTGCTCAGCTTTATTGTTTTGTTCAGTTTTGTTTTGTTTCTTTGTTCTGATTTGTTTTGCTGCTTAGCTTTATTGTGTTTTGTTTTGTTTTGTTTTGTTTTGCTGCTTAGCTTTATTGTTTTTGTTTCATTTTGTTTCTTTGTTTTGTTTTGTTTTGCTGTTTAGCTTTATTGTTTTTGTTTCATTTTGTTTCTTAGTTTTGTTTTGCTTTGCTGTTTAGCTTTATTGTTTTTGTTTCATTTTGTTCCTTTGTTTTGTTTTGTTTTGCTGCTTAGCTTTATAGTGTTTTGTTCTGTTTTGTTTTGCTGCTTAGCTTTGTTGTGTTTTGTTTTGCTTCATATTCTTTCATTATATCATATTCTTGTCCTTAGATATGATTCGGCCCCTTCTTCAATGTAAGTACATGGCACTTTTGTGCTTATTTTATTATCCACCAGGCTAACAAATTGTATGTCTGATCAAAAGTAATAGCATACCTCATCTCAACAATCCACTAAATACAACAGCATTCTTTAGTTGTAATGGACTTACCTTTGCAGTACCTGACACACATGTCATATGACTGTGCTGTGTTACCTGAGTCACAGATTACAGTGCATACAGTGGGAAATGCACTCAGGACTGATCTGAGATCAGTGATCTATGGATGTAAGTGCAAGGCCGTCTGGGCTTTGCTGCACTGTGTCAGTGGAGGTATTGCTTGTGACTCCCCGTGCTGCTCCACATTACCAGGGAACGGTTGCCAGGGCTACCATTTATTAATATCTATCTATAACTTTGAGCACTGTGCTCATTTGAGCAAATAATGAAGACTCGTTCCAAGGGAGGTTCGCTGGCATATGAGCATGCAAATCTGCATACTTACTGGAGTCTGTCTGTGTTTACGAGCTTGTGAATAAGAGTCCAATTTAATAAATAAAATATTGTATAAAGTATGTGCAATCGCATGTTTGCATTTGTGTTCATGTAAAAAAAAAAAAATCAATAGCAAAGTTCAACCAGGCAAATAAAATCAACTAAAATCTCTTGTAAAAGTATTGAGAAGCATGAGGAGAATGTAGGCCTGTAATTCATGTGGCCCTAGCTTCTTATTAAAAGCGTTCTATTCGCTTTTTACTATTTTATTTTTTTCTACTCTTTCCAGTCTTACACTGCTTGGAATAATTTGATCAGCCATGTAGCCAATTCATATCACTGTAATTTATTCCCAGTTACATCACAACATAAAACAAGAATGTAGTTTTAGGATATCTTGAATATTCATGTTCCTACTCTGAGTTATCTATGTTTTAGGGTTCAATATAATTGCAAATAATATTATCAGTGGCATTTATGCTGTATAATATTTCCCCCATATCAAATTGGTACCTAGAGCCAGCAAAAAAAAAACAATTTTTTTTTTTTTTTTTTTTTTTAAACTAATGGAGCAACTCTGCCCCCTGCTGGTTCATGAGTTACACGTAAATTTGATGAAGATATAGCTGGATGTACATTGTGTAACAAATAGTGTCTGTCTTTATAATCTTGTGTAAATTTACTTACAAGACATCCCTGATAATGGAGCTCTGAAATGTTGGACTTATGGTTTTATCTTATCATCAACGATTGTGTGTTTTTTGTGTTAATTAGTAACTGCCTTTTGCTGGGTTTTATTGTTTGTCATAGCATTTTATGTTGTTATTGATGTGATGTCACTGGACAAGGAATTTTCTTTCTTTATAGTGTTTTTATCTTTTGATTAAAGCTTATGAAATCAAACTAATTATTTAAAATGCACAGATTAATCATTTGAAATAGCAATGTTCAATTTTGATATAATGTTGACCTTGGTGTCATGTGGAGGAACTTTCTGAACACTTGCATGTTGACATTTTGCATTAATAATCTGCTTATAAGAATACAACATCTCGGTAAGGAGTAAATCTCCTCCTAACCTGCAAATGACACTGTTGCTATGCAGTAATGAGTCTAGTGGCAGAGGAACGGCCAGACATGCAGCTCAGCTGTTCACTGGGATCTGACTGCGGCACAGTTTTTCTCTGTCTAGACAATTGTCTTCATATAACAATCAAGTGACATGCAGTATTAATTGATTTATCTGAGTTTGTTTATTAGATGTTAAAAACAAAGCTTTTTTGTACTGTTGGGGGGGTGAGATCAAAAAGTAGCCTAAAGTTTTTTGTTTTTGTTTTTTTAATGAAAAAGCACCACAAAGCATACAGTGGACTCAGGAATGACATTTAAAGGGGTTGTAAACTTAATTCAAATGATGTCATTTTAAATCTGCAGAATGTTCTGTGGTAAACACAACAGGAGATGATTGGCAGAATTATTACACTGCTCTTTTCTGTACACTGAAAGTAAAATGCTAAAAATGGATGTTATCCAAATTGTCTGAATTCATGTGGTACCTTTATTGTGAGCAACAGACCTAAATTTCAGTTGTTATTTGGAGAAAATCATCCCTTCCACTGCAGCTCTTGTGTATATTCAAATACGCCATGTCAGACCAGGTCTAACGCAGTGGTTCTCAGCAAACTTCAGAGGGGACCACTGGGTTAGTTAAAATCATTTTTATATATATATATATATATATATATATATATATATATATATATATATATATATATATATATACACACAAAAAATTCTCTGGAATCACAAAATAAATCATGCTTTAATTATTAACAATTTAATTAATTTAATTTTGAAATGGTCAAAAATTGAGAACCACTGTTCTGGTGTCTCATAACTAAATGCATTGTGAACTTTGAATAAAGTGCTAATGAGATTTTAAATCTACTGCAGAATGGGACATTTTAAGTGTATTAATTACTTAGATTTTGATCTGTTCCTCACACAAAGCTGTCGTATGCTTTTCTATGTGTTGTAATACAGTGCTTGAATTGTAACCAGTCCTACTCGACCCGCTCTGAGCGGGATTCAAACCGGGGTCTCTGGCGTGGGAGAGAGACCCCCATCAAACCTCACACCCATCTGGGTCACGGCACCAAATGCAACCGGTCCTACTCGACCTGCTCCAAGCGGGATTTGAACCGGGGTTTCTGCTAAAGTAAAAAAAATACTAAAGACTGAGCGGTGAGGGGAGTGTGGTTTACACACACAGCTCAAACTGGCCTACCTTACATATGGCCTACTTTGATGGTGCTGTTATAGTGTTTTTATGTCATTTCGGAGCTCAACGTCATCCCCAATCACTTTCATTGTATAGAAAAGTGCAGTCTGAACATTCAGTCAACCTTCTACTTTCATGTTCAAAAAAAGACATTGAACGATGAGTGTGAGTAAATTGTCACATAATTTAACTTATCATTTTAAGTGTACACACAATAAAACATTTCATTCCTGGTATTGAAGGTCTGAGTGATGTTGTTAGCTTGCAGTGAGACAGCAGAAGAGAGCAGTAAAGTGGGGTTCATGCTAGACTACAGTGTGTGACGGGAGACATTGGCTATAATTTATATGTGACCTGCAATTACTTCGCCATGCCTGGATAAATGCACTGCACATTAAAAAAGGGCATAGAGAGAAGAGACACCATGCTTTTATTACTGTAGTAAAGATTAAAGTCGCAGCCAAAGTTCCTCCCCTCAGCTATTGCACAAGGCTCTGGTTAGGGTGCCTCTGAGTCAAGATAATTCATGTAGTTTCAGATAGGACATACACACGCGCGCATGGACTCACAAGACAGAAACACTCGTGCCCTGCTGTCACACTCTGTGTGTGGACTTGCTTGGAGCAGATGGTCTAAAATGAGCTCCTCAGGCTGGATACTGGCTGTGTGTCTTGTGGTTCTTGGAGGTAAAAAAAAAATGGGTGTATGTGATGGTGTGGTGTAAGAATGCGACAGTCATGCTCTGTATGAGTAAGGCTTTCATTAAGGCAACATTTCAGTTCACCATCTGTTGTTGTGTCATGTGTGTTGGTTTATTCATGGAAATACATTTGCATGTCATTAGCCTGAAAATGAATTCTGCAGTAAAATGTCATTTGTTTGCTCATTCTAACCATAAAACAAATCTGTTTACATATGATTATGTAAGGGACTGTGCATTAACTGTTCCTTCCTTCATTGAATGGTAATATATATGGTGTTTACTTTTTTACATATTGTTTTATGAAATGTTATGCAAGTTTTATTGCAGCTTATGCTTTTACTATTGACGCATGAAAACATTGTCATCTTGAATTATAAAGGTATATGTTTAACCCTCATTTCTGCCCTTTGACCAGCACATGTGCTTACAGTGAGTTTAAAACAGTTACTCTGTTGTCCTGCATGTGTTTCTTCTCATGTGTCATCACAGGAGGCAGACATGTGGTGCGGGCCGAGGAAGGGCCGGGCAGCGAGAGGAACTGTTCAGCAATTCCTCCGGTACTCTATCCCACACATATCCTAACTCTGTCCATGTTTTCCACACAACTGATTCAGCCCACTGCTAGGACTCATCTTTAGCTCAGAGAGAAGTAGGAAGAGAAAATAATCTCCTCACAGAGAGGAGATCTTCTCCTCTGATAAGAAATGTTTTTAGGTCATGCACACCCTAAATTTGATCTCTGAAGTGTGTGTGTGTGTGTGTGTGTGTGTGTGTGTGTGTGTGTGTGTGTGTGTGTGTGTGTGTGTGTGTGTGTGTGTGTGTGTGTGTGTGTGCGTGTGTGTGTGTGTGTTTGTGAACTTTTACTCTTGCATTTATCCATTGAGTAAATGCATTCAATTTGTGTTATTTAACATTCTTGAGGATAACATTTTTACGTTTTGACGGATACAGTAAATCATTTTGATGCAATTAAATGATTAATTCCCTTTTGTTTCAGTATTTGCCACCAACAGCTGTAAACACAACTCTGAGACTTCGTGACTTGAGAGAGTCCATGATCCCTTTGAACATCTCTGCCTACATCATCCCTGCCACAGATGCTCATCTGGTATTAAACCGCTAAACAGTGTCAGAAATTATCTTTCATATTAAGGGTTAATATTGGCCCCCTTGGAATGTATTCTTTCTTTTTTCCTAACCATTTAAAAACACAAAACATGCTATGCACTGATGTCAAATAAATGCCAATGTCAAAATAAATTCTATTATTTTAACAGTCAAATGCAATTTTCATTTTTAATCAAAAATCAAGAACTATGTATTCATATGAACTATACATTCAACACGCTGAGAAAGCTACAGGTCTAATGTCTACAGAATAGAATATGAAATTTATCAAACGTTAACAATTTTTTAGATAAAAATTTTTTTTTTTTTTTTTTTTTTTTTCACTTCTGTAGCCATTTTCATAAATGTTTGACCTCATCTTGTCCTTCAATTTTCGTCATGCTCAGACATTAACTCTGTGACAGTAACTGACTGTGATTTTATTGGCAGAGTGAGTACATCGCCCCCAGAGATGCGAGACTGGCCTGGATGTCTGGCTTCACTGGCTCTGCAGGTGTTTCACGGCCAACCAATCATAATATTGCTGTATCACTATGCATCATTCTCAGTCACATTATGTTTTGGACCTGAACAAATGGCTCACTCATGTATTCCATTATAACTAACAAGAGTCTGTTTCTAATTCCTAGGCACAGCAGTAATTACTCAAAACAAGGCTGTTTTGTGGACCGATAGCCGCTACTGGATTCAAGCAGAGAGACAAATGGATTGTAACTGGGAGCTAGAGCGAGATGGTGAGGAGCAAATTATGAGAGTGAAGTTAATATTTGAAACTTGTCTAAATGAAGTTAAATATGTGGAAGTATGAATGCCTTTTCTAGCCTCTTAAGCTCTGGGACCATTTTTTGGGATTTCCGCCTGGATTTGATCTACACAAATTGAAAAGCTTCCCATACAGTGGTTTAAATAAAAATAAAAAAATTCTTTCATTTTACAGAAAAAGTTACATAAACCACTGCTAAAAGTGATAAACGTAAATATATGTTGTCTGACACCCCCAAAAAAAAAAAAAACATAAACAAGGTAATATCCTCCATTTAGATCCATTTGAATAAATCTTGTATACATGATACAGACAAAATACTTTTCCAGTATTTGCTGCAATCGAGTGGAAACAGCCAAAACTGTCTGCAGGGTGCTAGAACACAGGGCCTGGGTTATACACTTTCAGAAATTAAGTTATAACCAAAAAAATCTAAAAGAAAATATTTTTTGGGGAGGTGTTATTACAGCTCAGTCAACATATACTTATCACTTCACTATCATTGTTTATCACTTTTAGCATTGTTTAACTTCAAAGGGTTTCCTGTAAAATTACACCAAAATTTTGTATTTGGACCACTGTATGTGTATGTTTTCAATTTGGGTAGGTCAAATCCAGGCGGAAATGGTCCCAGAGTAATTTAGTGTAAATAAGTTACTTTGTGTAAAACAAATGCCAAAGTGATGCATATCTCCAGAAAGTAGACATTCTTTCAAATGGTACCAGAGCTCAGAGCTCCTCCACAGACATTTAAAATTTAAAGTATATACTTGATGATGTCATTCCGGACCATGATCAGGGTCAATGAAGTTTAAGAGGTTAGCACATATTCCAGTTAATATGTTTTGAAAAAATATATATATATTATTATTACTGTGTAGAATTGTTTTATTTGTGTTTAAAACTTTCCTGGTCTGACTACTGGTTCACAGGCTCCATTCGTAGCATTACCGACTGGCTAATCCTAGAGATCCCTGAGGGAGATCAGGTGGGCTTTGACCCATTCCTCTTCTCTGTAGGTGAGCACAGCTAATACATTTCTTAAAATAAGATGAGCTGAATTGTGTGATGTTTTCTGTTCAAATGTAACAGAAGGCAGGCAGAGACAAAGTTCTAAGAGCAGGTATTTTAATAACAAAACAAAACTAGATACCAGGGAAAACAAATGGCAGGAATACAAGGACCAACTGTTTAAGGGTAGGTTCAGGGTTAGTACCAAGTAATTACCTAGTAATTGCTGCATACGTACATGCAGTACATAAGTATGTACATGCGGAACAGGACTGTAAAATAAAGTGCTACCATAATTTTTCAAGTACATGCCAACTTATTCTAGTTTCTTGATCACCAAATCAGCATATTATAATGATTTCTGAAAAACCACACATCTGTTCAAATAGAAAACAAATATAATAAATGTAATATTATTTCACTTACTGTTTTTACTGTATTTTTATCAAATAAATGCAGCCTTTGTAAGCATAAGAGACTTTTAAGAAAACTAGTCTTACCAATCCCAAACCTTTGAATGATAGTGTATATAAAATGTCTTAAAATGATGATATGATAAGTATGCACTGTCAGAAAAAAAGGTACATTGCTGTCACTGGGGCGGTATCCTAATGTACAAAACCGTAAAGGTACTAATATGTACCTTTAAGGTACTAATACGCACTCTTAAAGTACTGATATGAACCTTTAAGGTACTAATACACACTCTTAAAGTACTGATATGAACCTTTAAGGTACTAATACACACTCTTAAAGTACTGATATGAACCTTTTAAGGTATTAATATGTACCATTTAGGGGTGAGTAATGTACAAAGATGTACCTTTTCACTTTTGTGCTTTAGGGTACCGCCCCAGTGACAGCACTGTACCTTTTTTTCTGAGAGTGTATGAGATAAGTAAAAAAAAATTATAATAATCATTCGGTCACTATTCTTTGTTGCTACAGACACATTTGGCATCTACAACACCAACCTGGCTCCAGCAGGCCGGATCTTGAAGTCTATTCCTGATAACCTGGTGGATAAAATATGGACAGATCAACCTCCTCTGCCTCCTGACAACCCCATGCGCTTACCTGACAGTGTCATTGGTGTGTGCATGTCTTATCAGCATCACTTGACTGATAAGTGCCAAGCGAACAGGGCAGAGGACCATAAGATCATGACAAACAGAGCAATAAAGCTCTTATTTAATCTTTAATGACTAGTGATATAACTTTCGGCAGTGCCAGTAGACAGAGGGTATATTCTAGCTCATTCTGGTGTGAAGAGAAAGTCAATGAAGCTTGATTAAAGGAATAGTTCACCTAAAATCACTTCACGTTGGTCCAAACCTGCATGACTTTTCATTTTTCAAAAATTCATGGATGGATGGATGGGTGGATTCTGTGGATAGATGGGTGGATGGGTGGATTCACGAATCAATGTGGTGAAGTTGAGAACCTACGGAGCCCCTAAAGGGACATGGAAACAATATGAGATGAGACGCAAAGTTTCTCAGGAAACACAAACGTTTTTGCGAGAGAATGCAACATCTTCTCAACATTTTTTTTTCCATCAGCATATCCCTTTTAGGGTCTCTTTAAGAACCTAATCAGTCTGATTCGTGAATTAATCATTTAAACCCATTTGACTTAAAATAATGATTCATTTTTCATTTTCATAACAATTCATGATTCATTCAATCATTTTTGTGTGCACTGTTTGTTTAAGGTTTTGATGTAGTTAAAGATGACATTGAGCATGTGTGTGTTTGTTCTTTTGTTCAGAGAGGACCTGGCCAATGAAAGTAGAGCAGATACGAGCCCAAATAAGTGACAATCCATACGAGCCCACTGCTGTGCTTCTTTCGGCTTTGGATGAGACCGCATGTAAGCATAACACAAAGCCAAATGGAGGAGATTATCTCTGAATCATTCTGTAAAACTCTTGTTGGGCCAAAGCATTTCAGTTTGCATCTCTATTTTCAGGGCTGTTTAATCTACGAGGCAACGACATCCCTTTTAATCCATTCTTCTATTCTTACACTCTGCTGTCAATGGATGAGATATGGCAAGTTCCTCTGTTTCATAATAACAGCACTATAATTAGTTAGTGTACAGTTTCTAACTAACCTCCTTTGCCAGGCTCTTTGTGCACAATGAACGAATATCAGAAGAGTTGAAGGTGTACCTGAATGCTTCGTGCATCCAGGCCTATTGTGTGCAGTTGTTTGAGTACAGCTCTGTGCGCACATACCTGCAGTCCTATCTACAGAGAGCCGACGTGAGGGTGTGGGTGGGTACAGAGTACACCAACCAAGCCCTGTATGAGCTCATCACTCCTGAGGTAAGACCTAGATCCAAAATATAGACTGCTGGTATGTGCATGTCCGTTTAGATGCTCAAACAGCATGTAAATAAGGAGTCTCAAACTATCTGCAGGCTGAATATTGTTGAGATGGTTCCATACACAGCCCCTAAAGTGTTAGTATTGATAATCAATTTTTGGTTTGGTCTTTAATGTGATTTCTATTCAAGAAGTTTTAAAGAGTAGTATGTTATGTTTTTCCCGTAATGGCTTTTAAAAGCCTAAAACATAAATGTAAATATGTAACTGTAATCTTGGAGATGACAAACAAGCCTGTGTGCTCGTATCTATCAAAAAAGTTTAGTTATGCTTCTACGTCAGGCATGTGTGACAGTGTGACAAAATTAGATTGCTATAATCAGTGGAGCCGTTTCTATTTTTGATACGCTGCACAGCTATTTCAGCCACTTTATTTTGCCCTTCCAAGTCTGACTGAAATATTATTTTATCAATAGATATGTAAATAAATATATATTGTGACCATTAGATCAGAGGCAACAAACAATGTTTAAAAGTTTAGTTTAATGTGACTCCTTCCTGATGTGCAAGGACATTTTCAGATTTCAAGAAATACAATTTCAGACCTCATTAGTCCTTTAAACATGCAGAGCAGTGTGGTAGATATTAGGGATGGATGGATGGATGGATGGATGGATGGATGGATGGATGGATGGATGGATGGATGGATGGATGGATGGATGGATGGATGGATGGATGGATGGATGGATGGATGGATGGATGGATGGATGGATGAAACTATGATTTCATAATGCAACTTGTGTCCCACAGACACAAGACAATATTTTACCACAGATGAACTTGTCTTATCTCTTTAAGGACAAACTACTGACCAGCACCTACTCTCCGGTACTGACCACGAAAGCAGTGAAAGATGAGACAGAGCAGCGTATTCTCAAAGAAGCTCATGTAAGAGAACACAGTAACACTTTATAATAAGGTCCCATTAGTTAATGCATTTACCAACATGAGCAATACAGTATGTATTAATCTTTATTAGTGTTCGTTAAAAAAATACCACTGTTCATCGTTAGTTTATGTTAACAAATGGAACCTTGCACACAGTCTTCTCCCCAAATGCAGTCATCAGCCGGATGGACACTGTTTATTGATACCTGTGTTGTATTATCATAATTTCTAGATTGAAGTGCACTTTATCTCACCATAAAGCCATATTAGGAAGCCAGACAGACTCCATTCACTGCAGCTTGATTCAACTCAATCAATGTGTTATCTCTCCTTATCGTAAAACCTCCATCAAATGAATTGGGATCTTTTTTACTGATGATGTTTGCTATATTCAGTCGTCTATTGACATATTTTGCAGAATGAGTTTTTCAATCTAAAACAACTGCATCAGATAAAGTGCATGGTCAAACATCTTCGTTCTGGTGTTTTATGGCCTAGAGCCAGACCTCAGTTGACTGCATTCAGCCACGATGGGTGAACATCCTCTCTGGCTTCCCACAGGTTAGGGACGCAGTCGCAGTCATGCAGCTTCTGTTGTGGCTTGAAAGGAAAGTTCCAGAAGGCACAGAGACCGAGCTCACAGCAGCACAATTTGTTGATCAGTGTCGCAGGTACAGAACAGCGGAGCGAAACCCCTCATCACTGATACTACTCACACATAAAACACATTGAATTAACACTGATAGCTCACTTTTTAAGGGTTCCAAGACTCATTTTCTCAATATTAGAGAACCAGCTCCAAGATCAAGTTCAACATTAACTCTAATTTGAAAGGGAGGAAAGTGAAAAAAAGACTGTAAAAATTCTAGATTAAACTACCGACCTACAGTTGTTCATTATAAGTATAAAACAATGTGTTTTAAATGTTTTGCAAAATATTTATACATATACACATATGCATATACACATGGTTAGGATAGTTCTTCACAGTGAATTTTGCAATTAAATGATATTGTATTTATTTATATTATGACACATGGTAGTGTAGTTCTCAGTAAATTTGGCAGTTAAATGTTATTTATATTTTATTTTATTTTTACTTCTTTACTACTTTTGTTTTATTTTGTTTTATAACTGTGTATGTGACAAATAAAACTCTTGAATCTTGAATATATAATGCTATATAAAAGATTTATAGGATACATTATAGCTAAATAGCGTATAATGGAAAAAAACTAAATTAATATTTACTTACAGAAACAGACTGTAGCTCTATAGCTCTATATTAGCCGTCTTTCTAAACATTTATTGTCGACTTAACATTTGCAGTATACAGAAGTAGAGCCTGTTCCTACATCAAGGACATAAAATGCTCTTCTTGTGTACAGTAAATAATTTTGTGCAACACATTTACTTCCTTTTTCCTGAGAAACACAACCCTTTCATTGTGTTTTGGCAGTAAGCAAAAGAACAGCAGAGGGCGAGTTTTGAGACCATTTCTGCAAGTGGACCTAATGCTGCTCTTGCTCACTACAGGTAATAAATGTCTTCCTATTTATTCATACGATTTAATTATGTTCAATTTATTTACCTTTATTCATTCTCATGTATTACAGTCCATCTACTGAAACTGCGAGGAGGCTGACAGTGGATGAGATGTATCTTGTTGACTCTGGAGGACAGTACCTGTGAGTTTGATAGTACTATTAGTACAGTTCTGTTTGTGTGCAAAAACATGATACATAACTAAGCTCACTGTGAGCTTAACTTAAATATTAATTAACCTGCATGGTTTCCTTAAAAATGTGAGTTCATTGAAACTAAAAATTTTGTTAATACAAAGAAAGAGAGAGCAAAACCTCTTTCTCTGTATTAACAAAAAAATTGTTTCAATGAACTCAAAATCTTAAGGCAGCCAGGTTATTTACTGACAATTTAAGTTAAACCAACAAATCAAGCACTAAACCAGCTCTCTTTCTGTTACAGTGATGGTACCACTGATATAACGCGTACTGTGCACTGGGGTAAACCCACTGACTTTCAAAAGGTACTGAACGGCCGGCATAGGGAGATACTGACGACACAGAGCATAATTTGATGCTTATACTTAGACTACTTAAAAGAAAACTGCTTTCTCCCTGTTTTACTCTGATAGGAGGCCTACACAAGGGTGCTCATGGGAAATATTGAGATTTCAAGAACCATCTTTCCTGCTAGAACTAGAGGTAAGGATCTCCTCATCTTCAATCACAATCTCCCTGATACTTCCACAAGAGGGCGCCTTATCCACAGCAGACATCTCACAGTGACCTCCAAAAAACCTGTCAATGCTAACCATTCATGTGCTTTTATTCCCACCACAGGCGTGAACATGGAGATGCTGGGAAGAAGAGCATTGTGGGAAGTTGGTTTAAATTATGGTCATGGCACTGGTCATGGTGTGGGGAACTACTTTGGAGTTCATGAATGTAAGTGTAATTCTCTAACATGTTTATATATTTATCTCCGTATTGTTATATAGATGAATTTGTGTCGATAACAAAAGTAAAATCCACTATTGTTTAAAAGTTTGGGGTCAGTATGTTTTTTTGTTGTTGTTGTTTTTTTGCTTTTATTCATCAATGGTGCATTAAATTGATCAAAAGTGACAATAAAGAACACATTTGTAATGTTACAAAAGATTTCTATTTTAAATAAATGGAGTTCTTCACTGTTTTGAACATTGATAATAATAAATGTTTCTTATGCACTAAATCATCATATTAGAATGATTTCTGAAGGATCATGTGACACTGAAGACGGGAGTAATGATGCTGAAAATTTTGCTTTGCCATCACAGGAATAAATTACATTTTAAAATATTGATTTGTTCATATTTTATCAAATAAATGCAGCCTTGTGAGCTTATAATATCATATATCTTCTAAGTTATATATCTGCTGTGTATTAGATCTCCTCATCTAATGTCTTTGTTTTCTCTGTGATAGGGCCTGTGGGTTTTCAGTCCAATAATATTCCATTTCAAGAGGGGATGTTTACGTCAATTGGTGAGGAATCATTAAGAACCTAATTATAATTGCCTTCATTTGATACTTAAAGTTTTAAACTGACAAACTCTCCTTTAGAACCTGGTTATTATAAGGAGAATGACTTTGGTATAAGGATAGAGGACATTGCCGTCACTGTTCCAGCTACTACAAAGGTACATTCAAATAATTGGGGTCTAGAACTCTGTAAATCCGGTGCAGCTAAAAAAGGCAGTACCTAATGAAATATTAATAATATTATTTTTCCTGTGTTTCCCTACTAGCATAGCAGCAATTACCTGACATTTGAAACAGTCTCATTGGTGCCTTATGACAGAAAACTGATAAATACATCTCTTCTAAGTCCTGAGCAGGTACTTTAAATAATATCAATGTTTCTGTATTTTTTTTATACAAATACACCAGTGTTTACTTTCATATCATAATCAATTTTGTTACTGTCGGGATGCGTTGGGTTCCATTTGGTTTCCAATGTAAAATATGGGTAGTAAACCAGTTAAAAACCGCAGCTTTGTGTATTTAAAAAATTTTGTTTTCTAGTGTTGGTTTCCTTTGACAAAATGACCACAGATGCTTTTCACTAGAAGTACATCTTGGGAGGGGTGTTGTGGGTTCGCTGGAAATTAAAAAGCCCTATTTTTACTTTCATAAACAAACATCAGTTGTTGATTTCAGTGTTGGCAGTGCAGAATATGTCTCTGTCTTTGTTGTTGTCTTGTAGCTGTACTGGCTGAACTCATACTATGAGACCATCCGGAGCGTGGTGGGTCCCGAGCTGGAGAGGCAGGGGCTGAAGGAGGAGTATGACTGGATGATGAAGCACACGGCACCTTTCCTTACAGCTGGAGCTTCAGCTGTCATCTCCTCAGGCACACTGTTAGTAACAGTGCTGGCCTCTGTTGTACTGCATAATCTGCTGTAAATACGTCTGAAGAGCTTGCCTACACCACAGCATTCGGTACTGCCTCTGCTCCTACTCTCACATTTTTAGGTACATGCAGAAAAGCTCCAATGCTGAGTACTTAAAATAATTCTCTCTCTCTCTCTCTCTCTCTCTCTCTCTCTCTCTCTCTCTCTCTCTCTCTCTCTCTCTCTCTCTCTCTCTCTCTCTCGTCTCTCTCTCTCTCATCTGGTTATTTCAGCCATTTTTAATGGATTTACCAGACCTCATTAGGGGTTGGCCTATGTTTAAACTAGTGTTAATATTGTATAATGTATTTTATGACAAAGTCTTTGCATATATTTCATTTAAAAAATATTTGATTTAAAAATATATATAAATTGCTGGTGTATGTATGCAGAATTTATGTTAAGACAATCATTGTTGATTTATAATTTATTAAAATATGATTACTACAGTATCTACACTACATTTAATATCTTTGTGTTCTATGTTTTCATACTTAACAGTCATAATTGTAGGCATCAAACCATGTCCACTCCACTGAGTGAAAATAGGTTGCAGACACCAACAACACCTAACACTCAACATGACACCTACTTCTTTTACAAAAATAATTTAATAAATAGATTTTTACAAAGATTTTTAAATGTCTTGGTTAATTTGTTAATACAAGGCTCAGCTTTAAGGTTTTTTTTTTCTGCTGGCTCAATCGTACCAGTTGTTCATCACAAAAATACAGATAAATTAGTGTAAATAGTGTAAACTTTTGACATATAGTATGATGCACAACATTGATTAGCAGTGTTGGGGAAAGTTACTTTTAAAAGGAATGCATTACAATATTGTGTTACTCCCTTTAATAGTAGCTAATTGTGTTACTTAGTTACTTTTTATGGAAAGTAATGTGTTACGTTACTTTTGCATTACTTTTTCTCGTCTGAGCTTGGCTTGCTTGTTTTTTATAACAAAAAAGTTATTCTATTTTTGGCAAATGTAAAGGCCCTTTCTCACCAAAGGTCAATAAGCCTCTGAAGGCTGAAGGATTTTAAATTCACGCTTGTATATATAGTAGAGGGC
The DNA here is from genome assembly GCA_018749465.1 of Paracanthobrama guichenoti. Classification (NCBI taxonomy): domain Eukaryota; kingdom Metazoa; phylum Chordata; class Actinopteri; order Cypriniformes; family Gobionidae; genus Paracanthobrama; species Paracanthobrama guichenoti. Next base: position 17,472,082 of record CM031956.1, on the reverse strand, counting down.
ACAACTCAAACAAACCTTTCAGCTGTGCTGCCATTCTGGATCGCAGGAGAATAAGGTTCAGCACTATACTTCAGCAATAAAAAAAATAAATAAAAAAACAATGTGATGTTTATCTGAAGTAATTTTTGCTTATTAGTATGGTTGAATATTGGATGAATTGGATCATTGAAGGTCAGCAGCAAAGAAATTGCTTAATAAAGTGAGATTAAATACATAAAGTATATTTGTGTCATTTAAATTATTGCCGGTTTGCGTACTATTCTGAGTTTGCATTTCACTGTTTTTAAACACTTTGAGGGATACTGAACCTGAGATGAGTAATCCCTGCTCAAGGTTCAGCTACATTAACCATCACATGTACACAGCGCACACAACACCTCTGCACTTACTCACGATTTCTCTTAATGGGCACAGGAGAATTGTCAGTCAGTACATGGAAAAACAAAGTAACTTGTGTTACATATTTGAAAAAGTAACTCAGATATTTTGTACATTTAAAAGTAGTGTTACTTTACTAGTTACTTAGAAAAAAGTAATCTGATTACCTAACTCACGTTACTTGTAATGCATTACCTCCAACACTGTTGATTAGTTAATAATCAACCCAATAATTTTACTTTTGTAAATGTAGTGACAATGCAGAACTGGCTCTAAATGATAGTTTCGTCAACTGGCCCGAATCTTATCATTGAGCCTTGGTGAATAAAACAAATATTTGATTCTATAGTCCTGTTCTTGGTATGAAATCTCCTTGTGCTGCTCATTATCACTATAAATACTAATCCAGCTTACATTAATGTGTTTTGAAAAAGGCAAAAAATATTTTTTTGATTGTAAGATTTTATGTGGAAGTGACAACTTTAGTAGCTTTTATGAGACTAGCCCAGTAAAATCCAAATAAGTATAAAAAAAAAAAAAAAAACTTGCTACTCAACTCCACAGTGAAATTTTCTGCAAAGCTACAGCTAAATACTGTACATAAATCATCTTGTGGTCATCAATCATTTATTCAATGAAAAAATTCAATGAATCCCACAGCAATCTTGAAAAAATATTGCTTTGTGTAAAAATGACTTGTGACTTTTCTAAAATATTGGCACAGTATGTCATGTCCGGTTTGTTCATTTTATTTGGGTGTGTAGGTTTTAGAGCAGGGCATGATTTAGAGCACTGAAACTGACATAACAACATGACACCAAGCACCTAATGCTCTAAGTCCCATCCTACTGCCCACACAGATATCATAGCAATCACACCTCAACAGCACTTTCTGAGAAACCAGCTTCTTCAATCCTTTTTAATTGTCACAGGCCTAAAGCGAGCTGCTGTCAACAGCACTGCTGCATGTGAAGGGCTAATGTCTGCAGAGGTGCTGTTGCTTGGCAACAGTTCCGTCAGAACCACAGTAAGGTGTGAATGTGGTTTCTGAGACGTCCGTTTACTCTCTCTCTCTCTCTCTCTCTCTCTCTCTCTCTCTCTCTCTCTCTCTCTCTCTCTCTCTCTCTCTCTCTCTCTCTCTCTCTCTCTCTCTCTCTCTCTCTCTCTGCACTCTTTTGTTTGGCTGTTCTCCTCCAGCTCAAAACAACTTTGAACATTGTTCCTTATCTTCACAAAAATAGGACTGATGAATGTGATTCTATTTGGCATGTTTTAGTCGAGGCTTTGTATATGGCGTGACCATACATAAAGAGGAAGTAGTACAGCAACAGGAGGTGTTGAAAACGATGACCTCATTATAGTTGCCAGTGTGCTTGACCACTCTCTGTACAACTCAAATCACTGTTCTAATCTAAAGGAATGTACTGCATGTTACATGTGCTGTAAACACCGGCTGCTTTTGTCCAAATAATTCATACTCATCATAACTTTGTTTTTGGAGGGAGTGAAAGTCAGTCAGTCAGTCAGCTCTTACGACCATGTGGTGTAAAACAAACAAACAGAAATAACTCTCTTGCAACTCACACTCCTCTCTTGTCTGTCTCAGATGGCTGATCTACATGTCTCAGCACACTGACTTTGTAACTTTTATAAATTAGTCAGGGGCATCCTAACTTTATGACAGACATGGCATAATTACTAATAGGAATTATTACTGAGCTAATTGCTTTATGTATGTATGATGACGACTGAAGGAGTGATTATATCAGTGACTTAAGTGATTGTTTATCTCAAGAAATGCAAAATCATTCCTTGTGCTCTTCAGGCTGAAGATGTTCTGTATCACTGAGTACTGTATATAAGTAATAGGTCATTTATGTTTTTATCTCATTGGTTTGTTTTTATCTGATATGAACCATTGCAACCAAAGCCACCTCTTAAAAAAATAAGTTCCTGTCTAGTCATGTGACTTCCTCAAGCGTTTAGTTCTCCACTCCAGTGATCAGAGAAGAGCTTTTCTTCTGCCTCTTCCTTTTCAGGTGGCTTTTGTCGCTCTGTGAGTGGGCACCGTGACAGTTAGACTGACAGAAATTAGTTTAACAGCCCAGTGTCATACTGCCACAGCTATAGAGTCAGGAGAATATTGCCCACCCACTACTGGATCAACATGTTACGGAGGAAACCATCTAACGCATCTGAAAAGGAGCAGGCTCAGGTGCAAAAGAAGAAGGTAAGAGTTTGTGTCTTGATCTGCATGTGTGGCCCTGTTTTGACGAGTTGAAGCTAGAAATTATGTTCTTGGAGGACCTCTCTGGAGGTCTGGATTCCCAAGAGAACACCAACACACATAATAGGCTGTTTAAGCATAAAAAAAAAATTAAAAAAAGATCCATCAGAGCAGAACACACGTGCTTTTGTTACTGATTGTTTGAATCAATAGAGGGGTTTTCTTTCCTCATTGTGAATAATATTCCTATTGTAATATGTCCCGTTTGTCTTCAGACCTGTCATTCTTATGTTTAAGAACTGAAACTGTATGATTGTTCTGGGTGAAATGCATGGCTGTGCAGCAGTTCCTGTAGAAACACATCAGACCGCAACACACATCCTGAAGCGGTTCTACCTCTTCAGAGCAAAGCATCCAAACACATCTCCTGAATTCAAAGTGACATTTACATATATATGTCTTCACAGCCCGCTCCACTCCACTTCTTCTCATTCAGCGGTTAACTGCTTCTATAGCATTACTTTTATTTTCCATTTGATTCACATCTTGCGTGTAACAACCAACAGTTTCGATTTTTCTCCTCTCTGAAACTGCAGGTGCTTCATAATTGCATGTAACTCCAGCAAAGCAAGATCTGGAAATCTTGCTGTTGTGTGTAACGGTTACTTTGATGTCTTTTATTTATATTTTTTTAAACCAATGTCTTTCTTATAGTTTTATCCAGAGCAGAGGATGTAGTATACAACTGAAGTTAATTGCCATGGTGCAAATAAAAACATTTCACCAGATCACCTCCTCCATGTCATCTCAAAAGCTGCAGTTTCCTCTTTGGTCATGGTTTAGATTATGAGTAATCATTTCAGTCGAGATCTGTCCAAAAATATATTTCAACATCTTTTGATGATACAGAATGTTGTCACAGTTGTGGGGAAATTAATAGGGAAGGTTTGTTAGTTTGACATGTTACAATTCCACAACAGTGGAACTATTTAATTTAATATGATTTTCAAAGAAAAGACTGTCATTGTACTAGTTTTGACTGGCTGAACAATCTCTTCTTGCATTTGGCTGTCTTAGCAGATTGCAGTCTGTTGTGTGTTGTCTAGATAGTGCACAGCTCTCTGCAGTGATTGGCTGCGTGTTGACTGTGACATGCCCACTTCCTGTGCTGAAGAAAAGTGGCACAATGAAAGGTTTAGATAACAGAAAAAGTCAAATTGGAACAATTATGCACAGCAGCCCACAAAACCCACACTGAAGGATTTTATCAGTTATTAAAACAGTGCCTTAATTATGAATGAATAGAATATAAAACAGTGCCTTAATTATGAATGAAATAATCTCTTTGCAATACAGTGTTTCTTACGGTTTACATGTATAAGTACTTACTAATATGAATTAACATTATGTGATATATAATTACTTTATCATATAGATCAGAAATGCCCAAACCAGGGATCATGGGCCAATGTCAGACCATGACCACCTTTGATTTGGCCCACCATGCCATATCAGAATATGGTTTCACTTTATTTCCACATTCCACTTTAGACATTATATAAGTAATCTATAAGTAACTTTGTAGCTACATGTCAACTATCTCTAATTAGAGTATTAGTAGACTGTTAGGTTAGGATTAGTAGAATAAGTTGATATGTACTTGCAAAGTTACTTAATACTCTAATTATTGGTAGTTGAGGCCTAGGCATGCAGGCCTAGTTGCGAAGTAGAATGTGTAGTGGACCATTAAAATGAAGTGTTACCAAGAATATAACTAGTGAATTATAATTATTATTATAAATGTTTAATGTTAATATAATATAGTTAGATATAATTCAAGTTGGTTCCAATGGCCCTCAATTAAGTGTGATTTTTGGCCCTTTGTAGTAAGAAGAACTGGCAGATCTGATACAGACTGGCACATTGTTGTTGCTATATTTTCAGTTACACTGAGATGTTACATTGACAATGTAAAGTGTCAATAAACACACTTCCCTATCTGTGAAAACAGCTTATTTTTCATAGACAATTCAAAGGCTTTTCCATCCTACAAAACACTCATGAGTTGAAGCAAGTGTAATTCATGTTTAAAATTGCATCTGGTCTATGGATCTGAAAAAGATAGTGTGTATTTTTCTGCTGAAATGTTGCTCTGGAGGTTTGATAATGCTTCCAAATATTGATCAAGATGCATGTGGAAATACAATTGCATTTAATGGCCATTATATAGTTCAACTAAACTGGATTTGTTCATGATGCAGAGATAACATTTCATCAGCATAATGCTGGATGACTGCGTTCAACCATAAGGACATTGGGTCATGAGCAATAAAACGTAAAATAGTATAGGACTCTATCTATCTATCTATCTATCTATCTATCTATCTATCTATCTATCTATCTATCTATCTATCTATCTATCTATCTATCTGTCTATCTGTCTGTCTGTCTGTCTGTCTGTCTGTCTGTCTGTCTGTCTGTCTGTCTGTCTGTATCTGAATACTACTGTAACTTTAAATAGTCTCTGATGAAAAACTGTCCTGTGTTCATAGCTGTCTCTGCAAAGATCCAGCAGCTTCAAAGACTTTATGAAGCCAAAGCCATCATCACCTGTAGTGAGCCCTGAGGCTACCTTGGATGAAACTGTAAGTGCAGTAGTTTGTTATGTAGTTGCTGAACTCAAGCTCCAACTCACTCCTGTCTTATGGGTATAGAAATATTAGATACTGTATAGCTGTGCAAATTGACCAATATCTGGTGTCTCGGTGTCAGTCTATATTCATTCGCAAAGTCAGCATTAACCTTAAATTGCTAGAATGGTGCTTAATAACTGTTTCATCTCAAAACCACAGTATTTTAAAAATATCTAGACAGGATGTCATCCTTTCATGAGCCATTCAAGCAGAGAGCCTTCTTAGCCTTCTGTCTACTTTTAAGAGTACACAATTGTGGTATAATTTTAATAATATTCTCTCTATCTCGCTCTCTAGCTCTATATATATATATATATATATATATATATATATATATATATATATATATATATATATATATATATATATATATAAAAATGTATGCTTTTATTAAGCAAGGATGCATTCAATTTAACAAAAGTGACTGTAAATATTTTTAAAACAAAAACATGTATCACAGTTTCCACACAAATATTGGGCAGCTCAACTGTTTTGAACATACAGTGTGATAATAATAAATGTGTCTTGAGCATCAATCATCATATTAGAATGATTTCTGAAGGGTCATGTGACACTGAAGGCGAGTAATGATGCTGAAAATTCTACTTTCCCATCACAGGAATAATATATATTTTTAAATATATTATAATAAGTAAAAAAATCTTTTAAATTGTAATAATATTTCAATATTTCTGTATTTTTAAATCAAATAAATGCAGCCATGGTGAGCTTCTTTCATAAATATAAAAAAATCTTACTGAAAAATAGTGTATATATTTTCAAGTAAGACATTATGTTATCATAATAAACACATTCACATAAATAAATAATATACATTACATTTTTATAATATTGTTGTTAAAACAATATCCGTTGTCTGTTTGATAACGAAAGTGTTGAATAGTGTGGAATAGCCTTCTGTGGGGGAGTTAAGTGAGGTGCTGAGATATAAACACAAAGGACTGATGTAAAATCCCCGTGACGCTGACAGGTACTTTTGTTTTTTTGTCTGTGCCTTTGATAACTGCACACGTTGTCCTCACAGCGAAGAAACAGCCTCTGACATTTAGAGGTAGAGTTCAGAGAGGAGGAGCCACACTGACTCACTGTGGTAGTGACACAAAAACCACAGTCACAAACTTTACTGGAAATTCTCCTGAGAACAGGGGCATATCGCTTTAAACTTAACACCGCTTACTGTGGTTCTAGGCCTACCACAAACAAAAATGTGCTGATTCAGCTCAGCCTGGACAAACTTGATGACGCCGTTTAACATAACATGGTGCATTAGAAATGGGTTATGAATAACACATCAAAGAACTGCAAACAGTAATTAAAAACAATCACAGCAAGGATACTTAAGGTAAATCATGGCAGTTAGTTCTAACAGAGGTCTGTCAGTTTCTTTAACGATGGAGTGCACAGAACAGCAGGTCTAGAAAAAAAAACATTATTCATTGCCTGTAGCTCTTTTTAGACAGGACAAGAGGAAGTTTGATGAGTCGATAAGACAAATTTAGCTAAACTGAGCAAGTGCAAAGTACAAACAGCGATGCACAATTACTAAAAGCATAATACTTTTGTGAAATTTCTTACAGAATTTGGAGGGTGCACCACCAGAGGATTCAGGGAAAAGTAACGGAAAACTTGGAAAGAAATGGAGAAATGTCATATCTCGCACAATGACCCGTAAAACGTCCAAAATGGTACAGAAAGCCCTTGCGGAGGAGGGGGTGAGTTGAAAGTATTATTTGCACATTCTCTTTGGCTCTCATGTATAAATTATTTTACAGAATGTATTAATCCTTGGTTAATGTTAATTGCTAAAACATTTTTAGCTTTTTAAGTTGTGTAAATTATATATATATTATTTTATAAATTACATTTAATGAAATAGTCTTAAACTATAGTAATACATAAAAGTTGTATGTTCATGATACCTACACTCCATTAATTAACTGAACCTAATGTAAATGGTTGCCATGTTTAAATTAACATATTCTATTCTATTCTATTCTAAACTAACACCCTAGCAACCATCTAGAAAAGCACTTGATAACAGTTTAAATTTGTCTCCCCCGTGTGGATGATATCGGAATATTTTATACAGTCAGCAATCTCTGGATGTTTCCAGTGGCGTAAAGAAATTCATGAGGATATGAATTCAAATGATCTGTAAATTGTTACATTTGTTGATTTCAGAATGAGAGTGGGGAGGACGGCTCTATGTCTCCCATGTCTCCGAGTGACTGGATGCCAGATCTCGCTGCCGGGAACAGAACATCTGTGTGCTCCAACAGCTCAGAGGACACAATGCACAGCCCTCTTTCACGCCAGCTCTCTGGATGTAAGCCATCTCAGACCAGTACAATATCTTGGCTAAACCAAGATCATATAAGGCTGGCTGATTTTGGCTGATTGATTAATGTCCCCTGATGTGCAGGTTCTGACAGACAGAGTCTGGACAGTGGCTTCAGCCAGAGAGACAGTATGAGACTGGAGGACAGCACCTACACAGGGCCCTTCTGCGGCAGAGCCCTTGTCCACACTGACTTCACCCCCAGTCCGTATGACATGGAATCTCTCAAACTACAGGTCAGCCTTTTAAAAGGGATTTTTATATTTATCAACAAAGTCAACATAAAGAATTATCAGTTTATCCAATTACAGTCTTTTATTTGTGTATTGTTCTCTTTTCTTCTTATTTGAATAATTTTATGTAAGCACTTTGAATTACCATTGTGTAATGTGCTATATAAGTACAAAGCACAGTAACACTTTAGTATAGGAACACATATTCACTATTAACTATGACTTTTGCCTTAATAAGCTCCTAATTTACTGCTTATTAATATTTTAGTAAGGTAGTTGTTGTATCGTTTAAGTTTATATATTGGGTAGGATTAAGGGGTGTAACTATGGTCATGCAGAATAAAGCATTAATAAGTACCAATAAACAGGTACTCAAACAGGCACGCTAATAAGCAACTAGTTAAAAGTGAGAATTGTTCCCCATACTAAAGTGTTACCAAATACACTTGCCTTGCTTTCTGTGGAACACAAAAGAGTAATGAGGAGCCCTATTACAAATTTGGCTTTGATTTTTACTCAATCTGCTAGTAAATTTCACAAATAATTAAAACGTACTCCAATAATCTTTAATTTACAACTTAATATTTTTTACACTGCTAAATGTCATTTTCCATACAATTACAATGCAGATAGTTCTGAAGCTTTCAAGCTTCAAGATGGTTGCAAAAGTCCTGTAAACGTATCAAAAAAGTGGTCCATACAACCTGTGTGCTATATTTAATCTTTTTTTAAGCTTAAAAACTCCAGTCCCCAATCAAAAGATAATAAAGCAGCCAGCATATTATTCCGATCTTTTTCTGTTTCATGGACAAAAGTCAAACAAGTATAAAATAACAGAATTTTGGGGGACAACTAATCCTTTAAAAAAGTGAATATTTGTAGTTTATTGTACGTGGTGCATTGATATTTTTCCAAACACACAGAAAGGAGACATCATCCAGATTATTGAGAAGCCACCAGTAGGCACCTGGACTGGGAAACTCAATAACAAAGTGGGCTCCTTTAAATTCATCTACGTCACAATACTACCAGAGGAGGACACGCCACCAAAGAGGAAACGATGCCACAGTCACGGACACCAGAAAGCCAAACCAAAAACCTTGGAGGAAGTTCTGGAGAGAATAGGCCTTACTGTAAGCCTCAAGTTACTTTCATTGCTATTTTCTTTTAAATGTGTGTGCTATTACATCATAGTACAAGAGGCTCTGCTCTTAGACTTATGACTGACTCCACTGTGTGCCCAGGAGCTGGGATCTCTCCTGTCTATGCATGGCTTCCAGAGCTTGGAAGACTTCACTGGGCTGAAGGAGTCTCACCTGAACGAGCTGAACATTACAGACCCTGAGCAACGTGTAAAGATATTGAAAGCAACAGATCTGCTTCATGAATGTATGTCCAAGTAGAGTCATCGAGACTGTTATTCTAACTGTGTCCAACATAGTTTTCATTTGTGAAGTCTTTTTGATGTACTAATATCCTTTCTGTTCTCCAGCGGAAGATGAATCCGATACCGAGGAGAAAAAGACTGAAATGCCACGGGACTCGGGTTGTTACGAGAGCACAGAGAATCTGGCAAATGGACGCGAGGAGCCCCAGGTGGAATCCCAACCGGAGCCAGAAACAGATCCGGATACAGAAACAAAGCTCAATGCTGTGCAGGACCAACTGGAGGGGATGAAGGTGGAGGAAAGTCCTGAGAATGAAACAGAGTGACGCCACCAGAATGTTCGTTTTATCCCTCTTCTATAAAACTATTTTTTTAACCTCTCTATGATGGATTAAGAGTGCTGGATTAAATTCCATGAAGAAAACTATTTCATATGCACAGCCCATACAGAAGAATATGTCTTCTTAGAAGATGGCATAAAGGTCTTGAAGGTACTATCATCTATGAACAGTCTTTCTCTCTTTGACTTTATTGTTCAGAAAGATTACATTTAAATATCTTCAAAAGGCTTTGAAATCTAACTGAAACAAAGTTTTTTTTTAAGGGATTTTGAAAAACTGACTTCAGACAAAGCAATATTCCATGGATTTAAACCTAAGGCTATGTTATAGCCTTATAAAATAAAAGCATGGTGTTACCCAAAATATTGATTTTACTCTCATCATCTTTAGCCATGAAGTAGCATTTTATATACTACTAATCTTCCATTTCTGTCGTAATGAATGTACAAAGTAACACGCAACCGGAGTGCACTCATTTTTTTGTTGTTTTTTTGCCAGGCATGAAAGAGGAAAAGCACATTGTTCAGTTAAACACATGTACTTGCATATTATTATTTGCTTCTATAGTCAATGATTTTGGTTCCTGTTTGTGATAATGTTTTCAGAGCTATTGTTGATTCAATGCTTGTATTTCTTTTTTTTTACTGTTCTGTTTGTCTTGACGTTGATGTCTGTACTTTACAGCTGATGTCTGGGTTTGCTTTTGTAACAAACAAAAAAAAAAAAACTAAAACTACACCACAAAGAAGAAATTGTAATAATACCATATAATTTAATGAGCATACATTTACACACAAATTCATAAAGTAGAAAGTGAATAGTATGAGGATATACATGATCACAGTGTTATAACCAAGCAAACTAAACAACCCAATTCGTGATGACGTACAATGTGTACATTATGCATCGTATCCAAATATCTAGAGCAGACCATTTGCTAATATTCCAAATTTACACATTACACTGACTTGGCATTAAAGATTTTGATTTTGTTGTGCCTTGTTAAGTAAATGTGCATATCAGCATGTTATGACGACACAATTTCATGATTTAAAAAAAAGTAGCAGGATTGATTCAGCATAACTTTAAGCACATTTCCATATACTCAGTAATACCTTCAGCCTAGCAAATGAATATTCACATCTTCCATACACAGTAAAAGTGTAATCAATCATCACAATTGTTCACACCATAGTACTCATTTGCTATAAATTAAACATCTGAAGTACTTTCTGTTAGTTATGTATGACTACATTTCCTGCATTAATGAACTTTTACCCTCAACACATTTTTCAACACCAGTAGTTACTAAAAATCAAACTAATGCATCTCACAAACATTCCAGCTCATACACTTCCAAATGCTTTAAGATGGAACTGAACTGGCAACCTTTTTAAGCTGACTTTTCCAATTGACTTCATTCACTTCTTAACAATACTGCCTTGTGTAGCTGGTTATGATGAAAAACGCATGTAAAAAATATATTATAGGTCCCTGAAGTCTGTAGGTGTGTCCATTACAAGTGGCCATCAACATACTACAGTGAAATTAGTAAAGGTGACAACAATACATATTCGCATCTACACTGGGGCAAGTTTTACTACCTTAAACATGGTGAAAAGAATGAGTGGAAAAAAGAAAAACAAGCACAATGTAACGATATTTCTCAATTGAATGCAAGAGCATGCTCAAATGACACTGAAGATGGATTGGTCAACTGGCCTTTTCCATGCCTAGACTCAGAAAGATTCATTTTCAGGTGTAAACCAAACTTTAGCTTTCATTTATACTTGGCCTTGTTTTGTAAAATCCAACTCTTAGAGAAAAAGGAAAGCAGGGAAAGATAGTAATGATGCTCAAATGTCAGGCGGTTTTGGAAAGACCTCGCTAAACAAAACAATATGGAGGGAACGTAGTAACGTCGAGATCAAAATAATAGTAATAACAAATCAGGCATGTTTTCCACTTCTTATAGGGATTTTGCAGCTTCTCAGACACTTTTACATTATGTACATTAACTCCATGGCTTTTTTGCGTTCTGATAGATCATTAGCATTGTATAAAAATTACGTTGTTTGACTTATATGTACAGGTATGAGTAGTACTGGGGCATTATGGAGTCCTCTGTAGATGTAATGGTAGAGCATAGATAAGGCACTCTTACTGATGCAGATCGGCCTGTACTCACTGTCATACACATCTTACAGCCTCTGCTTTCTACCATCCATGCTGATTGTAAAATCAAGTCTGAGATAAACTTTCTGATTTGACACCGAGTTGAATCACATTTAGAACTGACTGACTTACTAAGCTGATCCAAATGACCCCATCAACAGAATAAAGCAGTTTTGTTGGGCCTAATGTCAGATTATGACTAAAGCACTTTTCTTTAATCACACTTTGAAAACAAAAGTCTAATCCAAAGGGCATTTTGCACAAACTACTATAGAAGCTAGTAATGGGTTTTACAGGGTACACAAACAGTTAGGAATAATGGAGGCAGGCTATACAGAAACGGGTTATGACACTGAAAAACAAGCTTTTTCGAGGGAAATAATGTCCTCATTGCGTTTCAGGGTAGCCTATTCTAATCCGATTCAGTCTATGGCTCCTCATTTCCCTCATTGTGAGATTCATCATGCTGTGATTCAGAGAGGAGAGTCTCAAGACCTCCAGATCTAGTCTCGAGTGCTAGCGCAGGATCCAAGCAGGATAACTCGCTCTGTGAAAGAGTATCAGAGAACATAGGCCACTGTTTTGAACGTCAGAGTCAAACAGTTTTTCTGTGCGTGTTCCTTCATGTGAGCACATTCAGAAGTAGGAGAGAAGTCTGGAGAACGCTACCAAAGCTAGTGGGTCGACTCTTTGATGACCACAGGGGCGACGGCATTGGGGGATGTTGGCGAGGGGGGTTTCTCTTCTTTAGGGGAGCTGGCGCTCTTCTGGGTGCCTGCACCAATGCCGGGTTTGGCATCATCAGGGGTGTGCTCATTGGGAATCAGGGGAGCTGAGGATTTCTGCAGGAAGTGCAAACACACTCGTTAGCAATCAAGGAGTGATATTGACATAAATGTGACTGTGTGAGTACCATTGTTCTTAACCAGTTCTTAAATGTACCCCAGTAAGTACTTAAGCAGTTTTCAGAGGGAACTTGGAAAGAAATTTTTTTTTTCGTTAAAGCAACCTACCAAACTACCATAAAATTATTTTGGTGCAATTTGCTTGTTTTGATTCTCTGATTGGTTGAGATTTCTTTGCAGAATCATGGGTAATGTAGTTTTCCACCAAAAATTCCACTGTTAAACACGATTATTTGATGGTTTCAAAAACATATACCATCAATTAACAACCTCATAGCTCACAGTAGTTCTGTCTTCAACAGTTCATAAGTAACCATTCAAAATCCATTCCCCTAGGGGGAAAAAATTATAGGATTTATACTTGGGAACCCTAAAAGAGAGAAACTACTTGATTCTTAGGTAATTCATCATAATAGTGACCATGACCAATTTAATCATATTATGATGATTCTGTATTATCTTCACTACAGTAAAAGTGTTAAATTGTTAAAAAGTTAAAATGGTTCTGTGGGAGAACATACTGCAAGACAAAAAAAGTTAGGAAATGCTTATCTAGTGACTAGTAAAGTACATTTTATTCAGACTGCACTAACAATTTCTAGCCAATTAAATATTTTAGAGCCAAGCATAACAAAAAAATATATAGAGAAATTGTTAGAAATAACACTTAAAATTTGTCCATGGGAACCCTGATCCACTTGACCAAACATTACATTTTTACTGATATCTTTTAGGTTCTTTACCGATATAATGAACATGCAGAGCTGTACAGACTTCAGCACTATGACAGAGTCATAGTGCTAATATTATGAAAGCCACGTCAAGCTAAAACCTCTTAATGCATTCATTTACTCCACATGGTTCTTTTCCCTGGCCTTCTAACCCTCTCAGCTCTTAGGGTAATTGATTTAGGATATTTCTTGCAGACTCACTACTCGAAGCGCAATAAAGCAGCCAGCAACATTTCTGCCAAATGTACACTGGCTTGTTCACTCACAAACTCATAAAAATGCTGTCTTACTGTGGTTTGTGAAACAGGGTTGCTGCTCTTATTGGTAGAAGCAGCAGACGCATCAGAAGGGGTGGGGCTAGACGAGTCTTCCAGCATCACACCTCTTCTGTCCAACACACTAGAAGGAAAGATATACAATCATGTGTTTAGATGTGGCACAAACAATATAGCATCTGCAAAGAAATGCTGGAGCTTTACTCAAAACTAACTTAACTTTGATAAAAGTAAAAGTAAAGGTCTTCATATTTTGTTGTCCAATGCAATGACATCCAAAGTATCAAAATACTTTTTGGAGCCACTGGATACAAGCAAAACTACTGTACCTGGGGTAAGCAGGGCCACACAGAACCTCACAGCAGTTCTTGAAGATGTTCTTGTGACTGTAGGGGTTCTGCACACGGTTCTTTCCCGACCACGAACCTTTGATCTGTGCAGTAGAGATGAAGGACTTAAAACTCCAAAAAGAAAACCAGCACAATGTCAGAACTGCGGTCACATTCTGATTCAACCTCCAACCTTCCACTGGATCTTCACTCTGATGTTTTATGTTACAAAGCGTCTATGCAAAGGGGAGTATTGATAAAAAAGAATCTCTTATTTGTTATCCTTTATTTAAAAGTGCTGTTTCAGTTCTAGCCATTCCTTCCCTATGGATTTCATTTGATCTAGTCATGCACTTCAAGGTTCTTCATCTTAAAGTCATGCCGTTACCGTTTCATCTGCTCCTAGATAGAAATGTATGTATGCATCACAGGCAAAACTAAAAAAATACAAGTTTCTGAAGTTTCTAAGTTTTATGTGTGGTATTCCCCAACAGAAATATTACCAGCTTCAGGTTTTAGTATGTAGTTTAGTTGTATCCTAATTTGAATGGCAACTATGACCATGTCTGAAGGTATTGATAAATCTATTATAAACAGGATCCAATTTATACAAAATAAATGTGAACAACCATCATGTCACATCATATTACTTGAAGCAACTGCATCCTTCTCTGAAGCTTCCTCCCTTTCTCACTCTTTATTTTTTTACTCCTCATTAACAGGAAAAGAAGGGCCAGAGGGCAAATGTGGCAAGAAAACATTTTAAATAAATCATTAGGGCTAAGTGTGAAAGTGCCACAGAACTACAGATTCTGCTAAACTAAATCAGAGCTCTCAAACTGCTGCAGGTAAGCCAAGCACTGTATGCAATATATTTGTGTGTTCGTACACTATATACACTCACCTAAAGGATTATTAGGAACACCATACTAATACTGTGTTTGACCCCCTTTCGCCTTCAGAACTGCCTTAATTCAACGTGGCATTGATTCAGCAAGGTGCTGAAAGCATTCTTTAGAAATGTTGGCCCATATTGATAGGATAGCATCTTGCAGTTGATGGAGATTTGTGGGATGCACATCCAGGGCACGAAGCTCCCGTTCCACCACATCCCAAAGATGCTCTATTGGGTTGAGATCTGGTGACTGTGGGGGCCATTTTAGTACAGTGAACTCATTGTCATGTTCAAGAAACCAATTTGAAATGATTCAAGCTTTGTGACATGGTGCATTATCCTGCTGGAAGTAGCCATCAGAGAATGGGTACATGGTGGTCATAATGGGATGGGCATGGTCAGAAACAATGCTCAGGTAGGCCGTGGCATTTAAACGATGCCCAATTGGCACTAAGGGGCCTAAAGTGGGCCAAGAAAACATCCCCCACACCATTACACCACCACCACCACCACCAGCCTGCACAGTGGTAACAAGGCATGATGGATCCATGTTCTCGTTCTGTTTATGCCAAATTCTGACTCTACCATCTGAATGTCTCAACAGAAATCGAGACTCATCAGACCAGGCAACATTTTTCCAGTCTTCAACTGTCCAATTTTGGTGAGGTCGTGCAAATTGTAGCCTCTTTTTCCTATTTGTAGTGGAGATGAGTGGTACCCGGTGGGGTCTTCTGCTGTTGTAGCCCATCCGCCTCATGGTTGTGTGTGTTGTGGCTTCACAAATGCTTTACTGCATACCTCGGTTGTAACGAGTGGTTATTTCAGTCAAAGTTGCTCTTCTATCAGCTTGAATCAGTCGCCCATTCTCCTCTGACCTCTAGCATCAACAAGGCATTTTCGCCCACAGGACTGCCACATACTGGATGTTTTTCCCTTTTCACACCATTCTTTGTAAACCCTAGAAATGGTTGTGTGTGAAAATCCCAGTAACTGAGCAGATTGTGAAATACTCAGACCGGCCCGTCTGGCACCAACAACCATGCCACGCTCAAAATTGCTTAAATCACCTTTCTTTGCCATTCTGACATTCAGTTTGGAGTTCAGGAGATTGTCTTGACCAGGACCACACCCCTAAATGCATTGAAGCAACTGCCATGTGATTGGTTGATTAGATAATTGCATTAATGAGAAATTGAACAGGTGTTCCTAATAATCCTTTAGGTGAGTATGTTTGAGCATGTGTAGTAGATATTTTCCATGAAGGGTACACAACAGGATATGAAATTCTCACTTTTCATAAAATGATCACTGAAAGGAGGTGCTTAACCTTTAGAAAATGTTCAGTTTTATTTTTATTATTTTCTATGGGGTTTGGAATTTTTGCACGGATACTAAATTTATCCTGATTTCTGTGATTTTCTAGCAAGTCTATGTAACCAGGTTGCAAAATGTACAATTAGACAAATTATTTAAAATGATTAAACTGAGAATATTTAGATTTCATTTCAATAATGAGGAAAGTGGTAACAGCATTAGCAAAATGTGGGACTCAAATGTCAATTTTCTTTTATTTGAATTTTTAATAGTTTATTATTTATGAATAGTTCATCATTCAAATTAGTTTTAAAAAGATTCAAAATATTTTTACTACAATGAGTTAAATATCAGTTCAACAAATTATGTCAAATTATGTTTGTTTTTTTGTTGTTGGATACAAAGTCAAATCAAGAGGACAACATTTTCCTTTTTATAATGTAATGTGCATAAAACATCTGATGCGTTTAAAGCTTCTTTTATGCAAGGTTAATCTTATGTTACATAATAGCTTATCTAACAGTAAACAGTTACTATAAAAACATGGGATTTGTGCCTCTAATGCCTTAAAAATGTAATGGGACGCCGCTGTGTATTGTGTTCATAAAAAAGTGCCATAAATACTGTATATACTGTAATAAACTCATGTTAAGATGTTCTCTGTGCTTTCTTATCACAGAGAAGGCACTGTTGCCAAGGTGACTGCTGGATTTAGTGTGCTGAAATGCTCTAGGGCATGTGTTTATCTTTCCAGCCATGTGACAGCAGCAGGAGTCGAGAACCGACAGTAGACTTTGGAACAGACAGGTAAGAAACAGACTTACATCCTCATTGGTGGTCTGGTTGAGGGAGATCAAGTAGGTGTGGAAGCCAGTCAATCCCACCACAGACCAGAGGGTGAAAAAACACACCAGAACCTCCAACACAGTGCAACAGAGAGTCAAGGAAACTACATGCGCAAAAATATCTACAACATTTGGACTTTGACATTTCTTTGTTCAGCAATACAAAAGGTTTTTGAAAAGAAAATGTGCTGTGCCTGTTCAAATGTTATACAAGTAGTACACCAATACGATGTTTAGCTTGATATATCATTCACAACATGTCAGGTTTATGAGGAGCTCATTTTGTTTTTAAATCTTAAAAACTGGAGCTCAAATAAAAGGATATGTTCCAGGGGTTTCTTTAATGGTACTCACAAATCCTGAGTCCACAGATCCTATAAAACACACAAAATTGTATTTATTTACATTTTGTATCCATGCATGCATTGCAAGCAGTAACTCGCTGCATCAGAGGTCTCAGCATCTCGCTTTCTCTCTCCCATCACTACATGTTCAGAAGATTTTTGCACATCCACCCACACTCTGCCAGTGCTGAGAAGTTTGCTCTGTTCATTTACATGCACCTTTTCAAACACAGTAGCTACATTTGCACTCAGCTTTGTCATTTGATGAAGGAGTAGTTCACCCAAAAATGAAAAATTCATCATTATTCAGTATCACAGGCTAGCAAACTCAAAAAAAAGGATAAAAGACATAATATAAAAAAGCATCATAGAGCAGTCTGTGAGAATTTATGTGAGAAACATAACAAAATGCATGTCATTATTCACTAATGTATTAACCTACTCAGCAGCTCTCAAATTAAATATGACACCTATGGTGAAGGGTTGGAATGATGACATTTGATTATGTGATACTTGAAAATCAATGACGTTTGATGTTATTAATGTCCAAGCTGCAATTTAAACTTAGAGTGCCCCTATTATGCCATTTCAAAGTTTCCTAATATAGTTCTGGAGGTATCCAACAACTGGTTTACATGCATCAAAGGAAATGCATTTCATTTTCTCATAATATATATTGCACATCACCACAGTGTTCAATGATTTTCAAACGACTCGATGGATGAATCAGTCTCTCTAAATCTCTCCTTTCCACGAGCCTACGCTTCCCTTGGTCAGATGGCCCAGTCTGTTGTGACTGTTTCTGAAATACACGCTGTATGTGGTAGACCAAACGGCCATTACCATAACTGATCTTCAGCTCTGTCTGGAGGCTTTCTATTCCTAAAGCTCAGCGATAGTACACACTTTAAAAGACAGTAACAATCGGATTTACATCAATCCCAGCGTGAGTCCGAATCGATGATGAAACAATTGAACTAGTTATTCAACCCGAACCTTGAGCAGGACATTTCTCATTGATGCTACTCAGTTTGAGGTTCATTATGAGATGTTTCAACTGTAATTCCTCACCATCAGGATTAATAAGTGTACGTCCCACGTGTGTGTGTGTGTGTGTGTGTGTGTGTGTGTGTGTGTGTGTGTGTGTGTGTGTGTGTGTGTGTGTGTGTGTGATGTATTGTGGTGTACATGTGGGAACTAATCAATAACAGTGCATACGTTAACCAAGTACAAACATGAATAATGACTGATGCAAGTTATCATTAAAGTTTGCAAAACAAATCTTGCTCCATCCTTTATCTTTACTCAAAGTAGTAAAAATGACAGACTAATAGACAGATTAATCTGCATTAATAGACAGTTTTAACAGTCCACTGCATTAACAGACAATGTTTGAGGGGGTTCAAGTTTTCCCTGGTGTCTGTGCACACAATAAGTGGTCGGGCAATATGCTAATGTTTCATCTTGACGTCACAATGAAACGGCTTGTGATTCATTTAAAAAACGATTCGTTTAATTGACTCAGAGTCAGCTCTTACTTTTGAGAGAATAACTTTATCGGAGTGTCTATTTACACCAAGTGCAAATAGCGTGCCTTGTTGGCAAGTGCTATTCGTACTAGCTCCGCCTAACAATGCCTGGTTGTGCCAAACATGTAAAAAAACAAAACACATGTGATTTAACGTCTTCAGTGGCACAATCACTAAAGCGTATGGCTAATGGATTGTTGTTTTGACGAGATCAACGCAGGTTCGAATGTGCCTTTTGCAGAGCTTGCTCTTCTCTCTTTTCTCATCACAAATCACATCGGAAAGGCATTTACTTTCAATAAAAATTAAGAAAATTTTCTAAATGTGGAAATAAAGTGCCAAACAAAATGTTTAATAATAATAAAAGCATTTAGGGAGGGCTTTTAGTGTCCCTTTATGGCGGCATCCATTTAATAATTTAAATAAAAATAATGATTTACACTCTTATTGCATCCTGTTAAATGTACAACAATACTGAGGTGCAAATAGTATGTATCTGTCAAAATAAAGTATAAATTACATGTAATTACCATTTACACACATTGCAAAGAACTATATGGTGTAAATAGAATACATCACTATTTTCACTTAGTAAATAGCATCTACAGTTAACAGCATCTATTGCGATTTGCACTTCTATCATTAAGAAAATATGCCATTTTTACTGAGTGTAAATTGAATCTAGCTGCTATTTACACTTAGTGCAAATAGCCGCTGCCTAATTTTCAGTTTCAAAACTTTACAGGACATTTTCATTCACTTAAAACCGCTACACACTACATTAAAGGTCATTTAAAAAACAACAAAAAATTATAATAGGGCTCTTTAAATATCATTCTGTACATTATACAAAAGCAATCATATTGCTTTAGAAGATTGTATAATATAGAGCACATTTTAGGGATATTTTGGGATATTGACAAGACAGGGTCACTATAAATGTTGAGAAGATTATTTAAAATTTCTATTTTTGTGTTCCAAAGGAAAAATAACAGCATACATACCGGATTGGAATGAGATGAAGGAGAGTTAATAATAGCATACATTTTATTTATAACATAAACAACATCACCGTTTCACCAGAACGGCTGTACAAATTCTGTTGCATTATTTTCCTGTTAACAATGTGAAGCTGCTTTGAAACAATTGGACTTGTTAAAAGCGCTATATAAATAAAGGTGACTTGACTTGACTATTTTTCGGCTAACTATTCCTTTAATAAATGTGATACTGATATCTCTGTTAGAATGAAAAGTGTTCAAGTAAACACCTCACTCCGACAATATATGATCTGACCATCCTCAATCGAAATCAAATTAAAGGCCGGTTGAAATATCTTAACCTATTAAATAGAACAATAACTGCCATGTAAACCTTTAAATACAGCAGCTTTTACAATCAAATTAAAAAGTACCTTGTGTGTAGCGCAATACAACCATCTCCAACCTGATGAGAAGAAAGCTTTCTAGGCATATTTTTAGATTCTGTATGTTAGAAACGCAAACATGCTAGTTACACATTGGGTTGGAGTTACCTACTGTGTCTACAATGGAAGAGACTGATGACTGCAGATACATATGGTAACTGGTAAGAATTAAATGAGATTAAATTATTTATTTATTTATATATTATATTATAATATAAAGTGATAGGCCTCACTCTTCAGAGAGTCAAAAACAGAAACACACAACGTGCTCTCAGTGTAGAAATCTTTGTGTATTGTAATAAGAGAGATCTCTTTGTATGCATGTGATGTGCCACATGCATCTACTGTCTACATGATGTGTGGGTAAGTATGTGCTTTCTTTGACAAGACTCATAAGTTTCTCATTGCTATGGCACCGTTGACACAAAAAGCAGCTTTTCAAATGACAGACATTTTGTTTAAAGTACGTGTAATGCACCAAGCGGCCTTTTCTGTCTATACAGAGTCACACTCTATAAACCGCACTTTCAAAATCTGCAGTTTGACTGAAGTTATTCAGACTAAAATCTGTGCATGTAAAGTGTCATAAAAAACGATTTACTGATTATATCTCAAAATAAATGACAGTTGTGATGCGTTTTACTTTGATATTGAGCTAATTGTCCAGTCATTTATGTGAATTCTGCTGCTCTCACGCCCTTGCAGTATATGATTTACACTTCTTCAGAAGAGGAAGATCATAGAAAGGAAAGAAAGCAGACATTTACAAGAAAATAGTGGCTCTTTAATATCCAGAGCACCCCCGGACTAAACCACACCTGAGAGAACAGCATTCGCGTAAATATTGAATGTCGCTTAAAGGCACTTGTTTTCCCAGAAACCTCGATCATTAAACCGGTAAACCATCTGTGCATTTTAAATGGATATCGATAACATGAAAATTTTATTTCCTCTTTCAAATAATCTGTTTTTGCATGTCTACACTAAAGATACACATGCGCACATATACACTCACACATTTTCTTGCTGTGATACTCACGTAGAACCACATGGACGATGTCGAAGGCGAAGATATAGATGGTGAGCAGAGACAGCGAGAGTGTAAACAGGTAAAAATATCGGTAATTCCTCTTTCCTACGCAGTTTCCGACCCAGGGACAATGATGGTCAAACCGGTCTGAGGGAAAGACAAACAAGACTTTACAAACGAACAGTCTCATAATAATTTGTGAAAGTCTAAAAGTCAGTTTCTACATTCTAACAGTGATGGCAGTGACCGGCAGATATTTTTAGCTGCTAAAAAAATCTGGAGATGGTACCCAAACCAGAGATTGTGTGTGTGCGCGTGTGTGCGTGTGACAGGTGCAGGCCGCCCAACAAATGGCCCTGTGTTCAGGATGACTGTGCAAAGAGATCAAAAGTGAGCCATCAGTGAACTCTCTAATATCAGCATATGCATCTCACTAGCCTTGCAATATGTGTGTGTGAGCGAGTGAGTGATCTCATCTCTCAATTCAATATTATACTGGAGTGTCAAATGGCATGTGCATATGTAACTATATCAAAGATAAGAATTATTGTGTGTATACATAGTAATAAAGCACATGGTGGTGTTTTAAAATGAGGAGGCAAAGTCCTCACTCAATAAAAGTCCACACCTCTTCTCAAAAAGCCACACTATTTGAGGTTCCATTCATCACTGTAATACAAAAGGTTAAGGTTTCAAACACTTACCCACACAGTTGTCACAGATGCTGCAGTGAGAAGCACGAGGGGGTCTGAAGATCTTGCAGGTGTAGCAGTACTTCAGCTTGACGATCTGGTTGTTAATTTGCACATTCTTGATGCGAGGCGGAGGCCGCTGTCCAGCCAAGACATTCCCATTGGCCGCTTCTGAAAGAGATGGGTAGAAACAATAAACATGGCAACCAAGCTCTCCTTATGAATGACGCACAGCACAGCCACTGGAGGAGGACTCACAGGACTCCAGGGCACTTCAGGTAGTATGACTCAATGACACAAGACACAATAAATCAGAGCCATGAATTTGAGATTATGTGTGTGGCTTTGTAAAGAGAGGTCACACCCTCAAATACAAAATAGTTATTTATGGTGCTGGTATGAAGCATAATGATTTTTGCACTAAAGATGAATGTTAAACTGAAGAGAATAAAATAAGAGAAATTATTTACCAGCCCAATGCATTAATAATAAAAAGAAAATAATAAAAAAAAAAAGTAAATTTCAAAAGTAAATTAAAGCTGCAATAAAGTGTGTTGGCATGTAGATGTCTTCAGGCAGATTGGACATTGTATGCTTGAGTTACAACAACTTCCTGTTTTGTGGCATAAATCGCATACATTAGCACTTAGTCACGTGTTCTTTGATTTAACGTGTTTCATGTCATATTTAAATGTGTTTCAGGGAGTGAATTACAGTATAAACCATGCCATTTTCTGTTGCCAGCAGGTGGCGCTATGACTATAACTGAATATTGGCATGTAGACGTCTTCAGGCCAGGACTCTTATCAAACGTGTGAAGTTTGGGGCAGGTCAGACATTGTATGCCCGAGTTACAACAGCTTCCTGCTTCATGGCGAAACATCAGACTTTGTCAGGCCACCACAGACATGCCCTTCAGCGAACTCTCAAGATCTTCACAATTTAACATCAACAAGGCCTTAAGATTATAGACCGACCCAATATGACGTTGATCTGGTTAAATCTCAATGAGGAGTTAATCACAGTGTAAAACATGAGATTTCCTGTTGCCAGTAGGTGGCGCTATGACTGTAACTGAATATTGGCATGTAGACGTCTTCAGGCCAGGACTCTTAATCAAACGTGAAGTCTGGGGCAGGTCGGACATTGTATGCCTGAGTTACAACAACTTCCTGTTTTCAAGATTGTCACAATTTAACTTGGCCTTAAGATTAGACTGTGCAAATATGTTGTTGATCTGATTAAATCTCTAGGAGTACGCTGAAGTACAACATCTGGAAATGGCCCAGTTTTGCAAAGAAAATTCAAAATATCTCACTTCCTGTTGGGTTTTCAGATTGTGCTCCCAAATTTGCTTTTTTGTAGGTATTGGGCTGTTACATGTGTGTACTGAATTTCATACCTGTAAGTGAAACGTAGCGCGAACAATGCTTAATTGAAATTTTGTAGGTGGCGCTATCGAGCCATTTTTCCACACCTAATTCTGAAACCCATATCAGACGTAAATGTTCACCACTTCTGACACCTGTGCAAAGTTTCATGAGTTTGAGCATGTTTAGGACCTCAAAAATGCAATTCATTTCAGAGAAGAATGATTTACAATAGGGTCCTCACACCATCGGTGCTTGGGCCCTAATTATTAGAAAACATGAAAGGGTTAAGCCAGTCATTATCACAAAATAAACCTTTAAGAGTGATCAAGACCAAATATACATGAACTATTGATTTAAATTATTATGATTTGATTTTGTGAGAAGAAAGATGGAACTAGCACACTAAAGGTAACAACGGTTAAAATGTAGTGATCATTTAGTGAGATATATACAACAAAAAAAATATTTGACCACAAAATCATGCAACTGACCAATGCAAGAAATTCTAGGGCATACATATAAAAAAAAAAAAAATGATTTTCATGAT
The DNA here is from genome assembly GCA_018749465.1 of Paracanthobrama guichenoti. Classification (NCBI taxonomy): domain Eukaryota; kingdom Metazoa; phylum Chordata; class Actinopteri; order Cypriniformes; family Gobionidae; genus Paracanthobrama; species Paracanthobrama guichenoti. The sequence continues at coordinate 17,448,054 of CM031956.1, read as the reverse complement.
TTCTTGTCTCCTTGGATCTGAATGCTTTGAATGCAGATGAGGAGCATTTAAGAACGTCATATTTCTACTTCCTTTCCTTTATTTGCATTTGCTCAGAATGACTCATTTGCATCTGGTCTGATAGCAACAATAATGAAGGCAAAGCACTCTGCTTACAAGACAAGACTCGAATTTCATCATGCAGTGGAAAAAGGTAATTTCCTTACATTTGTCAACTCAGGCAGAACTACACAGCTGCCTCCTAATCTATGGAATTCCAAAGCTGACTAAATTATAAATACATAAATAAATACATAAATAAATATACAAAGAAATGTAAAATAAATAAATAAATAAATAAATAAATAAATAAATAAATGTAAAAATACAAAAATAAAAGAGTATTGCCCATCTCCAAGCCATTCATTCTCTGTGCCTGTGGCCTCAAAGCTTCAGCACTGCCACTCTGAGCTCGATTGTTATGTCTGAAGTGAAAAAATATTGTATATATTTTTTTAATCATTATTATTTTATTTACATTTATTTTTTTATTTTTTTATTTTTTTATTTATTCAGTCAGTCAGCTTTGGAATTCCATACTAATCCACATGCCAGGGTTGGCTAAAACGGCACATCCATACTTGCATCTGATCCAGCATTAGACACTTTTAATCAGCCACACAGACAAAATAGCTCTAAAAATAGCATATTAAAGCTGGGATGTTGAAATGGAGCAGAGACGGCAGAGGAAATTTGTAGAAATCAATCTTTGCCCTGCCCTGCCCTGCTGCAGTACTCAAACAAAACTGCCCTATTTTGAGAGGGTACAGTTGAATCAACACCCACATTTTGGCTTTGTAATCTCAAATAAACAAACAAAAAAAAACATTTCAGCACATTAAAAATTCAATGTCAATAATTTGTGAAGAATCTTTTGTTGTTGTTAACCTGATAATGAATGTAGTTTTTTTTTTTTTTTTTTTTACTTACCAGATATAATGAAATGACTTTCCACTACTTTCTACAAAATCTCTGTCTCTGTCATCTCATTGTACAAAATAGGACCTGATATTTCATAATTGCTGAAATTTGATCAATTTCACTTAAATTACTGACTTAAATTACAGAATAAATCGAATAAATTTAATAAAAATAAAGGACAATCAAATTAAACTAATTAAATTAAACGTAACTAAGTGATCTTGGAAAAAAAATCTATATCTTTAATCGTTATCCAGTAAATCACAAACAACTGGAAAAGTCATGGGGCCTTCAAATATTGTTGTGGGCAGTGGGGGGCCTTGGGGTCAAAGAGGTTGAAAACCACTCATTTAGGGGCAGTTCTTACGGCACACATTTTGAAATGTTTCTACATTTCAACATTAATTTAAATGTATTATGCTTTTATGCCTGAATTTGCAATATGATGTTATCGTAGTGCTGTACATTTTTGTACCATTTAATCTCTTTATTACCATACAACACAATCCTATTAGTGGGAGCTGAAGAACAATTCTAGATGTGAACATGTTCCACAAAATCAGTGAAAATAGGTGTTCATGTATATTTAATAATACAAGAGGATACTGCAGGTTATCAGGGGAATAGTCAAAGGAAATTATGTCCTGGTTTAGTGAACATCAGTAATAACAAATGCCACACCGCCCCAAGGCACATCTGAGCGTCAGCCGCGGTAGAGAAACCAGGGAGGGGAATTGGGACATGGGAGGTGGAACGGAGAGACGTGAGGGTGGAGAGTGTGAGGTGAGGAGTTGATCTTTACTGTAGCTCAGATCTTGTAATCAGTACAGGGAACGGTGACACACCGGTGACTGAACTAAAGAAGGCACTATTATTCCACAACCAAATATCAAGATGACAGCAGCAAGTTAATCTAATCTAATCACATTTAATTAGTCAGACGCAATGATGTTAACCTTTGTGACATTCAAAGTAGGACAAGTTTGAGAAAAAAAAAAAAAAAACTACACATTAATTCCTTATTATAGTCCTATTTTCTGAAAATGTATATTTTTGCTGCAGGGTAAATGGGTATTTTTCATAATAAAAAAAAATAAATAAAAAAAAATCCAGTGGGCATTTGAATTCACTTGATTGACTGAGGAAGAGGACCAAAAAATTTTTAAGACCATTTAACTTTCACCATTTAACAATGAATGTTTGAGTAGATACTTCAAGTTCAAGAAAAATCCTTTGCCATTTTAAAAAAAGACAAGACAAATGTCTCCGGTAAGCCCTAGGATTTGAATAAGCCTCAACAGTTTCTGCCAAACACCCCTGCAAGAGATATAACTTTCACTGAGTATAGTGATAAGACATTGTGTGGGTGTGCACCAGTCATGTGAAAAATATCAATTTTTTATTTTACTTCTTGTGCCTTTAATAAATACTAAAGTGAAGAAAAACAGGAAAGTGTAGAGGGAGAGAGAGAGGCAGGAATGGGTTTGGATCAGACTCAAACTTTCCTGGAGCAGCTCAAGTCCACTGTAGCTGTGATCTCACTTGTTGTGCATATTCAGAATTGTGCTGGACAATTTAAGAGACTCAGGAGAACAAATGATGTCAAAATTGAGGTGTTGCATCTTGATGCGACAAGATGAATGCATACATGTACAAATTTGAATGGTTACGTTTAAGGGAAAGTTTTCAGTGAACTGTAACTGCATTTGACTGCAGTGACTGCTTTTATTTTTAGTCCAGGGTGCTTGACAGTCAATGTCATTTAGGGTTTTTTGTTTGTGGCATATGGTATTTTTAATTAAAATAATTAAATAATTAAAAGAAATTTAAGGGGTTTAAGGAAAGAAGACCATTAAAAGAACCAGACATTATTCTGAAAAATTAAAAAAAATTTGCAAATACAATTTTTTATTTGAAATACGCACACATTCACTCCTAATCGTAGGGACATCTCAATCATTTCAACATTGACGAGTACTGTTATAGATCGCTGAGAACTTTAAATTAAAAACTTTTTCATCCAAACAACAAACAGACCGGTGTGAAATGGGGTGAAGCAGAAAAGCTTCAAGAACATCAGAAATTGGGAGGGGGCATTTCCAATAACTGAGGGAAGGGAATTTATGGTGGTTACGGCCCTGGTCCTTAGTCACGGTCTCCTCATATAGTATGGAAAAATAGTAGCATGAACATGTTATTTCATCCTTGACAGAGGAAAGAAAGTCATAAAGTTTATCAACGATTTTTGTGAAGACCTATTCCTTAAATGCATATCTAAAAATTAAATGGTACAAGTCAAAATACATCTTTGAGCACCCTAGTTAAACTGTTCTTCAATATCTGAGGTTATATACATCAAGCTTGAAGTCAAGAAGAACACAATGTTTCCCAGACGAACTCAGAGTTCATGGTCCAACGCACTCAGCTTTTTAATTGCAAAACAAAACTATAAATTAATAAGCAGGCCTGAGCTTACACCCCACTTAGGCCACACGCCTGCTACACTATTCATGTTCTTCCCCTCACTGGGTCAAAATACCCGCAGATGGTACAAACTATGGCATTAAACCTCAAATCCCCTTCCCCTGAACTCAGTCAGCCTCACACTCACCGATCTCCATCTCAATGAAGTTGGCCTCCTCCGGCAATGCCCGTGGCAGCACTCCTGGGTCACTGAAGCTGGTTCTGAGCAGCATGGCCATCACGAAGACGAAGAGCAACACTGCAAACACAGGGATGGCCGGAGACAGGTGCACTGCCAGGTACGGGCACCTGTACAGGACAAGAGAACAAGCAGGGTTACAAAAGATGACAAGGAGAACATGAAATGAACAGCACAGAGGTTTAATGAGCATACAAAGCAAAACAGCTATATCTCTAGTTTCAAAAAGTGAAGTGTGGAATTTTTGTGCTATTAAATGCAACAAAACAAATTAGGAAATCCGACAGAAACATTGGCTCAGCTATTTTCTGTGAGCTTGGGGATAGGACTATCCATTTATCTAAAGCCAGGTGCACACTGTACAATTTATAATTTTTTTGCGATTTTAAGTCCTTTGCGACTGTTGCTAGTCAGACTGTACGAACATGATCCCCACTGTAAGCCATGTCACACTGTAGGATCTCAGTTGTCATTAAATGGCGGGGGGGGTTACAAGTGGTGGGCATAAGTTTATATGCTCCTATTGGCTTTTGATTTGACGGTTGTTGTAGGAGATGTCACACTGCATGACTGAGACACCGCCAGAATTTCGTCTCAGATAAAATTTGATCGCAATCGTTGCTAGTTTGACAACCGAACATGTCAAACTAGCTACGATTGTGTCGATCAAAGACTACAGATTTTTGTCGAGGATAAGCGGAATCTTTTATGATTTACAAAATTTGTGTCAGACTGCTAAATCGTGACCAAAATCATACAGCATTCACCTGGCTTTACTTAAAAGGAAGATGAGGGTGTGGCTGGGATAACATTAATAATGTAATGTAATTTAATATAATCAAACCTACATAAGACAAGTGGTACAGAAGACAATCCACATTTATCACATAAATACTGCTAGGAGTTTTTTCTTCCAAAAAGTTAGTTTCACATATTAATTTCACCAAAGCAAAATCCAATGGATACATAAAGAACTTGCATGAAAAAAAAAATTATATATAGATATAGATGAGATACAGATAGCGATAGAGATATAGAGATTTCACTTGGATTGCCAATGTTTTAGGATATAATGTTCCTAAATCTAACACAAAAACATCTTTCTGATGAAGAATTAGTTGGCTGTTTCTCCCTGAAATAAATGGGGAGATCATTGATGGGTTTGTAATATCTGTCTGGCTCAGTTCTTCCCTAAAGACAGTCTTTTTAAAGCCAACAATGAAGCAGTCAGGGCGGATGTTTACTATGACTGACTGTGCTTTCTTCATTTCTGCAGGCAGACAGCCATACAGCAATGAATTTGGTTGCTCCAATAAATTGCGGATGACTTGGGTCCTGTAAAAGTGCCTCCCTTTGCTCAACCTGCAGCAGATTGGTCGGCTCCACAGGCCACAGCATTGAGCTATTAATAGGGTCACCCTGGCTCTCCTCCACCACTCTCTCCTGCAATGTAGACTTGCTATACTAAGATAATGTATGGCTAATACATCACTATAATGGTACATCTCATCACAGGCACAGTACATTCACTCTCAGGGGGAAATTTGCTTCACATATCATTCTGCATGTGAAAAGGACTTCTTTACACTAACTAAAATACAGTGAGACAGATGATATGACATAGACAATACAATGCTACACAATACAAAGAACTAGATTATTGTAATACAAATATCATGCTTGCCTATGCAAAAGTTGCCATTATGATACTATGGTGTTGTGGGAGGTTGCTTAAATGCTGTAGTGGTTTTCAAACTGGCGTTCAGGGACTAGCATTATCTTCGATTTTCAGTTATCACAATAAATTTAAAGGTTTTAGCAATTTCGCTATGTGCTAATTTTAAGTTTTTAAACATTTCTATATAGCTTAAATTTACTTTTGTTTTAGTTTGAGCAATTTTAGTACTAAATAAGTAACTTGAACATATTTCTTTTCAGTGGGATGCCATGGCAACCTTTCTAATATTTGATTAGATTTTTAAAGTTGTAAATTTAACAACGATTATTGGAGTATGTTTTACAACAACAACAAAAAAACTAATTTCAGTCTTTCTACTTCAAAGTTTCATGTTTAATTCAATGCGTAAATTGTTTTCAGTGTATGTGTATATAAACATCTAAACGTACTCTGGTAGAACAAACTTTAGTGTATATTTTCCAGATAATATTTTTATGTCACAAATCTAAGACATCAAGATGTTGGATCAAATTAGATTTGCTGCCACTAGGGTGCGTCCAGATTTCTAGGCTATAAGACATATTCATTCCCTGTAGTCTGCAAGGCAAAAATCGTACATCTGAATCACTTAGAAAAGTAGTAGCCCATTTCTTCTCAACAAGCCACATATTGATGCATCATTAATACAAACGGATTTACACACTGAAGTTAAAAACTTTTAGATGACTAGACTCATCAAGCACAACTTATAATTAAAAAAAAAAAAAAGATACATAAAGTTATACAAACTATAATGTGCCAATCTAATCCTCTTACAATGCATACAGAACACCGGTTTAACCAGTCTATACTAGTCTGTGGGTTTGTCTCCTCACACTTCATACTGCTTTAGGACTAGCACACAGTACAATAGATTGTAGCTGTAAGAAATATCAACAGAAAGATCATTTCCAGTAAGACTGCATGGTACAAATTGAGCCGTTTCACACACCGGTGTGTCAGCATACCAGAGCCATCAATGCACTGGTATTCTACCTGTGGGACAGGTCAGATTAGTATGATCCATTTTAAACTATGAGACTGGAAATCATAAAGAGGAGCGAGAAAAATCAGGAGCTGAGCTGGTTGATAAAACTTTCCACTGCCCAGATCCTGAGTAGAATGCTGCAGGAAAATCCATTTATTATTGTGAAAGCTACGATGGTTGGTGTTGGTGTTGGTGTTGGTGTTGGTGTGTGTGTGTGTGTGTGTGTGTGTGTGTGTGTGTGTGTGTGTGTGTGTGTGTGTGTGTGTGTGTGTGTGTCAGCTGATGACTTCAACCATCTTGAACCTGTGCCATCATCAGTTCCTATCACAGCCCTGAGCTTCCCGGACATTACCCATCATGCAGTGCTGGATGTGAATTCTCTCCCCATAATCAATACCAGAGACAAGCAAGCAGATCAGATATTAAAGATTCTGTTATTGCCACTACTGACACCGAAGTTTATTTAACCACCATAATCAGCACTTCATTTCCTCCAATAAAGCATATTAAAAAAAAACAGCACGTATTGTGCCTCATTATGCATAATCAACACTTCAAATCAACAATACCCCATTCACAAACCATTTGACTACCATAATGAGACAGTTCTGTAGCAGAATATTCAACTGCAAAAAATGTATGATGATAATCAATTGAATCACAAAATGGGCGTTACATATACCACAATAGAGCTAGACTAAATGAGAGTTTGTGGAACAATTCCTAAAAAGCCATTCGGCTACTGGTTAACATTATCAATCCGTATCAGTGCAAGTTATTTCATTCTAATTCAAGGGTACAAAGAAAAAACATTGTTGTATCTGAAACAACACACCAAATTAATAATTCACAATGGGAACAGAAACATGCATTACTAAAGTAAACATGGACTTATATGCAACAAAATGGGGGAAAATTTAGTGGAAGACTCATAAAAATGTTTTGCATTTGAATTATCTGCACATTGTGCCACAGAGAACAAAGTGAAAAACCTATTTTCCACAGGTAAGACGACACGAAGCACAACTGCAGAGTTTTATGGCTGGCTATATGGAATGGCTTATCTGTGTGTTCGTAAAATCAATAGAGCTGCTTCATCGGTCTGACTGGTCTCTAGGTGGAGATCAGTGGGGGCAGGGAGCCCTGACAATTATCATTACAGATAGCATTCAGCGCAAACATCCGGTACTCCACCGGAAAGGATAATGAGGAGAGAAAAAAAAAAAAAAAAAGGCATATAATGGCTAAAAACAGCATGTAGATTCCCAGTCAAATCTGAAAAAATATTTTTATACTTTATATTTTATATATTACAGAGTTTGTGCATTGAGCTCTCACATTCATACAAAAAATATATATATATATATTAAGTAGCACTAATGTTTTCAACATTGATAAGAAATGTTTCTTGAGCAGCAAATCAGGATGATCATGTGATACATTCCAATGGAATTTATTAACTTTTAAAATGTACTTAATTAACTTTTCTATATTAGTATATTTTAAAATGTAATATATATTGTTAAATCGTTCAGTCACATTATCCTTCAGAAATCATTCTAGTGTGTGTGTGTGTGTGTGTGTGTGTGTGTGTGTGTGTGTGTGTGTGTGTGTTACTCTAATGCAAGACACACATTACTATAAATACAACAGTGTCCTCCATAATTCACAATGTGACAACTCCCCGGGTTTCACAGAAAAGGTTAAAGCCTAGTCCCATATTAAAATGCCTGTTTAAACCATTTTAAATCAAAGCAACTTGCACTGACATATCTTAAAATATGTCAGAGCTATTGTTTTGTTTCAAGACGCACACCAGTAATGTTTTTTTTTTTTTTTTTTTTTTCTAAGACATGTTTATAAAAGCTGCCTTAATTAATTAATTTATTGAAGTAAGGCCTAATCCTGGTTTAATCTAAACCCTCTCTGTGAAACCGGGCCTATATTCCTTATTTTAAACTATCACACAATTACCTGTTCTATTCTTGACTCTGATGTGGAAACAAGCTTCCATAACAGATGCACCAAGTACTGGGAGAAAGATTTTCTAGTTGTTATACTTCTAAGGATGGAAACATGCATTGATGTATAAATAAATAAAACCAAAAAGTCAGTCAAACTCTTAAGGAGTGAATGGTCCTGCAAGTCCTGAGAAAACATGCAATATGCAAATAATCACCTCATCCTTCTGAATTTTGCATTGCAAAACTTGATGATATTATATTAAAGTAGTATGCAATAACAGCGCTAACAATAACAAAGTGGGGAAAGATTTGCAAGTGAACAAATAAATTACGATCGTACATCCTGATGTGACATCAGTGGTTAAGGGACTTTCAGGAAAGCTTAAAGTACAATTGGTGTAGATAAACAATCATTTTGTGATAAAGTACAAAAGGTTATTTCAGCTGTCACACCGATATAAAAATGTTGTAATGTACTGTGGCATTGCCATGCCTGGAAATTTCATGCACACTCCTCATGGAGACAAATTTGCCACAGCTCCAGTTTTGCATTCACGTAACACAGGGACGCAAAAATCCAAAGAGGGTCTTCTCTCCTTTATCACGACCCCTGCAGAGGAACAGCAACAGACAGCAGCCCTCGAAAGCTCACACGGACAGTGGCACTGACCACAAACACCAAGTCATACACTTAACAATTCAACAGCAACAACA